>OX393561.1:12018227-12183227 GCA_947652115.1 Blastomussa wellsi
TGTCTTTTTTGTTGCGCTTTTTTACCTGAACACGGCTGGTGTTTAGAGATGCTGTTTTGTTTCTTGCTCAAGCAAGCCTTCCTTTTCAATTCACACTCGTTCTGGTAGGTCACCCCGTCAGTTCCACAGACTTCTACGAGATCTAATGCGCACGACTGGACACATTTACAGAGCGGTTTGCCATTCTGCATGAGGCACGTGGAGTATGGCACATCGGCGCAGTGAGCTACTGATTTACAGGGCCTGGGTACTAGAAACAGTGTCATACATCTTAACATTCTCGTCCCCATAGCCCTTTTCGTTTCTCTTTGCCGGAGGGGCCTTGGCACGAGAAACGAAGGGCTCTGGAGACATACGATTTCTAGTCCGAGATTCTAGGACTTCCGGATTTCATGTATTTAGGATTGATGTTTCTACATGTTGTGTGTTGTAATATGGCGGCCGGCGAACATTTTGACTTCCGTTTAAGATTTCTTTGTTCTCAACAGCCAATAAAAAGAATTCGAATTTTTTTGGAAAATCGTATGTCCCCAGAGCCCTTCGTTTTTCGTGCCAAAAACAAACTTGATCCCCGGCATTTTTGTGTCTTGTACGAAGCACAGATACAATGCTATAACGCTAAAATTCTGGATAGTTGCTTCATATAAGGCAAATTATGGCGTCATACTAATAGATTTTCACCGAGGTATCTACCTCGTGACATTGCACATGACGTCCTTTTTATGCGTAACAGTCATCGATAATAACTCGCAATTTCTTCGTGATCCTAAGTTATCAAACGATAATAATCGGAACCAATCGAATGTGCAATTGTGCCGCACCATGTTCTTTCGACGAAGCAAGCTTTGACGAATCTATGAAAACAGCTGTTTATTGAGCGGCTATCTGATCGGTGAGCGAGCTTTTTGTTTCTTACTTTGTGGTGCCTAAGTAAACGATAACTTTCGAAGTATTTGAAGTATTGATACGAATATGTATTAAAGCTTTATGAGCGCCATTTTCGCGAATTTACGCTTTCATGTTTGGTGACCTTTTTTTTTTTGAACGACTGATCATGAGGAGTATTCTTATTCAATACGGCTTGAAATTATATAAAGTGGCCCTGCATTTCTGTAGTTTTATACCAAAAATCTCCCCACTTGGGGAAAGAAAAACCCGTTGTGAGAATACATTTTGCCTCGAAGCAAGCTGAGGGATTGATAAAGTCGTATCAGGGAGATGTCAACAAACGGCAGAAAACGCTATACATGGCGACTGTATTTCCACAAAATCACGCTACCACTTGCAATCCTGAAAACTATTGCCCAACGGTAGTTTTAAACGAATCTTTCCATGCAAATGGTTAGCACTGATAAGGAAGCTTCCACTGCAAGCTATATGTAAGCTGAAGAACATTCCCAGAAAATCCTTTCTTAAATCTTTAGTGTGTGCAGGTTAGGGACTGTGAACACACACGTGCAAGTTTTCCACCCATTTCTGTAACTACAATTGACAAACTGTCACCTTTATTGTTATAAATTTCTAATTTTATTGGTGTGATCTCTTCATATAATTATTTCAGTCATAACTTAAATGACAAGGCAAGAGTGACAACAACATGGATCAATACTGTTGAAGTTACAGAACTCGCACAAGAAAACAATTCAGAGTCTGTTTTGTTGACTCATCCAAATCTATAACTTATAATTGACAAAGTAAAGTAGCTGAAAATGTTAGTCAGTAAACTGCCATTTTATTGTTGTTAGCATTGAATTTCAGAATCCTCATTTGTTGTTTTTTCAAGAATTGGTTTGAACCCGGGGGAAACAGTCGATCGTGTAGTTTGAATGTCCGTGTGAGGGTAGTCCTGAGAAGGACTGCACATTGTCGGTGACAGTGACTGACGTTTTGGCAATCTGAGTGGAAGTCGTCATCAGAGTCAAATTCTGACTTCCACTCAGGTTGTTAAAACATGAGTCACTGTCACCGACAACAGTCAGGACTGGCACCCGGACGATCAAACTACCCGATAGTTTATTGTTTTTGTTAATTCACAAGTTGGAGAAAGCAATTAGCTAAATGTACAGCAACTGTTTTGTATTTCCATTCATGATTTTATGCTGCTTTTTTACAATAAATTTGTGTTCAATTCATTCACTTGTTACAACCATCATGTTATGCAAAAATGAAATTCACTCCAGCTGGGTTTGGAACAGAAGTCTGTTTCATGTGACATTCTCAAAACAGAATTTCCCTTGGAAGTAATTTTCAAAAACAAAACTTATCTCCACTCGGTTTGCTGTGGAATCGACATACCCCAAACCGTGGACTAGGAGGGTCCCTCTCTGTCCCCTCATTCATTTTCTGGTACTCATGTTTCTCTACATCATGTTAACTCTTTTTTACTTTTACCTTTTTTTCTTTACTGTCCTGTTGATGCACATTAGCGCACCCGCCTTGTGTCGGAGCTGCACATGTACCTCGTACTCATGCTTTGACACGTGTACTCTATTCTGCGAAATTCCTTATTTACCATTCACTATAATCATCTCTAAATGACTCAGTTACCTGGCACAAGACACATGTACGCATTGCGAAGCTATTTTTATTTTACGGGGTCACACTGTCATATTTCTTTACGTTATTTCTTTTTGTTGCGCTTTCTTACCTGAACACGGTCGGTGTTTAGAGATGCTGATTTGTTTCTTGCTCAAGCAAGCCTTCCTTTTCAATTCACACTCGTTCTGGTAGGTCACCCCGTCAGTTCCACAGACTTCTACGAGATCCAATGCGCACGACTGAACACATTTACAGAGTGGTTTGCCATTCTGCATGAGGCACGTGGAGTATGGCACATCGGCGCAGTGAGCTGCTGCTTTACAGGGTCTGGGTTCTAGAAACAGTATCATACATCTTAAAGGTTACTATCATGGAGATGTTTCTGCTTTTGTTGCCTAATCACTCTGCAGTGAAACGACAAAAAAATAATTTCTGGGTTTACCTCGGGGTAAAAACCTGTGACTTTTTCTCTGTTTTTGAGCTATTGTTTTTCTGTTCTATATTGTTTCGAGGTTCTTTGTTATCCTGTTCGTTCTTTGTTTTACGTCAAGCGTGAGTTTCACAGGTTTTTACACAGAGGATGAGCCTAATTTCTAACTAAGCATAAGTACTGAAGACCAGACGAAAAGAACGGGGCACCTCATAAACAGCCCAGCCAACAATTTTAGTAATCTACTAATGTCCATAAAATAATTTACTCAAATAAATTTTTGTTAGTGTCTGAAGAGACGCCGTCGAATGACAACTCCTATCTGAAAAAGCGCGCCTTAAATGCTATATGATTACGTAGCCTACATAGCAACGGAAAATACAAAGAATTGCATAATAGTAATTACATACGTTTCATTACAGAGCAGAAGACTTACCTTCACATGGTCCGTTCTTTAAAACAGTTATTTCTTTGTTCTTCTCGCACCCTGTCTTCTCCAGCAGACATTTGTTGTCATAAGTCACTTTGTCTGAGCCGCAAACTTGTTTTATTACTTTAGGACATCCCTGCATGCAGGAAGGCTTCGGCTTGTGGATGGTAGCTTGTGGAATGAAGAAAGCAACAGTACTGTTAAACACCCAAGAAGATATACACTCCACTATGCATCCTTAAAGAATCTTTCTGAAACAAGAGGCATACCTCGACATCTTCCATTTTTCACAACAGTGATCTTTTTGTTTTTCAGGCAAGATGCTTTTTCCAACAGACATTTGTTGTCGTATGTCACACTATCCGAGCCACAAACCCGTTTCATTGCTTTGGGACATTCCTGAATGCACTGGCATGTCTCTTTTATTCCCTTGTGGCTAATACAGCGAGAATAAGGAGCAGAGCATTTTCTTTCACAAGAAACTGCTTCTAGAAACAAAAGTGAGCAAAATGGTAACTTTCAATGAATAAGACAATTTACTTCTAAACTTGCATTTTTTTATGGAAATCTCAATTACTGACCAAAAGCAATCTAAAACGAGTAAACCGTGGCATGATAAACGAGCATTGGTGGTTTTGGTTAGCCCTCATAGAGCTAAACCGCACTAAACCCGGGATATTCAGTATTTTGGAGGAGCAGTCGCCTAGCCGCTTGTGACGTCATCGCTTGCATTTCAGCGGGCTCTGGTGAGCAGGAGACAATACAGATTCATGGTAGTTCTTCTCACACGCCTATCCATTTTGAACATCGACTGTATTCCGACAATATTGCGACAAAGCTTATTGAAAAGGCTACCTAGAGGTGATCAGGTTCTAATTTCCAGGTTTTACCAATGATTTAGAGAAAAGCTTTTCCAGCCGGTAGAACCCAGATAAAGGATGGAAGGTAGGGAGAATAAAGAGGGTCGATAAAGAGGAAAGGAAAAGGAGCAAGAGAAAATTAGGAACAGCTTTGGCACCCGTAATTTTTGACGGGGCTACACTGTCGTATTTCTTTACGTTTTCCTTTTTTGTTGCACTTTCTTACCTGAACACGGTTGGTGTTTAGAGATGCTGATTTGTTTCTTGCTCAAGCAAGCCTTCCTTTTCAATTCACACTCGTTCTGGTAGGTCACCCCGTCAGTTCCACAGACTTCTACGAGATCCAATGCGCATGACTGAACACATTTACAGAGCGGTTTGCCATTCTGCATGAGGCACGTGGAGTATGGCACGTCGGCGCAGTGACCTGCTGCTTTACAGGGCCTGGGTGCTAGAAACAGTATCATACATCTTAAAGGTTACTCTCATGGAGATGTTTCTGCTTTTGTTTTCTAATCACTCTGCATTGAAACGTCAAAAAATAATTTCTAACTAAGCATGAGTACTGAAGACCAGATGTATAGAACGGGGCACCTCATAAACAGCCCAGCCAACAATTTTAGTAATCTACTAATGTCCATAAACTAATGTACTAAATTGATTTTTCTGTAAGTGTCTGAAGAGATCAAGAAACGGAGAGATGCTGTCGAATGACAACTCCCTTCTAACAAAGTCTTAAATTCTATGATTACGTAACCTACATACCAACGGAAAATACACAGAATCACACAATGTACTTACCAACACACAACTGATCGCACATGTACAATTACAAACTGAAAATTTTGTATTTTGTCCAAAACGGCGCAATAATTTTTACTTAATACCTAAGCACGTACATGCGATGCTCCAATAGCAACTACAGGAATCTACCAAGTGAATTGTTGAAGGATGAATAAAATCGTAATTAGTGTTTTTCGATATTTCCAAGACACCATGGCATAATTTGAAAAGTTCTGCCAGGTTTCCACGGTATGTGAACATAATATCTTTTGGATTTTTACTTTTCAACTGTTACTCACAATTGTCCTCCTTTATTTAATATTTATATTCTCTACTTGCACAAATCCCATAATACACCTCTTTTAATTTGCATAATCATTGTTTGCAATTTCTCCTGGGACATGAAGATGTCCCAAGGGAAATCTAAAACAATGCCTATGCAAGTTTTTTTGGGGGTAGAAGCGGTGTATTATGGGATTGTGCAAGTAGAGAATTGACACAATGAAATAGTTTGTGCGCTAAGGGCAGGAGAAACTGTAAATGTATCGTAAAGTAATATCACTTACCATTTTTCAAGTGTCCCTCCAGCTTCTGCAAGGACGCGGCACCTGTCTTTTTACAGCCATGGAGCTCCACACGCATACACAATCTACCTACCCCCCAGTAAGGCATGAAGCGAATAAAGCGAGCCTTTATCCGAGGCTTTAACCAATGACGAACGACGGAGGACTGGTCTTTATTTGCATAAAAGTTCTGGGGGAAACAGTTTTGAAAAGTCACAATAAGAAGTAACGATCAAAGTTTAAACGAGTTACAGTAACTGTCACTAATGCGAGTTCTTTGTCCAGTCTCTACCACTTGTGAGTTGACGTAATTACGTCAAATAATCGGCACTGACGCTATTTATGAACTGGTTTATTTTTCAGGTGAGTCTGGGAACAAGATCTCCCCCCACCCCCAGCGAGACCCCCTTATATGGGCTGCACGGAGACGTGCACATCTGAAATCAGAAACGTTCGTCGATCAGTGTTTATTTAGCAGGTCATTAGGCATAGATATTAACACTATAGTATAAAAGACGTTTTCCTTTGTCCTAAACAGGGTAGTTGCTTAACGTTAGTTTTGTCCTAAACAGGGCCAGAATTTCAAACCTCCAGCGGCACCCCTGTACCCAAACGTGAGTCATATACCCCCCTTCCCCCTCCCAATCTTCCCCAATTCAGTGCGTTGCATCTAGAGGGTTTTTTTTTCTCGAAAGGATTTTGGAGTAGCGAGGGAACCAATCTGATTTATCTCTGGGCAAAATAACATTGCACAATTGACTCTAGTGATCGCGCTAATTCGCAAATTTATACAACAACATAGTGCAAAAAGGAAATTTATTTACTTTTGTTTTAGACGTGAGAGAAGATAAAAATAGCTGTTGAAAGCAAACCTTCATTGTTCCATTCTTATGAGTTATTCCAATCCACTGTTTTCCATCCAGACTATAGCGCACGCGATAAAGCGTGACCCAGCGCTTTTCCGTGATTGCGCCTTGTGTTGAAAGCGCTGACACGGTATGAATTGACAGGAGATCCACTTGCAAGTAATTAACTTTAAAATAAGGTTGAGGAGCGGGACACCAGGAGCTGCCAATCAAATAATATTTGAGAAAACAGAAGGAGAAGAAGAAGATGCGAAGTTCGTGGAACTATACCAGGGACGGCGGAGCGTATTTGAAAGTGGGGGGGGGGGGGGGTTGAAAATGAGCGCCAGTGGCGCAACTTTCTAGGGGGGTCGGGGGCATCCTCCCCCAGAAAATTTTGAAATCTAGAGGCTCGGAAATGGTATTTTCAACGTTCTCCATGATATATTTCTTAAAAAAAGACAACCTGGATAAGTGTAAAATGACAGGTACTTTTTGTGCTACAGCAATATTTTGGAAGTTTTGTAAATACGAACCTTGTACTAAAACAAAAATTTGTCATTGTCGTAAAAAGTGGGGGGGCTCCAGCCCCCCCCCCCCCCCTCAGCCCCCCCGGCTCCGCCGTCCCTGTATACAGCTATTAACGGCTTTTAACATTTTCCCAGCCCTGGATAGGTCAGTAACACTCTTAATCATAACCATCAGTACAATTTCCTCACAACTGATTGGTGCATATTTGGGGCGATATTTTGACTGGTCAACTAGCCTACAGGGTCAGAGTTAGAGCTACGTGATATCCAACAAAGAGTTGTGCCAGTCGTCCTAAACATCGGATACAAATCATGCAAAAATGACACATCGAAGATCTATTTTAGAAATGTCTGACACCATACCAATGCTATAATGTCGTTCTTTGTTATGCATGTTTATTTTTAACATGTTTTCAATACCTCTTATGACTTGAGCCGATCAGCGAAATTCTTCCCTGTTTCGCAGAATGTTTCCTGTCTAGTTCCGTGGAAGCTGATATCTGCTCATCTTTTATTCGCCCATCTGTTAGTCCCAGGGGTAACGGGCAAGCTGAAAGAGGGGCAACGGGCAGAGCATAACGCGCTCTTAGAAAAAAAAATGTTCTAACTCATTTACGAATCAAAATAAAATTGAATAAAACGATTTCTACACGACACCACTAACCGTTATTACGGATTATGCAACCATGCAACGTTAAACCGGTTACTTTTGTTCAGTATGACTTCTTGGAAAATTCAAAATTTAACTGGAGATGTAAAACTTTTTCCTTACAGTAAAACCTCTTTTCTAAGAAAAAGCTCGTGGAACCAAATCACGCGTTTGAGAAGAAATTTTAACTTACTCTTGTATGTAAACTTCTTACTGTTGTGCAAGCATATCTGACCATATTCTTTTATTTATTTATTCATTTATTTATTTATTACAATCCGTGGCACTAGCAATAATAATAATAATAATAATAATAATAATAATAATAATAATAATAATAATAATAATAAAATAATACATTTTATTAAAATCTCACCAGAAAACCTATTTCCAAATCATCAAATTTTTAAAAACATTCACAATAATCACATAATCATTACATCCAGTTATTTAAAATGACCAACTCTCAATAAAAGTAATAGTTAAAACTTCACAACAAATCAGTTACAAGATTAAGAAAGCTAAAAGAAATCACAACAATAAAAAGTATTCGATAGACCATCAGAATATATGTATAAAAATTATAGGACCTAGATTTTGGCAAGGCATCTATCTAATTCAAAGTCCGCTTCTCGAACATTACTTCTGATTCCTCTTTTGACTGTTCTTGATCCTCAAAGAAAGAGTAGAGCTGACCTAAGGATGGCAAAGGAGACTTTAGAACGTATCCACGAAACGGTGGTGGCATAGTCCTCTCCTTTCTTCGCTGCAAGTAGCTCTGCCAGCCTGTCATGGTATCTCTTGCACTCTTCTCCCATGCCGCCTGTTGTTGTAAAGACTAATGGTGTAAATGTTCCCTGTTCCACGTCCATCACTCTTTGCGAAAACAATCTCTTCTTGTCGTTCTCGTGCTGCTTGTATATCTGCTTGAGGTCCAGGTCTCTATAAGAATCAGCGTTGGGGGTCCTGGAGGACAGGACGGGCTCAATCTCGACATCATTGCAGACCATGGTAAGCATGTCCGCCTCAAGATCTCTTAGCTCATTATGTTGCTGTATTATAAAGCCACCACGTCTGCAGACCATGGCATGATCAACAATAATAATAATAGTAATAATGATAATAATAATGATAATAATAATAATAAAAATAATAATAATGATAATAATGATAATAATAATAATAATAATAATAATAATAATAATAATAATAATAATAATAATAATAATAATAAAAGCCAAAGGATAATCTGTAAAAGCTAAGAGTCCAGGACCTCATACAAAAACAGATCACCAAATTGTTTAAAAGTACATTTTTTTCTAAGTAATGCTAGAAGTGAAAAATGAAAAACCTCTCACCCTAACCTTAAACATATTTAAATTCGTAGCACTGTGAGTTTCTATAGGGAGAAGATCCCAAGTATCTGATATTCTGTGGAAAACAACTTTAATTTGTTTTCAATACATTTGTCCTATCATATTTCTTTTGTCCTTATGCCTAAGGGAGTGACGGTCCCCTTCTGCAGAAAACTCAAATTACGCTTTCATGAATAAGCACTAAGCAGTATGCTTAACGCCAATCAAAATCGAAATAATTTATATATAATGCGTAATAAAACAATAGGCCACTTTTGATATATTAAAATTTCGCTTGATAGCGAGTAGGACACATATGGAAAGTGGCTTATTGTTGGATGTGAAATAGTTATTGCCAAATCGGCGCTGCGTTACTAAATACGTACATTCCATAGTGCATGGCTTTCCGTTCGGGGAGATGGCTGGATCACAGAAGTGAAGAATGAGCTTTGTATTGAGTGACTCACAAGTTCCACCCGACAAAACACGTTTACGGGGCTGGTTTTTCTTGCGAGCGAAACCTGTCAATTGAAAGCAAATGGATAATAAAAATAAAATTCCCCTCTTGTGGTCTTCCTTGTTTCGCATTCTAATATAAAACATTTTATGTAAAAATAGCACGCCAGTAAAGTTAGTGCACAGTTTTATATCGATCTGGCCTCAATATGAGATCGTCCACAGGTTTAAGGAATACTTTTTTTTAGTTTTTAGCGCCATAATTGTCCATATTTGGGCCAATTCCCAAAACAAATTCACGAATAAGTTTTATTATCATTCGATTCATTTTTTCCTCCTTTTCATTGGCCCAGGTCCTACCACGTGACCTACAAATAACTGCCAACGAATAATGGTCTGCTCATGAGCATTACGGTCCAACAGTGTACGAATAATTACCTAATCATGCTTAGTTTTTTCCCATTCCGGGAAAATTGCAGTTTGGTTTCTAGAGTTGTGAGAAGTCTGGTCTACTAGACTCGAAATAACAGCAGCAGTAATACGACGAAGAAAACGAAAATATTCCCCTTTGACATTGTCTATAAGTGGGTAAAGACTAGCTCTTATTATCGAATGTGAAGTTATGGTTTTGTCTGTATTACTTCATCAAGAAAGCAGGTGGTAGAACGTTCCCGAATTCGAAGGTAATTGCGCAAAACTGAAACAAATTAAGTTATCGAATGATAAAACAATTATTGAACTCGGTTTTCGCAAGGTATCGTGATTTGTGAGTGTCTCGCAGATCAATTAGTTGCCTCAGTTTCGGCTTCGGCTTTTTTTCTCAATCACGTACGTCCAACGTTCGTTATTATTTTTTAAACAATTTGCCAAAGATTGGTAAGACGCAAAACAACATCCACATCCGCAGTTCATGCATTAATTATTTCACATACTTTACATCCCTTCACTCCACCCACTGGTATGTGGCTTCATAGCTCAGTTGGTAGAGCATCGTACCGGTATCGCGGAGGTCACGGGTTCGAATCCCGTTGAAGCCCTGAATCGTTTTCAGGCTTCTTTATTCCAATTGAAATTAGAAATTCACTGTGATGATTGTTTCTCATTTTCATCTCCATCCGCAGTTCATATATGAATTATTTCCTGTACATTACATCATTGTTGTAACAGCGTGCAGCAACGGTATGTTTCACAGCCGAGGACGATTTACAACGCAAGCTGATCTAGAGCATACGTACTGCATTCTAATATTCTGCGCCGATGCGTCAAAAGTCAGCTACAAGGATGTCACACGGACCAACTACAACAAAATTCTGTCAACAATGATATGATACAGGTTTTTAATTCGCTTTCAAATTTCTGCAGCAGAATGCCGTTAAAAAAATCGTTCCACATCCCAATTTAAACGGCGTCGATTTTAAACTCAATATTGTTGCGTTAAAAATAATCTTTTAAAATCGTCCCATGTAACATCACCCTCAAGCCCCCTGCTCAAAATATTCCTCTTTAAAAAAATAACTCCCAACCCACGTCAACCTTTCGTACACCTGACCACACTCCACTACATTTTCGAGATGTTAAACACGTGTTTCTAAAGAAAAATAAACGACACGATACAGTTTTCTATTTACCAGTTATTTTGCTCACGCTTTAACTCACCGATCAAGTAATACGTCTGGCCTTCTTTGTTAACAAACTCTAAAGCTTTGGCGTTCTTGTGATGATTTAAGCCGCAATTAATGGAGCCAAGCAGATTTGCTGCGGTAGCGTCACATGTTTGGAAGCCATGAAAGCTGACAGAGTAGATATCAACTTCACCAGAATAGTGCCCAAGTGCCAGAGGCAATTTGCACTTAATATTTACATTGGAACTGCTTTTTAGCAAAAAGGGTTTAAATTTTCCTTTTCCTCTGCAAGAAAGAAATAAAGAAATGTCATTACCTTCTCACGTCAGGATTGAAATATTAACAGATTGCTTATATTTCTTAAACCTGGTTCTGAGAATTTATTTGTGAAGAAGACATCCAAAGATGGAGATTTATACATTTTGTTCCATCTCTTTAAAGTAGTATTTATACTTAGAGGATAATGTCACTATTTAAAAAGAACACAAATAGAAATGATGTTGAAAATCCGAACATAATTATGCTATACTATATATACTTTTTATAAATTCCCTTTTTGAAATCGTTGGTCAAAAAAAATTTTGTGGACCTTCGCAGCCTGTTGGGGGAGGGGGGGGGGCAGCTCGGGGTGGGTGCGGGCTCACCCATTGCACCCCCCCCCTCCCTACGAGCCTGTACCTACTGTCTCTCACAGTGGTTTTCAATTTTTCAATATAATTTGTTTCCTTTTCTTTTTCTTTGCAAAAGTCATGAAATTCAAACTCATGTATCTCAGAAAACTTGGAGCAGTACTCTTCGAAACTTCTCATTAGGGACTGTGCAACAATTATCAGAAGGGGGGCTGAAAAACTAGAGGGGGGGCATTACATAAAATTGCTGCCAAGATAGGGGGGCTCAAAGTAAAATCACTCGTTTGACGGAGGGGGGGGGCCTTAACTTTTATTCGAAATGTAAATAAAATTAAACGCAATAAGAGATTCTCAATACATGGAGGCATCATGATAGACTGTAACAAATATCAATACGAACAGCTGTTAAACGATTATTGAAAATATTCCATCAAAATGAAAAGCAAATTAACAACTGATCAATTTTCACCCGTCTTCTAATTAATTGAGCTGATCCTATGTAAAGCAAAAATCATGAACTTGTTTTTCAGCTTCCCCCATAAAACAATGGGAATAAAACAGATCTCGTAGACAAGCTTTGTCGGTTTTTGATGTGAATAAAAGTAATGTTTCTTCATCGACTGAATCGATTTGCTGAATTCCATATATATCTGGCTCATAACAAAGTTCAACAGACTCTCCTCCCTAGGATCTAAATATAATGCAAGCTCTTTTTCGTCTGTTATTTGAAGCGTTCAATTTCTTGTTTTAGATTTTTTTCTCTGCTCCTTTCTCTTTCTGGCTTCAGAAGTTTTAGATTTTGAGCCAATGTGGTAAGCACCCCGGTACTTAGCAAATGCTTTGTCTAAATCTTCAATCAAGCGATCAACATCCTTCTCGATACTAGATGTTACATAATAACGTTTGTCATCATTGAAGCTGTGGTGGCAGCTTAGTCCAGTTTTGAGTTTACCAGTGTGTGGGAGGGGGGCTACTACTACGTTATTTTTAACATAACAGAGGGGGGTTAGAACTCATTTTTTTTGTTTTGGAGGGGGGTGCTGTCAAAGTTTTTGCTAGATAACTCTAGTTTTTCAGTCCTCTCCTACTGATAATTATTGCACAGTCCCTTCTTGCTAAATGTGACACGACGATTATATTCGTGAACTTGCACCAAATGGTTATTCGTTTCAGTAAGAATTTCACGCTAACCGCGAACTGTACGTTTGTCGACACTTATTTTTACTGCAAGGCAGATGACGCTGTTATAATTCCTACTTTGAGAATTGTCAATTTTTCTTCTCTTTTTTCTAAAAGGACACGGAATGCGGGAACGTGCGCGGGAGGTTAAAAAAAGCGCTTCAACGGATGCGGATCTCTGGAACGCCCAAGCTCGCTTTACAGCCATTTTGCCACGCGTCTTCGCTCTGAATGAAACCCAAGAGCTTTGCTTCACCATACATTGTACTTTGACTTAAAAATGTAATTTTAAAAAAGAAAAACAGTCTCTTGTGAAAACTTGGTCAAAGTATTCTTATCTCACCTGACGCCATCTAAGTTCAATGTGACTTTCGAAGCAACAGCAAGCGAGAAAGTCGACAAAACGATGAAAAGCAGTAGGTAATTGATCTGCAGCTTTTTCATTTCGCAATTCTTAAAACAGTGCTCTGTAGTTTTACATTTCTCTTTTGCGTATTTTTTACCGTTAATGCCGATGAAGTCACAGAGGCAGCGAATGCAATTGATTGCTGAATTAATTAGTGATGTAATCGAGTTTCGTCACGGATATATTGCGCGCGCGAATAATTATAGACAATTCTTGTATTAAGGCAAGGACCACTTGAACAAACAGCAGCAGAGTGAAGCTGGATCTTGGAGTAGATCAAGATCAGCAATATATAAAATAAAACTTAAAACTAATCTCTGATCTGACAGCTTAAAAGAGTGAATTTATTGCCCAATATTTCGGTTAGACAACTTGACTGGCCTTCTTAAGGGGCTGAAAAAGCCAAGTAAAAATGGAAATAAACGGAGACATTATGCAGAGATTAAGCATGGCGTTCGTTTTTCCCGCGAACGGCAAAAATTCAACTTCTGCGGTTTGCCGTTAGGCGCTAGTAACGCGGACATAGGTCGGTTTTTGTGAACGAGTGATTTTTTCCCTATTTTTTCTGAGAGATTGGGGCGGCGATGGCAAACGAGGATTGCTGCAGATACATTGTTGCTGCAGATACATATGTTTCCCTGTTTCCCGCCCGCGCAACATTGTTGCGGACATAAATTTTGTGTCCGAGGCACAAAAATATTTCTGTTTTTATTCAGAAACATTTTGTGTCCGCAACAAATGTTCCCGCGTTTGCGCGCGCAACAAATTGTCATGAGCAGCAATGTATCCGCAACAAAAATGAAAGGCAATCTCTCGTTTGCTGTTTGCGGTATAACGCCATGCTTATCTCGCTAATATCTAAAACGATACTGATGAAAAGGTGGAATATGATGGCAAAAATCGAAACAGAAACGGTTACAGCAAACACGAAAAAAAATATACATAGAATAAGGTGTCAGTAGACCCCAAATAATAAAGGACTATCGTGCGTTGTAGCTGCTTTATCGCCAGGCGTTTAATGAAAACCCCAGACAAGAATATATTTTCTGAAAGCTTAAGAGTTGTAGATCACTAAAATGTATTTATTTGAAATAATAATAAAAAAACATTTTTATCCGAATAGGGCGCTATTTTGTTGCTGGATTATCGGGAAACATATTCTTGCCAAATTTCAGCTAATAAGCTCAAAACCACACTGAAAACGAACTTATGTCTGCCTCACTTTTCGAAATATTGCTATCGAGCTATGAAGGAAAATGGTTTTTCAGGACGTTTTTCCGTTGTAATGAGATTAACATATTTTTCTTCAAAATGGCCAATTGTGACTGATACCTTAAGTTTCATCGCGTCTGTTCATTCCGCACGGTTCATGGGTCTTGCACTTGGAGATCAAAAATGACTCTCTTACTTCAAATTTCAGCTAATAAGCTCAAAACCACACTGAAAACGAACTTATGTCTGCCTCACTTTTCGAAATATTGCTATCGAGCTATGAAGGAAAATGGTTTTTCAGGACGTTTTTCCGTTGTAATGAGATTAACATATTTTTCTTCAAAATGGCCAATTGTGACTGATACCTTAAGTTTCATCGCGTCTGTTCATTCCGCACGGTTCATGGGTCTTGCACTTGGAGATCAAAAATGACTCTCTTACTTTCCCGAATAGCGTCTCTGTTTGATACTTATACTCAATTTTTCTCGGACAAGTCCGTGCAAGGGGGAAAGGTGTAGGAGGTTATCCCTATGTTAAGCACCAACCGGTGAAACGAGTCCAGACCACAACATCGGGAACTTCTTTCCCAACTCTTTGCGAGAAGTGCATTTATAAGATACAACTGTTTCCTTTTTTATATTTATTTATTTATTTTTTTTTTTTGAAATGTAGTTGGTCTACATTCCGCATCTGCCTAAAATCAAACAATGAACACTACAGGTGTTCGCTAATATTGTGTTTTTCAAGGGATGCGTTAAGATCAGTTTCGGTAACAAGTCTGCGTTGTTTAAGAAATGGGGCGTTTGAAAACAATGTCAGGATATTTGATGAGTTTTCGTATTTGTTTGATTTAGCTCCGCTAGCGAAATAGCCTGCGTAGCTGGATTTTGGTAGCGAGCTCTAACGAATTGAAACAAGCAGTGAAAGCCGAGAAACCGCCCGCCATTTTGAGCGCGCGAACACTGGGGAGAGGAAAAAAAAGAAGGGGAAGGGGGCAGGGTGGAGAGCGCAGTGAAAAACACTGCGCTCTCCCTCAGATCCCTATAATATTACAAATTACAAATGGCACTGGCATAATTCAAAATGTTTCTTGCGAAACAAATACAGTTTCGGTTCCTCACTTGAGTCTCGACCAGAAATGTTTTAGACGCTGACAACGAGGTTGGCAAATACTCTGTTTAGTCCTCGCTTCGCTATTTTGCACAGATTATCCAGATGCACTGCTCAATTTTGACAGGTCATTTAGAATATTGCGTCAGTGTGGGCAGGGTCATGCAAAATCAGCACTCAAGCGTGGTTATCTCAAATTCTTGGAATTGAAACGGTCACGACGAAAAGGCTGGACGCAGTGGCCGTTTCCGTTGTGCTTCGTCCACTTTCTCAAGTGGGTGCGTAAGAATACTGTTAATTACAAGCCACCGAGTTCTTTTTGAATATCAGAGACAGGAATCAAGCATGCCTGATCAGTCAATTGTTGTTGCCCGGTTGTGTGAGCCGTAGGTAAGTCATGATGTTTTCGTGTGGATATTTTGGCCTTCTTTGTACATGTTTGTACACAAACAGAAATCGAAGCTGAAGTGAGATTTGGTATTGTGTTATTCATTTATGTGGCTGCAGTTCTTTTCGTGAGATGTGCTGTTTTCCTGCCAGTGTTGAGCAAATTTCATTTTCTGGTTGCCTTGCAATGCAATGCAATGCAGACGTTTTGAATGCAAGCAAAACAAAATTTGTTAATCAAAGCCACCAACGAGCGATTTAAGAGGTCCTTCGAGGTGAAATTCGTTGTGAATGTGCGGTTAATCGCAGTTTAAAGTTAGATTTACCTGTTTAACTGACGAATCAGAGGATTTTTCGGTGGAGTCCCGATTTCTCGAATCACGAAAATCGTTTCGAAAAATCAGGAGGTTTGAGAAATCGGGTTAATATTGCTGATTTTTGACTGAGCGACTCGGATCGGAGAAAGCTAAATTATCCGGGTCACGAGCTTGTGAAAGGTTAGAAAAATCGGGATTCGTTCTTGTACAACGAGTGTTGAACAATTCGTTCTTGTTGTACGGCTTCTGTATTCCGGTATATCTGGTTGGCAAATATTGTTCAGTAAACGAATGAATGACACGCATTTTGACTTTTTCAGCAAGCTGGCGTTATTTCCAAATTTATATGCCTCCTTTAAGCCTTCCAAAACACCAGCTACACCGAACATACAGTGTACTCCATGGAAGAAACTGTCAAACTAACAGTCATTTGCAACGGTGAAACAGTAATTTGCATAAAATGCAAATATCGATCGGTGATCGGACTACAGTCACGAAATGTCAAGTAGGGTCATTCAAAAACTTGATCAATTTTTACAAATTCATCGTGACCATATCATTTCTGGAGCCAAACAAACAATTGTAGGCATTACCGCTAAAACAATGTCTCTGTACTTCCAGGTAAAGTGTATCTGCGCAACAACGTCACGTGACGTCAAAGTTATTTCTGCCGCCATATTGGTGTACAGCTTTCAATTGCGTAATTAATGCAAATATGACTCAGGTCTACAATTGTAGCCTTTTCTCTGATATGGATATCTCCAAATGTGAACAAAAGTCGGACGAAAAGCCAGAATTTAGTCGTCTTCCGATTTCTGATTATGCCAAGAAGCTAGAACCTCTGTTAAGCAGCGTTATTAGGAGAAAACTTCTGCAATTGGAATCGATCCCGTGCTTATCGAGGGCAAGCATTTTGCTTGCCTCCTGTGGAATCTACAGATCTCTTATTCTACCTCGTTTTAGAGACAAGTTTTTACACACAACAGCAGTTTAAGGCTTTCCGAAGCCTTGGAGCGTATAATCAGATGGTGTCAGGATTCATTGCTAGCGTTGTGTTAGCGAAGGTGCGGCATTCACAGCGTATGAATGACTCTTTGATCCCAATTTGGATTATCACGGATTCTCCCCTCGTACGTAGATCAAATGGAGTACGCAAGGGTCCGAGATGTAAACTTTACTTCGGCTACGAAAATAAAAGCCGACTTGGATGAAAAGATATCCAACCTTTCTGAGGTCCCGATTCATAATCCCCCTCCACAACAAGCTGCGACAAAGAAAATTTCTGAACCCACGGAAGCGTAGAGCCGAGTTGGCTATAACCATCTCATATCCAACAAGCGCGAGTGGAATAATTGTTTTATTAAAAAAAACCCCAAAATATCGTACAAACATTGCAAAAATGCATTCTTTTACGCGTACACGTACCTTTTTGGTAGGTCAATGGTATATGAGCTCATATACCATTGCCTCTCAACCAATCAAAAACTCAGGAAATGCAATATACCATAGCTAGTTTTTAATAAAATGCTATATTAATATTTTCCAATCACATTTCATTTTCTGATGCTATATTTATTTTCCAATAATTGGTCGTCGCAGTGATACATACGGATTACTTCATAGAAAGTGCGACGTACGGATTTTTATTCAAAAGTTGCAAAACTTTGGAAAACTCACTCGTTCGCTGCGCTCACTCATAGGCGTACGGGTCGGGGGGACAGGGGGTGCTGCAGCCCCCCCAAATTTTGGGCAAATCAGACTTTTTGGGCAGCATGAGAAAATTTGGGCAAGGCAACTTGGGATAATTTTTTGGGCAAATGGTTCATCGCCCCCTGGCAAAAAATTGTCCGTACGCCTATGCGCTCACTCGTTCGTTTTCCAAAGTTTTGCAACTCGTAAATAAAAATCCGTACGTCGCACTTTACGAAATATACGAAATACATGCAGAGTCAATAGGGTCTTTTAAAAAAGAATTGATTATTTATTTTAATATAGTGCCTGATAATATCCTGTTTGATTTTTCAGTAGATAAATATTCCTCAGTATTACACACTCGCCTGCGGCTTGATGCATGCGCACTTAATTATTATTTGTTTAGAATAGGTAAAAAAGTTTCTCCAGCCTGTCTTTGTGGAGCCGATCACGAAACTGTTTTAAAACACATGTGCAAAAATTTATTGTTGAAAGTAAGCGTTTCAAGAAAGGCGATTAACACTTTTGACCTCTTTCGGGCATTACTAAACAGCGAAACAGCGAAACAGAAAAACGAAACACTGAAACAGCCCAAAAAACTGAAACAAAAGATAGAAATCCAAAAACCCCTTTCTTTTCTTTGTAATATACTCTTCGTGGCTCATGCTGACCGGATATTAGGGTACTTAACCGGAAGTGAAACGAAGTTGCTGGTCCGCGGCTCAGTCCAAGCTGGTGCGGGAGAAAACATGTTAGACAAAGAAGGCACCAAATTTAATTCCAGGTATAAATACAATTTTTTTCATTTTCAGTTCCCTGGGAATCAGCAAACAATTACATTTTCCATTTTTAAGCTCAAAAACTGAGAAACCGGGGTAGTCAATCAAACAACGTGGTAACAACCTCGTTCCCAGGGTCTTTTCCCTGGAAAAGACCCTGGGAACGAGGTTGGGTAACCGAACGAAAAATCATTCTAATCCAATCATTCGATTGCGGCAACCGAACATAATCGAACCGAACTCTCAATTTTATAAGCCTAGGTATACGACAACATTGGGCCAATCCGGCACAGACACCAATTCGCGTTGCAAAAGCCCTAGCTGACCATCTCCACTCTCTTCCCTACAAAACTATCTCCGATTCTGACTGCATTACTACTTTACTGTTTTAGTTTTATTGTATTGTATTTTTGGTGACGAACTCACATCTTTACCTGTGTAGTCTTGTTTGAAGCTGAATCCTATACATTTTTTTTTATTTGACCGCAACACCTTGATTAAAACTGTCGGGTGGGATAACTGTGTCAGAAATCGCTCAAACGACAACTAAACCCGGGTAGCGAATCAGCCTTTGTTGTGGCTGAGTAGGACTCGATTCCTTTGCAATCATCTTAGTAATCAAAAGAGCGTATATAAAGATGAAACCATGAGGTTAAATTTTGGAAGCTGAGATAGTTCATATATCGTAACAGTCACGGCAGTTCGACAAGTAAGTGTACACACGGTACGACGTTGTAGTCGGCCTCTAGTCGTCCAATAGGAACCTTCAGATCGGAGTACGAGCAAGAGATGAGTACGAGTACGACTTTTATATGCTTTCACATTTTACAGCAATCTTGCAACGACAGTCTAATCTTCTTTTCAACTGGTTAGCAACTGGGAAGAGTAAGGCTTCTAGGAGAGTAACTGAATTGAAATTTGAAAGTCGTACTCGTACTCGATTTCGTACTCGTACTCCGATCTGAAGGTCCCTAACCTCTCGAAAACAAGGCCTCTACCAGCCAAAGACCTCCCAAAACTCGAAGACAAAGATTCTGAACGAAAATTTAAAAAAAATGTATTCATACCTCGAATGAAATGTGCCTACTTTGTCAAACATGTTTTATTCCGCACTATCATGGACTGAGTGACTGAAGTTTAATATCCCGTCGGGGTGAGCCGTGATGAGTATATTATAAAGAAAAGAAAACGGTTGTTAGATTTCGATTTTTTTTTGCTGTTTCGGTGTTTCGTGGTGTAGTAATGCCCACCACTTTTCGGCATCTTCGTAATTGTCTTGCCCTTATGCTTTTTTTAATTGTAAAATTATTTAAAAGTGAGCCCCCTAGATGAGTAAAGTGCATGCTCTTGGGGCGAACTTCTTTAAACAAATATGTTTAAATAATAATAATAATAATAATAATAATAATAATAGAAATAATAATAATAGTAATAATGATAATAATAATCCGTACAAAGCACTTTCTATGCTGTAATTTGTTTATTATATATAACGAGTACTCAACCATTTCGATTTTTCTAGTCCATAATTAAAGAGTGAAACGCAGCGCGAGGAAAGCAAAGCTTCAAATGCATTCTGATGGCTTTCCAAGCGAGATCTCTTTTAAACAGAAAAAAAAATTACGGTGGCGACAAGCTATCGTAAACAAGAACTTTATTTAAATAGCGGTATAAAACACACTGTGTTGATACTTTTTTAAAAAAACTTTTGCTATCGCATCCAGAAACGTCGCCATAAGTGAATCAACTACTGCAAATCAACTGGCGAATTTTTGAACAAAAATTGTGAAAACACAAGGATTCGGTTCATTAAACAATAAATGAATAGAGGGGGTAAGTTTCTAAAGAAACTGTGGTGCTGCGTCGGTGGAAAGTATAACAATATAATTTGGTTTTATCAACTGGGTTGATAATGCGAATTGGCCACCGTAAAGAGATTCGTTAGCTCACGAATCTCTTTACGGTGACCAATTCACATTATCAACCCAGTTGATAAAACCAAATTATATCATTAAACAATAATTACGGCGTAAATCCATATTCAAAAGTGAAATATTTACTTTACTGTTCCCAAGAGTACTTGAATTTTTTTGGCTTTCCCTTATCGACATTTAGTTTGTCTTCGCTCCGCCTGAAGAATGATTTTATCATTTCCATATCATAACTACCACATTTCTTACAAATAACGCCTATGAATAATGCTCTGCTCATGCGCATTAGAATCCAACATTGATTTTGCTACAAATAAGAATCTGTTCATGCGTGGTTGTATTCGATTCCAAGAAAAAATGTCGGCTTGTTTTCCAGACGTGTGGGAGAGCTTGTATTGTCTAGTATTGTATTGTATTTTCATATGGTTTTTTAAGGTGACAGCTGACCAGGTAGTGGTTTTTAAATAGATCAGAGGCTCAAGCTGTACCCTTTTCAGTCTGTTGCATAGTTTATAGTATGTTTTTCATCCTCAGGAGAATTCTGTCATTAGAATAGAAGGTTAAACTATGGAATCTCTCATAGTAGTTGCATAAAAAGGCAGTAACTTCATTGACAGCAATTTTCACAAATTATTTTAAAAGAACCTTACCACCAAATAAATAATATTGGAGCTCCGCTTTTAGGCTTGGCTAAATCTATATATTAACTGTGTTCTTAAGGTTTTGCTTGGCGTGTTTCTGATGGCTTCCCTTTCCGTAAAGTTCTCAAAAATACAAAATTTGTAGCCAAAACATAAACTGTCTTCGAGAGCATGCAAACTTGTCGCCCCTTGTTTTCACAACCTCATTGGGAACCATTTGAATTCCCGCACTCTGAATGGTTAGGTCGTTCTCCTCTTGCTGATTGGTTATATTTTTCACATGAGAAGAAAGCTATACGCGAAGGTGATTGGACGTATCGCTTTTCTCACATGTGAATATATAGAAAATATAGAATTCTATTTGCAAGGTTTATTGCCTAATATTGTCGCTATGCATATAATAAAAACAAGTATCGATCACACAAAAGATTCATTTTCCGCGGCTGCTCGAGAAACGACCGGATGACAGACTCACGAGAGAATTGAGCCAGATGTAAAGGCCTCCTGTGATCTGTCATAAGGGTCTATTATACTCTGGCGGTCTGGCGGTTTAAACCAATTTTGAGTGTCGGTTTTCGGGCACAATCGTATTTTTCTGGCGGATTACGGTCAAGAAATTATCGTGCGGTTTCGGGAAGTCGTAACTTTATCTCGCGGTTTTCGGTTTTGGTGTGTTTGGTGACAGTCATTCAAGCAGAGTTAATAGAATTAGAAGACAGACGGAAGACTGAGCGGTCGCTTTAATGTCCTTTGAAGCCTGCTGTCTCGAGCTTCTCCTCCCTAAGCAAGAGGTCACCGAGAGTTCATAACTGATTTCCCGTTTTCTCCCCGACCCGGTGGGGAGGTAATTTGGCATCTGGCCAGGCTACGAGAGGCGGGGTCAGAGAGCACGCGAAGAGATGGCAACCGGGTTAGAGGCCGACGTTGGTCATTTTGACATAATGAAATGCGTTGCTCTCTTCTACAAAGCTCAAAGATTTCATTACAAAGGACAAATTTATAATAAAGCTGCCTGGATCAGCAGCACAAAAACTACAGCAGCTAAAACAGCTACTTCGCTAAAATTTGTTTATTCAGGTCAAGAAATATGTTTTATGTTTAGACCAGCTTTCTTAGCGACACTACATTTCTGAAATTTGATCGGTAAACTCTTTTAGCTAGTATCTTTAGTTTGTAATTCATAGAATTTGCAGGAAAGTCAACCTTCTTCAAAGTTATCCTAACTCCTAACTTTTCTCGTACATTTACTTTTAAATTTTGCCCTGTTTGTCCCCCAACCAAGATGGCGTCAGAAACCGTGAAAAAGTATATTTTCTGCTGGATGTATATGCATATTTTTACATGTTTATTCTAATCTATTTTAAAATCATTTGTTAACCACTTTTTAATTAATTCACCTATTATATATGACTGGATTTATGTAAACAGGGTCAAAGGAAATTGTGAGCGAAACACCTGCGAAGCTGTATTTTCTCGCCAAAAGCGGTTGTTTTATCGCCAGAAACTCTCTCGAATGTCGACGCTATAAAATTTAAAAGGATTGGCAGCTTCTATTCTCCTTGGTGACTCACTTATCCGAAAGTTCAGTGCTAGTATTACTGTTATTGTTTCTCTGTCTTGATTCAACAGAACTCGGTTAGGTAAAGTTGACATGACACTATAGTTCTGAAGGCATCTTTTCGCAAGGACTGACGGTGTCAATGGGCACTATTCTGAACTCAAATCAACGCAAATTAATCTAACCTATGTCTTTTCGGAGCAAGAAGATTGCAGTTTGGGCATAACAACAAAATCACGAAGTCTACTAATTCAATTAAATTATTATTTACAACATAAAAATTAATGGCATCACAGACTTCAAAATTTCCAGCGCAAGAGTTGACCCGGCAAGCCATGCATGGTCTCAAATGATCTGAGGAATAGTGTGTAACATCAAGGATTCGCTTGATTTTTAGGCAGCTCCGGATTAAAGCTGAGAAATGTACTTTGATTAGTGACCCGCACATGGTTCATGTCGGTCAGCGACCGGAAACTACGCTTCCGAACTGAACAAATCGCCGTTTAGATCAGCGGAAAACCGATCTGGCACTTCTACCTAGCGGCAAAATCTCCATAAAAAAAGCATGAACATGAATCAATCGTACTCACATTAAATAGGGCTCTGTAATTCCACGCTATTCCTCGGTTTTCCCACACAGCTTGCCATTTTCTAGGAAATTGAATGCAATCGCCCGGATGTAACGAAATTTTTTTGCGCGGGACACAATACTACCAAAATTAGAGCAGAATTTTTCTAAGTCTTTCGCCACAGAATAGTTCCAGCCACATATCGGCATGGCCGCCTTCGAATCACCCGTCAAGTCCGGTAGGGAGTCCTATTTGGTGTGGCGAAGGACTTTTTGCCGTCTAAAGCAAGCACCTCACTATCCCGCCTCGCACAAGTCTTAACGAGTTGTTCAAGTTCACCCGTTAGAGCTTTGTTTAAGGAAAGATAATAGCCGACGCTTAGATTGCAAATCGTTGGACTTCCACCTTCATTGGACTTAATGATGTCCTCCGGCAAACTTCCTTTAGACGGCAGGATTGGTAAACCTACAGATCAGCTACCGCGCGGTGTCAAAAATTCAAACCGATGTACTCATCGAGCTGGGGCCTGGGTAAAAATGGCCAAAAATAACGGGTGGGGTGCGGGAGGGAGGGGGGGGGGAGTGGGCTACAGTAAAATGTACCAGACATCACGAATTTGGCATGGGAACATTATGAAGGGTAAGATTTCATGCAAAGAGTGGCCAATAGTCACCGACGGTTACTTCGCAAAACAAACAAACTAGATCGAAATCTCATACATTTCCTCTATTGCCTCAAGCCCCTTTTTTGCTAAATCAAGACAGATTATTAATATTATTATTATCATTATTATTACTATTATTACTAACATTGCTATTATTATTATTATTGATTTTCTTTTCGCTCCCTTCTTGGCCCGATTTTTACGCCTAATTAACATGCCTAACAAGTCTTCATCCTTACAACGTGAGAAGGGGGTCATTAATTCTTTGACCTCGTTTTCATAAATCCAGTCATATATGTATTTCTTAGCTTTAATTTTACAAATTAATTTTATTTTCGTGAAAAAGGTTGTTGTTGTTCATCGTGGTATAAAGCATAGCTATTTGGGCGTTATCGTTTGTCTCACGATGTAGTCACTTGTGATGTGGACCGCGACGTTTCGGCTGCATACTGCTAGCCTTCACCAGGCGATAAGGTCGACTGGCTATGTGTAGCTTTATAACGCATGGTGTTCCGCTGTGATTGGTTGGTTTTCAACAGCTGTGATTGGTGCGTTTCGATCCCTCGGCGGTTCGCCGTTGTGTAGTTCTCTCGTTCTTGTGTTTCTTGATCATGGGCATCCAAGCTTCAGGAATCTCGATTCGGCTATCCCTGTTGATGTTGTTAGGATGAAGTCTTATGTGAATAGCCTCTTTGACCCTGCGAGTGTACCGATGTTGATGTTGTTGTGTACAAGATCAATAAACTTAACCTCGTCCCAAAGTGGGCAGTGTCCGGTGGTATGGGCATGCTCTGAAACGGCGGAGGTCTGGGTACGGGCGAGCCGGATGTCTCGGTCGTGTTCTTTAATCCTGTCCTGCATGGGTCTCCCCGTCTCGCCGATGTAGACTTTTCCGCATTCGCAGGGAATCTTGTAAACAACGCCGTCTTGTTTAGTCGGTTGAACAGCGTCTTTGGGCCTTACTAATTGTGATCGCAACGTAGTATCCGACTTGAAAACAGCGCGCACTCCTTGTTGTTGTAGGCAGCGGCGAAGTTGTTCGGACAGGCCACTGACGTAGGGTAAAACCGCGGTAGTTTTGAACTCGGTTGCGGGCTCTGCTCTGTTGTTTTGTCTTCTATTCTTGGTGACCTTCTGAACGAAAGAATTAGGATAGCCATTAGAAACAAGAACAGAGGACAGGTGTTCTCCAGTGTTTTGTAGTGCGACTTGTACAGCGGCGTCCATCGGAACGTTGGTAAACCGCGACTCTACGTCGAAGGACACCATGATCTCGTTGTCTAGGATACTTTCACTGCTGATGATGGATACGAAATGAGCTGAGTTGGTCACCGCATAGTCGGAGTTTCCTGTTAAATAAGACAAGATGTTAGCTAAGTAAGCAGATAAATCATATGCAAAGGTGTTAATGCATGATACGATAGGTCTTAAGGGGACGTTAGCCTTGTGGATTTTTGGTAAACCGTAGATCCTAGGCGGCTGTTTGTGTCGAGGTCTGATCGACCACTCTGCTTGAAAGCGGACCATACCAGCTCTTAAACAAAGACCCGACAGACCGTCTGACTCGAAAGCTGTCCGAAAAGTTGCTCGCCTTGAAACGTAGCGGAGACCTATCAGAAGCTGTTTATAACAAGATCAGACCTCGACACAAACAGCCGCCTAGGATCTACGGTTTACCAAAAATCCACAAGGCTAACGTCCCCTTAAGACCAATCGTATTGTAATAAGTTCTAAGACGCTGGTACTCTCTAAGCTTTAATCACATAGGCAATCAACATAGCGGACGCACATGGTTTTTTAACGTGCTAGAAAAGCATCGTGGGAAATCATGTCGTAAGCCTCGCAAAGCATGACGGCTTAAACGCTTTCCTCTTTATAACCGAAGATCATAAACGTAACAGAACAAATTGTCACCTGGCAAATGAAAACTAATAAAGTCTTTTCAAAGAATAATTTTACTTTGTGGTTATATCCTACTAATCATGTAACGTTCATAATCATGTTCTTTCAATTGCGGGGTTTCAATCACGTAAGTCATTTATCTTTTCTTGAGCGGGAAGCACTGGTTCCTAGTCATCAAGTCTACAGCAAAGGGAAATGTTCACCTGTAAAAAGTAAGAGAAAGGGGGGTTCGAGAATCAGTCTGAATAACGGGCTGGGCGTCGAATTACTCGGCCAATCGGGGTGACAGTTTGTCCAGCGGGTGAGTTGGTTGCCGCAGGACTGGGGTGTGTCATGGTAGAGGAAAGTGTCGATGGTCGGTCTGTGGTACAAGGTGTTAAAAGAGACATGGGGGATGAGGCGTCCAATGTTAGGGGTGATTCAGAGTTTGTAGAGGAGGGTGCTGATATTGTGAGTGCTGGCATTGTTGGTGTTGGCACTGGTGTAGGAGCTGCCCTTGGACTGGACGGCAAGCTGAGTTGTGGTATGCCAGAGCCTGATGTGTAAGCTTGCTGCATGTCCGGGGGTGGCTGAACTGGCTTAAGACTGCCAAGAGGAGGGACAAGCTGCAACTGAACCCGATTTCTTCTTATCGGCGAGGTGCCAGTCTGTATAAGATAGGATCGTGGTCCAGCAGGCCCCACTATCTCTCCGGGGATCCAAGCCTTAGCTGATGAGGTTGGTTGTGGTTGCTGCTGCCTCGGCTCTGCCATTAGTCTGGGACCAATAAGGAGAGGAGATGATGTGCTTGAACTTGTACTTCTCTGCAAATGCCTTGAATGCCTCAGAAGTAAATTGTGATCCATTATCAGTACTGAGTGTATGAGGTACTCCATGGCGACTGAAGTGCTGTTTTGTCGCTTGTATGACTGACGAGGACTGGATAGAAGGTAGTCGATCAAGTTCGTAAAAGTCACTGTAATGGTCCACGGTGACTAAATAGGCAGACCCATTGAGTGCAAACAGATCCTGAGAGACCAGTTGCCAGGGAAGTGTAGGTACTGGGTAGGGTTTTAGTGGTTCCCGAGGATGTTGTCGTGCGTGTTGTGCACAAGTAGTGCAGTTCTTGCAGATGTCCTCAATTTGGCTGTTAATCCCTGGCCAGAACACACAGCTACGAGCATGTCGAAGGGTAAACTCGGTACCACGATGGGCTGTATGGAGCTGGCGAAGAATGTTTGATCGCAGTGAGGACGGAATGACTACGCGGTCTTGTTTGAATAAGAGTCCATCGTGTATGGTAAGTTCATGACGAACAGACCAATATGGACGTATAACGACTGGTACTGACGCTTTGACGTTTGGCCACCCTGTTACAACGAAGGTGCGAAGAGCTTTCTGTTCAGGATCCGTTCTGGCTTCGGTTCTGATTTCCTGGACAGTTTCATCTTGGAAACCTGACAGTTCTGGGTGGTTGTCTTCGAATTCCACACGGTAAACTAATTCATCATGGAGATGCCCATGGGTTGTCTCAGGTAGTGGTGCGCGCGAGAGGGTGTCCGCGATGAGAAGTGACGAACCCTTGCGATATTCAACAGGGAACGAATAGCGCTGGAGAGTGAGCATCATGCTTTGTAGGCGGCGCGGTACAGAGGCCAAGGGGCGATTGAAAATAGTTTCCAATGGTTTGTGATCAATGTGGACAGTAATCTCCGATTTGCCAAAGAGCAGTTGATCGAACTTGCGGAAGGCGTGTACAATGGCAAGTGTTTCTTTCTCAATCTGAGCATAACGCTTCTCAGTTGCGGTGAGGGAACTAGAGCTAAACGCGACAGGTTTCCAGTGGACGTCAGTTGCCCTGTTGGGGGAGTTTACAGGCTGGAGAAGTGCTGCACCAAGACCATATTCGGATGTGTCAACTTGCAGGACCACGAGGGCATTTACGTCAAAGTAGCGTAGGCATGGAGCTTTAGAGACCAGCTCCTCAGCTTTCGTCAATGCTTCAGTATGTTGATCAGCCCATAGGAACGCCTTATCCACATGGTTGAGGTCACGAAGTGGTCTGATTGCGGTACTGAGGTTGGGACAAAACTTTGACAAGTAGGTTATAGTGCCCAGAAAACGTCGGGTGGTTCCTTTGTCCTGGGGCTGGGGCATATTCAGGATGGCTTTAGTGATTTCAAGGCTTGGTGTGAGCCCCTCTGGACTAAGTACATGACCCATGAATGGAGCAGTGCATGTTTTGAATTTGATCTTGTCGGGGTTAAGCTTTAGGTTGTGTCGGGAGAGACGTTTCAGGAGCTCCAGAACCGTGTTGTCATGATCAATATGCGCATCAGTTAAGGAATCACCACGCCCAACCACAATAATGTAATCAGCAATATTGACGACACCTTCCATACCACAAAGGATGTCATGAAGACGACGTTGGAATTCTTCCGGGGCGGAGCTGATGCCAAAGGGGAGTCGAGTCCACCGGTACCTTCCCCAGGGAGTGTGCATAGTGGTCAGAAAAGAAGACTCGTCAGTTAATCTGATTGTCTGGAATGCATCCTTAATATCAAAGGTGGAGAAAATCTTGGCTCTGTGGAATCGGTGAATGTTGTCCTCTAAGGTAGGGATGGGGTACACTGGTCTGATGATGGCTTTGTTGATGGTTTGAGATGGGTCTAGGCAGATGCGAACTTTAGCAGGTTTTGAGTCAGAGGCGGGGCGCTCACGCACCACCATGTTTGAGATCCAAGGTGTGGGCTTGTTGACCCGAATCAACTGTTCAGTTTTGACGAGTTTGTCTAAGGCCTCTTTTATGATGGGAAGTTTGGGGGTAGCATAACGGTGGGGAGCGGCTTGTATTGGCTTGATCCCAGGGTTGAGATTTATGGAAAAGGGCTCTCTTCTCTGTGTAGGAATCAATGCACTTGGCAATTATAGTCTCCACATATTCGGAGTGGCCATTTACATCAAACAGATCTCCAGCCCCAAGTGCATATGTCAAGGAGTCATCATATGATCCTAGATGGTAGTACACCTTTGATGCCAACAGGGCTGAGAGTTGTCTTTGTTTGAAGGCTTCATCTTCATACAACACTTCAATTTTATCCACAGATTCAGATATTTCTGCCCATAATACATCAACAATGTGATGGAGGTTTTTCAGGGCAAAGACCTTTAGATCTTGTTTAGAGCTTAAATCACATAGGCAATCAACATGGCGGACGCCCATGGTTTTTTAACATGCTAGAAAAGCATCATGGGAAATCATGTCGTAAGCCTCGCAAGGCATGACGGCTTACAGTATCATGCTAACATCTTGTCTTATTTAACAGGAAACTCCGACTATGCGGTGACCAACTCAGCTCATTTCTTATCCATCATCAGCAGTGAAAGTATCCTAGACAACGAGATCATGGTGTCCTTCGACGTAGAGTCGCGGTTTACCAACGTTCCGATCGACGCCGCTGTACAAGTCGCACTACAAAAACTGGAGAACACCTGTCCTCTGTTCTTGTTTCTAATGGCTATCCTAATTCTTTCGTTCAGAAGGTCACCAAGAATAGAAGACAAAACAACAGAGCAGAGCCCGCAACCTAGTTCAAAACTACCGCGGTTTTACCCTACGTCAGTGGCCTGTCCGAACAACTTCGCCGCTGCCTACAACAACAAGGAGTGCGCGCTGTTTTCAAGTCGGATACTACGTTGCGATCACAATTAGTAAGGCCCAAAGACGCTGTTCAACCGACTAAACAAGACGGCGTTGTTTACAAGATTCCCTGCGAATGCGGAAAAGTCTACATCGGCGAGACGGGGAGACCCATGCAGGACAGGATTAAAGAACACGACCGAGACATCCGGCTCGCCCGTACCCAGACCTCCGCCGTTTCAGAGCATGCCCATACCACCGGACACTGCCCACTTTGGGACGAGGTTAAGTTTATTGATCGTGATCAACATCGGTACACTCGCAGGGTCAAAGAGGCTATTCACATAAGACTTCATCCTAACAACATCAACAGGGATAGTGGAATCGAGATTCCTGAAGCTTGGATGCCCACGATCAAGAAACACAAGAACGAGAGAACTGCACACAAGCGAACTGCCGAGGGAACAACTAGCTGGTCTAGGATCAGCGAGGATCGAAACGCACCAATCACAGCTGTTGAAAACCAACCAATCACAGCGGAGCACCATGCTTTATAAAGCTACACATAGCCATTCGACCGTATCGCCTGATGAAGGCTAGCAGTATGCAGCCGAAACGTCGCGGTCCACATCACAAGTGACTACATCGTGAGACAAACGATAACGCCTTAATAACTATAATTTTATTTTCTTCGGAGATATAAGCATATTTCGCTATCTGGAAATTCGAAATGAAATAAATTTTTTGATTGATTGATTGATTGATTGATTACCATAGACGATCATAGACAGTGGTGGTGTCGAGACACAGATACAATACATGTCGATCGATTCATGTTTTCGACGGATCTTCATTACGATTATGTCGTCTCTTTTTTTCACGCTGTAAAGGGTTTTTAAGATTCTATAAATTTTAAGATTTGTATTTCTTTCATTTTCATATTTTCAACTCTCCTGTAACGCTCGATTGCTCGTCGAAAGTTTCAGGCCTTCAATTTTAGATCCATTATCCCCAAACACTTAGCCTATAGTTATATCGATCCATTTTAAAGGGCGATTTGGACAGTATTCGCCTTTGGGAAGTGCTACAATTCACTAAAACAGTGACAAAACTACCCAATCAGAGCTGTTGAAAACCAACCAAGGACAACGGATCATTGAAGTTCTTTATAAGGCTATGCTTAACCATCCGTCCTCATCGCTGTAGAAGACTCGAAACGTGGCAATTCTCATACCATACATATGTCCCGCGAATATATCCAATCTGTCCTGCCAAGTAATATCACAAGTTGTGCATATCACAAGTGCACTGTGTTCGAGTTTGGCTGTGGACATTCCGTGGTAAAGGTAACAAAGTTTACACACTTCGAGTTTTGTCACTAAATTCATGTTATAAAGAACGTAGGCGGACAACCACCCCATACTTCCACACCAAACTTGTATTTTTACGCTTCGCTATCAGCACATTGCATTCTTTTTGCAGCCATTAGATGAAAAGGTTTTCTTGGTAACTTGATGTGGTCTTAGAAGAGAAATATGATTTTTGCGCTAACACAACGTGTTAAGTGCTCTTAAAAGATCAGTTGCGGTGATAAATGTTATTCTATAAGAGCGGTCCCGGTCTTTGGAAAGCAACGAAGGCGGTTTGCGGTCCAGGAAGAACAAAATACGACGGTTTGCGGGATGTACGAACCCCTATAATAGACCCTCTGTCATCTGTCGATCTGTCTTGGAGTTCAACGATCATGGTGTAATTCCATCATCTCTCAATACTTCTGCTAAGTTTCAAAGGAATAGATGTTCCAAATTTAGAGAATTTAAGCTCTACAAGATAGCAGTTTTGCTGATGAATTTATTAATGAGTGAGGGTCTTCCCATAGTTTTCGCAAAAGATACCATCGAAGGCTTTGTTCGTTGAACTCAAACATTAAGCTTCTCACCACTTCCATGTCATTTACTTTAATTTATTTATCTCGCTTAAATAACATGTTATAGAATCTGCAGTTTTTGAGGTTGAGTTTTTGAGGTATCAACTATACAGTTGATACCGTCTGGTAAAATTGTTCTCTTTCGTTTCCAGGACTGATAATACTGGAGATTCGTTAGCTAAAGGAGGAAAATGTCTGACCAGGGTAAGGCACTTCTGTTAAGATTTATCGCCTCAAACCCCAGCCTTTGCAAAATACTACACACTAGAAGTAATGACCGTTTCCCTTCAGTCTCCAAATTCAGTGAAGGTCGCTGACCTACACGACCCTACGTTCGTGACATTTGTTATTACATAGTTTATTCTGTCCTCTGACGTATTTTGGTTCTCTTTAGTTTCTGAAGGATAACAAAAATATACAAAATGACCATTACATGTAGGAGCTGTCGAAAAACATGTAACGGTCATTTTATGTATTTTCATATTCATTTTCTTTTAGTGTTCATATTGTTTTCTCCGTTTAGTGAAGAAGATCAGTTTACCGTTTTTTACGAAGTATCTTTAGATTTTTACTGATCCAGGTCTACACAATTGAAAACATCTGGCACTCTTCATTGGTTTTTCGTTGTGGTTTTGCTTATATTAGAAAATTTGCTTGCCAATATTCTTTCATAGCTTTCCTTGATTTGAAGGCAATTTTGTGTATTATCAAAGATGACTTCGTATGGTGACTAAGCCCTCAAAAGCCCTTAGTCAAATTACCTTTTTCAGAAACACTCCTCACACTTATACATTGATCTTCGCGTGCATTACTCTAGAAAACTATTGCGTTTTGCTTCCAATGCCATTTTCAATTGCTATTGGCTTAACGCCGCTTGGTGCGTTTCGGGGGATGATCCGAATCAGGATCAATAAGCCAAATTCCACTCTGGGTAGGATGCAACGGTTCATGCTGTATGATTGTAGTAATCTTTGATCGCTGATCTTCATCTGGATCGTCCCGAGGAAACAAACCCTTATACTGTACGATTTCGAATTTTTCTTATCACAAATTCAATTTATTGTAGGCGACGTCATACCGGATGAGGTTGTGGTCCATTTTTACAGCTCCGACGATACAGAATGCACTACTCAATTGGAAGACGGTGACGTTGTCTGGCAAATCCCGGATTTTCTGTTCATTGACTTCCTAACCGAGATCGTTGACACAATCTCCGATCAGGACTCAGATAGATTGATCCAACTGTTCGATACTTCGTCATCATTATGGAAGGAATTACGAAGGTGGAACAAAAAACGTGTCAAATGGTTTGATGATGAGAAGACGTGCTCAAAGATACACGAAGCATGTTCAAACGGAATCGGCAGTGAAGAATTCATTTTCCCTTCCCCATCGCAGGGAGACATTAAGAGCGTCGACGTTCAAATCAACAATAAATTGGACCCCTATGAAATAGTACGCAGAAAAATTAATCAGGAATCTGCCAAGCTTTCGGTTGATGCAGATTCAGACGCCGATGACGAATCAGAAAAAGTTCTCGATACTTCAGTGGATGACAGGTACTTGCCAGACGAGGAAGAGATTGACAAATACCCGTCAGACGAAGAAGAAGAAATTGACGAAGAAGTGCAAGCGAATCCTGAAAAGCCTTGCTATTATCCTTCGCAGATAGAAATGGCAGCTATCCTAAAGAAACGAATCGACGCTATCATGTTCCATTATCACAATATTGCGAGCCTGAGCGATGTTTTCAACGATGTCGAGTTCGTAGTGTACACAGCAAGGTACAGAATGCTCAGCGATCAGACAGAGAAGAGGATACGCCATCCCGACGCCGGTGTATTGTCAAAAGAAGAACTGGAAGACTGTCACAGAAAGAAGCGGATGTTTATGTATGTTCACAGTACAGAAACGGAGAAACATTTTCAAGACCTCAAAAGAGATGTTCAAGAAAAGCCTGGTACACTGTTCGTCATCATAGCAGATGAGTGCCACTGGGGAATCACGAAAGATAAAGAAGAGAAAAAACCGTCTGCTCATAATCTCTTCGTAAACGAATGGTGCAAAGACTCTCCCCAAAATGTGATTGTGGTCCAGATCTCTGCAACACCGTTCAATCTCCCTATATTTGAAGCTTAAGTCAGCTTTAAATATTAAAGATGGCGCTCCTTATTTATATCTATGCGTTTCTCCAGACGGGAAGCTAGGTGTTACACCTATTGAGGATGATGCTAATGATTTCATTGTGCAAGGCAGCCACGGTATCGTCATCCTGAAAGTTTTGCCAACCAATAAGCACCAAGCGAAGTGTTTGACTGTCAGTCAAGATGCACATGGAGACTTAGAAGCGAAAGTTGACCCTTATAAGACAGCAAAATTTGAAATTAAGTTGGATTTTGGAGTTGGGGTTATCGCATTTTGTTCGTGTGAAAACCAAAATCAGTATATCGCTGTTGATGAAAATGGCTATGTCAGTTTAAAAGCAGCGAAAGTGGAGCTCAAGTGTGGTGTGTCCATCCTGAAACCTCCTCCACCGGTTGCTAGAGTATCCTCCGTCTCGTATCTTTTCTTCGTCGACCAATATGGGCCAGCGGAAGTTGGCTTGGTTGGACAACGCTATTTGAGTTTGAATTTTTATCTGAGCACCATGAACTGTTCTAATAAAAACGAGCAAAAGATCAGGAAAGATCAGAGTTTCCAAGACATTGTAGACAAGGCTACTTCATTACCAACTGAATTGCTATGTGCAGAGTACTGTTACCACATTCTTCGTGCTAGCGTATACGACACTGATGAGAAAGTACGCCAAGTACTCACTTCTAGCTCCGGCGAATCACCAGCTGCTGAATTCGACAGAAAACTTAACTTGTTTGTCGTGAAACTCAAGAAAGAAACGACGAACCCGAAAAAGTTCATTGAGCCAGAAGCTTTCGAGTTTGTTCGCAAGTATCTCTCCGTCAAGGCAAAAAACGAGTTTGAAACCAACTTGAAAGACTTAAAAAAATTAGGGAAACAGAACCCAACTAAAAAGACACATGATGACCTAAAGGAAGTTGAGGTAAGGCTTACTACTTCATTTGTCGACTGCCTCATGCATCTCAGTCAGCAGGATATTCAGAAATGCATGGAAGACCCGCGCTTAAGCAACGTTGTCGATGAAATAAGACAACAGTTGCAAGATAACAACTACCAAGAGTTGGTTCACTGCTGGAAAAGTATTGTCGAAGAACACGAAACAAGTTCCTTAGTGGAGAACTTGATCCAGAGTGGCAAAGGAAAAATGGGCAAAATGAAAATTGTACGAGCCAAAAGCATGAAAACCGCCGATCAATTCTATTTCACTCTGCGATTGGTGCGATCAGTGGCTGGTCTAGAAGAATGCTTTGAGGTAATCAGAGATTATGGTGGCTTTCAAATCGAGAACCAACTCATGAAATCATCGAGTCCCTTCTTTAAAACTCTCCAACCAGTAAAGTGCAGTGACAAGTTTGACTGTTCTTGCAGAAAGTTAAACCTACAAACTGGCCACAAGAAGTGTACAGAGTGTCACCATGTCCATAAGTTAATAACGCAGTATGAAGACCTTGAAAATCTGGCGTGTGTCCTTATTCTGGTTGAGAAAGGTCGCATGGGAGACACATTTCCCCAAAGCTTTGATTGCCTTGACCTTCGACTTAACTATGGCACCAGTTCGGAGACGGGAGTCTCGTCGTTTTATCTTTCAACAGTCATTCAAGAGCTTGGTAGAATGTGCCGTTATTCAAAGTCCCCTGCCAATGAGAGTCCTTACCTACTGGTCGGGCAGGCGCTGTTCAAAAGACTTCAAAAATCACTAAAAAGATCTCCTTCGATGAGCGCGATTTCATGTTCCAAAGCCGATCGGTATGTGACAAAAAGTCGCAAAAGAAAGGATGAAACGTTCTCGTCACTACGTTGGCTAGACTACGAAGCTCACAAGGATAGCTATGACTACGAAAACGACCAGAAGCACTACAACAGAATTCTTCTGCAAGCCGAACCCCAGATTGGCAAGACTGGAACGTACCTTTGCCTGATAAGAAATTTGAGAATGGACATTCTTGGAAAAGAGACTGTTTCTCTTTCCTCGACACCTGCATTTGATGAAGGCTTTTTCTACCAAGACCACTTTTCCGAAGAACTTGTGATTGGTGAGATGGAGGAAAGGCACGACTGGCAATTTCCTTATTGGAAGACTATCCAGAACGCTCCAAGCCTGATTGAGAAGCCAGTGGCATCGGGAAAGTACTGCATTGGAGGCTGCTTCTACACTCATGACATGGAAGAAAGTCCTTACATTCTTATGAAAAAACAAGAGCCGACTAAGTCCGGTCACCAGTATCAGGCACGACAATGTGCAGATGGTATACGAGCTTGGCATTGGTACCATTTTGAAACTTGTGCTGAATGTGGAAGACTTCTTCAAGGCAAAGAACCAATTTTGGAGAGTTTCGAAGTCTACATCGATGGTGAATCAATCAATGTTAAATGCTCGATACCAAGTGGCCACGCTCCTTATAGGCACTTGCTTAAACAGCTCAAGAACACAGGACCAACAGACGATTCTGTGAAAGAGCTGCATACCCCTCGTTCGCTATACTGGATATTCCATGCTTCCCACAGATATGATCCTCGCAAGTGCACCTTGAATTACCACCACGTGATGAAAGAGAATGGACAAGCCCATCATTATGTGCAAATTGCCGTTGTTCGCAGTGAAAAATTCGAGGCTTATAAATCCACCTGGGGAAAAGTGCTTGCCATTGTTCAGTTACCAGAAGTGCCCGAAAAGGGGCCTAACTGTGCCATTGGACCGAGTGAAGGAGGTGTGGGTTACGCCAGGCGTTTCATTCAGAAGATGTCATTTTCCCTCAATCAAGAGTACATCTTTATGATCGACGACAATGTGGTCGCGATGTCTGAAGCAGAGTTCAGCACTGGTGACTCTTCGACAAATGGAGGACGGGTTATAAGAGACAAGAATGGCGTGATGCAAATGCAGCGCTGTTCGTTTCTTAAGCCGCTGACTCATCTTCAGAGAATAGCAAAAGGAAAGGACATACCTGCCGTTGTTGAAGGGAAATATGAGCCCCATCCTTTAACAGATGAGTTTCAATCTCAAGAGGTTCCACTGTATAGTTACACCGGTCCTGCCAAGTTGTTTGGAAACAAGAGGCATGAAAGCTACGGAATATTGGGTCTTATGAGAAGTATTCCAGTAGCAGTCAATCCATTTTTAAAGACCCAAGTGTACGCTGTCATTTTGCTGAATGTCAAGAGCACCGTGGAAAAGGGCGTCTTTTACCGTCCATGGCCCTGCTGGGAAGACCTACGCTTTAATGATGACTGCGATAAAGCTGGTCTGTGGGTTGTGAAGTGCAATCGTTACAGTTTTCTTAAAGTTCAGTACAAAGATTGGATCAACAATCTGGCTCGCCCAAAACTCTTTGAATGGCGAGACGACAGCGTTCTCGAGGAAAGACCACTTGCCAGCGAATTGCCCAAAGAATTGGAAGAGGATTTAATCCTGGAGCACCTTCGCAACTTTGTGACCGTCCAGGGTCCTGAGAAGTGTTTCAAGGGATACATCGGATATGATCCACAAGGGGACATCGAAGACACAGTTTCACCTTCAAGAATAGTACAACAACTCAAGGTGAACGAAGGCAAGGAGGAGGATTTCGCCAATGGAATTCCCATTCTTTCGTACTGCGTTACAAATTCGGAGCGTGCAAATTTAAATCTTCTAGATTCACGATTTTGTGGCGCTAAAGAAAAGATTATTTTCGTCACAAGTGCAAGAGAAGCAATTGAGGAGTGGCCCCAAATGTCGCTAGCTACGATACCAACTAAGAAGGGAATGTGTTTTTATACCGAAATGAGAGATAGAAACGCAGAATTTGCCATTTCATCTGCTGCTGACCCAAAGAGGCATCGCTTGCGGTACATGATTATCAGGGCATCTTTCCCACAAACTGATCAAGAACGAATTATTATTACTACAAGAGTTGAAAATAGTCTGATGCAGACCGAAAATGAACCGGTAGTGGAGGAAAGCACCTCATCCCACCACGCGCAACTCATCAGTAACACAAACAAATGCGTAAAGAGATCCCTCCGAGAGTCACTCGATAGCAGCATCGAAAGCAAACGACAGAAAACGGAAAACGTATGCAGCCAACAACCAGGGCCAAGTGATGAAGTGATCTTCATAGAAGAGAGATGCAGTCAGAAAAGTTCGCCAGGTGGAACTAAACTCCTTGGAAATTCTGGAGTCAAAAGAAAGAAAGCTGACGCCGGCGCAGTAGAATTCGAACACAAAAATAAAGAAACCGACCACCAGAAAATAATCCCCGAAGAAATTGAAGATGAAGAAATTGTATTAGATGACATGGATTTTTCTGGTTCTAATGAAGAAGAGTGGGAAGAAGTTCACAATGGTTGCGATGTTAGCCTCGTGAACAAAGATCTAGCGATTTCGGCCAAAAAACGAAATGCAAATCCTGGTTATATGGAAGGTACCAACGATGTCACAAAAGGTATCGTCGAACTTTGGAGGGACTATAAGAATCTGCCGGGAAGCAGTAAAAAACAAAACGAACAAGCAGGAAGTAATGATCTTTCACTGGAGTACGTAACAGACAAGCTAGCGCCTTTTTCCACGGATCAGTTGCAGGCGACAGACGGAAAAGGTTACACTGCACTCCTAAAGGCCTGCTCTCTGCCGTCCATGAGTCCACACGTGATGCAGTACCTTATCAATACAAGGAAGGTAGACCTCAATTGTCAGCTGCCTCCTAACTTCGACAGGAACTCTTCCGCAACAGAAAGAATGATCCCAGGAATGTCTGCTTTGTCAGTGGCAATAAAAAGTGGAAATGTCAGATCAGTCTCCACTTTTATGAGTCGAAAGAAAAATCTCTCCATTGAAAGTGTTGACGCTGATGGGAATACCGCTCTGCACCACTGCGTTCTTTCGATTTCCAAATCTTCCTTCCGGCAACTGTTCCCTCTTTTCAAGTCGCTGAAGTGGAAAGAGATGCGCAACAATGAAGGAAAGAATCCTTTGCATATTGTAATAGAACTGACGGGGTACAGTGAGGGCAAGGAAAAATCTATCACTTACACTCGTAAGGAAATGACGAAGAAGGATTCTAGCCATTACTGGGAGAACCTTTTCAGGTAATAATTATCCATCAATAATTATCCATCAATAATTATCCATCAATAATAATTACTCATCAATAATCAATCCACCGTAAGTACAAAGATGGCGACTGGTAACTTTACCTATAATTCTTTGCGCGCCAAAACGCTTATAAAAATGCAAAGAAAAGGCCTCTAAACTTGCAAACTCGGCAAGAACAATGTTGTTACTACAGGAAGGAATTTCATGAAATTGCCACTTTCTATATACCCAATGGGCCGTGTTAAGGTCGAAAGGTATTGCGGTAAAACGTACAGCCGCCACCTTTCTTCCTTTGATGGATTTAGCACCTTAAAACAGAAGTTGACATGTGAGGCGAGGTTTGAAAATGGCTCGACTTTGGTTTGGTGCAAACCTCTTCCTAACAATTCAACAGTGTTAACGTCTGAGGTGACCTGTTAGTTCAGGATTTTACTGAGTTTTATAAGTGCTTTTATAGAAGGTGGGAGCATTGAACAATTAGAGGTTGAGCAAAATATTGTGATTTGTAAATGGCGAGCAGATCAATTATTTGCCGAAGCCGAAGGACAAGGCAAATAATTGATCTTCGAGACACTGACAAATAACGATATTAATATTTTGCCGAAACCGAGTTCAATAGTTGCTTTAACATTCGATCACTGAATTTGTTTTGTACAGTTACCTTCGGGCTTCCTTGATGAAGTAATACAGACAAAACCTTAACTTCACGTTCGATAATACGACCAAGTCTTTATACGTCTTTCAGACATGCAAGACCGAAGTACATTTAAGGATCACTGTCACAGGGGTTTTGCTGTTTTCAGCTTCATTCATTGCTAAAATCATTACACGGTACCTTTACTCATGCCCAAAATGCTCCTGATGGAATGAAAGGAAGATTTCAAATTAATTGTGGATCAGAGAGCAAACCATAGTGAATTTCTGGCGATATTGTTAAGGAATGGCTCTAGAATTTGAAAAAACTGGCTAGTTTTTTTCAAATTTCAATCCACTTCCATCCCTACCATCCTAAGTGATAGGCGACAAAAAAAGGTTTCACTTTAATGATATAGTCCTAGGTAACAAAACTACACCATTATTTTTGGGTTTCATTGACGCAGGGACATATTTCAATATTTTAAAATGACGCAAAAATACTGTGACAGTGCTCCTTTAAGGGACATTTTCGTCTCCTGCTTTATATTCTCGCTGGTTTTTCGAACCTACTAGGCAAATCATGCTGTTCAGGTTCTCTCCCAACAGTGGAAAACAAGCTGCCATTTTGCCCGGAATTGGATTCAACTACGTACGAACAGATCATTATTCGCAGAAAAAGCACTGTTGGACGGTAATGCGACATTATTCGTTGGCAGTTATTTGTATGTCACGTGTCAGGGTCTAGGCCAATGAAAAGGAGGGAGAATTAATGGAATGATAATTAACATCAAGTTCACATCGGCGAATAATCACGGAGACGAGGTAATAGTAGTAGTATCATTTTCTGAGGTGTTTATCAAGAACTCCAAAAATAGCGGATGAAACCACGGAAACAACACAGCTGTTCTTGTTTGCATGCCTCAGTGTTCACCGCAGTTTAATGCATCGAGTGCAAATAAATTTACACGGTGATATGAAAAACAATTTAAGTTGGTCCCTCTGTTTGCTCTTTGATAACTTCATGGGTAAATGCGCTTCCAGTTTGAAGAGGAATGAAGTTTGGTCTCTTTGATAGAACTGACAGCGATCTATAAAACCACTGTGTGTACGATTCTTAAATGCGTTGGATATCATTTCTTGGAAATATATTTGATCCAAATGTTTCAGTATTCATTCCAAAATTCCCAGTGCTTCAAATATCCCAGAGTTAAAGTACTTTCCTTCGAAAAAGTTTCTCGACCACACAGAATGCCCGATTTTTTATAATCACCTCTAAAATATAATACTTGTATTATTCCTCCTTGGTAAGGAAGCGTAATTCACAACGGAAAAGCTCCGGTTGGATCCGGCACGGAAAGGCGAGAGGGGCGTTCAACTCCGGGTGAAAAAGTGTCGGTGATTGGTTGCAATGACTTAGCGTTTCGTCCTGTTTAATTTGTATGGTCAAATAACTAATAAAAAGGATTAGAGGGGGTAAGTTTCAAAAGAAACTGTGGTGCTGCGTTTGAATCTCTTTACGGTGGCCAATTCACATTATCAACCCAGTTGATAAAACCAAATAAAAAGGATTGTCTATCACAGGAACCTAGGCATTCAAAAGGTGGGATGTAATTAATTAGCCATGACGCTTTATAGCATTCAAGATTCTACATTTCACCAAATTGTAGGCAATAAAGTTGAAGCAAGAAAGTGAAAATCCAAATTCTTCAACGTTTAAGGCATTTTCCAGCTGGGAATAATGTCGTGATGTATTACCAAAATCCCAGAAATAAAGTTGAAACTACTGTACCACATAATATTATTTCCATATGAGTTCAGTACTACATTGATTAAAACGCTTTGTTTCTTGCTTTTTCCGTAGTCCAAAGCCCAAAGGTACATAACCTCTTTGTGTCGTCAAATTGTGGGTAGTTTTGTGCTCCTGGCCTTCAATTATTGGATTAGTGGAAATGGCCAGAATCAGCTGCCATTATTCGCCGACATGTTTTTGAAGGCTTTAGAGATAGAGCAAGGGAACTGGTGACTTAAACATCCTATGGGACTATTCCAAGTGTCCGTTTGATACACTCTTCATGGCAGGTGATCACAGAATGCTTCGAGAACAAGGACAGTGTTAAACAAATTTCTTCATTAGAGCCACATTTATTTTTATTTGGTGAAAATTGCTTGCAATTATAACTTTAATTTCATAGCGATGGTAATACATTTTGAAGTTCAACAGCAACAAGACTTAGTGGAGTAGAAAATTCCTGAAATACTGTGATCTTAGTTACTGCCTCTGGAATAGATGTAACTTAATTACGACTTATTCCCATGACCTAATCAGGGCAGTAAAGGGCCTAGGCCTGCTCAAGTAGTGGTTCCTAATGTAAATAGCGAAGCAAACTTTTTCGATTTTGTTAATATCTTCATCGCATAAAGAAACGTACTCCGAAGGAGTTCTTTTAGAAGAGAAGGAAATGTCGTTCTTGGCATGATACATGATAAATGACATGAATAAGATTAATAAGAATCGAAACCTATACATAACGTACTTTATAACATAGAGGGCAAAATTACTGAACGCTGATTGGCTGGACAGAGGACAATTTTCATTAATTTTAGTAATTGCCCGGGATAAAATTACTAGATTCTGATTGGATGAGCGGGAAAATTGAGTTGGCTTCTTGAGAACGGGATTTTGAGAAAAAGTTTTAAACAGAGCGCTCGCTTGTACGTTGCTTCGAAATTTGCTTCAGTTGCCCAATTTATTTGGTGAAAAATGAATGGAAGCCCGTGTGGTAGCTTAAAACTAAATGGAGAAAGCCTATTCTAAGCAAATAGAAGAATATTTCCATTGAAAACCGAAAAACTTTCATCACCTAGACACTTGGCGTACATAACTGGCATCTTTATCCTATTTTTAACGTTTTTTTTTCGTTCTTGCTGTTTTTCTGCGTTCTAGTGACGGTGTTGTAAGGTTGGTTTTCGTTCCGCTCGCTAGATTTAGCTACGCCGAAAATTTTGCCCTATTTCTCATAAACAAGTAATCACATATCACTCGTGTTAATAGTAATATAATAATAATTAATAATGACTTACATAATTACTTAATAGACCACTTCAGGGCCAATGTGGACAAACAAGCAAATATTTTAGATAAACATAACTAGGTTAAGAATCGCAGCTGGTAGGAGGCAGACCAGTTGGCTATTTACAAGGGTAGCCAAGAAGTTGAACACGTGGCTACAGAGAACAACGCCAGCTGGTGGTCAGAACGGGACATGAACCCGCAACAGACGGATCAAAACATATTTCAAAACATAAGTCCAACGCTCTAACCACCCGACCGGTCACGCTGCCTCCATGCAAAATTAGGCCTTTACATAAATATCAGCATATTTTATGAGATATTTAGAAGCTTCCGAGATATTAAGAAAATTTTGGGATATTTAGAAAAATTTATAGCCGTTTTCTAGCTTCTCCTCGCTATTTTCTTGACAGAATATTCAGTTCTATCATTCTATGCTACACATAATCTAGTTCAGCGGTGTCCCACTTGACTAATGTATCCATATCACTAGGAGTTTCCATAATACTTGTGTAGACAATCTCTGACATACTTTTCAGCTCCCACTGGAGAAAAGTTTGGCCTAAGAGCTTCAAAACCGTTCAGGAAAGTTGCTCTATGCCAAGGGTATAAAACATGGAAAGGACATTGTTTTAATCTGCAGGAAGTCGCTGGAATCAACGAACTGACAGACAATAAGGCGAACTTTTTTAATTTGACTGTAAAATATTCAACTTGTTTTTTTTTTGAAAACCCTCTCATAGAATTTTTTCAAACTTTACAGTGTTGAAGATCTACCTGTATACTAGAAGGGACGTTGATTCGTTTAGGTCTTGACATCGAGAAAAACTCAGATGAGCCACCGCTCTTTTTTGGACTGACTCGATTGCGTCAGATAACAAACCCGGAATATCCTGCACAAGATTTTTGTCACCGGGTTGGCTAATTTCCCACTGGGTCCGCTCGTTTTCTGTTTTATTTTGCTTATTTATTATTATTTTTTTGCAAACAAAATACACTGGGTCACACCGCACAGTCACTAGATAAATTCAAAATATTCACTGGGCACTGAGAAGACTAAATTTCCGCTGGGAAGGGGAAAATAATCCACTGGGTAGGGTTTCAGTGGGTCTGTTACAGAGGTGATTCTTAGATTAATTGTTCATATGATGTTGATATCATGTTGCTATGAAATACCGTAAAAATCCGATTATGAGCCCCGGGCTTATACAACTTCCACAACTTCGCAAGGGGTTTTGGGTGGGCTTATAAACGGAGGTGCTTATATCTGGGGTTATAAACGAAAAAAAAACCTTTCGAATGAGCCACAGCAGTGTTGATGGAAATACGTTTTTAATTCGCTAGTTTTGAATTCAGCTTTCAAACCTCAAGACTTGACAACGTGAACGCAACCGGAACGCAACAAACCTGAAGCTCAGAGTTCATCTTCGTTGTCATTGTTAAAAATTTTAATGTCTATTTCACAGCTGCGAGGCTTCCTGCACTTAATTTGACGCCATCTTAGTTTATTGAGTGTTTGGTTTTCTGCTTAGAACTCATCGCCATAAGGGGGGCGGGCTTATAACCGGATGCACTTTTTTATTTACAAAAAGATGGGCCTATAACCGGGGGGCCTTATAACCGGAATTTTATGGTATTAGATATCTTTATTTGACGCTTAATTTCACGTCGTAGACTAGAAATGGCTCAAAATGCAAACTGAGTGCTTAGCCCTCTGTTTTTGTCTAAGACAAAATTATTCTCCATTTAATCAATGCATCATTTTTTAAGTTTAGTATTGATGTCTATTAGACCACATCTCTCGTGGAAATGTTTTATCCCTTGATGATATACCAAAATTGTCCGCATGGCAGTTATTTCTTCTTCTGCCGAGACTCGACTAGTAGTTACGTGTACAGAAGCTCAATGTAAAAAAAACGCATAGCAATATTAAGGGAAGAATTAAACAAGAAGATAAGGGGATCTACTTTAATAATAACAATAATAATTCATTAAATTGTTCGCCTATTTAGGATAGACCTTTCTTGTCAGAGTTGTTAATTATATAACTAGGGATAGTTCTTACTAACATTGCCCCCGCTTTTTGTTGATCATGGTTTTTGTCTTATTGATCGATGTCTCTTTTCACTGGTGTAATTTTACAGACATTTTTTGGAAATATCGGCTTATTTTGCCGTGAATAACTGTTTTGGCTAATTTGGTATTTTTTCTTTTCTTTGACTGTGATTGACTGAATATGCTGATGACTGAATAGATGGAGGTTTTCTTCTGGTATTGTTTAATTTAAAACATTTAATTTAAAACATTGACGTTATTCATCTCTTTCGGGATTAAACAACTGGACTGGATGAAAGGGTTAATATTGGACAACTGAAGATTCTGGTCTTTTACACTCTTTTTACATTCAAGATATTACACTATTATGTTAAATATTTGATGTGAATACCCATCGTCTACTAGATTTGTGGGACACATTCTCTTTCGTCTTTTACCTCCTTATTTAGTTGCTAACCCAACTTTGTATTGTACATGTCAGTAGTGAAATAAGGGGTTTACTTCGGTTTTTCTGTTTTATATCGTTTTGAGTTCTATGTTCCCGTGCTTGTTCCATGCGTTTCATAGGTTTTTACATTGAGGATGAGTATTGAATATATGTTAGATTGTTTTAAGCCCCGGCCAAACGATCGCAACAATGTTGCGCACAACATTTTGCACACGTTTCGCCATCCTGTTACGATATGTTGCAACATGTTGCGTGTTGTTGGCTCAAGTTTGGAAATGGGGCGGAGGAATGACGCAACATTTGTGGATGTTGCATGATGTTGGACACGTTTGGCCATGTACGTGGAACATTAGAGAGTTTTAGATTCGAGTTTACCAATTACTGCGAACCGCTGGAGGTCACGTGACCAGTCTTTCACGTCATGTTTGAGGTTTTCGATGTGCGTTTTCAACGAGGAGTGGTGAGTTTTCACGTATGTCATTTATCTGAAAGCCTTTAACATATAATTCTTGTTTTTATCCCACGTTCTGGTACCAAAATCTTGTGGAGCAGGTCTTTAACCATTAGCAGAAGCACAAATTTGGGCCAAATGTTAAACTTGACGAATTCTATTGGATATTGAAAACAAGTGTCATACACGGCTGCTGATTCAAAATGGCGACCAATCTAGTCCACCGCCAATCTAAATAGAAATACGTTTGAATCTCGAACCGCAAACTGCGGTTAGAGGTTCGCGGTAAACGCGGACCTAAAACTCTCAATTGTTGTGCTGGGGCATGCGAACTAGTTTTATTTGCTATTTCCAAGCGCGAGCGCTCTTTGAAACGTGCATAAAAGAGTCGCCATCAACTCTGAACGTCGCGTCAACAGCTTGGACAAGAGACGCATGATATTGGCTGAGAAACGTATAAGCGGCCTTTAAGTTGACCTAAAAATGAGCAGTCAATTAATAAACACCACCCTTCGCAAGCGCCACCGTTCCAATAATTCTTTTCCCTTATCTTTTACCTCTTTTCAAGTGAAAAAGCCGCAATTTTACGACGCCTACCTTATTTACGTTTGAGCACGTCAGATATCATTTGCAATATGTTGTGTGATGTTGCGGCATAAGTTGCGTGTGTTTGGCCAGGCCCTTCGCAACATTTTGCTACATGTTCCAACAATGTTGCGATATGTTGCGTTTAGTTCCTTAAGGTCATTCCCTAGTTATCCATTGCGCATCCTTTCGCCCACGATCAACGCGCGCGCATTTAAAATGGCGGCTTTTTCTTATGTCTGGAACGCGCCAGGCATACATCTTTACATCTTGGTTTATTCCTTTAAAGTGCCTTGTGAAATACGCGATTCCAAATTTTGACACGTCTGGCGTTAAAAGTAACGATTTTACAAGCCTTCAAAGTTGAGCCATTTTGCCCTCAAAAATGGTATTTAAATCGCGCGGTCAAAATACCACGTGACAACAACCTCATTTGGGTGGCAAGAATCGTTCTCACAATCGTTTTGCAGTTTCTATTTCCTTGGGGTTGCTGGATCTTTCTGACAAATCACCCATTTCTGAATCGCTCGACATGTTTCTCACGTAATCACTCCTCACTGACAAGAAACTTTGATCGTGCAAACAAAAGTTTGGCACCAAAGTGACGTCACGGCGTGGTATTTTCGGACCAATTCCCCTAATCATTTTTGGGGGCAAAATGCTCAACTTTGAAGGCTTGTAAAATCGTTAATTTTAATCCCAGAGGTCTCGAACTCTGGAATCGCGTATTTCAGAAAGTAAATTTTAAAAGAAAGCACAAAAAAAATTCACTTCTTAGGCACTTTAAAGAGCCTGACCCACCCACTTTGCATCACGCGCTTCTATTATTGTTATTGTTATCACAAAAGCGATTGTACAAAAAATAACGAACCCCAAAGAAAGAAACATTAGCGAGGAGTATATTTTCGTAAAGATGTCACCTGCTTGAAGCATTCAACGTCGCTGGAAACAGATAAAATATGTCGGTCGCTAAAACTCGCTTTTGGGGGCCCCAAAAATGGCGGTTTAACTCGCGATGCTTAATGGGTGGGTCAGAGGCTTGAAATTAAATGGTCTTAAAAATAAACATTCGCCCGGAATCCAACCGTTGATTTTGGCCAAACTACACGACAATGATCCCAAACAACTTTTCTCGAAGCCTACAGGGACACTTTATATCCAGTTTTCATACTTCAAAGTATCAATAATATATCCTCACTGCATCCCCACTGCCATATCACGGTAGACTGAGTTATGGAGGAATCCGCGACAACTTTGGCAGCTAAGGTTCGCATGCGCACAAGGGTAGCTCCGTCAACTGGCACCAGGGGAGGAGGGTGGGCCGACAAAAAACGTCCTCCAGGGGAACGCCGCCAAAATGACGATAATCGTAGCAAAAACCGGGAATTAAAAGGGATACTATCACGATTTTGCGCATGCGCGAGCGCCAACTGCCTTTTATGAACTAAAACAGAAGAACTGTCACTTTGAATTTGTTTTCGCTGCGTGATCCGCCGCTCTTTATTATGCAAACAGTATAAAAGAAGAGACCGATACAACGCAGATAGAAATAAAAAAAGGAAACTGCTGTCTGACCAAGATGAGATCGTCTATTTCATCGCACGCTATTTCCTTTCCATCGCTATGTAATTATTCGGCCGATCTTGTCGGTTGCGCTTTTACTGTAAGACCAGTATTGTCGATGCACGCAAGTCAACTTTGTCCTTTTCCTCTGAGAAAAGAAATAATATTAAACCGGTATCATTCTCGTAGCCTATACCTGAGCAGAGAGAACCAGATAGCTTGCCTGAAGCCCGACGAAGACACTTGGAATACCAAAGAGTAAAGGTCAGTTTCACCCGTGTTGAAGGACACGATCAGCATTCAGCCTCTTTCAAGTTTCGTGGATCGATTTCTTTACGTAAACCTACTATGTTGTAGTCTTTCCCCGATTTTCGGAACTTTTCCGAAAGCTCCCAGGAGAAAGAAGCCTTCGTCCAGTGCCATTAACTCTTCTCTCCTCTCGAATCTCGGTCACACGGCATTGAAAACAACGCCAAAAATTCTCGATTTCAGACAAATTGGCACTAAACAAGAACCGTATATCACTAATCTACAATTCTGAGTAGTTTTAAGGTGATATCAAAGTAAATTGAGGACGATGCAAACGATACATCACTTCTCGCATCTTTTGAATTCAGGACATCCTGTCCAAAAATTAAACATTGGCGCATGCGCAGAAGCATGATAGTGTTTCTTTCAGTGAACAAACCGAGGCATGAAATTATGCGCTACTTATGAGTGCAGTGAGAATAGGCTCTGGATGTAATGCGATATAAATCACGTATTTAAATCCAGGGTAATTGCTAAAAATGGGGCAGAGGAATGGCGTTTAATATATTTAACGGTTACAGCGAAATGTAATGATATGCTTTCATAGAGACCCCACATCTAGGCTCTCTCAAAACCTCTGGCATGCTAACATACCTCTGTCATCACTACACCACCCCGTAGATCCGTATTCATTCCGGTCCCCTCCTCCTCCCCCCCACCCCTGCCCCGAAGATCACAAAATAACCTTCCACAAGCACTTCAAGGTATAACACGTTTACCTTGAAAATTAGGATGCGTTCCTTTGGGGTGATCCGATCCGGATCATGGTGATCCAGGACCACCCCCAAAGGAACGCACCCTTAGTTTGACTGACAGGCCTTTTGTAACAATCACTCAGGTCGTGCTCAATGAACCGCCTCTTTCCAAGAAAAATCGCAAATATAATTTCAAATTCCGAGAATTAAAACGATCAACGGGGTTCCACATTCCTCTGGCGTAGATCAAGTCAGTGTATAAGTCCTGATACCGTTTCAAGTGATAATTTTCTGCTTCAAAGTTACAAGAACATCTTTTCCACAAATGCATCATTTTACGTCTCCAGCGCTTACTTTATTTTACGATGTACTCTCCTAACATCCATCTTACACCCACACAAAGGATTTTTATTTTTAGGATTGGCAAATTTAAATAACAAAAAAGTTGTTGAAAGGTTCGAATTATACGCGGTCATGCTGAGCGAACACCCATTTTCCTAGGAACAACAGTCACACAAAGAGGCGATAGGTGGATATAGGCTTCTACATTCCTGCCAATTTGCTAAACGACTTCCATCCCAGAAATCGACGCACTTCAGTAAGTATTGCGCAGTCTTCTTACTTTTATTATATTTAGTGTCTAAATACCATCGTATATGTTAATACTTAGAATATTATTTTTTTCCATTTTGCAGCCGACGCGTTGCTTACCTGTCTGTATTCTGATGCCACTCGACCACGACGTTAGGCTTTGAACAACTACAAGGTAACGATAGTACGATACTTTCACTTGAAACTGTACATGCAGCGCAATATAAGAAGGGAGGCGCAGTGGCCTAATGGTTAGTGCGCTGGACTCTGGATCGGACTGTCCGGGTTCGAGTCCTGGCCGGGCCACTGCGTTGTGTTCTTGGGCAAGACACTTTACTCTCACAGTGCCTCTCTTCACCCAGGTGTATAAATGGGTACCGGCGAATTTACTGTTGTGGGGTAACCCTGCGATGGACTAGCATCCCATCCAGGGGGGAGTAGAAATACTCTCTGTCGCTTCATGCTACAGAAACCGGGATAAGCTCCGGCCTGATGGGCCACTAGGCCCGGCTGCAGACTTACCTTACCTTATATAGAAATTACTCCACATTCACAAGTTGAGTAGTATCAGAAAACGAACGAATGAATTTTTCTGTTACAAGCTCTAGTAGTGTAGTGCTTGTTAGAATTTTTTTGGTACTTGCCCAAACACACCCCCCCCCCCCCCCCACTCCCGTTCAGAAAGGTCTGTAAACATGCCAAAAACTAGTTATATAAACCAAAAGTAAGGTTAATATGCAGTTACAATATTATATTTTTTTAATTATTATTATTTGCAAGTGACGTGACACTTGATGGCATTTCTTTTGTTTTTCTGACTCTCGTGTCATTCACAAGATGTGCTATATCACGATAGCTGCAACGAAGCTTTGGTGTGACTCCTGAAGAGCCGTTTGTGTGCCTGATAGTAAACAAACTAGCGCATGATACACTCGCAACTTATTCGACCGGGTGCGTTGAGTTGGTTTATTTTTCCTTTTACTACTTTACTCAAAATGCTGCCTTTGTTTCTTTCACTAAGCGATACGACAAAAATTACCTATGATTACAAGCCATATTCGATACTTGAGCTCTTGTTGTCTGACCATTCCACAGAGAAACAACGACCGAGATGTAGGGACACGACAAAGCAAACATGGGTAAGTAAACAAAGCTATAGACTGTTCACAGCCGCTCTATTTTTTCAGCGCAGAAGAAAGCGCGCGAGAAAAAAAACACAGAGAGCACCGGAGTCCAGTTCTTTCGCGATTCACTCACCGCGTTCGCAGCTCGAGGAAAAATACGAAAAAATAGCGGACTGTGAACAGTCAAACAAAGCTAGATTGCCTGTTGTAAGGGAGCGGCATCTCGAGACCGACAGTTTAAAAACTATGCAGGCTGAAACGCAATTAACGTAACAGTGTATGTGTCACTTCGAAATCGCGGAGGTCATAGGTTCAATTCCCGTTGCAGCCTTCAAATTCTTTCAGGCTAAAAATGCAAATGCCTTAATTGATTTCACGCATTAAAGTTGAAATATATGTCCACTTTCATATATTAATTAGGGCGATGTCCATTATGTGTATGAAACAGTTGAACGAAGCCCATAAAGAGTGCGATCGCCTGAAAAATCAACAGTCAAATGCAAACTGAAGATACTAATGGACGACTGCTAAATCTGCATACAGACTACAAAAGAATCACAAAAGGTCACGAGACGCTCTTATCGAATATACTAGCAGCTAATAGCAGATGTAATGTAATATTCGCTTTATAGGCTTTTTATCACAAACTGTCACTATAAAGGCGTTTGCTCGCTGTTTGTAACGGATATTTTTACTGCTGATACTCCAGTTAACCATCCGTCCGTACCAATATCAAAAAAATATATGCATTGTCTCCAGAAGAGATAATAATTGCTGTGGTGTATCTTATATAAAACTGGCATGAAATCTACATTTTTTCTTTTCACTGGTTTAATCCATTATGATTTACGGTCACTTATTTTGGCGCCTAATTTCAATTTGTACAAGTCATTGCAATTAGCATCTGTTGTTTGCAGCGCTTAGTTTCTTTTAAATCCCACAGTAATTTTTCCACAGGAACAACATCAGGCCAACATTCTTTCTAAGAGCCGTCGTTATCAATAAACAGTTTTTCAGCTAGGCTAATTATTGCCCCGCAGGGTTCAGGCCCAGAGGCCGGAACCCGCGGAGGCACCCTAGAGTTGGCCGCGTATAAAGTGTCGTACTGTTAACGGTATTGGTTGCACATATTGGTAGAAATGAAAATTTCTCGACTTAGGCGCGCACGGTGGTCTCGGTTAATTTTTCAGTTGGCGCACAACGGGATCTTGGGTAGCTTTTCACTCGGAGTAATTGCAGCTTTTACAGAACGGCCGCTTCAGGTGGAGTATATGATCGTTTTCAGTGCGTACGAAGTTGAAATTTTCTGTGGAGTGTCTCGATAGTCAAAGTCGTAGAATACAGAAGTGTGGAATATCCGTTTGTTCACAAATTTGTCTTATATTTGCATCAGTTTGAACAAATTCCTCTGCGAACGCAGGACTTTTTCAAGCGAACAAGCAGCGAACAAACATTTTCTAACTTCAGCCAAGGTTGAAATAATTAAAGTCGATATAACAACTCTCAGGCTTGTCCTGACTTCGAACCAACAATTGAGCGAGATAAATACAACAACAGCTCGGATTTGACGTGATTTGACTCGAAGCGTGCTTGAAATCAAGGGCAAAAACTTCTTTGGTGCCCAGGATAAATTACGTTAGAATTTGTCTCAAAGGATATTAAGTCATGGCAAAACCTGTAATGATTATCAAAATTGACCCTTGAGGAATCACAGTGGTAAATAAAATTAAAAACAGGCGGGGGCAGCTATAGTGAGAATTATTTCTAGTATTACGATAAATATGGTGGGTCTGATGGGCGCGGCTGGCCCGGTTTTTTTTCGTGATTACATGACAACCGAGCCAACCCGGTTAGCCGGGATCCCGGTATCCCGATGCCAGGATCCCGTCTAACCGGGCTGAGATTTTTCCATGTTTTCGCCAAAATATAATCGAGTCGCTCCGTCCTGGCTCGCTTCATATACCGGGCTGAAAGACTTCTCGGGTTAGGTTACGGCCGTTACATGAGCCAGGCAGCTGGCTTGGTTCGACCGGTATGATTTTGGTGTAAAGTGATTGTTTGAGGAATTTAGTTGGGCATTTTGAAAATTCAGCTATACATTTATATGATAAATACAAGAGAACATCTCGGTTAACTGGTGGAACAGTTTGCTCTAAGGCTAAATTTATAATCGCTAGAAAGCACTGCAAACCCGATAAGACATGCTGTCCCGGAAGGTTCGATTACGTGGAAAAATCGCAGCCCGATTTGCCGGGCTCCAGGCGTCGCGATAGCTAGATCCCGGCTAACAGGGCTGGCTCGGCTGTCAAGTAATCGTGAGATAAATTTTTGTTGTGTTTAACAAACGTGCCGACATCTTGGACTGACTGGATGATGTGAAACCGTGCTGGAGCTGTTTCCAGTTCGGGCTAAAGGGCTGAGAAAACAGATTTAATCACTCTTATTATAACAAATTCACTAAATTGCAGGCGAGGTCATACCAGATGAAGCTCTCCAGGCTGTGGTTCATTTTTCCAGCTCCAAGGCTACAGTATGCACCATTCAACTGGAAGAAGAGGAAGTGTTCTATTGGCAAATCCCAGATTTTATGACTGATTCCCTTTTCACTGACTTCTTAACCGAGATCGTTGACACAATCTACGATCGAGACACGGAAAGATTCACTCAGCTCTTCGATCCTTTCTCGTCACTATGGGACGAGTTACGAAGGTGGAACAAAAAGCGTGTTAAATGGTTTGATGACGAGAAGACTTTCTCAAAGATTCGGAAAGCGTGTTCAAATGAAACCAACACTGGGGACTTCATTTTCCCTTTCCCTGCACAGGGAGACATCAAGAGCGTTGACGTTCGAATCAACAATGAAATAGACCCCGTAGGAGAGCTTCGAAGTACAATTAATCAGCTTATAGCATCCACGAAGCGTGCAGGTGATGCAGAGTCAGATGCCGATGAGGATACAGAAGAAGGCCGCGACACTTTTGTGGATGACAAATACTCGTCAGACGAAGAAGAAGAAATTGACGAAGGAGTTCAAGCGAATCCTGAAAAGCCTTGCTATTATCCTTCGCAAATGGAGATGGCAGCTATTCTAAAGAAACGAATTGACACTATCATGTCCTATTACCACAATATTGAGAACCTGAGGGATGTTTTCAATGATGTCGAGTTCGTTGTGTACACAGCCAGGTACAGAATGCTCAGCGATCAGACAGAGAAGAGGATACGCCATCCCGACGCCGGTGTATTATCAAAGGAAGAACTCCAATTGATGGATGACTCCGACTCAAATAAGCGAATGTTCATGTATATTCGAAGCCTTGAAACAGATGAGCACTTTGAAAAACTTAAAAGAGGTGTTCAGGAAAAGCCTAACACTCTTTTCGTCATCATTGCAGATGAATGTCACTGGGGAATCACGAAAGATAAAGAACAGAAATCTTCTGCTCACAATCTCTTTATTAATGAATGGTGCAAAGGAAACTCCCCTCAAAATGTGATCGTAGTTCAAATCTCTGCAACACCATTCAATCTTCTCACACTGAACTCTCGTCTTCCTGTGGTTCCATGCGTCCTTCTTAACAACAAATTGTCTACCTCCCAAAAAGACTACAAAGAAGGTGATCTTGTGGTGCTAGAAGAAGAGCCCGACATAGCAGAACATGTCAGAAAGAACTCAAAGGAAGTAGAACTTCACGTTGTCCACTGGTCAGAGGTTGAACTGAAGAATTTTGAAGACGGTATGAAGATGAAGCTCAAATTCACTTTAAGTATGTCAGATGTTGGATATCAATACCTTCACGTTTCGTCTAAAGATGGCAAGCTTGGTGTCACATCATTCGAAAGCGAAGCAACTGATTTCATCGTGCAAGGCAACCGCGGTATTGTGATTATCAAAGCGCTGGCAACTAAGGGACAGGAATGTGTCACTCCTTTAACAATAACTACGGATGAGCGCGGAAACCTGAAAGCCGACGTTAACCCCCTACATCCATTTAAATTTGAAGTTAAGTTGGATTTTGGTGTCGGAGTTGTCGCATTTTCTTCCTGTGAGAACCCAGATCACTACATTGCCGTTGATCAGCATGAAAGTGTCACTTTACAAGCCGCCAAAGTTGAAAGAAAGTGTGGTGTTTGCATCATGAAACCGAAGCATGACGTCGCTAGAGTGGCCTTCCAGTTCTACGTTGATCAGTCTGGGCCAGCAGAAGTCGGCATGGTTGGCCAACAGTATATGAGCTTAAACTACTACCTTAGCACCATCAACTATTCAGACCGCAACGATCAAAAGATAAGGCAGGACATTTTTTTCCAAGAGATCGTGACCCAGGCCAAAAGGCAAAAGCTAATATCTAAAACAAATAAAGGCAAAAGCGATAAGGATCCTTCTTCATTCCCAAAAGATGCGTTACTATGCGCCGAGTACTGCTACCACATACTTCATGCTAGCGTTTATGACAGTGACGAGAAAATACGCCAAGCACTAAATCCGGACTCAGACGATTCTCCTGCTGTAAAGTTCGAAAGAACTATCAATTGCTTTACCAGGGAACTCAGCAAGGAAGCAGCAACCTCCAAAAAGTATATCCACCCGGAAGCTTTTGAATTGGTAAGAAAAAAGCTCTGTGACAAAGTAAAACTTTCTTTCAAAGAAAGTTTGAGATCAGAAGCAAAATACCATAGAACAGACGCATCAATGAATGAATTTGAAGCGCTCGACGGGGAGCTGGCTTTCTCATTTGTCGAATGTTTGATGCATCTTTCCCAGCTTGAATTTCGAAAACTCAAGGAAGTCACGCGCAGAATTAGCATCGTGGAAGATCTTGAACAAAGCTTACAAGAAAATGATTGTCGGGCGATGATTGACATCTGGAACCGTGTTGTTCAAAAATTCGAAACATCTTCCCTGACCAAAAATCTCATTCAGAGTGGCAAAGGGGAACATGGTAAAATGAAAATCGTACGTGCGAAGAGCATGGAAACTGCTGATCAATTCTTCTACACCCTCCGTCTCGCGCGGAAAGTATCTTCTCTAGATGATTGCTTTGAAGTCATCAAAGACTACGGTGGAACTCAGATTGAGAAGCAACTGATGAAATCGTCAAGCCCCTTCTTTCAAAAGCTTCAACCAGTAAACTGCGAGTTCGAATTTCCGAATTGCCCTTGCCCCGGATTGAAGCTACAAGAGGGCCGCAAGAAGTGTGTAAATTGCCAACACGTGCATAAGTTAATAACGCAGTACGAAGACCTGGAAAATCTGGCGTGTGTCCTCATCCTGGTTGATAAAGGTCGTATGGGAGACACATTTCCTCAAAGCTTCGATTGTCTGGACCTTCGACTGAGTTATGACTACATTAAAGGGTCCAACGAGGTAACGCCTCTGTTTCTTTCCACCCTCATTCAAGAACTTGGAAGAGTGTGCCGGTATGCAAAAGTCCCAGTCGGTGCCAATCAAGCACAGAGTATTCCATATGTACTGACAGGAAGACAGCTATTCGAGAAGCTCGAAAAATCACTGAAAACATCTCCTTCAATGAGTGCAATTTCGTGTACCAAAGCTGACCGGTACATGACGAAAGTTGACAGAAATAAGAACGTCCCATCCTCGTCGCTTCGTTGGTTAGACTACGAAGCTCATAAGGATAGCTATGATCATCAAAACGAGCTGAAGCATCCGAACAGAATCCTTCTGCAAGCTGAACCTCAGATTGGAAAGACGGGGACATATCTCTGCCTCATAAAGGAATTGCGATTGAACATTCTTGGAAATGAGAAGGTTTATTCCACTTCAACAGCTGCGTTTGATGAAGGTGTCTTTTACTGCCATACAGATCGCGATTCTTCGGAAGAATTCATCGAACACGTCAACGACCAAATGCAAGACTGGCAATTTCCTTATTGGAAGGCAATTCGATACTCTCCGTGCCTTCACGAAAAAACAGTGGTACCCGGAAAGTACTCCATCGGAGGGCGCTTCTACACTCATGACACAAGGGAGAATCCCTACATCCTCATGAAACGAGAATCACAGAACCCGACCCGATCTGCTTACCATTATCAGAAAACCGACTGTAAGGAAAACGTGTTGCGTGCTTGGCCATGGTATCATTTCCAAAACTGTGTCGAATGTGGAAGAATTCTTCAAGGCAAAGAATCAGTTCTGATGGAAGACGTAGAAATCAACATCGATGATAGACCGGTTTCTGTTAAATGTTCACTTCCAAGCAGCCGCCCACCCTACAGCCGCCTGTTTCAAAAACTGAACGGAGCTGTTGGTGTCGTCGATTTGGCTGAAGCAGTAGTCAATCATACCGCCTTGTCGTATTGGATATTTCACCCTTCACACAGGGATGATCCTAGAAAATGCACCTTGAATTATCATCACGTGATGCAAGACAAAGGAAAGGTTGTCAGTTATGTGCAAGCTGTTGTTGTTCGCAGTGACAAGTTCGAGGCTTACAGGTCAACTTGGGGGAAAGTCCTTGCGATCTTCCAATTGCCAGAAAGTTTGCCTAACTGTGACCTTGGGCCGAGTGAAGGAGGTGTGGGATATGCCAGGCTATTTATTCAGAAGATGGCATTTGCTCTTAATCTCGAATACGTTTTCGTCATCGATGACAATGTCGCCGTGATGTCCGAGGCAGTATTTACCACTGATCGCCACACTGCCTCCGATAAAAGAGTTGCAAGAGATAGCAATGGCATAATGAAAATGGAACGTTGTTCGTTCTATCAACCTTTCACTCATCTTCAGAAAATAGCAGAAGGGAAAGACATCCCACCACATGGTTTAGAACCTTATCCCTTCAAAGAACGGATGGATTCTGAGCAGTTTCCACTGTATAGCTACACTGGCCCTGCTAAGTTGTTTGGTGACAAGCAGCATGAATGTTATGGTGTACTAGGCCTTCTCAGAAGTATTCCAAAAGCAGTGAATCCATTTTCTAAAACCCAAGTGTACGCCGCTACTTTATTGAATGTCAAGAGCACAGTAGAAAAGGGCGTCTTCTACCGGCCATGGCCCTGCTGGGAAGACCTCCGCTTCAATGATGACTGCGACAAAGCTGGCCTTTGGGTTGTGAAGTGCAATCGCTACCGCTTTCTCAAAGTGCAGTACAATGAATGGATAAACAGCTTAGTTATCCCAAATATCTTTGAGTGGAAAGATGATTGCAAGCTAGAGGAAAGGCCAGGTGCAAGCGAAATGCCCAAAGATTTGGAAGAGAGTATAATCCTGGAACACCTTCGCAACTTTGTGAGCGACCAGGGCCCTGAGAAGTGTTTAAAGGGATGTATCGGATATGATCAACAAGAAGATATCCAAGACGCAGTATCTCCGGCAAGAATTGTTCAAGAAGTCGAGGCAAATGAGGGAACAGAGAACGATTTTGCCAATGGGAGTTCAGTCCTTATTCTTTCCTACTGTGTTACAAATTCGGAGCGTAAAACTATTAATCTTTTGGATTCGACATTTTGTAGCACTAAAGAAAAGATAGTTTTCGTCACAAGTGCAAATGAAGCAATCGAAGAGTGGCCTCAAATGACGCTGGCCACCATACCAACTAAGAAGGGGATTTGTTTCTGTTCCGAAATGAGAGAAAGAAACGCTCAATTTGCCATTTATTCGGCTGCTGATCCGAGAAAGAATCGTTTGCGATACGTTCTAATTGAAGCATCTTTTCCACAAGAAAAAGTCACTAACCATGAAACTTCGAATTCCATCACAGAGGAAAGCGCCGGTGGAAACAACCAGGTTCACGCTAGAAACAGGCCAAATGTAGAGGAAAGCACCCCATCCGAAAGTGTGCAACAGACAGACGAGAACAAAGGCGCAAAGCGATCTCGTGAAGAACCATCGGACGATCCAGTTCAAAAGAAGAAGCGAAAAATGAAAGAGTTGAGTACCCAGGAGGAAGATGCAATACCCGCTACTGGTGCAGAAGAAGTGATCTTTGGTCGAAACATAACAAAACTTGCCAAAGAAGGCCCTGTCTCACAACTTAATTCTATTAAAAAAAAGAAAGGAAAAGGATGCAGTAAGAAGGCCCCAAAAGCAGACCGCGAAATCCAGGGAAATAGGAAAGTCAAAAGAATGAAGACTGAGCCAGTCCAAGACAAGCTGGAGCACAATAATGAAGAAAAAAATGAGACACACGGAGAAGATGGTTTCACAAAAGTGACGCGCGACATTTGCAGCAAAGCCTCAGCCAAAGACTTGAAAAAGATGCTTGGTTCTAAAAACAGAGAGGGACAGACGAAAAAAGTAGAGACCAAGACCGAGTATAGCAGCGGAAGCTCTGTGGGATCAATACACGATGAAAAGATAGCATCCAAGAACATTGAGGCGAAAGACGTGGTGTTTGCTGAAGTTGATGAAGATGAAAGAGCTGCTTGGGAAGTTGAAGATGGCAGCAATGTCAGCACCGTGAGCGATAGCCAACAGCCTCCTGGTGGAAAATCTACATCGAGAAATTCCGTAAGTAAGAATGATCCCAAGATATCAGCGTTTATGGAAAGGACCAATCTTGTTACGGGAATTATCGTGGATCTCTGGCGGGAATACAAAGAAATTCTGGGTTATGGCAAAGCACAAATTGAGCAAAGAGGCAATAGCGACCTTTCGACAGAAGAAGTCAACGACAAGCTTTCTAACTTTACCATTGATCAGTTGGAAGCAGCGGACAAAAGTGGTTACACTGCACTCCTAAAGGCCTGCTCTCTGCCTTCGATGAGTCCTCACGTGATGCAGTACCTCATCACTACAAGAAAGTTAAACCTCAACTGTCAACTCCCTCTTGATTTTCACACGAACCACCCAGAAGCAACGAAACTGGTTCCAGGAATGTTCGCCTTGTCAGTGGCAATCAGAGGAGGAAATGTTAAATCAGTTCCCACTTTCATGACACGTCCTGGACAAATCGATGTTCGAAGTAAGGATAGTGACGGAAACACTGCTCTCCATCATTGCGTTCTTTCGCGCTCAAAGAGTTCCTTTCAAAAACTTTTTCCTCTTTATAAGCCGTTGGAATGGAACGAGATGCGCAACAACAAAGGAAAGAATGCTCTGGACATATGCATTGCACAGATTGAATTGATGGGAGGCAGTCAAGAGAAGCAAAAATCTCTAAAAACGTTGTCATATATGCGTCAAGAAATGGAAAGCGTTTCTGCTTAGTGTGGGCAAACATGAGGTACAGTATAACCAGAGAAAAACTTCAATGTTTTTTCCTACTTTTATTAGACTACCAGTCTGGCAGACACAGTAATCACCCACTCAAGATATTGTTGCTTTTTACTCAATATATTGTTTGTATTTACTCTTTCGAGCACCAAGAGTTTATACCAAAAGGTACATAGGGGAGCAGGGTTGGCGCAGTGTTGAGAGCGCTCGTGTTCCACCAATGTGGCCCGGGTTCGATTCCCGACCGCGGCGTCATATGTGGGTTGGGTGTGACCGTTTGTTGGTTCTCTACTCTGCCCCAAGAGGTTTTTCTCCGGATCCTCCGGCTTTCCCCTCTCCAAAAAAACAAAGTTTACATTTGACTTGATTTGATTTGATTTGATTTGATTTGTGCTTTACGGTGTTTCTAATTAGTACGTCAGTGCTAGATACAGTTGACACTCAATAAAGTTCATTATTATTATTATTAGCACCCATTCGTGTGTTGCCGGTAGTGTTTACGAATCTAGTGACGGTATAATACTGTACAAAATGAATTTTCCAGGCTTAAGGTGGCTCCGTAGTTATTCCGAGCGAAATCGTCATTGCCAAACTTTGCGTCATAACTTTTTCGGCTTTGGCACGATGGCAATGAAACTTTGGGAAAACGTTCTCCTATCATTCAGTAATTATATAATTATATTTGATTTAACTGATGAAAAATATGTTTAATGATATTGGCATTTTCATAGACCTACTCTTTTGAGAAAAATCGCATCGAGCAAAAAATTTTGCTGATAAATTTTTGTTAAATTTCTAGAATCTGCGCGTATTAACTTAATGATCAGATCAGTCGCAGAGTGTGTTACAATACCAACTACAATTCTCAAATTCGCAGCATGTCAAAGCAACAAAAGGCGAGGCAAAAGTATTGTAATATCTTGAAAATCATGCAGAGGAAATATGACATAAAACTAGGGTATAGTTTACGAAAAATATTGCAAAAGGCAACTTTGAAGGTGTTGAGGCGGTTAACGACCATTTTATAATGTTTACAGAACTAGCGAATACTTTTTAACAGTTTCGACGATCGACAATCGGCTTGGCACTCTGACTTAGCAAGCATTGGTTAGGCTTGTCACAGAAATTTAGGTTCGTGGCTCGTTTCGTCAAAGAGCATCAAGTACAGAAATATAAAAACAATGATAAAGCTGAATATAAGAGACCAAAAGATTTCCGTAATTCTGCTCCAACGATTTTCTTGAAACTTGACTATGATATGCATTAAGTTAATACGTTCTGATTCTAGAAATTTAGCCAAAATTTTATAACCAAATTTTTTTTGCTGGATGCGATTTTTTTCAAGTGGGTAGGAATTAAATCAAATATAACTATCAGTTGTTGCGGGGTGACGACAAAACGTGCACCCCCTATTCTTCCCTCTGACACAAAAAATAGCAAAGTCAATTGAAAGTGCTTATAATCGTTATTTTTAATAAAAATGATGTAAATTAACACAATTTATTAATTTTTAAAATTTATTAGCAATAGACCAATTTTGATTTTTTAAAATTCAGCCTAAAACAATAGACCTCAGCACGAGGCTCCGGGGCCTGTGGGATTTATTCGCCGGAGCCTCGCAGTGATGTCTATTGTTTTAGACTGAATATTAAAATATCGAAATTGGTCTATTAATGACCAAAATCTAATAACATTAACTTTGCTGTTTCTGAATTAGAAAAGGGGGTCAATGGACCAGGGGCCCATGTTTTGTCCTCGCCTGTTGTTACGTTTAATTTATCAGATACAAAATATTCGTGTAAATCAGTGATAAGGAAATGTAATCACATTTATTTCGATTTTGGGACTAATTTTCTTTTTAATTTGTTGGTAGTTTGCAAGCCTGAAGTGACCAACTTGGCGTTGTTGTCCTTTACTGCACTAACTTTGGTGATACTGCTGTCTGAAGCGTTAAGCAGCATATAGATGAAAGCATTGGCAAATATAACTGCATGCGCTGGCTGAGGGTTCTGGTTTTAGTAGCTGCTTGGATTTTACTTTTGAACGTACTTTTCTATTATTACAAGACGAGTAGCTATATCAGGAATTGAGACAAGTCACAATTGCTGGCATTTCTCCCAATTTGATGAGTTGTTTAAGACTTAAATACAAATAGCTCTATTTTAAATGGTAGTGCATGGCAGTTATTTAATGTCAATATCGGTAAGTTTATAAAACGGTTTTCACTGAGTGTCGAAAGTAACTATGATTTGCGCGTGCGCGTTTTCCCGCGCTTTGTATCGGCTATGTGTAATTACTTCGAGTTTTGATTGGCTCACTGTATTGCTCTATGTGATTGGCCAATGTATTGACACTCAATTGAAACTCGCTCTAATTTAAAGTATTAAATTGTCATTAAGTTAAAGTAACCCAGACTAATAGCCTGTGAATACAGTGGACCGGGAGTGAATTATGAAGGAAGACAGCTGTATTCGCAATACAATAGTAACTTTTCAGGCAGGAATTAAAGGGGCAGTATAACGTTATTTTTAGTGACACATCAAAAATCAAAGGGACGCTTTATGGAAATGATAAATACTCCTTTGAAAGACTATTGAAATGTATAGAAACTGTTTTAAAGATGGTTTTGTGGGTGGATGGCCATGATCGAAATTGATGCCAACTTGAAAACGTTGGGCTGACATTTTTAAGTTTTCCCATTGCATCTTGTATGAAATCAGTACTAACATATTTTGCGTCGTCCTTCTGTTCTGAATTCACTTGATGGTATAAAATTAGTGATTTTAAAACGATTTGAGTATTAAATTTAGCCAATTCTGACCAAACGTCAAGATAACCTTGGTTCTTCCCCTTTACTGACAGCCTGGTGTACCAGATATTGCAAAAGAATTTATTTTTGAATGAAAGATTACAGCGCTTCCTCATGGAAATTCAGTGATAATCAGTCTAGTTTTCCTATAACATCAATACATTCTCTAAAGAGAATGTTGTCTTGCTATACTTTAGATTCTCAGAGGACAGTAGAGAAAATATACATAATTATTTTTAACTATAGTATTGAAATGTTTATATTTTAAGATTATGGACTTGAAAAATCTTATAATCTTAAGTGTGATGATTGGAAAAACTTCAACGAATAGGCTAGAGATGATGATGTTAGTCTTAGCTGATCAAAATAATCTTGTAAATAGATCCATATTTTTTAATTTTTAATGGTTATCGAGGAAGTGCCATTTGGTATACTAATTTGAGCTATCTACAACTTGCGTTAAAATAGCTAGATTTTTGACGACTTGACTACTGTAAGTGTAGCTAAATATCTTAACCTAGGGGACGTTTTAGCTTTTAGTGTGTACCTAAATAGGCCACTTTCGCTATATTAAAATTCAGCTTGGTAGGGAGGCCTAGAGGATAAAAAAATGCATGTTTATCAATTTCTTTTGTTTGTGCCCTCTAGTCCTCGCTATCAAGCTGAATTTTAATATAGCGAATGTGGCCTGTTGTTTAACAAATTTTTGATACCCAGCAGCTATAATTGGAAGGGTTGATTTGCATTTCCAACAGGGGTCTGGTGTTAAATTTCTCTTTCCAATGTGAGAATTAAGTTTTATCACTTTAGCACCCAAAACAAATCATATTTTATATACTCTTAATTCCCAAAATTAATGTTAAGGAAAATGACTGGGGAACATTAGGGAGAATTGAAATTTTAACCTAGAGAATTAAACATTAAAATTTTAGCACTTTTTACAATAATTGAAATCGCCACCCAAAGCATGTCCCATTGCATTCTGCACTATCCTTTGAGTCTCTGAGTTATGTTTATAGTACGTTTTGGATTGAAGAAGTATATATAAGATTGATTCACATTTCTCTTTGTGTCAGGACTATGCAAAGAAGCATTAAAAGTAGTGAAGTGTAGACTGCGGCATGGTGTTCATGTTATCAAGATATGGGCCTTGAATTAACGCTGGGTCTCCCGGGTGGAGTCGTAAATAAGCCGCTGAAGTATTTATCAGACGTATAATAAACTGCGGGTAATATGGAACTATCTGAGTCTGTAAAAAATAACAAACAAACACCATTGCTAAAGGAGCAAAGAGTTCAAATAAAATACGAGTCAAATAAATGCAGAATACACCAGGCTAAGTCTGAAATAAACGCTGGGGAAATTTAACTGGAAAAATACAGTATTTCATTTGGTCAAGGGAATGAAAACGAGGTTGCTCCACAGTACAGGTAACCCAACATCATGACTTGTGATAATTTAAAAGACTTTTGTAACAGACAGTTTGCACAAAAGTAACACCTCAAAAAACAACTAAATAACGCTTGGAACAGACGGAGTCAAATACAGATTTCTTTAAATTGAAACAACTAATTTCCTCTCTCCCTAAACCCCCTTATATTTTGTCAGGTCATGCCCAAAGAGATTGTTGCCCAGGAACAAATTATAGCGGAGCTCCGGTTCGGGCCGCAGAGCGGAGCCCCATACCTATAGAAATAGGACAGCCACGCACACATACAAAGTACAAACAGGAGAACCGTGCCTTTCATTTTTCATGGTCAAAACGACCAGTAGTACGACTCGCGGGCGCGTGCAAAGTACGCACGTACGAGCGACGTCGCCCGATATGGCGGCCATATTCCAGAGAGTTCGACCTGGTTTACATTTTAAAAGATACTATGCAAAAAACGGTAGACTGATCCCCACGGCTACATTCCTCCGCCCGCTGCAAGCAAACATTTTCGTCTCCACCTGTCGTTGCTTATAAAAGGATTCCTAACCTACGCGATCTTTTGGTACGAACGCAGTTGCGTGACAACGCTAATCAACAACCAAAACCACCCCCTGGCATTTATAAGTGTAATCACCCTCGCTGCCTCACCTGCCCGTTCTTACAAGAAGGCCAAACTAAATATACTTTCTCTTCAACTAAAGCAGAACGACGCATAAATGATAATTTAAATTTTTAATCTAAAATCTAATTTATCTAACTGAATGTAAGAAGTGCACAAAACAGTTCATCGGAGAGACCAAATGCCAGCTACACGAACACTTTGGCGAACACCGTCGTTCCATCCAGAATCACCATCAGCTTATCAAGCCCACTCCTGTTTCTGTACATTTCAACCAACCTGGCCACTCCATTGACCATCTTCTTTTAACTCCCTTGGAACTCATTCACAACAACCGTGACTCCGTACGAAAAGCACGTGAGGCATAAACAAGGCAATGACACTTGAGCCGCTTGGTATTAATAGACGCGATGAACAAAATTAGACTCTTTTTAACCTATCATAGCTTCTAATTTTATATTTCAAAGCTCTTATACGTAACAGTCATTTTGTATTTTTTGCATTCATTTTCTTTAAGCCCCCGTAGAAGGTTTGTTTTTCAAACCGAAATATCGGGCAAATATATTGTACTTGTTTTTATGTAATTTAATTTCTGTTTTAAATTTTTCCTCTTCGCCGTGGGGATCAGTCTACCGTTTTTTTGCATAGTATCTTTTGATTTTAACTGATCCAGGTCTACAAAGATCCGGCACCATTCATTGGTTTGTCGTTTTGGTCTTGCCGATATTAGAAGATTTGTTTGCCTACATTTTAAAAGGTTACCATAAGTTCACATCCTAGCCATGTTATGGTCAATTGACAGCTGTCAAAAGAAGGTATCCGCTGACCAGTATCACATGACAATATCGCGGGCTCAGGTTAGGACTAATCGAGGTCATGTGGTTTTTGAAGTTGACCGCTGACCAGGTATGTTATATTATTGGATCGCGTGCTCAGATACGACTGGCATATCATTGGATCGCGGGCTCAAGTCCCAATTTCTTTTTCCTGTGTTCACGTTCAGCTCGGATTTTATCATTTTTCACGGTCGTCCCTCGGCGGAATTTCTGCAAATGGAGCTGATTTTTAATAGTGGAGCTCCATCACGAAAAAAGCAAACGGAAAGTAGCAAAGATCAACGAGTTTTAGTAAGAAAGGACCCGACAAAACAGGCAAAGAAGTAGCGAGAGAGTACAGCGAGAAAGAGCAGGAATTAAACTGCCGACAAAGTACTGCCAAAGAATACATAAAGAGGAAGAAAGAGGAAAGAAAGGTGCCAAATAAATGGCGAAGAACAGAAGGAAGGAGAGCAAGTCAACCAAGGGATGCTGTACATGTAGTACGGAAGACATCATTTGCTATTTTCGACATTGTGCTCAAACGTACTGTAAACATTACCGCCATGTGGTGAGTGTCAAAAGAGTGAATGAATGAATGAATGAAGGAATGAAGGAAGGAAGGAAGGAAGGAAGGAAGGAAGGAAGGAAGGAAGGGAGGGAGGGAGGGAGGGAGGGAGGGAGGGAGGAAGGGAGGGAGGGAGGGAGGGAGGGAGGAAGGGAGGAAGGGAGGAAGGGAGGAAGGGAGGAAGGGAGGAAGGGAGGAAGGGAGGAAGGGAGGAAGGGAGGAAGGGAGGAAGGGAGGAAGGGAGGAAGGGAGGAAGGGAGGAAGGGAGGAAGGAAGGAAGGAAGGAAGGAAGGAAGGGAGGAAGGGAGGGAGGGAGGGAGGGAGGGAGGGAGGGAGGGAGGGAGGGAGGGAGGGAGGGAGGAAGGAAGGAAGGAAGGAAGGAAGGAAGGAAGGAATGAATGAATGAATGACTTTATTTACGTGTCAATTCGAGTCTAACCGAGGGTAGAAACCGTCTACTAACAGGGGACACCTAAAATAGATAAAATAAAAAAATAAAATAAAATAATAATAATAATAATAATAATAATAATAAATAAATAAATAAATACATATATAAAACACCTAAAATTTTACTTTTACAAAGTTATCCACAAGTATCGTTCCCGAAACAAATTTAGTGGTCATGTGATACATAAGGCACAGTTCTCACATTCGTATTTTATCTTAGACGAAAGGTTAATTAAACAGACCTGTCTTTTGAAAGATTGAAGAGACGGTAGGTGTTTTAAGTTAGTTGATAGTCGATTCCACAGCATAGGTCCAATATATCTTAGTGAGTGTTTCCCATAGGTGACATACAGTACTAAGATTGTAGGTAGAACCTTTCTAAGGGAATAAGTTTTTGATGCTCGGGGGGCACAGATCATGCCTCACTTTGAACATCATACAAGCTATATCCTGTAGCCTTCTTTCATAAAGAGTTTCTAAATTAGCTTTCTTCAGTAGTTGTTCATATGTAGATTTACTATCTCTGAAAACTGCACGCAAACCCCTCTCCTGGGTGCTCTCGTCATTTGCTCGGGTAAGATGCCAGGTAAGATGGCAAAAATGCCTGGTAAGATGGCAATAAGTGAGGTACGGAAAGTATTGCAGCCTTAGAAAGGTGCAGTTTCGCAACGGTGGGTACTAAGTTCTTAAGTCTCATCAACACACCTATCCTCTGGTTCACTTTCTTGCACGTGATATTTATCTGCTCACTGAAATTAAGCTTATTGTCAATGGTGACACCTAATAGCTTGATGCTGTTCAGAGATTCAATGTCAGTTCCTTGTACATTTACAATAATCTCGTCTCTCCTCTCCCTCTGTTTATCACTGATTAACATGGTATGATATTTGGAGAGGTTCCCCTTAAGTAAGTTTGACTCGTACCATAAAGAGGCTTTTGTTGCACTTGCAGTAAGGTTGTCATTAATCGTCGTAACGTTGTCGCTAATTTCCAAAAGCTGATGGTCATCAGCGTACATGCTTAGATTCCGTTCAATTTAATAGACCAAATCATTTTGAAAAATATTCCACAATAGCGGTCCCAGCGCTGATCCCTGGGGAAAACCTCGGTTAACTCGTTTCCAAGAACTTTTTAGAGATTTCCGCTTCACTCTGTTGGAGCGATCACACAAATAGGAGCACACCAAGTTGATCAAATTCTCTTCAAAACCATATGCTGTTAATTCACTCAGCAACAGAGCTGGATGCATGGAGTCGAAGGCCTGAACGATGATCGAACATCCCCACGATTTGCTTAGCTACAATCTGCTCAAAAAACTTTTCCACAGCCGGCAGGACAGTGTCTGTAATTCTCTTTTAGTAGGGGGTTATCACGTTTGAAGACTGGTACCCATTCCCCCTTTCCATGACTGTGGCCATTTACCTTCAAATACGCATCTGTTAAATAAAGTGGTGTGAGAGAGAGAGCAATTGTCTCTGCTCCAGCTTTAAGAGCAAATGGAGGAATGGAGTCACAGCCAGGTGCCTTCTTGACTTTTAATGACTCCATTACTTCTTGAACTTGTGCTTTGTGAAGAGGGTTTAACTTTATAGCATCATGTTCATTCGAAAGCTGTGCTATTTTTAATTCACTTGGGTGGTTGTTGAAATCACTTTCCGTTAAATTTTCAACATTTGCTCCACCGATGTCATCCGCAATAGAAGCAAAATAATCGGCTAGGGTTTCAGCTACCCTGCCTTGATTCTTGACAATTTCATTACCAACTTTAAGATTAAACTCGGAGCTCTTTGCCGGGGTATTCGAACTTAAGAATGGCATAAAAGTTCTGTAAAAGTCTGTTGGGTTTTCCTTGAGATGATCAGATTTACCCTTCCAATAAGACTTAATTGCTATTCGCCTTTGTCGCCTGGCTTCATTTCGCCATTTACGCAGTTCTTCCCAGTTGGAATCGGATTTGTCATTCTGATAAGTTGCTAATGCCCTTCTCTTAGCTCTAATAGCGTTCTTCCAATTTGTTGTCATATATGGCACATCCTTTGCTCTTACCCTCATCTTTTTTAATAGAAGATTCTCGTCAGCGATGTTAGCCATCAGAGTGCTCCAAAAATACACTTGGTCTTCCAGATCGTTGAAGACTTCTCCCACATGCCAAGGAGCTTCAGAGAGTTCCCTGTTGAACTTTTCATAATCAAAGTTTTTGTAGCTTCTAAAATTAATAACTTTGCTTGGATTTCGTTGAAGTTTTTCCTTGAAGATCCCATAAATAAGGGCATGATCACTAAATGATGGGTAGTAAACACCACCGCATTTAAATCGCTCTGGTTTGTTTGTTAACAGCACATCAATGAGGGTTGAGGTGTGAGCTAACCCCTTCTTCTCCATGCGTGTTGGTTTATCAATAAGACATGTGAGATCTTGTTCTACTTCCAAATCTAGGAGTAATTTTCGTTCGCTTTTGTCTGGTCTGAGTCTATCAAGATTGATATCACCAATGACAGTAACAAAGTTCCTCCGTAAACAGGCCCAGGTGCAGATGCCGTTAAGTTCTCCTTCCAGTTAGTAGTTGATAATTACCAGACACCGATTTGGGTGGACGATAGACGCCGATAACAATCATGTCAATAGTACCACATATAATCTCTACTGTGAGGGGTTCCAGTGTCTTATAGGTCCCTGTAATCCTTAGCCGTCTCCATGGCAGTAGAGTACATATATAGACCAGAACGCCTCCACCTCCTTTTTTCCTGTCATTGCGATACAAGGTATAGCCAGGAATGGCAAATTGGCTATCGGGATATGTGGAATCAATTTTTGTTTCGCTGATAAATATAATATGAATATTTAATTTTCTGATCAAGGCTACAAACTCCTCAAATTTGTATTATAACGATACCGGCGGCCCGGGGCTTAAGTTCATCGTATGGAATAGGAAAGAATCGCCTATTCTGGCAGCTGTGAAGTTCTTCTAAACGTGAGAGGGATGTTCAACGAAAAATTCAGATTTCGATCGACAGCTGAGCAGCACAAGGTACATGTAAGCGCAGAACACTTTCAAACCTCCCAAGTCAGCAGTTCGCGACTTGTTTTTCTCTTTTTTAATTTTTTTTTTTTTTGATAATTGAACCGCTTTTGCTCAACGCTTCTGCTGTTTGCACCGGTGCTTTCGAACACAAGTCGTAAAAAGGCTGGTTGTACACAATGAAAACCCGTATACATCGTGACACAATGGCAATTTGGTGATTTTATTGACAGTATATCTTTTCAGTGTGGTTTAATATGTACCTTTCAACTCGATTCAGTTTATTTTAAACATAAATTCCATACATGTAGATTAGTTCTGTGTTGAGGAAGTTTTCCCAGTTGTGTCTTTAAACCAGGAAAACATTATTTTTGCAAAGGAAAGTAAAGATTTGCTGACGAAAATATGGTGATCATAATTTTCGTGTCCAGTAAATTTACATTTGTTGAATCCTTCAGACTTGTACCATGGATTTAAATTTTCTCCAAAGCGGAAAGTTTTGACCAATTTAGAAACACTAAATAGTGCGTCTAGTCATAGGCACACAAGCTGGGGGTCAAGGGGGCTGCAGGCCACCCAGTTTAGAAAATTGACGACATTTTTCGGCCAAAATGCTCCAGTTTCAGAGAACAGAAGTTGGAAGAAAATTAGCCAATACAACCCTGATTGACTGTGTCAAGCAAGTGTTCAGACAGATTTTTTAGTTTGTGCTTCTTTTGTGCCACAACGGCAACCTACAAGTGCTTACAAATTTTTGTCAGAAAATAATTTTTGAATAATATGTGAGTTTCAATAAGCGTGCAAATAGCGGAAGTCTGATTTTTAGTGTCATTTTTTGGCCGTTTTCATACCAATTTGACACTCAGACATTTGGGGCACTGAGTATAATTGTTTCGGGTTCACAATCCATAGCCCCCCTCCCCCCCCCCCAAGTCAGGCAGTGCCCGTATGTCTAATGATACCCCAGACTTTGTTTTTGTTGCATTTTTGCAAACATTTTTTTTAAGCAGATCTTTGTTTTGTGGACTGAAATCATTATCTGAAAGTTTAGTCAGTGTCATCTCGTTCTATCAACAAACCAAAAAAATACTGTAACTGTTTAAATTTGTGAAAAGCAAATAGATGGCTCCTTAATCAACAACAATGGAAATTATAGATTGTTTGGATTTGTTGCAAAAGTTGGTCTGTTTGATTAGTGTTAGATTTTTACGTTATTTATTTTCTTTCATTAATTTATTCTATCTTGTCATGAAAGGTCTTTGGAGAAATATTTTGAGAAGGGTCATTTTAATTAATTCAAGGGTTTAGGGATATGTTAAATACCTGTCTTGTTGCAGCTTGGTACATGTATATCAGGGCTTGCAGCAACATGGGCAGCTCAATAATACAGGAAATTTTCTATGTCACATAAAAATTCTCACAAAATTTAATTACTTCAATAATAAAACTTCTTATGTGGGCTCTCTCTAATTGGACTATGGACATTAAACCTCAGTCCCAGAGAAAAAATTCATAAGCCTTTTTATTTCCGCCTCAGCAGTATAAACGGGGCTTCTGATCTATAGGGTGCTGCAAAAAAAGGGAAATTCTGCGGCATTTTCAAGGGAATTTTGCGGCAAGAAAAGTACATTATGCGGCAAATTATGTATTTTGTAAGCTGATTTAACATTGTTTTATTAGGTCTCAAAGGAGGAAAATCATTTTTTTTTGCTGTCCAACAGGCAATTAGAGCATAAAAGAACAATAAAAGCACATAAAATAAATCATTTTTTTTTTGCCTCATTTTAATTATTTTAATCTTACAGTAAATGTGTTATTTTTGTCACTGGAACATTGATTTTGTCAGAAATTTCACATTAATAATTTGAAATAGCATTTCAGAGCTTCTAGATTTCAAAATCTAGCAGGGCATTCAATTTTTTTGTTAAGACAGTTTGGTTTAGCATTTGCTTACACATAATAGTATTTTGAAACAGCCTGAGGAAAAAATATGTACAAACAGGGCTTGAAAGAAAACCTTCAATCATAAGTTTCCCTTCAGACAAGTTGCTCTCAAATTTTGTTTACGCTGGAAAAGACTAGTTTCCTCTTTTATCATTTAATTGGCAGACAGCCGCAAGACCTCTGTTGGGTGAGATGGAAAGTCTGGACACAGCTTTTTATCCCTCATGAAGCATTTTTATTCTTCCAAATTCCACTAAAAATGTGCTTACCAATTTGCAGTTGAAATCTGTAATTACAATGTTTACAATGTGGTCACTGCAGAAACTTATCAATTACCAGTTCGTGCAATTATTATTCCCAGATCCACTCCTTGACAACCAAAATCAGTGTAATGACAGATGTAATACCCTATCCTGTATTACAATAATAATTATTATTGTGTTACACAAGTGTTTACTTTTCATCTATTTGGATAGGACATACATGTAAATCAAATGAGCAGCTGGTATCTTCTGTGCACTCCCATTGGCTATTATAGCTGAAACATGGTCCTGATTGTATTTGATAGTCCTGTGAGTAACTATTTGGTGATGGATGTCCACTTGAGTGGTTATGGGTAAAACTTATTCACCTCAACATAATATTATAATTGTGCTGTATTTTATTTTTGCAGGTCCTGCAGTTGGCCAAATGGTATCAGACAGAAACCAACACATACCATAAAGTGAAACATAAAATAAACTTGAAATCTATTTTATCCCTGTTTATTTTGTGTTGTCTTCAAGTTACTGAGTTATCTTAATTTCAGCCCACACCTTTTGACATCTTATAGTGGAAAGTTAATTCAAAGTACTGTGCGACTGGAAAATATGACTATCATTCAATTCATTCTCCCTCCTTTTCATTGGCCCAGACCCTACCATGTGACAAATAACTGCCTATGAATAATGGTCTGCTCATGCGCACGAGCATCCAACAGTGATTTTGCTACAAATAAGAATCTGCTCATGCGTGGTTGTATTCGATTCCAAGAAAAAATGTCAGCTTGTTTTCCAGACGTGTGGGAGAACTTGTATTGTCTAGTATTGTATTGTATTGTCACATGTTTTTTTAAGGTGACTGCTGACCAGGTAGTGGTTTTAGATCGAAGGCTCAAGCTGTACCCTTTTCAGTCTGCTGCATAGTTTATGGTACATAGTTTATAGTATGTTTTTCATCCTCAACAGAATTCTGTCATTGGAATAGAAGGTTCAACTATGGAATCGCTCATAGTAGTTGCATAAAAAGGCAGTAACTTCATTGACAGCAATTTTTGTGAGGGTATTTTCAAAAATTATTTTATTGCTGGTAGAAAGGAAAACTGTGAAAGTAAAGTGTAAGGGCAACACAAGACAACTGGCCAATTTTTTAGCTGTTGCATTGCGATCTGTACCCTGGGTGCCAGAGGCTTTTCATGCGCGGTTTCCGGTTTCAGTCTTTGTCTTTGTTTTGACCCGCTAGTGGTGAAGCAAAGTTCCCCCGTGCTGCGAGAAAACCTCTGGTACCCAGGGTATGCGATCTGCAGTACTGACTAAACTGCATCATGTGGTTCCAGAAAATATCCATACTCCTCTACAGAAGGAATTGGAAATTCCTGGGGGTGGGAAGTTCTCAAAGGCCAAAAAATGTATAAAGAAATGTATGAAGCTTAACTTGAATTTCCAGAAGGGTGGGGGGTGTTAGGAAAAATGCCTACCGTTGGGGACTTGGAGGTATGGATAACTTCTGGAACTACACATTATAGTTCATTCTTGTGATTTGAAGGTGTGGCATCGTCTTGTGCTGATGGTGTTCTATTGTTGTAATAGTGATAAGCTAATAAGGCAGCATTCTTGGCACTTACTGCAGACATCTCCATTGCACAAGCAGAATATTCAATTGCATTGACGTAAAATACACCATCATCCAACACAAAAGACCAAAACTTCTCAGGAGGGGTGTAGTGGGGATATGCAAGCCAAGACACCACTTTCATTTCATCTGCACTAACAAACAATTCATTCAGCTGAGAAGCGCTAAGATCTGATCGCGAAAAAACTTTGCGAATAGGCAATTCCTTAGGATCAGTGTTTGACCTGTTTTCCACCGGTTCCTGTTTACCAACTGAGTTGAAATAGTTTTTTGGCGTTTCTGTTGTGCCGATTACCTCTGGTATGTCATCCTCAGTTGAAAACCCAAAATGTGTCATGTTGACTTGACCATTCACAAAAGTGGCAACTGTGCGCCAGAATTCCCCGAGTTCTTTAGGAACTGGCCACTGTTTACAATCTTTGCAATCAAAGAAGTAATTAGCAATTTCAAATGGGGCTGCTACAATCACAATGTCGTACAGCTTGTCAGGAATTTGGCTATCAGCCACTTTTAAGGTGTAAACTGGGCGTTCGTCGCTACCCTGAGTTGTTTTCACTAATTCTGTTATCTTGGTATTTTTATACACTGTAACATTAGAAGTGGACAAAAGACCATCACAGACTTTCCAATTTCCACCTTCAACTGACCACAGGCCACCCTGGGATCCTGCCAAGGAAACCGCCCCTGTAATTGACAAGTAAAACATTTCAAGGTGAAATCAACATAAAACGAGTCTGAAGACAAAGAATAGCATGAGATATATACTAGAAACAGGTTATCAAATAATCAAAAGTTGTCACAACTTGTTGGTCTAGATTAAAGGAATTTACAATGGGGATCATTCAGTATTTCACAGAAGGGAATGGGGGGGAAGGTGTGAGTAAATTGAAGGTCCTAACTTTGGTCTGTTCAAAGGGGATGTTGCGATTTTCATTACTAACTCAAAGTCTTACAAATATAACAACTGAGTATGTTATTTTCCACTGGTAACAACATCAGGTAAAGTATATGGTGGCAAATTTGACACACGACAGACTCTTGGGAGAATGTCTCTATTTAAAATGATATATTTAATATTCATGGCAGCTTTAAATTTAATTGGCTTAGAAATAATTTATGGGGGGGGGGGGGGGGAGGGCAGAGGGCCTTAACATTCTTCCTGGTAGAGCAAGGTGCATGAGGGACCTGAAATGAGGGCTCTTTTAGTTTCTCAACCATTTCCCCATACTGCTGATTAATAGTGAACAGCCTCTCAATGGCAGATTATAATTTTATGATTGATTTGGTCCTGGGCTGAGTGAAATTTTGGCCTGCCTAATGAAGAATTTGGTCATGATTACATGAGCAATATCACACGCAAGCCCGCAGGGTTTACATTCACCATGTTTATGACCAGCAACATGCCACAGGTCAATTGTTACATGTAACTTGGGCTCAGATTACAAGTTAGACTTTCTCACTCTTTTTAGCCCATTTGACCAGTTCCTTTACTCATGCAATCACAAACTTCATTTCAGTAGGGTTTGTTTCAGGGTCAGGTGGAAATGTACCCTCTATTTTACTCTTTGGGATGCCACCTTCACCTTGTAAACATTCCAAGCTGACATCATAAGGTGTCTCCCAAATTATCAGCTGACCCCAATTTCTATTACATCAACTGGGTTGATAATGTCAATTGGCCACCGTAAAGGGATTCAAGAGCTGACGTTTCGAGCGTTAGCCCTTCATCGGAGCGAATCGAATCGCTCCGACGAAGGGCTAATGCTTGAAACGTCAGCTCTTGAATCTCTTTACGGTGGCCAATTGACATTATCAACCCAGTTGATAAAACCAAATTATATTGTTATACTTCCCACCGACGCAGCACCACAGTTTCTTTAGAAACCTACCCCCTCTATTCTATTACATCATCCTGATTCCTGAAGAATTGCTAATGCACATATTTCATCACTTACCATAATTAACCCATTGACTCCTGGTTATATTTGATAAAAATGTGTTTTCTAGACATTCTGAACATTTTCTAGTCAGTCATAAGCTAAATATGCTTCACATTTCTCTAAAATTCATATTTTGCAAAATAAAGACATGCCAGGTTTTTCACTAGCATCACATTTAACGACATTTTAGCTCCTTAACATGGAGTAGCCAATGGTGAGTGAGGGAAATTTTCCTCCTAGTTTTTGGCAGAAAAGTTTAAGCCCAATCAATATCATCTGGGTATCATTTGAAAGCTCTTTCCCTCCTGTAGAACTGGGGTTCCTATTTTGGTCAAAGCTGATGACATCAGAAGCGGAACAAAGGTCAAGGTCTGCCACGGCCATTTTAGGAGTCAATGTACCAGTATTTCAAGTCTTCTCTGAGAGACCAGGACAATATTCTGGTTTCCAGAATTTTGTTTTCTTTATGGTGCAAGGTGATTAGCCCTATAACCAACTCCTGGTGGGGGAGTTGGCTGCCTAGTCTGCAGGATAAGGCGGGAAAACAGGGAATGCCGGGTAGATAGGGGTAGTCATGGAGTGGCATCTGCCTTCCTGTTTGCATCAGTTCTACAATGTCATGTGAACCATGCAAAATCAATTGCAGATGCAAAGCACACCCCGTACGACCAAGAAGCAACAGCTAGGGACAAGGCGGAGGTGGGGATGGGTTGGTGTGTCACCAAGGTTTCTCTTACCCTAAGTAGTTGCATTTGGGTGGTAGGTACTACCCCCTGTCGAGTGTGGGTTATGGCTCAGAGTTTTCCATCTCCTAAATTGGCTGTCTCCTACAGTTATTGAGCCTCCCTGTGGGTTCCCCTAGACTTCGTTTTCATCACATTTTGTTTGCGAATCTTTGATTTTTCCGAAAGTGCAGTCAGTGTAATAAGCAGCCAAACAGTTATCTCACTTCATCAAAACGCCGCATAAATAACTAAATTCACGAAAATCAATTACCAGTAGATAACAAGGGATATTAAAGATTGTTTGAATTTCTTGCCGACGTTGTTCTGTCTGGTCAGTGTTTGATGTTAATTATGTCATTTTATTTTCTTTCATTTATTCCATTTTATCACGTGAATTTTTTAATCTTCACTTCAATTTTTTAACCATCATGCCTTCACTTTCTTTGAAAATACCTATAGAGGGGCTCGCCATTTAAAGGCTTAATTCTTTACAATTGATTATCAAATTTTATTTTAGTTAGATTGAAATGTCAATGCCTTTACCTGCAAACCCATTTAAAGTCACATCCTGACCATAATTGACCCTCATAACAACTGTCACTAGCTCATCAATCAAAAGAGGCTTGAGTCCAATATTCTCCAATGTTTGTCTTGCCGTTTGCTGGGTGTATTTGTAAAATTCTTCCCCTCCCATAGCTTTCAACATTTCAGGTACACTGCTAAATGCCTCTTGGTTCTTCTGCAGTGTATAAATATTTGAAAAGTTCTTCAGCATTTTTGTGATGAACTTGTTCATGGTGTAAAGGTCAAATAAGCCGTATCTCCAAGCAAGCTTTATGTAATTCACAAGTTTCCATCTACTGCCATAAAAGACAAATTCGTCGCCATTATAAATACCAAGAAGGCTGCTTGGTTCACTGCTTTTGAGCTTCTTAAATCCTGTTAAAGTGACGAAATAGAAAAATCTTACTACATTTACATTCATCCCTGAAGTGTGAAGAATTTTGCACATAGTTTTTGTTTGATTATGTATCACGTTTGACCAAATTATGGACCAAGCATTTAAAGTGACTTTCGGCTGGTACCTCCTTCCAAACTTGTCAACTTTTCTAATCTCCATTGCCACAATAATTATTTTCCAAGCAGACTTTCATTAAATGGACGGGAAAATCTTGAAACCACTGACAGCTCATAAACAAAACATGAACACATGGCACAATAACAGTTGACAATTTCACGGCCTGACTGTAAATGTTTCACTGGTCAAAAGTGTCACATGACCAGACAAAACCATTGACATTTTAAAAGTAAAACTATGCAACAAATTACCCATGCTTCACAAAATCTGAGATGATTGTTTAGAAGTTTTTTTGGCTGGGGTTAGGCCACTAAGACCAATATAGTCAATATACTCCATGATACAATATGTCACACCCTCAAGTAGGCTACATAAGACTGGGAAACATGGCCAGAGTGATTCCCTGGGGGCTATACGGGAATGTGCCATTGGATAGGGTATGAAATCCCTAAGTCCTGAACAGGGTATATAATTCAAGCTAATCTGTCCTAAACAGGAGCCATCCTAGACAGGGTATGGCTTTAAGACTTTCCTTTGCGCTATAGTATGCAAATCGTCTTCCTTTGTCCTAAACAGGGTATGTGTTTGACGTTGCTTTTGTCCTAAACAGGGTTGGGGTTTCAGACCTCCAGCAGCACCCCTTTTCCCACAAAGTGGCTCTTCGTCCACTGTTTCCAGATCATATACCATTTTACAGTTCTGTGAAATGTAACCAAGCCTCTATATGAAAGCAAGGTTTGGGGTGACCTTGACTACTAGATAGAGGCGGGGCAAGGGGGGGTCTTGTCACGAAGTCACGATAGTAAATTTTTGATTTCACGAATCACGAAAAATTCACTAAGGTCACGGAAAAATCTGATCACAATGCAGTGAAATTCAGCTATGAACTTCAGACATTCATGATTTATTTCTTATCTATTCACGACTCACAGCCGAGGACTTTTGCATTTCACGCCTTACGGAATACACTTCACTCACGATTCACGGAACAGTTTTCTATAAAATCACGATTCACAGAGCACAAAAAAACGGGATCACGGCGGCGCGAAAATACCCTAGCCCCCCCCCCCCCCCCCCACCCCCACTAGTTAGCATCAGAACAAAAGGATTTACATATCAAGAGCAAATATCAAAACAAGGTCACCTTCAGCTTCAATTCCACTCAAAGGTTTGGAAATTAAGCACAAAAACTGTAAAATTGACCGTGTAGAAATGTTGGTTTTTGCATGACGAGCTTTGGCTCGAAAAAAGGGTAATCCGATCTAAACCATGTTTTTTGAGTCCCGGGTTGAGTACAATTTCCTGTATAGCTATCGGAATAAAGCAATCTCATCACTCATACTAAAAGAGTAAAGAAAATATTATTTCATTCAACAGCAATCACGAAAATGCTTCAAAATGCTTCGAACGTACCAAGATGTTTGACAAACTCTCCCATATATTTGTTGTCCGGGTGAATAATAGACCCGCCCGATTCAAACCTTTTCCCGGCGATTTCCACTGTACTCAAACGTCCACCGATCCTGTCTGAAGCTTCAAATACATCAATCGTGGCCTCTGGCCCAAACAGTTCTCGAAGGAAGTGCGAAGAACTCGAACCTCCGATCCCGGCTCCTATGACAGCTATGTTTGGTTTTGAGCTTCGCTCTGCGGCGCTGACTAATCGTTGTTTAGCGAGAAAAAGAGCCGGGATAAAGAGAATGCTCGTACCTACGCCAAAACCAAAAGCTCGGAACATTGTTTTCCTTGCTCTAGAAGACCAAAACACACAGTAAACGAATAAAGAAATGTGCACGAAACTAACACAACTGACACAAAACCCAAACCTCTTATCGACGTCAATCACAGGTGAAGCGTGACAAGAATCCAGCGAGTGACACAGGGGTTATCAATTGAGTAGAGAGGGAGGGGAGAGTGGGGTTGTACTCTCGACTACTGCAGTGCACAATGTGGGGTACAATACTTGTACTGGACTCAAGAAACACCGATGAACTGATCATCTATGTTCGATATTCATAACTCGGCTGTAACATCTACAAAGAAAACCTCAAAGCCGACCAACCATTTTCTTTTTCAAGTGCAAGTCTTGCAACAGGTCATTGTAAACTGACATGACAAAATACATATGTATACGCGAGTTTTTGGCTTTCAGCCCGTTTTCTAATTGTTTAATTTAGCATTCTATTGCCAATCATAATATTTATGGAGGGTTTAGCTCCCGGATCGATTTGTGTAAAGCTCTATAAACAAAACCCCGGGTGAGTACAAATTAAAATAAGAAATGTACAACGAACGCCCTTTTCCACAAACAGTTGCGAGCAACGTTTTAGATTTTTTTGCTCAGAAAAAGACTTCTCTCGACATGGTTGTTTCTAAAATCTTTCTCATATCACTGAATACTTTGTATTTGTTCTTTTGAGACATTTGAACTACTCCAGTGAGGTTTGCTTTCAGCTTTGTTCATTGAATTGTGCGCAGTTTGCCATTTCTTGTTGATTCACACTTGACTCTTGTGCATTTCTAAAATCAGAGCTTTTTAGACTTTTCACACAGTCAATGTGGGGTTCTCTAAACTCGGCCTGTTCTCGTTTTAAATGAGAATACGAAGGAGGGCGGCCAGTTCGCGTGAGAGAATACAGTACACAGTTTTACACAAGAATCCTGCGTCCGTATTTAGTGACTCTCGAGGTTTTACGTAGATAACCACATAAATCGTGAAGGGCTCATCTTATCAAAACACTTGTATTACAAACTACACACACATATACAAAGTAAACAGATGATATTTTACTGCCAGCATAATTGTTCTAAGAGCAACTTCATCTCATACTTTTTTGATAAACAATAGAGTGTTTCTGTCGAGGAACTATCGGCTGGTAGTTGCCGCGCGGAAATTTGATGTTCTTAAAACAAATATTTGCCCGAGAAGCGAAGCTTGGAGACAAACACTCTATTGTCTTTATTATTCACCACTAAATTTTCTTCCGCGCGCACATTCACAAACTAGACTCTTGAGTTTTTTGCTGCAAGCCGAAACGTACGAATAAACGAGAATCAGGCAAGAAACCCTCGAAATACAGATCAATCAAATAGCGTTTGATTTTTTACCGAAAGCCTGCTTGATAACAAAAAAAATTTCACGGACAGGCACTATCCATCCGGGTATTTTCCTCGGACGGGCACTATGCGCTGATAGTGCCCTCCGCGGATGAATACTATCGCGTCACGTGTTTAGTTTAGTCCAATGGAAATCGGAGAAAATTTAGTGGTGAACTATAACTGCCGTTGATACTACACGCAAGCCTTAGCTTTCGCATATATAGCGCGTGCGATTCTCGCTGGAGGAAGGGGTTTATTTCTTTTCGTTTTGGTCGGTGATCAGGGTATCGTATATCAGCCGCCAAGGTTGAACCATTAGGTTATTGATGAAGGTGGGGGTGGGGGGGGTCCATGAATTTTAGCTGCTTGATATTATTTTTTAGTCTTCCAGCCCTGCAAGATTATTTTTTATTATTAAAAACTAGCTATGGTATATTGCATTTCCTGAGTTCTGATTGGTTTAGAGGCAATGGTAAATGAGCTTGTTGGATGTGAGATGGTTATAGCCAATTCGGCGCTACGCGCCTCGTTGGCTATCTACCATCTCATATCCAACGCGCGCTCATGGAATAATTGTTAAATAATCCCCACGTCCTTGTACGATATTTTTTCCTGGAACTTAGATGGTGTGCGTGTTTTCAGGTATTTTTAATACCAACGTTCACCGCAGGCCTCGCTTGCAAACTTGGGCAAACTTTTAACCTTCGCGCTTTTTATGTTATCATTGCTTTTGAGGGAATATACTTCGAAAGCGGGACTTTGAGATATCATGAGTTTTGCGACTAGAAGCTAAACTTACATCTCCATTGCTTTTATATTGTTCTTACGTTACTATCCAACAGATGTTTGGATTCTGTAGCAGTTTGATTACTGCATTTGACTGAGATCTCTTGGATGATTCTGCATTCGACCTCTTCTGGCAAATGTTTCAGGGGCGTAGCCAGGGGGTGGTTCCAGGGGTTCCGGAACCCCCCCTTTTGGACTGAAAAAAAAATTAAAATAAAAATAAAAAATCGAAATCCCCGTTTCGATAGGATCTTCGAGGCTTTCGAAGTAAAAGAAAAGAAAATTTATTTTAAGAATAACATGCAACAGATTTCGATAATCAAAATATGACGTGACGAGGACAGATCATTGAGCCTTTCGTGGATGCGAACCTGCAATATAGGATTCAGCGGATTCAGCGGCTGTTTTGGCCTTACTTCCGTGTCGCCGCCATCTTGAATTCGTCAGGTCAAAGGTGACGGGTGAGATCGAAGACAGCTTACTAGGAGTATGATAACCGTATAAAATGCAGTCTTCCATCAAAAGCTTTTTCATTCAAAATAGGTAAGTAAATATTGTCTTTTAATTATCCAAGTAAAAGTGTTCAAAGCGAGTGATGTACAAACGATTTATTTACTATGATACAATATCGATGTATCTAATTTTGATAAAATACATAGACGTGAAAGTGCTGCAAGTATCGGCGATGAGAACCCCAAAAGGAACGATCATGAAGGATAACCTCCAGCAAAGAAGTCTTCCATTGAATCAAGGTAAAGAAAAAAAAAATGCGGTGATTTCGTAAACTCCGTAAACTCTTCGGTCTTTAATGTAGAGTAAAAAATTACTAAGATCAACAATGACCAGTGAGCGCGAGACAGGACTTGCCCTGATGAACATTCACTACGGCAGAAAAATTGATGTTGGTGAAATAATCAACATTTTTTCACGAAAGAATCCACGCCGCCTCCTTCTGTCTGACATTCTGGCTAATTAAAATATTAAATGCGGGACTACACGACTACAGAATCCGATGAGTATGTAAAGACGCGACTACAGAATCTGATGAGTATGTAAAGTATTTTACAACGATTAATGTAATCTCCTAAGAAAAGCTTCTACGTTTGAAAAAAAGAAATGCCGTTTCAAGCTAAATTCAATTTGGAACCCCCCCATGCAAAAATGCTGGCTACGCCCCTGTGTTTCATGCTACATGTACAGTACTTCTTTAAGGAAGACTCAAGTTTCGGTCATTCAGTGGGCCTCATCAGCTGCTGATATAGTAAAGTCTCATTGCATGATTAATAAATCTTTCTTTTTGTCGCCGGTTTTAAAATTGGTCGCAGGATAGAGCATTCTGTGTTCTAATAGACCCTTTTCGCTTGGGCAGTTTGTTGCCCCATTTCAGACCATGTGATGATACTCTCGAGAATACTTTCTTTCAAATTTTCAAATAGTTGCGTGTATATGAACAAATCATGTTTGGATGGATAAAAGAACAATTATAATCATTTCATCGGGCATTGTGGCGCATTTTGCGGGCTAAAATAGAGAATTTTCCGGGAGGATTAAATCTCGCGATATTTTTCGCAATCACAAAATTCACGATAATAGCTAAAAAGTCTAGCGATAAAGAACGTGATGTTTGATGACAATGATTATAAAGACGGGATGTGTTTATGTTCATGCAGATTAAGTGCTTTATTACAAGTGTGCAAGCATTGCGTCCATTGCGTCAACTCTTTCTTAATGGGCACCTCTACAAGCCGGATACCTATATCCACAGATTGTGTTGCTCCCGATCTTAGAAAAGATGACTGTATTTCAAAGTAAAAAAGAAGAATGAGAATTCAAAGATTAGTGGTCCAAACCCAGAAAACTCTGGTAAAAAGTCATTATCAAAATTAAATACCCTGTTCACAGCTGTCAGCCGCACTGATGATAATGGCACGAAAGACATCGACAGGACGCGACTGCTTTCTCTCGCTTACTTTGTCCCTGCAGTCTCAGTGATCTCTTAATTGACTTAATTTGACTTTTGACTTCTGTCTTCGGCTGGTTGGACACAAGCAGTAATCGACCGATTTCCCTTGGAACACAGGCTGGTAATCGGGCTGATTCGCTCCGACGAAGGGCTAACGCTCGAAACGTCAGCACTTGAATCTCTTTACGGTGGCCAATTGACATTATCAACCCAGTTGATAAAACCAAATTATATTGGTAACTTCTTTGTCTTTTTGTCTAAACTACAAATAATTTATAGTGGTGCAAACTTAGGCTTTAAGCTATAAAGAACAACCTTCTTTAATCCACAGTTTCTTTCATTTAATGCCCATACAGTTTACATGTAAAATGTTTTCAAGGCGTCATTAAATTGTGCAGTGCATAAAAATGCATTTCCATCAAGTAAAATACCTTGGAAATAATTCGTGAACAAATGTCATTCTACCTGCGGCAGGCCTTGTTCTTAGCGAGTGAATCTTTCTCAACTTCCTGACAAGAGGAAACAAATTCTATGCAAATGAAGCTGGCTGGTAATTTTCTTGTGTGAGTGAACTCATATTCGAGCTCAAAGCAGATTGCGACTTCTCTGTTTTGATCAGTTGATCTGATACGTTTAGCCTTTTATAGCAAGGTGAGTCTAAACATGTTTAGAAAATTTTCAGGGAAATATAAATTTAGTAATATTCTGTTAAATGTGTTTAAATTTGGAAAGAAAAACTTGAAATGTATCTAAAAACTATAAAAATGATCTTATAACAAAATAAAACCGTTCAGCTAAGTTTTCGACAACCTTCTGTTCCCTTTGTCATAGTTTGTGGCAATGCTACAAGTCTTGGTTTTTTTATGTTTTTAATTTTGCTTCATTCTGGTTTGTTGTAAGCAGTTTGTCTATGCAACAAGAAAAAGATAACGATATCATTTTATTACTTTATATCTGAAAGAAATTGCACTATGATGCAACGACTGGCATCTTTTCATCCTTTCCTTTAGGTTTTAATCTTGTCCTTTCACTGCGCGAAAAGCCAAATATTCGGGCCAGAATTCGCTCGACGTATGCTAGTACGCCTGATTCGAAATACACCTGGGATATCCTATTAGAATCCGGCCTGTTTTTCCATATTCAAATTGAACACTCCGGGTGTGCATCACGTATTCAATATTGAATACTCGTGAATACGCCAGGGGCACTTCACGTATTCAAATCGAATACTCCTGAATACTCCAGGTGTACTTCGCGTATAGCGTACGCCTTGAATACTCTAGAATACTCTAGGATTCTATGGCATCACACTGACATATTCGAGGCTAGAATACTCTAGAATATTTTTCATTTGACGCAGTGTTTCGTCAATGACTTACGTGCGTGAATGGGCCCTAGAGGGCCCATTGACAAGTACCAATGTATAATGTGTAATGGCAAACATGTCACAGCAAATGACTCAGTTCATAAGTTGCTTTTACTTTTAGGAAACATTAAAGTTATGGCAAAGGGAGGTGGACATATCTGATGAAATAATAGACCTCTTTAGCTTCGTATGTAAATTGCCCATTTCAGATCATGTGATGCTCTCTAGAGAATTTGTCCTTTGTTCATTTGCAAATTATTCATTCATTTTCACGTGGATTTTTCTAAATTTGAAAGCAATAATTCTCAAGGGTAATATCACGTGGTCTGAAATGGGACAACAAACAAACGAAGCTAAAGAGGTCTATTACCTCCTACTCGGAATTCAAAGCTACCGAATTTTAATGACCAGTAGACGACTAATATTTTTCGGGACTATTTTAGATCTTGAGTATGATACTCGATTCTCGAGCGGCACTTCAGAATCATGCTATGACATCATGCTAAGAGTAAATTTTGACATGCAACGAATTTCTGTTCAGTTTTAATGTTTTTCATTATCGATATTGTTTTCTTGAAAGATTTCTGTATCTTTCTTTCCCGTGGAGGGATGGGAGCGGGGTATAGAATAGCTCTTTGACGCATCGCACGCCAAACAAGATGGAGCGAGATAAATGTGCCACAGCTGGACGTCTGTATGAGTTAGTACTCAAACAGGAAACAATACATTTCATTTTAATTAAAAAGAGAAGCTACCCGCGTTTATTATCTATCATCTGTCGTTCATTTAGGTGTTCAAATGGAAAACTCTTCACAGTTGCAACTTTGTATCAAGCCACTTCAAATTCTACATACAAGCTTGAAATCACCGTGTGGTGTGCTGTGTTTGTAGCTGAAGCGGTCGTCATAGTAATAGGAAACCTTTTGGCTGTCATCGTCTTCGCAAAAGGTGCCCGCGTTCGAAAACCAAGCTCTTTCCTTATAATGAGCCTAGCGCTTGCTGACCTGTCCATAGGTTTATTCCCTTTACCGTTGTGGATTTACCAGTTGGGTTTGGAAACTTTGTGGCACTCTAAGCTTGGTCACCGAGGGCCGATCGCAAGGGCGTTCTTCGTACTGGACTTTTTCACAAACCTCGCCTCCATTTCAAACTTGGCTGCCATATCTCTGGAGAGGCTGTACGCTACTTTGTCGCCATGGAAACACCGCGCAACTCCCAGATCGCATTTTTTGCTTCTAATTTTGGTGGTTTGGGTGTTGTCTGCTCTTGGCTCAGCTCTGTACAGTGTCTCGCGCTTTTTGGTGTTGTCAGCACTGGGTACCCTGCACTCGTGGTTGCCTATTATCTGTCTTCTGTTGCTTGTGATCTGTGCCTCGTACACCGTTATTTTAAAAAAGATGCGACAAAGCAATAATCGCAGGCTGGACAGAGAGCGTAAACTAACTATAGCCTCAAGCCAATGATACACGGTTCAACATTTGTTGAGCAACAAATGTTGCGACAAATGTCGAACAGTGTATCATGTCATGTTGAATCTTGAAATATGTCATTCAACATGTTGAACTTTGTTGAACGTTGTTGAACGAAAATAGAGCTCGGCTCTATTCCGTTCAACAAGTTGCCGTTCATTGAACGTCGTGGGAAAACGCAAAATCGTTTCAACAAGTCGCAACGATGTTCAATATTTGTTGATCAAAAAAAGTTGAAAGAGTTGAACCGTGTATCACAGCGTTTTCCCTCGCGGCGCATCTCCCTATGATTGTGCTTGGTGTCTTCTACTTCGCCCTCGGTACAGAAATGAACAATCTTTTCCTGAACTTGTTGAGCTTGTTCAACTTTGGCAACTCCATGTTGAATCCAATTTTATATTCATTCAGAATGCAAGATTTCAGGAAAGCAATTTGTTCAACGTTTTGCCCCCACCACAGTCGTCGTTTTTTAGGATGACAACGGTTTCGCCAAGCGAAACGCGGCCCGAGGTGCAGGGTTCCCGATTCCGTCGTTTAGCGCGCCAAGCGGCAGAATCAAGGCGTCTGGATACCAGCGGGATGTGCGTAAAAGTAAGGTGGCACCCAGTATCACTCTGTCACACACGGAAATTTGTGACAGACCCAAGCTTTCTCCGGTCGATGCTCCCTGTGACGTCACCTGAACAGACTCCCGCTCAAAACCAGGGAAAACACGTACCAAGAAGGGAATTTAAAGATAAATTACACTGTATTGAGCTGTTTACGCCTTTTATTATTAATTCACTTTTTAAACGATGGTCTTTTAAGTATTAGTGTGACTTTACTTGAACCCCTAGTATAGTAACTGAACTATTGGATACTAATTAGACATTTAATTTGTTTTTTGTTTGTTAGTTTGTCTTTGTTTAGGTTTGACTATTACGCACTAATTGTTAAGGTGGTGTCAAACGAGGCGCGCAAACGCGGAAAGATTTGTTCCTGACACAAAATGTTTCTGAATAAAATCAGAAACAATTTTTTGTGTCTCAGACACAAAATTTGTGTCCGGAACAATGTTGCGCGCGCGGCCAAACAGGGAAACATTTGTGTAGGCAACGATGAGCCCACAACAATGAGTCCTCCTTTGCCACCTCCTAAATTTAGCAATAATAACTCCGCACTAGTTGTTATTGTTAGGGTTAAATGAAATCACTATAACACTGCGCACAACGGTACAACTTCTTTTTAAAGGGATATTTGTCTGGAACAAAATCCGTGCAGACGGTTTCACTCGAAAACAAAATCCTGCATAAGCATTGAGCGAAATTTTGGCTTTGTACGTGATTCATCCACATAAATAAATTTTGAGAGTTTCATTGTCGGTTGTACGGTTGGTTGTCGAGAAATTTTGGGTCAAAAACAGGTTTTTACAACCTTGGATGACAATTGAATTGCACATGCCCCGTTGTTTAAGCATGCGCTCATGTGACGCCATGCGTCGCGTGCATTCAAGAAAACCAAAATTAGAACTTCTCTGCTTGTTGGTTTGACCGAGCTTAATACTACTCATATTTTACCTGTTCGAGTTTCAAGCAAATGTTTCAGAGTATCTTGAAATTTGTTCTTGTATACCAAGTTGGTTTGATTAAAGCGATAAAATTGCTTAAACATTTTCGTCAGCGCCAGCGATATCGACGTCAACAGAAAACCGAAGGACGTTCGCGCAAAAATTTTCTACCATTGATTTTTTCTGAAACTCTCACTACTGTAAGATAATGAGTAACTGATGTCAGAAATGCAAAAATAATTGGGGGTCACCGACTTCGTTTTGGAGATAACATGCCCAGGAGAACACCCTAAATCTGAAAACTTGCGCTTTGTTAGCGGATACGGCTACAATGTCTGTAAGCACAAAAATGTTGCAAATAAATCTTTGAAATAACCGTATCTCTGTCAAATGTTGTTTAAATGGACCCAGAAAGTGAATTTATTCAATTGGTGTGGTTCCTTAAAGAAAAAATTCGCATTTAGCGACCACATTTCCACTCGTCTAACAGCCACAAAATGGCAGGATTCGATGTCCTGTGGGCAAAAAACTTCAAAATTTTTAAACTCCCCACATTGATTTTTTGTTCATTTTTTGACAATCTTCCGAGAATTGTAAATAATAAATCAGTTGATAGGAAAAAAAGTAGGGGTCACCGACCATTTAAGAGAGTAAACTACCAGCAAAGCTACGAAATGGCTTCTGGCCCTTTGTTTTTTCTCAGCGCGCGCGCTCGATGGAAGACAATAGGGCGCTTAAGCAATGACGACGGCGACGGCTAGGACGACGCCTGCTAAAAAATGAATTTATATTTACGCACGAATCTCGCAATTGCCTTGATGCAGTTGGCGCATCTATCGCTTTCAAACGTAGTTCTTGTAGAAAATATATGGACGGCGTTTATTTTTAAAAAGAAAAACGAAAATTTAGCCCTCGAGGTTCAGGTTCTCCAAAGTACTCAGAAATTGGTCATTTCACGTTGTTGTTTTGCAGAGGACGGCAAAGAAATGTACAAAGAATTGTAACGCACGTGCAGAGCTATTGTACTCCTAATTAAATCTTTTGTTTAGCGACGTTCTCGTTGACGTTGCCGTCGTGGTTTGCTTAAGCTCCCTGTTGGGGAAAAATGGTCAGAAATAAAATACTATGAAGTTCGTTGGGTCAAGCTTTTGAAAGGTAGTCATGCGCATTTCAACCAGAAGGCCGATATTTTCGGACTTCAATACGGATTTTTCAGAGTCGCTCGTTTTCTCTAATCGACATCAGTTGGGGGCTAATCGACTGGGGGCTAAAAGGCTTGGGGGCTAATCGACCTACATTCCTCCAGCGACCCTGGGTAAAAAAAAGAAGTTGCCAGGAAACCAAGTTCTCTTGGCAACTGTCGGAAATCGAGGACAAGATCATAGGGATTCAGTGCTTTTATCTTTGTCTGAATCCGTCGAGGATGTTTTTTTCTGTAAAGAATTTGTTTCGCAACTATCGCTCGTGTCAAAGCACACCAACTTTTACCCGCAACCTTGAACATAACACGCTGGCTGAAACTGCCAACGATTTTCATTGGCTCAGAGAATGTGATCAGTGAAAGCCACGGACGAGTGGTCCGCTGATTTACCACGTGACTTATCTCGACCAATAGCATGACACACGAGTTCTTACTGGATTTTAAAATCACTATATAAGGTGTATTTATTTTCTAATTACTTTTACAAATTACACACTGAAGTAAAAATATTCCCACTCACACAAAATGCAATCAAATAATATATATATATATTAGGTACTTTAAATTACGTTTCCGTTTGAAACCAAACAAACCAAAGAAAAACAGTAAATACTCTGCTAATGATTGTAATTCTTCAATCTCGTCAGCAGGGGACGCGATCATTTTGGTCAGTGCCGGCAACGTTGCGTTTCCCGATCACTGATCAAGGGATGCACAGGCTCTGGCAAATAGATTGGTTTTACTTTGCAGCCGCGTTTCCTTCCTACGCATGCGTAGTAGTAACCCAAAGGCCAGCTTGGGATACACAAGGAAGACAGACGGGCGAAGGGTGATAAAATAACGTACATGATACCTTTGGTTACTTTGTTGTCCCGTATTTTCTCGATTAAACGTTCCCGGCCATTATTTTAAACTTGGTGAGGTTGAGCCACCGTTAATTTGAATGGTGTAGTTTATTGAAGCCTGTTGTTTTACTTGAGGTAAAGCCTCTTGTCAATTAGCTGATACTGCCGGAGCTTATCCCGGTTCCTGTAGCATTAAGCAGGAGGGAATATTTCTACTCCCCCCTGGATGGTATGCTAATCCATTCAGGTTTACCCCCAGCATTATTTCGCCGGTACCCATTATACACCTGCGTGGAGAGGGGCTCTGTAAGCGTAACAATATAATTTGGTTTCATCAGCTGGGTTGATAATGTCAATTGGCCACCGTAAAGAGATTCAATTGCTGACGTTTCAAGCGTTAGCCCTTCGTCGGAAGTAAAGTGTAAAGTGTCTTGTAAAGTGTCGTGTAAAGTGTCTTGCCCAAGAACACAACGCAGTGCCCCGGCCAGAGCTTAAACCCGAACTGTCCGATCCGGAGTGCAGAGCGCTAACCACGCAAGGCTTTTAATTCAGTATTTTTGACAGGCAATGGCATATATGTTGCAATGACTCCAAAAGCAAATTCAGGGTTCGTACTCTTTTGAGCTTTTGATATTCCATGACTTTCCATGACCTTTTCCATGACTAGTACAAGTTTTCCATGACCTAAATTTGAGCATTTTCTAGGAAATCATCTTTCATTTTGGGTACGCTTTAACGATGTATTTCACGAAAAAACCTATTTGACTTCGTACTTTTTTAATAAACATAATTTCCCATGACTTTCCATGGCCCACACTTAAATTCCATGGCTTTCCAGGCCTTGAAAATGAAATTCTAAAATTCCATGACTTTCCAGGTTTTCCATGACCTGTACGAACCCTGAGTCATTACACTTCGAATAAATGCTCAAGGGTCTTATCTACGACTGTCCCTTGGAGACCCGGCGTTTAATCAAGAAAATACGTATTCCCCATAGCAAAGAAAAATAAAAGTTCGATCAAAGTTCCAAAATATAGTGAAAAGAAAAAGAATCAAAATGACAATGTATAAAAGAAGATTAGATGACTAAATCCAGTGGATAAACTCTATAAAGCAGATTATTAACAATTAGCCTGCGACATCACGTGGGATATCACGTGATACTTAGCCGACGAGGTCGTATAAAATCAGACGATATTTAACAATTAGACTACAAGCCCGAGTTTTCTATGAGCGAGAAGTCAACGAGGCGCAGCCGAGTTGACTATCCCTCATAGAAAACGAGGGCAAGACTTCGGACGAATAGTCGTACCTTACGTATATCGCAGATGATCAGGACGGATAACAATCGCCTCGTGACCATATATGGGCAATGTGACAGTTTGTTGAATAATCAATCAAATTAATTGCACAAGCTTACTAGTAGAACTGATAAAAGTATTTGTCAACTACGGGTTTATTCACGGGATGAAGTAATTGCTTTTTCAGCTTCCAGGGCTCAGTGACTCAAAAGATGGATAACGCTACCTACCGAATATATCACTAAACGGCAGACTGACTACACGGTGAATATTGCAGTATGTTTTGCCATCACTGCTGGATGGGGTTATCCACCCTTTGAGCAACTGGGGGAAGGCCAAGAAAATCGTACCTTAGCGCGAAAACCTGTTACTTAGCGCGAGGTTTATTCTGTTTAAATAATCAAGTCTTGCATGCAAATTTAACAATGACTAGCAATCCGACTAAGCACTTTTCAATTAAAATCTGGAAGAGGGATTCCAAAACTTCTACTTTCCAGATATTAGCCAGGTTGTCACGCTAGTTAGACTTTCCCGATTAGTGGATTGAAGTCTTACTGCGTGATAAACTGAATAACGTTTGCAAAGGAGGTTAGTATTACAATTAAGTGTACTGGCCCTTTCTTTCGTTGCCAATATTACTTTATTTTTGTGCGACAAAAACTATTACCAATTTAAGTAGTCCTGTTTAGCTCGTTTTCAAGTGTGACCACAAATGCGTGACCCAGTTATCTTGCGTGACATCACCGTGTCACACAAACAATATATGCGCGTGACTTCATTTCTATTTCTACTCGAACTGACCAGAACACAACGTTTACCTCCAAACAACCTGACATAGGGATAAATATTAAATATTTTTAATGCTTCAAGGCTCCATTTTCCTGGGCTGGTTGGTTACCAATTGTGTACATGCAATCCAGGAATCCGCATGCTAGCTCAGACACAATGGATCGGTCTGGAATGCTTTGGGACATTCCATAGATGGCGGCCTGCAATAAAAACAACATGAACTTCAATTGAGAGATTTTCAACAGATTTACAAATAACTCTGTGTACTGCTATAGCCATGTTCTAAAGGGTACGAACGCCTAAAATCGAGTTTAGTATGGAATGGAGAGACGCCTCTCAATCCAACCATACAGTGTAGTACTTCTTTGCATTTAACTCATAAAAGGGACACTATCACGAGTATAATGTCAAAAATTCAACAGCCCAAAAACGCGTTTATAGGCAATGGAAACCTACAAAAAGTAGTCACGTTTTGTTAAAATTAGTATGCCAGTGCACTGAAGCTAAATGTGTGGTGATATCATTGTCATACCAGGAGCTTTAGATCTCAACTTGAAAAAGTCAGGCTGACGTTGTCAAGTCCAGATTTTGTGATTTGAAAAAAAACTGATGAAAGCTGTTTACAGTCACCCTATTCCTTAAACAATTTGCTTGATATCCATTTTTTATGTTCTAGGAGCATTTCCTGTATGGATGAAAGAACTTAGTCATAATAATGTTGCCATTTTACTTAAACAGCCAAAAATGTTCGTGACAGTGTCCAACACTCAAATTTAATAAACATACTAATGTTTAAATACTCTTTCCACTGACAAATTTCTCGATTCAATTGTTTTTAAATATTAGCTCCCGGACTCTGCTTGTTTAGAACATGGCTTATTTATAACTTACATCTAAGTCCACAGTTCTCATATGAATTTTATTTCATATGATTCACATCATTTCACTCCTCTCATGGAAACATGTGAACTTCTCGCAATGTGTGGCATCATAGCTCAGTTGATAAAGCATCGCAAATGTATTGTAGAGGCCTTCACAGGTTCAAATCCCATTGTCGCCCCGACTTTGTTCATCTTTCTTTAATTTCCAATTGCTTTAAATGGAAAATTCTCTGCGAGTATCATTTCTCACTCAGATCCAGGTTTATAAAAGGGGCATTTTGACGCCATTTCAGCAACACTTTAAAATGCCAAAACTTGTCTTTGCTCAAAAGAAAACCAAAAATTATAAGCTTAGTTTTGATACGGAAGACTATATTACTGCATTGAAACCATTTACTGACGTCTGTTGTAAGTTACAGATAGCGAGGATGGAAGTGGATTAAAGATCATAAGAACAGAGAGAATGAATGTTTGAGTGAATGCCTCACCATGCCACTTGTCTTGGCTGAAGAATCATTCAAAAGCTGAGCAGTACACTCTCTGACGTCCTTCACAAAAAGGTCAGCCACGCCTACCTGAGTATTCAGGTAAGTCACACATATGTGGATACTAGGAAAACGCACAAAAATGAAATTAAGGACTATAAATCAATGAAAAGTGGTCCCGCAGACCCACTTTCTAATATATATGTGAAGTCAACAACGTTGGAGGGTGTAATTGTTCTTTTAGCTGTTTGACTTTTTCAGTCTCAATGGTCATTTGCACAGCTATTATTTCGCACACTAAACTGAATAAAATTATGCATTGCTCTAGAAAATATCCATACCCTCTCCACAGAGTGATTTTTGGTTTGAAATCCTCCTTCTCTATGAAAATTCCAGTTTTATTTCGTACTTTCCTTTGAAAATATATTTCGGTTATTTTTAGACCCCCTATACCTTGGAATTTCCAATGATCACCCATGGCGGGGTATGGATATTTTCTGGAATGAGCCGATAAGGTGCACCTAATATTTCAGCCTGTAGTCTAATGAAGATTATTAGTCTTGTTCGGGAAAAATGAAACAGACTGGTGAAAACGACTTGTGTAGCCTGTGTGGCTGGTGGGATTAGTGGGCGCAAGCAACTCAGCATTCACGGCTTCACTGCTAGCACCAATTCCATTGTGGCTTCACGGCTTGAATGGGACAGCTCTGCTGCCAAAGCAAAAGCACTCCACCACCAAAAAAGCTGGCACACAGATACAAAATCCTGCCAGCTATGCAATGCAGCCTATGATTTGCGTAGCCAATTCCTCTTGGCTTGCTGTATCCAGCCTGCGTTGCAGCTGGACGTGTCACATAATCCTCGGACTTTACCGGCGGTTTTGTCCGTCTGCGACACAGGCTAGCTATATCTTGAGTCCTTACCCTTCCAAATTTCCCTCATTCTCTTATAAGTAGTCATTCTAAAGATCTCATAAACAGCAATCACTCTTTAACACCTGCAGTACCAATGAGCTAGCGCTAACAAAAGAGACAAACCTTGACGGAAACTGAAGAGAATTGAGGTGCCATCCTCTTTTGGAGAGAGCTTCTCCAAGATGATAAATATCAAAGTCCTTGGATCCAAAAGCCACAACACTCACTTCAGGTTTGCCAAGCACGTAAATGCCTTTGATCTTACGCAAGCTGCAGTTGAACATAAAAACTACCACTTAATATTTACATGACTTATCGAGTTGAAAAAATGGAAAATCATATTATGACAGCATGCGTTCTTAAGGCCGTTCTCACCCTTCTTCAATTTTAATTCGAGTCTGAATGATTTTCCTTGTGCTGTTGACATAGCCTGAAACGAAAAACAGGAACCGCTCAAAGCCTACACTTGGCTAGTTGTCACTCAGAAACATTGTCCTTAATACACATCTGCTATCACTTGATGCACTGGTCAATGGTTTGTGCATTGTATATTGGTACAAGCTAAATGCTCTATAAAAACAGTCACAAAACATCAGTGATCCCCACACACTGTACCTGATTCTCCAAAGTGCATCATTGTTGCCCATGTTGATGCAATGACTGCACCTGGCCGACTGCCGGGCATTGTGGGACAGGCGTAAATTCCTCCTGGCCAATCAGGTGCTACGAAGAACTGACACAGTAAAACTAAGTTTGATTTTAAAGTAAGCTATCTATTTACAATGGAACCCTGTTCATTCAATCAGCAACAAGACTGGCTGCATCAATTGGGTGGCAGCTTAATAAGCAGTTTAATGTAGCAAACAAAACTAATTAATTACAAGTGGTTGGCAATACATCAAGAAAGTGCCCCCTAGCTACTGGAAAGTAGAGAATTAACTCTGACAGAAGTAATTTGAAATGATGGAAAATATTGCAACACCCTCTAGATACATATGTAGTTGATGATCTTAATTTGATCTTGTCCACCATAACATTGACTGCATCCGCTCAGACATTATAACAAGAGACTGGTGACCTCTCAAAAGTTTATTAGCGTTAAGAACCAACAGAGAGACGATTGAAACGCAAATGAAGCCTTGGTGACTTACTTGAAAATGCCTAAGATGCTTGTTGCTGTACATTATAACTGAAGATCCCTTCGGTGAATATCCATACTAAAAGAGATACCAATTAGCTTATCACTAGACTTTAAAATGCAATCAGGAGATTTGTAAACATTAAAAGCTTCTGTACATGCACAGGAATCCCAAGCGTGAGAAATGAGCATCTGCACTGGCACTATGTTATTACGCAATACTAAATATGTAGGGATTTTATGGGAAAAACGGTGTAGTCAAACACCAAATTAAATTTTTGGTAAAAGCTATGAGTGATAAATAATATTATGGAGTCTTGAGAGAGCAAAAAAAAAACAGTAAAAATTTGCGAAAAACTAGCCAATAGCCTTAGTGTAAAACCAGAAAAGAAAAATTATAGCAAACCTTGTGAGTATCACAGGATATGCTGGTAACACCATCTACTGTAAAATCAAATGGAGGAATGTGAAACCTGCAACAACAAAGAAAACCATTATTCACACAAAATTTTTTTAATGCTGTAGTTTTAATGTGGAAAAAACTGAAAAGATTTGTGTCCGATAATTCCTTTGAAAGCAGAGCTTCTCATCTATGTAAAACGTTTCCTCATACATTTTCGCTAAACCTTACTTTCTAACTGCCAAAGAATTTTGCACTTTTTGTAAATATCAGTGGTCTCAAAATTGACAACCTTCCTATGGCACTCTATTTTAATTTATACTTTTTGCAAAGTTTTGAAACAGGGTACCGCATTAAAGGTGACAATTAATTAGATTTACTGGTAATTTTATTCTATTCTAAAAGTGTTCTCTTCACTTTGAAGCAGATTGATCTATGCTAGAATCAGATTTAACCTGAGAAAGAATGTAACCTACTTTAAAGGAATTGAACCTAAGAGCTTTCTGATGCTGGTAAAGCTAAATATCATGTGCTCTCACAAAAAGTCAGAGTTACCTACATAATATACATATAAATCCAACACGAGAAAATTGACATAACTTTTGTGTGGCATTTCGTACCATGTAACTTACCCTGCTTTCTTCATGAAAGGTACCAGAAATCCACCAAGACAGGCATCCACGTGAAGTCCAAGATTGTACTTCTTGGCAAGTTTGGCCATGTCCTCAATTGGATCTACGACACCATGAGGAAACTGGGGTGCAGAGCCGCAAAGCTGAGCACAAAAACGGATTAGGAAATTACAAGCAGTTAAAGGAATAACAATAAGTTCATGACTTTGTGGAACTGGTGGGTGTAGTGCAGACAAGCTAAAACAAAGAAGGATGACCTGGTGTCAAAAATGTTCAATTTGTACTTTTTAACTTTTTCACACTTTTAGCCTTGTCTATGTTATTCATAGTATTCAAAGAAACAATAATTTGCAAATTATACTTACTGCAATGGTGTTCTTTGTGATAGCTCTTCTCATTGCCTGGACAAAAGGAAAACAAATGGATTTCTGATTTGAAATATACATGTAGGTTAACCCTAGGGGCCCATCAGGCTAGGGGTTATCCCAGTTTCGTTCGCATGAAGTGACAAAGAGTATTCCACTACCACCCCCTCAGATGGGATTCTAGTCCACTGCAGGGTTACACCCCAGAATTTTATTGATTGGTACCTATTATCAATTTTTATTCACCTGGGTGAAGTGTCTAGCCTAAGATCACAGGGTGCTTACCATTTGTAGAAAGAATCCAGTTGGTGAGACCGCTGCATAATGGTAAGCGAATTTCCGAATTTAGCGACTAATGGGAGGAGATTGTGCTTTCCATTTAGCTACGAGACGTTCCGTTCCACTCGCCCCTTCAAAAAGGGGCTGGAAACGGAAGATTTGTTAAATGGTAAGGAAGTTTCTGACGTTTCATTCCAAATGGAAAAAGAGGACTACCTCTGGAGGTTGTCCACAATTTCCAAACAGATTTTCCGGAATTTTTTGAATTCCTGGAATTTTTGGCTATTAAAATGGTAAGCACCCACAAGGCTAGAACATTACCCCAGATCTATCTTGAGAGCATTAATCATTAGGGAGGGGAAGGAGGGGATGTCAAGAAGGTATCAAGCTCTGAGGGATGACGGCATGTACATTTCTATATTTTAATTTTTATTATAGGTTTTGAAACCTAAAGGCAAATCAAACTCACAAAAGACAGATTTTGATCTCTGTAAAGGTTTGAATGTGCTAAACAAAATAACCAACAATTAGAAATACTTTACAATTGCATACCTTGATGTTACATTTTCTTGTTTTCTCATCAACAGGAACATGAACTAACTTTATATTGAAATAGTGAGCTGCCTAGCAAGACAAAATAATTTTTATTTAGTACTCTAGCTGAAATTGGTACCCTTGCATGTAATCCATACTTTGATTAGTAAATTATTAGGGATTATTTGCCACAGACAAAACAAACAATCTTGAGAAAATATTCAGCCCTTTTAAATTGTTTATCAATACGGTCAAATAAATATTTTAAGTTGTATATTTTGTGAAAAATCAATTTTCTTTACATTGTGTATTTTCCTTACATTTTGCATCGCTTAAAGGAGCAGTGTCACGGTATTTGAAGTCATTTTCCCATTTACTTTCAATTTGAAGGAAATCTAAAAGAAAGAGTTTTCTAATGCCCAAAAACACCAATGAGATAATAAAATGCTGAAATTATACAAGGATTGTTTCGAATGACAATGATATAGACCGATTACAAACGACAAACTTGAAAAAACTTGCCAGTTTTTTCAAGATGAGTTTCCGTGACGTAGCTCCTTTAATAGGTTGTTACATGACTTGTAAATGAAGACAACATCTCCTTACGTTGATGATCTTCATTAATCTTGTGTTCTATTGGCTTAAAAATTAATTTTTTCAGGAGGAAAAGGTGTTGATCAATTTTGAGAGGAGCACTTAAATTACCTTATCAAAAGCTGCATGTATACTAATTGGTGCCACACTGAAAAAGAAAGAATTAAATACACTGTTATAATAAATTCTTAATACGAACATTTAATTATTTTGTGAACATTCAGCACTGCATGTACATCACTGTACATGGGGGACAGCTACTGTTAGAGTTTTCTTCACAGAGTTATAGTGTGGAGTTGGAGTTAAGGACTGCCAAAATCTTGAACCTGGAACTTCCAGTTTGATTATGTACAGAATTAGCCGTCTTTTTGGTGGGCTTTCAGACGAGCCTAGAGATTTCAATTCTTGATGCTGACCGAAAGGATTGTGGCCTCTAAGTATTTAACTCCAGGTTTTTTCAAACAGTGCAGCCAATTATTGCCTCTCCAACTGTATCATTTGGAACTCCAATGAACTTTAAAGAAGCATGAGAAGACAATGAAAAACATTTGAAAGATTTACAACTACTCCCTGGTGAAAATCTTCAAAGGATCTTACAGGATCTTACAAGATCCTTAAGGATCTGTCAAAGATCCTCAAAGATAATGATCTTTTAAGGATCCTTTAAAGATCTTTAAGGATCCTTACAAGATTTTTAAGAATCTGTCAAAGACAATGATCTTTCAAGGATCCTGTAAAGATCTTTGAAAGATATTCAAAGATTTCAATGGAAAGATGGCTTGAGGTTCCTGCAAGTTCCTGCAAAGATCCTTCAGATTCTGCTAAAGATCCTACAGGATCAGCTAGGATCTTGAAGGATCCTCAAGGATCTTTGCAGGGATCTCAAGGATCGTTGCAGGGACTTTGCAGGGACTTGAAAGATCTTGACAAGATCCTACAAGATCTTTGAGGACATGGATGAAGATCCCAAAGGATCCTCACCAAGATCCACATAAGATCCTCACAAAGATCTTTAAAGATCCTTTAAGGACTCACATCTCTGGTTTTGCAATTCCGCGCTCATGAGCCCATTCGCGATATGCCTTACAAGCCATTAAAATGCTCTCTGTACCTCCTGTTGTCATCTGCAAATATCAAGGAAACAGTCTGATTACCTTTAAAACAGTACGCTATGGTGGCAAGTTAACAAAAACTGGTCAGGAGCATGCACAGTCGAGGTACCGATGATGTATATGTTGTGGTTTAAATTAATGCGTGTACCCTAGTGCCAACCGTTTTCCTACGACTTGGGAAAACGGAATTCGAACTCCCAATTTTGTTTTTTGTTTACCTACGCCATGGAAACAGGGAATTAGAAATTTCATTTTTGTTTTCCGTTTTCCTTTTACATTAAAAATGGAATTTGAACTTTTATTTTCGTTTTTCATTTTCCCATGACTTTGGACAACAGAATTCTAATTGTCATTTCCGTTTGTCGTCTTTTGTTTTCGTAAGGAATTGAAAACCGGAATTTGATCTTCAATTTTCGTTTTTAGTTTCCTTGTTTTTGTCACTTCTGTCTTTTACCTGAACTGAAAAAATAGATCTACATGTATCACTCGCACCCGCCATGTTTTCCTTGTAACATTTGAAGGCGCGGATACAAAACTTCAGTGTTTTGTATATCTCTACCGGGGATACACATATCACTAGTGATATGAGTATGGGGATACACATATCACTGTGACACCGACATTCTTCCGGTTCAGTCAAAATACGGCAATGTCAACAACACGGAAATGAAAAACGAAAATTGAAGATCAAATTCCGTTTTTTAAAATGTCTGATGAAAAACGAAAATGACAATTGGAATTCTGTTGTAAGAAGTCCGGGAATACGAAAAACGAAACTAGAAGTTTGAATTCCGTTTACAATGTTGTAGGAAAACGGAAAACGAAAATAGAAGTTCGAATTCCGTTTTCTCATGTCGTAGGAAAACGGTTGGCACTTAGGTACACGCATTTAAATTTATCCCTGGTTTAATAGTTTTTAAACCAGTTTGATATTGATTTCCCTTTGTTTCAGATTATGCTAATCAACATGAGACAAAGGGAAATAAAAATCAAACTGGTTTAAAAAATATTAAACCAGGGATAAATTTAAACCACAACATATATATATCCATTGTAGCTCAACATTGGATGCTATTTTTGCCCCATAGTCACTTACAACAAATTTAAATTTATAAAATATACAGCAATGTAGTAAGAGTTGTAGACTACAGTAAGATCATTCAGTAAATCGAATTCTACATTGAAAATTAAACAGGTTAAGTAAGACCTTAAAGCATCATTCTTTCAGAATACACATGATAGCCTGTACAACCATAAAATTAATTATATATTAAGTGCATTTAAACTTCTTTGAACTTGAGCTTTCTAGGATTACTGCAATTAACGTGGATGCTGATTAAGTGAACAAGGTCCCTAGACAGAACAAACAAAAGAAATTCAAATGTGATATAACACCTTTATTGTGACGTTTTCGAAAATACAATGGCAATTTTCCAGCAAAACGTCATTTGCATGCTTGCGATTGTTTCTTTAACAGTGTCATCTAATGGGCTGCCACTATAGCTTTCACATGCGCAAAACCCGTGAATCAGTCCTTTTAATACTTACAGTTCCACAAGCATCCTTTCCCCCTCTGAACATATTAACACACATTTGCACCACTTCTGCCTCCATCTTCCGCACTGTTGGGAATCAAATGAGAATGCTTTGTGTCCTTTTCATTTGTGCATAAAGTATATCAAGTCACACATCTGTTCTTGTGACATTTGTTACCACTACATTCAGTGATAAGTATGTGACCCTTTGAATTAAAACTCCTTCAAACAGTTGGTGATAGACTTCTGTCAATCAATATTTATTAATGACCTTATATGGAAAGCGTTTGTTTAGTCAAACCCTTCGAAACCTTTCCATAAGGGCCATTCCAAGTTTTGATTGACGGAAGCCTATTGCCAACTGCTTGCAGGAATTTAGAATCAATGGGTCGTGTATCACTGAATTTGATGTTTCACATCAAACAAGAAGTTTCACATAGTAGAAATTAGCATCCTACCTTGCAAGCCCACTCTCGTCCTGTGCTAATCAATGTCCACACTTTGTCTATAGCTGTTGCTCTGTAACTGTGGGGGGTGGGGGGGGGGGATCCCGAAAGTTCAAATTTAATTTATCCCTTGCATACTATTACATATTTGTGGGAAGTCTGGTGGCCTCCTGGTTAGTGTGCAGGACTCTGGATCAAATGGTCTGAGCTTAAGCCCTGGCTAGGACCCTGTGTTGTTTTCTTGGGCAAGGCACTTTAATACCCTCATAGTGTCTCTCTCCACCCAGGTGTATAAAATTATGGGTACCAGCGAAATAATGCTGTGGGATAACCCTGCGATGGACTAGCATCGATCTCATCCAAGGGAGAGAAGAAGTACAGTAAAAACCCGCAAGTAAGAACCTAAAAATTAAGAACCTGTTAGCCTAAAATTTGTCCTTTAGACCCCCTAAGAACAAGAACCTATTTAGCCTAGAAAATGAAAAAGAGGTTCTTATTTTGTAAAATCATATTAGTGATCAATAATCCTGTTTGGAGAGATAGGAGCTTCCCATTGATGTCGAATAAAAGTGCAAATTTATTGATGTAATAGAAAATAAAGTGCAAGAGGGGGGAGGGGTGGGGATGATTGAAAAATAGACTGACAACCATTTTAATTTGATTTTATCAATTGGTTTGATAATGTGAATTGGCCACCGTAAAGAGATTCGTGAACTGACATTTCAAGCGTTAGCCCGACGAAGGGCCCGACGAAGGGCTAACGCTCGAAACGTTGGCTTATGAATCTCTTTACGGTGGCCAATTCACATTATCAACCCAGTTCATAAAACCAAATTATATTGTTATACTTCCCACCGACGCAGCACCACAGTTTCATTAGAAACTTACCCCCTCCTGACAACCATTTTGTTTTGTAACTGGATTTTGTTTGTTTTTCCACAGAAATAAGAACCTATTTAGAACCTACATAGCCTGAAATTGCGTTAACTACCATTTAAATAAGAACCCGTTTAGGATAACTCCAAAAAATTTAGGCTCTTACTTGCGGGTTTTTATTGTTCTCCTACTAAGTCGATTCTTGCTACGGACCTGGGACAAGCTCCGGCCTGATGCGCCACTAGGCTACCATACCCTACCAGTCCTATATGTGTAAGTGATTGTCTACATTTTCAAATTTGATATTGGTTTGGTGCTCAAGGTGATACTCTTTATGTATATATTTACCATCAGGGAAGATGTCTACATGAAGAGGATTTGCCCATGTAAACTTGGCATAAACCTGCAAATTTAATTCAAAACTTGCATCATACTGTGTATTCAGTGCTTGTGCCTGAAACTCAACGTGAATTTGGCTTTGAATTTTTCTTGGCCAATAAATAATCTTGGAGTTAAAGTAGCTACGTCATTGTTCATGCACTTCAAAATCGTCATTTCCAATCTGTTTCAATCTTCACAATCCAAAGCCATCCTTGCTCCTCTTTGGTTTAGTATCACTCCTTTGGTATTTTTTCCTTAGCAAGGCTATTATTTTTTGGGTTTCCTAAACTTTAAGGGCAATTTTTTAGGTTGTCGAAGAAATGACTCAAAATGTCGTGACGCCACGGGTAGCTCACTTAAAACTCAGAATCTTGTGAGTGGAGAAAGCTATGAGAACACAAACAAACAGGTAATATTCTTTTCACCCTAACCTTAGTAAGCAGTTCAGTTAGTTCCTTTCCTCCATTATAAATTGCTCCAGAGACGCGTCCCTCCTGCCATTTGACATTACCTGGAAATAAAGCAGTGTTTTTGCCATATACTGATGTACCTGATCAATCACCACAGTCTCTGTTAATTTTTTACATTTATTTAGTGTTTTGGTTGCAGCTCAGTTACTTGGGGTTAGGGGGGTGGGGGATGATGGTGTTAATTTTATTTAATAACAAATAAATGATAACAAGCAAAATGTAAACAACAATATAGTCACTGAATTTCCAAGGATGGTTTTGATTATTTGACTTTTCAAACAATTGAGTCCGATGGTCCTTTTACTAAGCGCTACACTGTACCTATTCTTGGTTTGGAAGTAATGTCATCGATGCCATGTTGGATGAGAAGAACAAAAGATTTCTGGTTAGCCTTTTTTGTTTGGTCACCCAACATGGTCACCATCCCTTTAATGTCATTTCAATCTCTTGGGATTGGTTGCAAACCGGCAACATCAACAAAATAGACATCCTTGTTACGTTGTTAACCAATTTTTATGCATAAAATAATGAAAAATCAGCAAGAAATCTTGGCAAAATGCACTTACCCAATTTCAAGTAAACATCAATTTCCTTCATTAGTTCTTTCTGTAGATGATAAATATAACATAAAAATGTGTGAGAAATGGTTTACTAATGAAATGAATACAAGTGTACATTTTTTGTTTACACATCCATGTACAATTTAACAAACTAAAAAAATTACAAACTTGGCTCACAATAAATTTAAGGACAGTGCAGGAAAAGCAGATGATAATCAGGGCTATTGGAATCCAAAAAATGCTGACTTGGCATTATTTCCAAATACCTGAAACCTCAAGTTGCCGAGTTTGTATTAATTTAGGTTTGATATTAGTGACGCTTTCAGATCACATTTCAGAACGCTGTGCTTTGTCTTGTTACTGTGTTTTTACATTCTGAATTGAAAGAGTCTAAGAAAGTTCTTCGTCTATGTTGTGAAATTCATTGTGTCAGTTTACACATAATGTCTATAAAAATATTCATAAGTTCAGTTGACCACAACAACTACTATTAAATACAGTCTAGACAGAAAAAACTTTAACAACCAAAAATTAATCAATTGTGATGTATAGGCTTAAATAAACTACTGCAGTTTTTACAAGATAAAAGTTATTTCCAAGTTCAGTGGAATGAGTTACAGGGTCACTTCATGACCATATAAGGGCAACGTGACAATTTTTACTGGATAATGGTAAAATGTACAATGCTTTGTGTGGTGTGGAAAAGATGTGCACAGTAACAAAATTTAAAGTAGATGCCATCCTTAACACAGCCAATTCTATAAAATAAACGCTTGAAAGATAGCATGGTACATGTACAAACCTCATTCATTCCCTTTGTTGGTAGCTAAAATGAAAAAAAAGCAGTTATTATGAAGCATCTACTGGTAAGTAAAAACAATTTTAAAAACTAATATTGCTAGGGAATCACTAAGATCAGATTAAACAGAATCAATTCTAAAAAGTTATTCCAGCAGTAAATTTTAAAATGTAACTACAATGCGTATGCAACTACAAGATACCTGTTGATTGTAGACTGTTCACAGGTGTTCTATTTTTTCAATGCAAAAAGCAAGCAAAGTGAGCATGAGTGTGAAGTGCAAGGGGGTCGGGGTGGGGAGCGAGCGAAAGAAAAATATATCTCCCTCCCCCCTACCCCCTCGTGCCTCACGTTTTGCACTGAAGTCCAGTTCTCTCACGATTCATTCAGTGCGTTTCAAGCGAAAAATACGAAAAAATAGCAGACTACATATGAACAGTCTAGTTGATTGCAACATTAAAGCCACTAAAAAGCTGTAGACCTTACTCTCATATGGAAGGTTTCACCAGGTCTTACTGGAAAGGCACTCCTCCCCATCTCATCCATTGTTTGTTGCATCTCATTTGCTATCTGACAGAAAATTTGAAAATTAAAGAACTCTCGGTTATGCTACAAGCAACTCTGTAACTATGGCATCGTACAATTTGGTATAAAATGTAATTTTGAAGATTCTTTCACATTCAGATTCGATATTATTTCAGTCTGCACATACATTGTAGCTATACTGGGTACTTACTAACTTACTCACTTACTAAATATCAAATAAGGTATGCAGCCAACAAATCAGATTCAAGCTTTTTGTTTGACTTAATAACATGTCTTTTGAGTAATTTGAAAAACAGTAACTAAGTAATGCAATTTTTACTATATAACTACAGAAATTCTTGTGTTTCTCTTTTGTTAATTTTCATTGTCAATAAGTGGGTAAAGGTAAAAGGTAAAGTCTGCAGTCGGGCCCAGTGGCCCATCAGGCCGGAGCTTGTCCCGGTTTCTGTATCATGAATACACACAAATTCCATGGTGGTTCTGCAACCGATTTGTATGCAGGGCATTATAAAGCCTCGACAAAAACGAAGCTTGCTTTGATTTAGTTTGTGTCGAGGCTTTATAATGCCCAGCCTACAAATCTTCCGCAGAACCACCATGGAATTTGTGTGTTGAATCGACAGAGAGTATTTCTACTCCCTCCTGGATGGGATGCTAGTCCATCGCAGGGTTACCCCACAGCAGTAAATTCGCTGGTGCCTATTTATACACCTGGGTGAAGAGAGGCACTGTGAGAGTAAAGTGTCTTGCCCAAGAACACAATGAAGTGCCCTGGCTAGAGACTCGAACCCGGCCATCCGATCCGGAGTCCAGCGCACTAACCATTAGGCCACTGCGCCTCCCTAAATAAGTGGACGTACACATAAATCGGCTATTGGTTCACGGATCCACAGATACTTTGACAACATTATAATGATGAAATTCATTGTCAATAATAGGACAAACAAAATGTTCTCACCTTATCTTTTAAGAACGGCATTCTTCTCAGTAGCCTAAAAACTCCTTTCTTTACTCTTTCTTTGAGACCTGAATAAAATTGTAGAGTTGTGTATAATGGAATACCAATATATAGATATTTTTCTTAAACCTTTGTTTTGTTACAACTCTCAACAACTTTTATTCTTGAATTAATCCCTGATTTCTCAAACTCCGGATTTCTCATTCAAACAATTTTCAGTTCCCTTGGATGTTCGAGAATTCTGGATTACACTCTAAATAATGTAGTTTCAATAAAAGATTTCATCAAATGTGGATACAACAATGGTACTGTAACATACGTGTATACAATGTACAACCTCCATCGATGTCTGGCAGTTAAAATGACAGAAGAGGACAATTCCACTAAAAAAGCTCTACAAAATTTCTGATAGTCAGATAGTACAGATATTAAATCAGCCTCAGCCTTACTGCAGTATACCGGCCAACTTTTCCCAAGTCAAAGCGTGAGATTTTTATCAGGATTTTCAAAGATGATAGACTGACCATTTCTGAAGTCATCCAAAAATTCCCAAGGTTGTTCATAACACTTCCGAAGACAATCCAAAGATTTCCAGGTCCTAGTCCTTTGTCGAACAATGACACTGAAATGTCATCCCGAGTTCTTAACTTTCCTTTTAACATCGGGGAATTCGGGTGAAGTACCGCCATTTAGATGAACGTTTCTTCCCTTACATTGCTTCAAGTTTACATATTTTTAGAACTTGTGTCAGTTGAGGCCGTAAGAAATTGATCCGTAGCTATGGGATCAAAGTTTTTGACCCGCTGGTGTGAGGGTTATGCATAATGCATGAGATTTGACAGGTATACTGCAGACAAAGAGGTTTCAAAGCAAGCTGGTGACTGCTGACATTCTACTGCATCTAATAACTTGATTATATGCCGTCAGTCACTTTGGTAATAGCAACCAACTTACAAGAATAAGGCCTGGTTCACACTAACTACATAACGACACAAAGAAAAGATCAATTGTTTTCCTTATGACATCATGTACCATATATGTAGCCTCATGCCATGATACTCCTGCTGTGTTGCTATGTTTTGTTGTTCACACTGGTGACAAAAGACATCAGTGTGCAGGGCTTGACACTAACGGTAGCCAACTAGCCACAGACTAGCAGAAATTTAGTTTTGGTTAGTAGGTTTTTTATTTTCACTTGTCACTTTGGCTAGTGAATGAAATGAAATTGGCCAAAGTAGTTTGAGTCTTCCTCAAACAAGACAAACACAAACACTTTTCTTGGAAACAAGGTCAGAATTTCATCATGGACATCTCATGCATGTTACCGGGCCATGTGCCACAAAAATTGATGTTTTATTATTGGACCTGGTTTAAGTACAATGTAACTGCTAACATTATGCATTAAAAGAGAGTCGCTTGCATTAGGTTTTCAAGTCTTGCCAGTAATTCTGCTGTTATTGTACCTAACCAACATCAAAGCTGGGTTTAACTTAGTAAAAAATAATATAATTTGGCTAGTAGTATCTAAGTTGTCACTAGCCACTAGGCTAGTATTGTAAGTTGAAAAGTTAGTGTTGAGCCCTGAGTGTGAGGTATTCTTTGCATTTGTGTGACCTTATCTTTGTGTCGTGATGTTGCTAGCATGAACCAGGCCTAACAGTGACCATGCCGACCACATGCAGCAGCCTACTCTTCCTGTTGCTGACATCTAATCCCTGCACATGTATCTACTTTTCGTTAATGTGCATTTCAGGTACCTCCTTATATGAATGCCATTATACCTACTTTGTTCACTTTGCTGTACCTACTTTGTTCATGAAAGAATGCCCATCCAATCACCCAGCGTAGAATTTCAGTTACAAGCCAGACATAGAAGCAGTATGTCACTGTATTGACTACAATCTGTAAAAAGAGAATCATCAGGCACCCTCTTTCGAATAAGCAACATAAGACCCCCTTTCCACTAAACACTCCCCCAACTGACTGTTTGGTCTTTGAGACAAATTTTGAGTCTATTTCATTCATGGAGAGCATCCATTCGATGGTCGAGTCAAATTGTTTTTCAATCTTTGAGTCAAAAGAAAACTTCTTGAGCACAACATTACGTTGTCATTTGCTCAATGACGTTGAACATTCCTCAAAATGTGCTGCTCTTACCAAAAGGCAGTTTGCTAGTTTTAATAGTATACGGCATTCAAAAGCCCTTCGGGCTTAGTGTCTCGTGTCACTTCAAAGTCCTCAAAAGGCTATTTCAAATTTACCTGCTTAAGCCAATCAGTGAATCATAGTAATGCGACCAAGCTGAACCTTATCAACCTGAAATGATTTATAGCATGGCTGGCAAACCAGACAGGCGACCAAAATTTAAGTAGCATTGGAGCGATCATCACATTCAATAGTATGATTTGAGAAGTAGAACAGTTTTTTCCTTGCACAATTTCACTGAAATCAGAAATCAATCTGTCCAAATTAGGTGGTCAACTGTAAAAGGCTGGCAGGCGTTGGACTTACAGAGTTTTCTAAGGCTGTGAAATTAGTAGTGTGACAAACACCGTATAAAATATTCTAAAATATGAATGCACTCGATTAACTCTTACATGTACACTGTACATTTCTGGCTAACTTTTGGTAGACATACTCTGAGAACTGGTTCATTTCGTAAATAATTTGAACTTAGCCAAAACAAGCTTTGCCTAGCTGACCACATGACATAGTTTAGGTATTAAACTGAAAGTTCCCTACTAGACAGACATAAATATTGTACAAAAGGATCAAACAAAGCCGGTTAAACAGCCGGCCACAACTATTCTCAGTGATAACCAATACATCTGTGAAGTCCTGTTACGTGGTTCTTGCAAATGTTAAACACTTTGGATAGTAAAAAAAAGGCTTTCATAGCTGTACCATTCTCACTACAGTTATTCTGAAAAAGTGTAGACAGCTAAAGGGCACATCAGAGTCAAGTACATGCATTGTACAGTAGGTGACAAAAATAATTTACACTATTCAGTACCTTTGACTGACCGCTTCAGTGTTATTAAGTGGCCCTTTAGCTTTCCTGGAGTTTTCTTTCTAGCTCTTTGTTCGCTTACACCTATATATACTTGTACTACTTGTATCTCAGTCACGCAGTAGTGCAAGTATTGCAGGTTGTCGAGTCTGTCCAATTTCTACTATAGAAATGAAGTTAATTTTGGAGTCGCCAGACTCAAAACTTATCTCTGACTCCAGTGACAAAGAAGACATGATTTTGAAGCAAAACCTTGAGTTTAGTCTCAAAAGATATAAAAATTATTACAATAACTTCCTTTGTGTTCTTTCATCCCAGACAAATACAGGCATCATAAAATTATCTGGTTTCATCGCAGGCTCCCCTGAATGCAGTGGTGCAACATCTCAAACACGACTTTGGCAGGGCATAGAAGTTTGATCAAAATATTAACAACAATTTTTGCAATCTTAATTGAAAGAACAAGTACTCTACTTTAATACTAGTGAAAGAAACTGGAGGTGGGGTAGGGGAGTGCACTTTACCGTTTCTATTTCAACTAGAATCCCCACTGCTTATAGGGGACAACAAACTAAAACTATCTAAAGAGCCCCCTGCCGCTTCGCTGTTAGCTTGTGCACAAAACTCCAACTAAACTGCCCGCTCTGCAGGCTGAATCCTGTGCAAGTTACGCTAAAGTTCTTTGCCATGGATATAATGCTTTAAAATCTTGACATACATTTGGCAAGTCTTCGGCATGAGCTTTGCACAGAATACACAAGCATAATCTCACAGTTCCATAGAAGTTAAAATTACAGTCTAATCTCTCTTTACAGACACCTCTCTAATACACACCACTCTTGTAAGAAGTCAAAGGCGTAAGTAACCATTTTCTAAATGAGCAGGGGACTGGGTACAAATATTTAAAATCGATTGAAACAAAAAATTCAGCCTGGCACATGAAAGGTCATCCAAAATAATGTAAGTTCACTACATTTCAGCGTTAATGACTCAAACGCACATTTGCAGTACACGTTTGAAAAGATGAAATTATGCAAAAGAGCATTGTATGGTTTGGAGCCGATTGTTCCACTGTCCATACAATAAAAAGTATTGTGGAGTCTTAAAAGTGACGTCATCACAGTGACCTCTATAAAACAGTCACCTCTCTAATACGGAAATGTAGCTCTGTCACTTCATTGTCCATATTAGAGACGTTCGACTATATATCTACTAGCTTGCAGTACTATATAAGCATTTGTATTGGTTCACGTACGGTGTATTAAGGGTTGCACTATTTAGCGTTTTCATGTGGGCCCATATTGCTAATTCTTTTATAGAAAAATGTACATGTTTTATACTCCCAAACAAAACACAATTACCAGAGGTATAAAAAGAGATGATCCAATTATTGCACAAGTTATACACATGTTCGTACCTTTCCAGAAATGTGATAATCATGAATGACCTTTAACCATATATGACACAGTTATTTTAAACAGGGAAAACAGCATGTGCGACCTCTGAGCGACAAGACTTAATGATTTCAAATAGAATTCTCGAATGAGTAATCAAAGGACATCGGGACGATGCGGGTGATAAATTCAACAATCAACAATAAAATGTGAGAGAAAATTTGTGAGAAAATATTTCACACACATGGAGAAAAACTGCAGATTACCTCCCAAGCTTCCATTCCGCGACACCATCGATGAATATGACGTCGAGCTTCTGCTAAATAATATACAAGTGTCCACTAGAGAGAAAAAAGAAAAATATGATAATTTAAGCAACAAAAATGAGTTAGCTTTGAAAGTGAAAGTTGTTTTTGGTCGTTTTTCTTGACTAGGCTAGCTTAAGGTTATGATGTAACGTTCGGGACACCGGTATGACGATCGCGAAAATAGCGACCTTTGTCGGACAAGAGTAACTTTTCAAATAAGCTCAACTTACACATATTTCGTTCCAGTGAAGATATTCAGGCAGATGAGGTTCTACAGTGTCTAAAAAACGGTCCCATAACGTCTTTTCCAGCATTGTAAAGCCGAACTCTGGCAAATTGTGCTGTGTTGTTGTGCACGTCACGTGATGACGTCCAAACCGGATCCTTGTACAGGTTTGTTTTATATTTCCGGTGTCACTTCCGGTTTCGGACTCGCTCGGAGTCAGTGTATTTGCTTCTACAGTTTGGGTAAAAATTATTCCCAGTATTTAAACGATTATATTTTTAAAGAATAAAAGTTGTGAATATAAAAAATTTGAATTTTTATGTGTTTATGTGTTTTATAAGTCAATGTCGTGACGCATTTCCGGAATTGGGAAGATTATTGGTCATTTTGGTTATTATTGGTTATTATTGGTTATTTTGACTATTGGGGAATTAAAATTTCGAAACAAGCAGAATATTTGTAACAGACACCGTAAAATAAGGCGACATAAAGCAATACATACCCGCTTCAGACATTCTTTTCGCGAATCCGCCAATATTATATTCTATTTCCGACTGCCAAAGCATCTCGAAATTGTTCGTGAACATTCGTGGAATTTTCGGCATACATCCGAAGTAACGATCGGTGGGTGATCGTGAGTTGATGGTCGAGTAACAACCTCGGCCTCCCAGAAGAATGAATTTGCCGACTGTGCAGGAAGGAGTCTTGTAATGGCTCATGATAGATATGTAGAGCTTGAAAGGCATCCTCTTGGTGGATTTGGGTTTAGTGTGATCGGTGGAGTCGATACACATCTTCCTCCGATGGTCTGTGCGTTAGTTCAAAATGGCTCGGCGCAACTGACGGGAAAGGTGAAGTCTGTTCATTTTGATTTCCACTGAACTTTTATTTACATGTACGCTTAATTATTTAACTTATATCTAGAATTTCTTGAAGCATAACACAGTTAATAACTGTTTGTTGGTTACAGAATTGTTCCAGAATTGTCATTTCCTCGTGGTAAAATTTGTGCCCTTGGTAAATTTCCTTGCGAACGTACATTTCAGACGTGTTGTGTCGAGTGTGTCGGAGTTCTCTTCAACGTGGCAATTTCAACGAGAAAATAAGGCGCGAGTTTAATTTTGTGTTTACCCAGCCTTTGGTTTTTAAAATGCCAAACTTACCGTTAAGTAGATTTATTTTATTTCTTCGAACTTAGTCTTTTATATTGGCCTTAGTTTGCATTCTGTGCGCTATATAATCTGTTCAAGTGATATTTATTATTGGGCTGTTTACAATCATGGGCTTCGTGTCTGAGATAAAGACCTTTATATTGGTTCCGAACTAATCTTTGGGAGGTAGTTTGTGTGATTTATGATGAGCTTATAAAATATTCTTTGGCCCATTTTAATTTGGGATCACTCAAAAAAGAATTTATTAAAATGCTTGAACATTGGGATATTTACATGCAAAATCGTTGCTCAATTGTACCGTATTTGCAAAACTCAAAGCTTGTTATAGACTTTGAGCTTATTTAAATTAATTTCGCAATAAAAACAGCCTATCTGTAAACCTAGCCACATTATGTCAACTTAGTTCAATAAATAACGTCGTGTTTAATTTACAGTTGGGAAATTGACGAATGTTGTGAGACGTTTAGTAAGGTCAACTCTTGAAATTTTCCATATGTGGTTGTATTTCCCACCGGCGTTTCGTGTCTCCATTGTTGTTTTGGATTAAAAATGGAAACTGCCTGCGGCAATTATATATCGTGCAGAGCGCCTAAATGTTTCAGCCGCCCAGTCTGAATAAGTATGAATGAGTAAACAAAAAAAGAAATTGCTGTGGTTGGAACGAACGCATCACTTGCTTGAAATGGCAGGAAATGGTGGACAAGTTTGAATAAATGAAATCTTGCTGATGGTTTCATATGGTTTCCCACAGCTAGCATGCTTCATTCAACTTTCCATGTGGCATAGATTACAACTGTTCTAGGTCTTATCTTATTAAATTAGTTTGTTTGCTTTCCTCCCCAAAAACTTGAAATTAAATCTACCTTGTTAAAAAGAAGCGCAAAAAAGCACCTTGCGATTTTTTACAACTTTTTCAAGAGAACATTTTTTTCCCAAACTGAATTTGTTTTGTTTTTCAGATTTTGAGAAAATTAGTCACTGCATGTAAAAGTTTTTGGAAAATGTAAACAATGGCTCGTATGCAAAACAAACAATGAATACATGTACATGTGTTGCAATTCTAAAACTGATAAGAAAAATTAATATTGATGTTTTCTGAAGTCAAAACATTTGAAACATCCACGGAATTTCTAACAGAAGTACACTGAAATAGCCTGCGTTTTTCCCTCCCTTTTCTATGTCTGCAGGCTCGGTATGCATATTCTAAATTTCATCTGCTTTTGGAAACCACAAAGGCTATTTTTGTACTTTGTTTTCATAGTACTAATCAAAGAAGTCTATCCCATAATTTGCATACATGTACCCCTAAACAGCTATTTCAATTAACGTTGTCAGATCAAAGCTTCAAGCGACAAGATCGAAAGGTAGTATGGGTAGAAGTATAGGCTGCTGTACGCTCTGAATGCTAATAAGATCTAGAGAGATGGCAAACAGGATTTTGTAGATTATCTTTTTCTGTCTTCAGACCACCATATTATGGAACCAAGGTATTTTCAGCCACACTGAATATACTTCCAAACTCCAAGCTTTGCAAAAGAAAAAGTGAAAGAGTTCCAAACCTAACTCCTGCTTGACTGAGCAGTGCTTGCAATATTCATTGAAAATTTATTTTTTGTGCATGACTATCTTTTTGCTCTGTTGAGACCTCTTACTTAGCTATTCTATCACTACATAGCCTTGCGTTTTAAAAAATCTGACTAAAATCTGGGTACAAAATAACTTGTTTCCATATGTCTAAAGTGAGAAAGAAAATATTTTCCACATTGCCATATCTCATCAGTATTCAGAGCATGCAGCAGCCCTCTACTTCTACCCATACTACCTTTCGGTCTTGTCTTGTAGCTTGAAGCTTTGATCTGACAATGTTAATTTAAATAGCTGTATATGTTGTGGTTTAAATTTATCCTTGGTTTAAAAAAAATTAAACCAGTTTGATGTTGATTTCCCTTTGTTTCAGATTAAGTTAATCAACATGAAACAAAGGGAAATCAACATCAAACTGGTTTAATTTTTTTTAAACCAAGGATAAATTTAAACCACAACATATACACTACATGTATGTCCTTTTAATTTGTTGAGAAAGTTCGCTGTCAGAATCGGTGCCAATACTTATAATCTTAGTAGGCATTTCTAACTGGCAAATATTTTTTTGTACAGTCATATTCTTTTAATGATTTTGTGTATTTGAAGACAGACTGGGATAGTATTCATAGAACTGTGCATCTAGGAATTGCTTTCAGTTATTACCAGAATAGATAATTTAAACTTCAATTAATACTAATATTTCAATTCTGTAGACAATGTAGAACCTTTTTGTCTCTGTGAGAGTGATCACACACTAGCATTGAGCATACACTACCATAAAGCAATAAGTGGTGAACACGAGTTTGATGCAATTTGACATGTAGATGTTGCTCTTCTTTGTCTCCAGGTTTTTGCTGGAGACGTCATTTTGGAGGTTAATGGTCAACCTATTACTCATTTAAGCACTAGTCAAGGTAAGCACCAAATGACCAAGACTTGAGCAACACAAGATCACTAGAAGAAACAACTAGCTGTGCGAGGGGAATTTATTTGTCAGAGTAGTTTCCAGTATTGATTGTCAAAAGCAATTGGTAAATTGTTTTGGTCTTGTATTACTTTGCTCAGTGATTGGTGTAAATATCTTGTGCCACTTTTGTAACCAATTAGAAGTGACTCCCGCTCACATGTTTCCCTGCGCTTTGGGTAATTACGTGTTACAATTACATGTACTTTGAGTTTTGATTGGTTGACTGGATTGCCTCCTTCCATTTACCCTGCTTGTACCTTTCCGCTACACTGGGATAGTAACCACTGAGAGCTGCCCAATGATTCTTTGAGTGAGCTGCCGTCCAGTGCCATGGATAAATTAACTGTGGACCAGTAAAACCAGTTTACGAACTTGTTTTGACTCAGGCACATACACTCACCCACACAGCTGCCCAGTTTGAACGAGCCTGCTGTGTACATGTAGCGATCAAAGGGTTTGACAATCAATCAAAGTTTGAAGTATGTCAGGCTGCGTTATGCACAAGCGATCACGGAAGTGTATTTGCAATAAAAAAATCATGTGCCTGTACCCATTTGGTCAAATTAAACTCTTTTTATGTAGCAAAGGCTTTAAGAAAAATTTTTGTGATACTTAAACTTCAATTTCAAGTCTTCTGCGTTTGTCAAGTGGAAGAAATTTAATGATTATAGAAAATTAATTTCATGCGTTACCGAGACAGCCAGACAAAAGTCACACCAATGTCCACGGCTTACTGAACATAAAATTATTCTTGACTACCATTGCTTTTATGACTTTTTATGATGTTTTATTCCAATAGTGAAGCAACTTATCAAAGGCATTAATTTTTTTGACAACTTAACTGCAGAAGTTTTTATGTAAAGAGTTATGGCTGCAGAGAAAAAATTATTTATCTCCGGAACACTTTTGTGATTGCTGGACCAAACTTTCAAATTTGATAAAACAAATGATGTATACTGTGTAGAGAATAACATGTACAGCATCTTATACATGAAAAAGTTTTCATAACAAATTATTTTTGTTGTTTTAGTTGTAGAAAGCATTCGCAGTACACAAGATAACTTGAAGCTCCGATTAAGGGATGGTAAGGAAAAATTTGTTGGTTTACATAAATTTGGGTGCCAAGGAATGCTGATTTTTTTAACCTTTAAGGTAATTGAAAATTGGTTCACGAAAAAGGCAAGCAATCATATAAACTGGAATGGTCAACTGAGGGAAGCAAGTCCAATTGAAACAACATTAATTTTGATTCCTAGTTACCAGGAGGTCTGAGAAATTGAGGGTTTGTGAAACTGGGAAATGTGTTATGGTTGTGTCATATTCTGAGTCCCTCCTCCAGGCATTTGTCTTTCTGTTTTAATAATGTTGCAAATACCCCATGATGGGGCCAGCTCATATATACATGTGCAAAAATGTGGGGTGTGAGGACAAAGGTTATTTCAGTGGTAGTGGGAACATAGTCAAACAGTACTGAAGTTTGATGTCTCAAATATTCAAATTCAAATGATGAAGAATGCCCACTTGCCAAAAATCAGCATCTTATTTCAACTTGGGGGTGAGATATTGGCCCTTTAATGCTTCAGCGACTCCATACAAATCCTTGAAATTTTGTCTTGGTTTTAAACGTTAGAACTTTTGTCTTGGTTCTAGTCGTTTAGAACAGAGACAAAATTACAAGGATTTGTATGGAGTCACTAAAGCATGAAAGAGTCAATATCTCACCCCCAAATTGAAATAAGATACTGATTTTTGGCATGTAGGTATTCTTCATCGTGTACTTTCAGAATATCTCATAAATCCCATAATTTCATAAATTTTAGTTTTTGTGATGTCATCACTTCGGTACTCTATTGAGATCAATACCACTGAGATTGAATGACAACCTGAGAACTATTGAGGTGGGCATTCCTGTTGAACTGATCCAGAGATCGGCAAGAATTCGTAGGACAGTGCTGGAGATGTAGAGAAGAGAAGCAAACAAATTCCCGTAAACACCCACAGCACACCTACATGTAGATAGGAGCAAGACTCTCATTACAAACGAACAAAGATACATGTACCTTGAATTACAGGCAAATGAAAGCAATTGATTTAGTAACCAAGAGGTTACGAATTGGACATCTTGTGTTGCAAAGCTTTCCAAGCTTCATTCTATTTATTCCACCATCTATCAGTCCCACATGGAAACAAGAGCGTAATTTTTTTTTTGTGCATGTTTTGGTGGAGGTTGGATAGGCTTCTTTTCACTTCAAAACAATGTACAATGTATATTGAGGGCAATTTTTAAACAGTTGAAAGCATTTACTACTTTTAAAATATGAAATCTAGCCTGGGTTTAGACAATGCCCCCCCCCCCCCCCCCTGGGCTAACCTGTTTTTGTTAGCAAATGCCCCACCTCCAGGATGAAAAAGTGAAAAAAAAATGACTGAAAATGTCCAGAGAAGGGGGATGGGTGGGCTTGAAACTGGCAGGGCCATGCATTATGAAAACATGTTAACTATGCAGTCACTGTATATTTTTGTTAATATGCTAGGTGTTTTTTATTAGGGAGGGGGTGGGGGGGGGGGAGGTGTGCTAAATCGTTTTATGGTGATGAATTTTTGTTTAGTTAAAAGCACTGAAAAATTGCATGTTTGCGTGACATCCATAATATGGCCTCGATGATACTTCATCAGGAATTCTTGGACTGAAGGCAAGTTCAGTAGAAGGTTAATAACTGCAGTAAAAGACAGGAAAAGAAGAAAAAACAAAAGCAAATAAAAATGGAAAACAGATTATTAATAAAGTCTTGCACATGCCGAGGAAAAATGTCATAAAATGCAATGCTCATGAAAAGACAGGCACGCTTTCATCTTTCTAATGACATTTTGAGTAGTTGGGAGCAGATTTAGCTCATAACTGACCATAAAAAGTAATGTCTGAAATGTCCAAAAGAGTGTTTTTTTAAGGTTACACAATACCTTTACCTCTGCTGTGCTGTTCGTCCATTTTGTGAAAAGAAAGATGCTGGTAAACAGAAAACAACAGACTGTCGTTCTGCTGAATTAATAGGGTAGCAAAGGCAAATGATGATGTAAAAGCACTGCACAGTGTGTTAATCAGCAGACATCAATCTCTCACAGTGTGTCAGGGATTTCCTGTATTCCATTTAGTTATCTTTTTATAAACCAGTAAAGTTACAGCATCAAAAATTTCTCAAGGTGCCAATAAAAGAAAAAGATGAAGATGTCTATATTGGGAATCATCATCAAGCTAAACAACTTACAGTGTACGTACTCTCCCATTAAGAGTTTGTGAAGCTGCTTTGTGAGAGTGTTAAAGGGGCACTGTTTTGGGAATTGTTTAGCTTTTTTTGGTAAAATAGCTCACCCAGAACATCAAAAGAAAAAAATCAGACAAGTAAACACTCGCATGGATATGGAAGAGAGTAAGTTGTTTAGTTTGATAATGATTCCCAACACCCATAGACATCTTCATCTTTTTCGTTTCCTATTGGCTTCAGACTGGCATTAGGTAGTATTAATTTTGTTTACAAAATCGGGTCACCATTTATAGCTTTCTATATTGGTGTAAAAATATCTTTGGGCTCTTGAATTTTTCAAGTAACGCTCCTGGCATACAGTACATGTAGTTTATGCCCTGATGAAAAATTTGTATCTTCCTGTTTTGTAATGAAGAGTGGGAAGTTTGTAACCAAATTATATGGTTAACTGATTTCCGTACAGAAAACAGGAAGCATTTTTCACACAAATTATTTTTAATTGTTAAACCAATATGATAACTAAGTTGGCCTGTGATAAAGTTTACTGAACCACCATAGTAAAAAACAATGTAAGGATAATTCTTGGACAATTTTTACCTTTCATGCAACTAAACATTTGACAATAAGTTTAAATTGAGAAAAAGTTGTTAGGAAAGGGATTGTTGAATACATGTAGCAAGAAAATCCTTGGTTTCCCCGTAAAAATGACTAAATAAAACTTGGGATTATATTCTGACTGAGGTGAATTTATAAACTTCCTGTTCTTTGTTTGAATTTGGATTGAAAGTAACAATAGCATCCTAACTCCTCAATATAATGTGATGATGTCATTGCTGCATCTCAAGTTGGTTAACTTAATTTATTTGTGAATGATAAATTCAATTGTGCAATAATCATTGTGGCAGTGTGCACAAGTCAGTTTGTGTACTGGAATGCCAAATTCTCCTGCAGAAACTTCCTGTGTGAACCTTTCTTGAATGTCATGACCTTTCAGAATGTGTAACTTGAATCCCATTATAATATTGCACACTTGAACAGTGACTACGTGGTTACAGCTCTCATTGAGGCTGAAGCATGATAAGGTTGGTTTGACTTGATTCTTTGAACAAAGTACCCTCTTGTGAAGTTATTCAGATTTGCCATAATTATTGTGTGATTGTACCACTTTCCTTCTTCTGATTAGAAATTTACTTTTTGTTCCCACACTTATGAAACCTAATGTCTTGAGTATGTTCAAGTTTCTGTTTCAAACTCTCTGATTATTTTCCTTTAGATAACATATGCTACATGTCTGTACATACCTGTTACACATGTAAAATATTCATCATAGATGTGGCTAATAAATTTTCTCAGTCTTAATATATATGCAGTTTATTTTGGTTTAGTGCCAATATTAAAAAGATGAGAATTGCAGTGTCACTGAGCATTAACTGAGATGTGAAAGCTTGCCTCATTTATTCTGTTGTTTGCCAAATTTTGTTTACTCTGTAATGGCTTGTTATTGGAAATTCTGGCTCAACATTTGCATCCTTATAGATACTAGTCTTTTGAAGCTGAAACCTTCGAAAAAAAGTTGAATAACTTAAGATAAAGGCAGATGCATCGTAGGTAAGGCTGACATGTTACATGTTGTAATGTTCTCTAAGGAGTCGAGGTGACAAATTGAAAATGTTTAGTTCATTGACTTTCCCCTAAAAAGGCTTTACTTGTACATGTAACCTTCATCTACAGATGTACAGTAGCTTGTATGGTTATCTTGAATTTCTATTTTACCAATATTCGCTTGCTAAGGATTTGACTTGACAAGACTCAAATTTAAATAATTTGTTAAGATCCTGAAGCTAACCAATGGTGCATAGAGTGTTTTGAAGGTGTTTAACATTTGTGTGACTGCAGTGTGCTGTGTTTCTGGATTTTTGTATTGTAAATAGCTATAACACAGCCGCTCTCTTGTTGTGTCTGAAAATCATATGGCCTGTTTAGATATGAAATTTAAATTATATACATTTTGTGTAGAAGGGAATAAATTGAAATTTAACCCTAAGCTGTCATTTTCTGTCAGTTGAGAATATTATGAAAGCTTTAACTTGATGACAGTTGAGTACTTTACAGTTTTCTATTTTGATTTCTAATTTCTTAGGAACCATGAGTAAAAATTTGAATATTGTCTTTCAACCTAGTATAGCTTTATTATGTACTGATTATAACCAGTACAGTTGATTGAGTAATTTGCATATTGAGTAATACAAAATAATTAGTGAATATACACTTACATCAAGCTTAGAAATTTGCTGCTTTTAGCTTTATACATTGTAATACTGAGGTTTTGTTGCATGTATGTCATTTCAAGTGAACCAGAAAATCATAACAATAAAGTCTTCTTTGATAACTGACCTGGTTAAACATTTGTTTTCATTTGTTGTGTACAGTTATTATCAGTAAAGGTTTGAAATTTATAAATGAAATTGGTTTAATATCATCTTCATGTCATTTTAAGGGAACTGGGGCGTACTTTTATAGTGATTATTATAATATTGTAAAAGTTAAATCAAAAAACCTGTCAAAGTCTTATTTGAATTCTGTCTGTGCATACAATATTTATAATCTTATGCATGAATGACCTTATAGACCTCTTTCATAAATGGCTGCCAATTTTAAATTCTTTTGTGTGCATTTAAATTAGCCTTTCTAACCTCGTTTGAAGGTAAAAATTCTTTTGATTTACCAACTCAAAAACCAGGTTAGAAAGCCTAATTTAAATGAATACAAAAGAATTGAAAATTAGCAGCCATTTATGAAAGAGGTCTATACACAAATTAATGGTGAGTAGTGAAAAATTATAAATATTCTTTTGACTGTATTTAAGTCATATTGCAGAGACACTTTCAGCAAACGTTGAAGGTCAATCTCCCTGATGAGTCTGAAGTGGCATACAAACAAAGCCAACATCACAGCTAATTTTGTTTTTACCTTTTTAACAGACCCAGGGACCAGGGACCGTGCTCGGCCTTACCTCAGACCCTTTACTGTAGCTGATCCCAAACTAGCAATCTGTCAAGCGAGACTCAAGAGGTCTTCATCTGCACCACAAAATCCACGTAACCGTGCTCATACCGACCAACTTCCACGGAAAAACTTCAAAAAGAAGGAAGAGAAAAATATGCAGAAAGGAACAAGTACGAGCACAGATGATGTCAGAGCTGTTGGACGGATGAGTTTGATAGGATTAGAAGAAGGCGTTGATGGTATTTTTTCAAGAAGAAGGGGAGACCATGTTGTAGAAAGGGTGATCACAGACTTTCCTGTGCATAATAATAATCCAACAAGCAGAACCGACAAAATGTCAAGACCAGAAAGTTATAAAAGAAAGAGCTATCCCAATGAGGGTCGCAGAACTAGTAGAGAATCTTTACCAAAGAGCTGCATAAACTGCGGGCAACCTATTGATTCTCCTAAAGACATAGACTTCAAACCATCTGCAGAATCGTCTGCCTCAGAGTATTTAACATGTAGAAAGTGCGGGCATGTCAGGAAACATTCTTCTGGTGGACGTAGCCTTCCTGGGACCCCTTGCTCTGACCACAGAACATTAGAACACTCTCCTTTTGCACTACCGTCTAAACCGAAGTCTCAATCACCAACTAAAATCAATGGAAATTTGAATTACAAACTTACCCAGGCACATGGTGATCATGAAGTTCCATTAGTCAACAGTAGAGATAGCTCTGCAGAAACTAACACAATTTTAAATGGAGGACTTAAAACTGAACAAGTTGTAAATAAACCTGAGGGATTACCTCTGGATTCTTCTGGGCGACAGTACAATGACTTGCGTTATGAGAGCTCATCTGCCTTAGCACAAAGACTGTTTAACTTGGATGGATTTGGCAGAGAAGAGGTTGCACAAGAGCTTTGTAAAAAGTAAGTATTAAGTTTGCCAAGTGGAAATAGAAATGGCTTTTAATTATTAAGTTAATGCATACAGTTACAATGTACACATCTGAGTTTGTGCCTGAAATTACAAAGTTTGTTTGCTGGCAGCACAGTGCAAGTAAAAAGTGCACATTCTGTCTATCCATCTGATTTTCCATTCTTTAGTCAGTAAGTTGATCAGTCAGCCAGCAGTTCTCTGGAACAGTCTACCCTCAGCTGCTAGGCAAGCAGCATCTCTGACTAATTTGCGATGATTGCTAATTAATTCTGGCTGACCAAAGTGGAGGTTCCCTGGGCCTGGTCCCAACTTTGTTATATATGAGGCAGTTTGTCAACTAATTATAGACTTTGAACATGTATCAGTTCTATGGATTTCTTTCCTTGTATTTCAGTACAACTTATGGAAAGTCAGTTGCTACTGAGTACCTTAAATTTTTTGATTTTCAAAATGAGAGCATCACACAAGCTCTACAGAAGTTCCTCAAGGCCTTTCACTTGACTGGGGAAACACAGGAGAGAGAACGAATTCTTATTCCTTTTTCAAAAAGATATCAAGAATGTAATAATCCTGAGTATGGCTCAGAAGGTAAGCAGTTAACAACTGATGAAACTGAATCATACTTTATAATATTAATGCTGATGGGGGAACTGTCGATATTATATTTTATTAAAAACTAACCATGGTATATCACAATTCCCAAGTTTTGATTGGTTTTCAGGCTATGGTACATTACAGCAATTATCCTGCAAAATTGTGCGGAATATCACGTGGTACTTAGCCGACAAAGCCATAGGCTGAGTCTGCTAAAATAGGCCATTTCCGAGTTCTCTTTTACCTCGGTGTCAAAACGAGTCTACGTGCGAAACCATTGTTATGAAAATGTGTTTTACCTGCATCTTCATTCTCATGCAAAACGAGCTCATTTCCATATGAATAGTTTCGCACTTAGACTCGTTTTGAAACAGAGGGAAAAGGGAACTCGGAAATGGCCTATTAGACGACATTCCACAAGATTGAGCAAAATAATTATTTTATTATTCAACAAATTGTCAACAAAGCGCACTACTTACACCTAGAAAAGCTGTGCTTGTGGTTATGCGGTACCAGGGAGCTCAAATAATTATTGCTGAGCCTTCAGCTGTTCATGGAAAGCCGTTTGTGTACGTTGTTGCTTGAGAGGTGGCATTTTTTTTTCCACTCGAATTTGTTGGATGTAAGGTTGCGAAAACTAACTTGTTGCTATGTGCCTCATTGGCTGTTTACCATCTACAGTGTGATATCCAACAAATACTTGTGGAACAATTGTTAAATAAACTCACTCAGCTGTGATCTACTACAGGAAACCCATGAATCTTATTGGTTGTCCCGCTGTTTTCTATTCGCTGACAGAACACAATAATCATAATTGTGTATGCGTTCCTCTTTAAAGGGATGATTTTTTGATAAAAAGTAATATATTTCTTTGAGCAGTAGTCAACTCAGCTGGAACTTGTTGTCTATCTCGCAGATCTATTGACAGAAATAATTTATCTTCATTACACTTACATCAGTACAAGTAAACAAAATAATAATGTAGTAGAGAGGGAAACATGGGATTTTAGTATTTACCCTTTTTTATGGGGGGGGGGCTTATTTGAGGCTGGGTACTTTTTAGCTTTTGCTTTCTACAGGGTGGGCACTTGTTCAAAGTGGGCACTTATTCGAGGTCTGGCGCTTACTTGAATAAATACAGTTAATACAAGTACATTACATTATTTTCGACCATTGTGTCATTGGAAAGAGATTAAACATGCTCTTTGTTCAACTTAGTGTAATACCTTGCAATGATTTTTTTCCATCAGATGCAACTCATACTTTAGTGTGTGCTATCCTATTGCTCAACTCCGATCTCCATGGTGAGGTAAGCTGGACACAAATTTAAACAACAACAACTAGAACAAACAACAGGAAGTTGTGGTTGCTACATATTTTGTTGGTCAAATTTCATTTTCTAATTGAGATTCCTTTTGTTATTACAGAACATGCATAAAAAGATGACCCAAGCACAGTTCATAGAGAATCTAGCAGAATTGTGTGATGGAAAGGACTTTCCTAAAGATTTGCTAAAGGTAATTTTATAAATTTGGTGTGTAATTATGATTTTGCTCTGATAACTGGCAGTTGATTGAATTGTAACAACGTTGAAATGATAAAAACGAATATGTAATTATAGATAGATAAACGCCTCTATATTTGACGTAGTTAACACATACCACAACTTGAACACAGTAGCAACATTGAAAACCAGGAAGAACAGGCTAGCGATAGTCCTAGCTGGAGATGCGGCATTGAGATTGGTGCAGCTCACGGTGAGCAATATAGCAAGGAGACTCTGAACAGCGAGAAAAGTGAGACAACAGGCTGCCAGCACAGCTCCAGTCTCCACTGAATTTAGATCTTGCTATGAATCTGCCTATTGGGAATCTGATTGCTCAGTTATCAATTAAGTCTTAAGCTTAAAGGCCATTTCCAGTCTACTGCACAATCTCTGCCTGCAATGTTTATCACGCCTCACACAACAAAATGTAAACAAACCAAAATGAAAATTATGGATAAAAACTTACCTTTTTCATCATTATTAACATCTGATATACTTGCAAAACAATAATAGAGTAGACGAACCTCTACGATATTCTAAACCAACGTTTCGGCTCATTGCAAACTCCTAAACAATACGACCCGTAATGGCAGACTCAAAAACTTCATGTACGCAGGTACCGAAGTATAACGTGTCAACAAATTCAAAACACAATGTAAACAAATCCCGAGACTGCATAGTACGGACTGGAAATGGCCTTTAACGCTAACAACCAAATTTAAAGGCATTGCTTACTACTGTTTGAAGTAAATCCTGTTCTCCTAACTGCAGCCTTACCATGACTGGTAATTACCACTCAATATTAAAAATGTTAATAGCATTCTAAATCAAGCCCCTTTTTTCTAGGGAATGTATCAGGAAATCAAGACCAAGCCTTTAGAGGGCTTTGGGTAAGTACATGGTTAGTCACTGTATATTTCTAAAGGGATGTGAATATCAGAGAGAAATCATGCCCATCCATGCTATGTTTCAATTGTTTGGCCCAATCCATCCATGGATGCACCTTAAAGGAGCACTGTCACAGGGGTTTTGGTGCTTTCAGCTTCATTCATTGCTAAAATCATTACCTGGTACATTTACTCAAGCTTAAAATGCTCCTGATGGACTAACAGGAAGATATCAAACAAATGAACTTTTGCCAATATTTTTTCAAGGAATGGCTCTAGAATTTGAAAAAACTGGCACGTTTTTTCAAATTTAAATCCACTTACATCCTTGCCTTCCTACGTGGTAGGCAGCAATAAACAGTTTCAATGTAGTGATATAGTCCTAGGTAACAAAACTACTCCATTATTTGTGGGTTTCCAATGATGCAAGAACAATGCTGCCAAAATACCATGACAGTGACCCTTTAATTTTTGTTCTAATCTTTATCTAACTTCTGTGTTATTATTGTTTAACTGCAACTGTCAGTGTTTCTTTGATGTGTTTTTTTCAAGAAGTTTCCTATCGTTAGTTACTTGGTCGTATGAGGGTAATAGTAAAGTTTTAAATAGAACATTAATTTGATAATGCTGCCACTGCACTGACCAAGGCTAACCTGGCATAGACCTTTGATCAGAACTTGTTTAAGATTCACAACCCAAATTTAAAGACAAACTTAAAACTTCGAGTATTCATTCTACAAAATTATGTACCAATTGAAAATGATTTACATCTTATTGCAAGCTTTTGTGGTGCTACTTCAAATATATTATCAAGAGAAATCTTTTCTAACAACACCAAACATCGAAAACAAATTTCGAAGTTCCACTGAATTCCACTGAATCGCTTAAAAGATATGAGATTTTTCCTATAGCTTACGAGCTTTGAAATTCATTTTCTCAGTCTCTAACAACACCAAACATCGAAAACAAATTTCAAAGTTCTAGTATAAATCCACTGAATCGCTTAAAGACGATTTTACAAAATGGCTACACATTAGATTTTGCCTACAGCTTGTGATCTTTAAAATTCATTTTCTCGGGCTCTGATAAGAAATTGTTGTCGGTATTACCACAAATAATTACTTACATCTTCACCTTTTATTAAGGGTAAAAAATAGCGCAATATGATTTAAATTATTCTGGTACTCGATTTTTGTCCAACTTAAAGACAGATTGAAGACAGATTGTGGCCAAAATTGTCAGCTGATCTTTGACCTGTTGCCATTTGAAATCAGTGAAGCTGCTCAATTTTGCCACTAAATTTTGATATCTGTTAATCAACTTGTTAATCAAAGAGTATAACAAAGCAAGGCTTTAGAAAACTTTGTAGGTACTGCCAAGTTTTAATGTTGTTGACAATAACCACACTTTTGTTTTTTTTTAGTTCTACAGAGAGGACACCAACACCAACACCATCAAAGAGGACTCTCAGTCCAAACGGCACAAAGGTGAAGAAAATATTTTTATTTAACAAATAAAGAGGCCTAAACCATGTATTATTTAAGCAATAGACCACACTTTCTATTGGCTTATAGGGGTAATAACCCACGCGGGATGTTTGGGAGAACACGAGAAAAGTTTGTTAATCACGAGCCGCACGCGAGTTATTTACAAATTTTTCTATTGCTTTTATATAATAATTCAGAAGACGTGCGATTTTTCCATGGGTTTACCGGCACAATAAACCATAGCTGATTGACCAACCAGAGCGCACGCATTGATTTTGTTATTATATAAACTGTCATAACACACGACGGGCATTTGAGAACACGAGGGAAATGTAGAAAACATGAGCTGCAGACGAGTGTTTTCTACATTTCTCGGGTGTTCTCAAATGTCCGGAGTGTTTTATGACAGTATAATACATGGCTTAGGCTTCTTCATTTGCTTTATGATATAGATTTGAAGCAATTTAATTTCGCTTCTTCTACTTTCTTCTCGAACTTTGAAGCTTCTTTGACAATCTCTGCAGCTTGACTCAGAATTTTGTCCGGAATTTCTTTACAGAAAATGTTTGCCACCATCCCTTGCGAATTTTCACTGGAGTAAAGCTGACGAAAAACAGTAAATCAGGCTTTTTTATGTTTTATACTCTGATAAAACATGGGTTTTTGACCAATCAGAGCGTGCGCAGAGTCCTGTCTATATTATAATAGTTTTTATTCGTCATGAAGGATCTATAACATTAGTGAAATCTATGGTCCCAAGTAACCCACTTATCTGAGAGGTCTTTTGGTATCATTTTTTGTGCTAGAGTAAGAGGGGCAGAGTAAATAGTTAATAGCTTACAATTATTTTCAAAGATGATTATCTTTGCTGTTGTGATTGTGTCAGCAAACAGGTCAAAAAGGTAAATAGTAGCAAATTTGGAGAGCTTCCATTTTGAGCACTAGCCTTTCACTAGAGGTAATAAAGTGGCTTTTGTTGGGAAGTTATAACTATCGTAATAAGCACTCTGAAGCAGCCATCTTATGTTACTATATGTAAAATAATTCTTTCGCTAATCATGCAAATCGATGTTCCTTTTAGGGAAGCCACGGTAATCCATTTATAGAGGTAATTATCCATTTCAATTTATCAGGGAAAAACCTTTGACTCCCCTCTCATGTTAAAGTGCACCAAAATATTTTTTTCACTAAAATACACCGTTGTACCATTTCGAAATGCATTGCACCTTTCGTTTCTCCTTTTCACAAAATTCTGGCTATTTATAGCATTAGGAAAACTGTTCATCATTTGTTGCACGACCGAGTCAGAAGGGGCGAGGACAAAGACTTGATGCGATGCAAATCAATTTGTGACGTGAAATCAAGAATAGACCCACGCCCCTTTTGACTCGGTCGTGAATAAACTATACTGCAATGATGAACAGTTTTTCGTAACTTTTAAATGCTATAAAGAGCCAGAATTTGATGAAAAGGAGAAACAAAAGGTGAAATTCGTTTTGAACTGATGCAAAGGTGTATTTTAGCGAAAAAAAAAATTTTGGTGTTAGGTGCACTTTAAGAGATATAATTTTGTTTTATCAACTGGGTTGATAATGCCAATTGGCCACCGTAAAGAGATTCAAGAGCTGACGTTTCGAGCGTTAGCCCTTCGTCGGAGCGAATTTAAGAGAGCCAAATATTGATAACAAGTAGCTGTCCAACTATTTAAAACAGTAGGCCACTTTGTAAAAAGCTCTACAGGTTCAGCTATCTGTATACTTCCAGTTGGTTAGTAATTGTATGCTTTTGATACCTTAGATTCAAGCTAGTGATACTGACAAAGTCTACAAAGAAGGCTTGTTATACAGAAAAGTCACCATAGGTTCAGAAGGAAAGAAAAGTAAGTTGCATCGACATTTATTAATTTGGTAAAATCTTTAACAGACATCTCACTAACTACTAGTAAGGAAAATTAAAAAAAAGAGCAAAGATGATCATTGAATATATACAATAAATTTGAAATAAAGTCTAAATATAGCACATACGCTATAATTAATTGCACACTTAGAGGAAAGCTTTGATTGGAAGTGTAGTGTGCTGCACTCTGGAACAAACGGTCCTTGGCCAAGTTACTGCTTTGTGTTCAATTGGGAAAGGTACTTCACTCTCTCAGTGCCCCTTTTCACCCAGATGTATAAATTGACTGCTGGGGGTAATGCATTCCATCCAGGGGGAGTAGAAATGGTGATGGCTAAGGGAAGGGGTAGAGAAAAGGGACCTTTCTGACCATGAGCAGATTGAGTTGTTTACATGAAGTGTAAACCTTTCAGTGGCTAATGACCCCTCAAGGCTCCGACGATTCCACGCTTCATGTAAGACAACTCAATCTGTTCATGGTTAGAGAGGTCCCTCTCATCTATCCCTTTTAGTCCTCACCAGTAGAAATACTCTTTAGTCACTTGATACTAAATTGAAATGTCTCATTTTCAGCTTCAGCTTGGAAACGTAAATGGATGCCGTTTTATGCCACGCTCAAAGGGATGATACTATTTCTTCACAAGGTAACCACAGAATGAGCTTAAAGGCCATGGCAAACAAGGACACATTGTCACGGACATAAATGTTTCCCTGTTTGCCTGTGCCCACAACAAATGTTTCCCTGTTTGTGTGCACAAGAAACACCATGAGCAACAATGTTTCTGCTACAATGTGTCATCGTTTGCCACCAGCCTAACAATCATTGGAGCCAAAGATTTGATGGTTGCACTGCTTAAGCTACAGGTATCCCTATTGTTGATTTGCAGTCAGATGAAATGCCTAGTCCAGAACATACAAGGAACTGTCTTGGTGTACATCACTCGTTAGCCAGTCGAGCTACAGATTACATCAAAAGACCGTGTGTGTTTAGATTTGTCACCTCTGACTGGAGAGAGTTCCTTTTCCAAGCAAAGTATGTACCAGTACAAACTACTCACCTCTTACAATGTGTAACTTCCTACCAGTTTTAGTCTGTTTATAAAAGTTAGTCTACAATTTAAGAGAATTTTATTTGTGTGAGAAGGAATAACTTGTACAGCATAATTTGGGTGGAGCATTAGGCAATAGAAATTTTTGCTAGAAGTGCAAGAGCTTCATTCACCCATCACATAATTACAGAGAAATGCGTGATATTGCATTTCGGACATCTGTGAACTGAATCTCTATAGAGCTACTAACATTATCATTATAAGTTGATGCATTGGATTTTTTTTACTAACAGCACATTCTCATTGGCTACTTTGAGGTCACATTACAGATAACTGTAAAACTCAAGGTGGAAAATAGGGAGAGGACTTGATACTGTTTGTTTACCAGTAGAACCTCTCTGGAACTTTAAACTTTATTTTCTTTACTTTATTGAGACTTTGAGCTTCAGGATTGGGGGGTGCAGCTTATCTACAGGTGCGGTTAATTCATGTATTTTTATGTTAATTTGTGACAAATTATCATTCTGTTATTTCATAGGAACCAACATGACATGAACGAGTGGATTGAAGCCATTAATCTTGTAGCTGCCACATACTCAGCACCGCCTTTACCAGCGCCTGTTGGCTCATGGTATGATAAAAGTAATTTGTACAATTTAACATGTTCTATAATAACCATGATTTTGATATTCATTTATTCTTGTCCATTGGGTAATAATTTTTGGAGAAAGAAGTGTATTCATTAAAGAAAACGTTGACTGTTGTTCATCTCTTTGGAATCAATAGTTGTTGGGTTATTATATGGAAATAGCACACATCCTTGATGGAACATCTGAGGTAGCACATTAAGAATTTTATAACTGTAAAATGGTGTTTTCTTCATTAGTTTTTCTTGTCTTTTTTTTCATCAGCAAAAAGTTTCAGCGTCCAGTTCTTCCATTTTCCCGCACACAGTTACCACTTGTAAGTTTTTTCATTTCTTCTTTAATTGTTGAATTGATAAACATTTTGAACCTCTTAAAACCAGTTTCATTTAAACTGTGTTCCTTAGTAAATTCACTGGGAACTTTCAAGAAAGCTCTCTTGTTAAGATCCCCCCTCCCCTCCCCGCAAACTAGATATACTGGAACCTGAACCAGAGGAAAATATGATTGGTATCAAATTGGTGCTTAAAATGTGTGTGCTTTGGGTTTCTTCTCTTAATCCCTAAAACTGATAGAAAATCACATGTAACAGTCGTGCTAAAAATCCACAGCATTGTCAGTCAGCAGGGGTGGATCAAAAAAATTCAGAAATGGGGACAAAAGAATTTTGGCCAAAGTGGAATCTTCCCCACACCCATAAATAAACAATTAACAGGGTAAAATATTTAATTTGAGTGTGTCTTGTTGAATTCAACAGATCAAACAGTTGGAACATCATGAAACCAAGGTAAGAGTGTCCCATTCTTACCGACAGAATTGTATTTCAAAGGTTTTTGTAACACTTAATTGTTCCATTGTTGATTGCATAAATTTAACATCTTATCTTATCTTCAGCAGCTAATCACTAATTTATAATAAAGTTTCTTTTTTTTGATTGTTAACAGTATATAACATCAATTTGAAACAGAAATCTCACTCTAGTCAGTGAGTAAGCATCGGCAAAGATGTTTAATGCCAAAAATGCTGTTTTTGCAGAGCAAAGATGCAGAGGAACAACTCATACAAAGTTTACAAAGTAAACCAAAGAATGGCTCACCTAGAGAACAAGAGGTACTTGAATGCCGTTGAGTTTTAACCTTCAGTGAGTGTTCATAGAAGATTCTTGAGTTACTTCTATGAAAAGCCAAATGAGATGAAAAGTGCACAAAATTTTCTTCTGCTCTCGGCATGCGTAGACCCAAATAAACGTGACAAAAGTCTAAACCATCAAGCAGCAGGTTCAAATTTGCAAAAAGGTTTTAGACTGAGCAAAATCAAGAGTTTAACCTACAATACATGGCCTAGGTTTTTCAAATATGTTGCTAAGTGCTATGTTGGGCTTGATTCTTTCTGCTCTCTCGAGTGAGCCCGTTAATTGAGACTACAACAGTGTGTGTTTCGAGGTTTGCAACTGCAAGAGTGATGTGTCTTACCCAAGAGCAGAAGATAATGAATGTGGACTACTTTAGGCTACCTTACCTTTCCACAATAAATTATTCTTTTACGTGGTTTTAAAAACTGTCTTTTGGTTTTAGGAGTGGCAGGAAAAACATGAGTTCCTGGAGCATGAGGTGAGTACTTTCAAGAGTACATTTTTCATCTACAAAAAGATCTTTGACTCATCAAAAATGCACTGATTTCTCTCCTTAGTATAAAAGATACAAGATGTACATGAATGTTCTGAATGGTTCAAAACTGGAGAGTAAATTGCGAGAGAAGCCCCGCGGCTCTGGCAGGTCTGTTGAGTCTATCATGTTACAGATGAAGCGCTGTAGCTCCCTTGGGGATATAGATATGTCTAGTGGATACAAAGGGAGAAATGTGCGGGAAAGCTACTTTATGGCAATTTACAAGGGATAAAAATAATATCATAGAACCTCCGAAAAAATGCTTGAGTCAGTTAGCTGTATGTTGCAAGATGAAGCAGCAAGTACTATATCCATCGTCTCTGTTTGGTCTATTTTGAAATTATCACAGAATACAGGGCCACTTCCTTCCATATACCAAACGAACTGGCTCGCTTGCTCACTGCCAAGCCATATTTTAGCCAGCATTTATTTACGTCCGAGTCTGCTGATGCAAACAACTTTTACAAGCCACCAGATATAGACAAATGAGCCACCAAATATAGACCAAGATATCCATAACACGTATTTCTCATTCTTTACATTAAGTGATGTCACGACAAAAAAGCCTTGTCAAACAAGCTGCAAATATGTATTTCTCATTCTTACATCCACTGTCGAGCCAGATGAGCTACCAAATCTGGTGAAATGGCCTTGAAAAGCGTTGTTGCTCCGATCAACATTTGCTTAAGTCCAGTTTGTTAGCTGCTCTTTACATAAGACAAAATTGATACAGCCAGCCAGTTTTATTCATTTTGGTACATTTCACAACAATCGAGAGAAGCTATAAGTAACATAATTTTGGATATTCAGCTCACATGACTCAAGCAGTTTTTGTACATGGAAAATTTTGTAATAGAGCAATTCAATCAAAGATTTAATTGTGGAAATCTATTTATTATTATTAAGATTCCATCAATTGAAAATTGATTGCAAATGACAAAAAGTAGATTCTCAAAGATTTTTCAAACATGTATGTACATACCTTGTCTGTACATTGAATTTTGTATTGCATGTTTTTTAAACAGGTTGAATTGTTTTTGTGACATTTGAACAGATGTAGTTAATTTAGGGTAAACTGACCAACAATTTGTAGTTAGAGTAATATAAAGCTGCTGTAATTTACTTTTGGATAAAATTATTGGATAGAACTAGTCTTAGAGAAAAATCAAATACACATTACATTCTTCACAAACCTATCTTGTAGGTCACAATTTTTCTTGTATAGAGACTATTGTTGCATGGCATTGACTATTTTGTCAATGCCATGCTGTTTTAAAATGTCTTGTCATACTTTTTTGATAAGAACTCTCCCAGTTGTCATATACACATACTAGATCAGATGAGAATGGGTTAAAACAAAAACTCAATATTAAGCAAAATTTAATATTCAAAATTGTGAAGGAAATAAGACAGATCAGGCATTAATGTTTCAATATTTTCTTATTATAGAAAATTATGGTTAGACCACGGTACTTTAATCCTGAATCGCTTTTGTTTTCACTCACATCTAGTAATTTAATTTTCTTTAGAGTACAACAGACTGTCTTGGAACTGCCATGTATTGAAAAAGATTGGAATAAGCTACAGACTGACATGACTTTTCAGAATTACATTCACCCAGGCATAGTTATACAAACTACTCAGTACATCTGTCTGTTTCTTTATTCTGGCTGTTGGTACAGACACAACTGAGGTTGTTTTGGTAAATATTTTGGAAAATAGGATGATACAAAGTGGGAGTGCATGGTTTCCATTCTCGTTTGTTGCTCTCTTTGAGAACTGCTTGCTTTAACAGTGCCTCCCTCTCTACCTGACCTCTGCAACTGACAAAGGGTAGTGACTGACTTGTAATATTCCAAATAACAGAAAGCAGCCAAGTGCTGGCCTGATAAGCTACTAAGTACTTTCGTAAAAAAATTTGATTACCCTGGAGTAACACATTATCAAACACTCGATTCTTGTTTGGTGTAAGCCTTCCTTGTTAAAATACTGATTGTTAATTTATTTAAAATAATTATTTTAGCATAAGTATATTAATCACAGATAACATGGCCAAGGGCTTTGAAGTGAGCTACATAAAACTTGTCTTGTTATGAAGAATAAGTGTATACCGGTATATTCTGCTTTGGTTATTGTCACCAATGAGATATCGAAAGCTCCAGCCAAACATTAAATAACAGAAAGCAGGAATATTGAAACTCTGGCTGATAAAGGGTGGGTGGGTGAGCACAGCAACTTAGCATTTCAGATTTCTTAAGCTAAACAAGGGTGCTTTCCATTATCTCAGTCCAACCAGTGGGACCAACCAAGATCAACTGTTGTAAAAGGGAACAACATTTTCTGATTCAACCAGGCCAACCGGGCAGAACATTCCTTTCCATTTTGTATTCCTTGTCCCGGGAATCTGCTGAGCTGAAGTGAGGCACCAGTTTGTGGAAATGAAATGGTAAATTTCAGCCCAATCAGCCCAACCAGTCAAAGTGGACCACCTGCAGAGGTGCATGGTTCCAAATATTCCGGTTGAAACGAATTAAAACAGACCTTTCCATTTGAATTCTTACTGAAATGACTGAAATTTTTGGATAAATGGAAAGCACCCAACATTCAAAAGCATCTTCTTCCCCTTATTTGATCCATTACCTAATGATGATGATTGTTTAGCCCCGCAGATGGATTTCAACAGGAGTAATAACATTAATGACACACCTCAGCAGAATATAAGCTGACTTGGCATTAATATTTCAGAGCTAACTACTTAATAATTATGTAACCACTTTCTTCCTTCTTTCTCACATCTGTGCTCCTCTTAATTTTAGCTCAGTCACCTGTGTGTGGTAACAATAGCATCAATTGAAGATGATGATTTGACTCTCCCTGGAAAAGAATGACCGTTTACTCCAAACCTACAACCAACTGTTGACTGACAGGACAGACTCTGACAACATGACTGACGTTCTTTTTTTACATGAATGAACCGTTTGCAGCTAACAGTCAAAATATGCTTTGCTAGATGGGAGCTAGGCTACACTCTGGCATGGGTCATCCAAAGCAAAGGATGGAAAGTCAGGCATGACTGGTTGAAGTGGTTTTGTTGTTGATGTCCTAGCATCTAGCATGCCCTCAAGCATTGCAGATCCTGTACCATGTGACTCTTAGCTGCAAGCTAAGTGAACAGAATTTCTTGAGAATGCAGTGCAGCCCTGGGTTTAATAAACTTTAGTTTCATCAGTTTTAAAGATGTGATTGTCAGATGTTCTCATATTACTTGCTAAATTCTGATATGACATTACCAACTTTGTTTGTTATGGCCAATGTTTCTGGTTGTCAGAGCAGTTTTATCAGTATTATCTCTAGGCCACAAACGTCTCAGTAAAAACAAAAACTGAGGAGTAACGGGCAAATGTCGTAAAAAATCTGTTACTTAAGACTAAATTGATAAACCACCATCACAGTTAGTTTCCTTGGTTTTGACCAATAAATGAATTGACGACAGCTTCACTTCAGTGAATTGAATGCTCTGTTCAGTTATGTCCTGTTGCAAGTTTACGACAAACTTGGCTGGTTGTTTCCAAAACCTCCATTACGTCATAGTTTCCAGTAATTTTCAGAATGTCAGTATCATATTTAGGATTGTTAAACTGGGGTTGTGCTGCAATTTGGAAAGGCAGTTCCCAAGTAGTAGTCATGGACATAAGATTCTGATACATCTTGGGTACAAAAAGTTCTTCAAGTATAAAGCCTTCCTGAAGATAAGTTCATGTGCTTAAAAGTGGTTTTAACTTAAAAAAAAGTTAGAATATTTCTTGATACACAGCCCTCTACAGTACTGCAGGGGTTATATTGTGCTATTTTTTTTTGTTCAGCTGAAATTTGTCAGATGCCAAGAAGGGCAGGCACCTCCCAATGTAATGGAAGAGAACCATTTGGAAGGACAGATGTCCTCATAATTAGTCCATCTGAAAAGTCAGCCCAATGAGATTATTTATAAAAAATTAACCAAGGGTTTATTTTCAGAATTTTAGTTCTTTGTGGGATTCACAATAATGCTGGTGAAACCTGTTTTTGGAAGATCCTTTAACTGTGAGCAATAATTTAAATTTTGTCTTTTGAATAGACATGTCAGGGATACTACACTTATCATTTTATTTATTTTTCATTACAAATAACAATTTTAAGGAACTGATTACCATGTGCTTTTAAGACATAATTAAGGCCTGGTTGGAAAAAGGGAAGTTCTTTTTTGGCCAAAAATTGCTACCACACTTACTCCATCTAGTGTTTTTGATTGTTAGTTGACTAAAACTTTAACATTATTTTTGAGCACCAGTGAGTCTTGAATACAAGTATGCTTCAGAGATAACTAGGAATTAATTGTTATGGTCTGTTTGGTAGAGCCAGTCAATTTATTTTGCAGACATTTGCAATTTTTTATACTGTTATTTATTAAAAGTTATATTGATAGAATCTTTACAATTTAAAGTAGGCAAGTTTGTAAATTATTTGTACATGTAGATCTGGTGGTAGCTTTTCAGCATAACTGTAAGCTTTAAAGTGCAAACAAGATTGCAAAATTATTAAAAATAATGTGAACTGTTGCAAGACTACAGTCATTGTAACAGGGGGTGTTAACCCTAAGAAGGGCTGTTTCAGGAGGAAAACAAAATTCTTCCGGGAATCTGAAGATAAAATTTTGGGAATTTCTTCCAAATATTTGAGACGGCATTCCAGATTTTCGGGAGGACTTTTTTTTACACACGGTACTGCTCAAACAGCATTTGTTAGAGCTGTCACCCCCCATATTGTAAATGATTAAAGAGAAGACCAATGATAGAATTAGTGTATTCTAGCATGGTGACCCAAGATAACTCTAGCATGGCCAGTGTCACCAGCAATTTGTTTGACAAACTTGACAGAATGAAAAAAAAAAATGGAAAAAAAGACTTCATTACTGGCACTAAACTAATTATTCTTACAATACCTCTGAGACTGTACACTCGGGTCATTTGACAGGAATCAGATACATCAGGATACTGTTGTCCCTAGAATGATTATTTTATGTCAGCTCTCTTGCACCCTTCCTTTTTATTTTTTGCTTTATTGCAGTTCTGGTAACTTGAGGGGGCATTGAAACCCTTGGACAGTCCTGTCGTTTTTCCCATTGTATTTCATATATTTTGAAGAAGTGATTTTGCCGGGAGATTTTTTAAATTTGTTTAACATTTTGATTATAAATAAGAAAAAATTTCATGATACCTCTACATAGATTCTACACTTTCTAAGATACCTTGAAAATACAGACAACTCTTTCTTAACAGACACCTTTACTGTGAAACTAAGAAAACCGTGAACACCAGAAATATTTAGGGACTTTGCGGATGGTCAGAGTCACAAAGTCAATAAAACGTTGCTAGAAACTCCAATAAAATGGTTAAAAGTCGCCACTACAGGACGATGACTACTGTCAAATTCCCCAACTATGCCCAGCCTCCACCCCACCTTGGGGCATTATCTGATAACCTTTTCTACATCTAATGTATTGCACACAATTACAATTACTTTGTGAAAAAAGTTCGTAATGATAACTCCTGTTTGTGTTATTGCCAATAATTCATTTGATAAGGATAATAGAGAATTTCAACTCTTGAATCTTAAATCCATGACATCAACTCTAGCAACCTTGTCCCATACTATATGTGAACTCTCCTAAAAAAGAGAAGAATTGCAACAGATTAATAGTAGTTAATGAAATGTTTGGAGGGAAAAAGGAAAGAAAAATACTGAGTATACCCTGCAAGCAGTGATTTTCTTTACACTATAAATACTGAAGGGAGAGGGCTGAGAAACACGTACTTAAATATGGGTTGCTAGGGATGGGTAGGTGGGACAAAACTACATGCACCAGAGCTGTTCAAAGAGGGCGATACAGACTAGTGGTCGATACTGTCGAGTGTCATTTTCTAATCACATACTGGATGGGATTTATCTGAATCCAGTTGTTTGAAACTTGATTTACACCAATCCAGGCAATGCCTAAAAATGGCTGCCTGAAAGTTAACCAAAGAAGGTTTTGATTATGCCACTTGAGCTATTGTAAATTGTTAAAATCATGTATCATTAATTCAACCAAAATTTGTTTTAGCCAGTGGGTACTTTACATTTTAACAGTCCACCTTGTTGGACCATCAAGGATCGACTGTTGTGAAATGGGACAACATTTTCCCATTAAATCAGGTCGACGGGTAGAATGGCACTTTCCATTTTTGCATTCCTTTCCCCATTGCCTCACATGTGTGAGAATCTGCTGAACTGAAAAAGGCAACTGACCAGTTTGTCAAAAATGGAACACTAAATTTTGGTACGGCAGGTGGGGTTCCAAATATTTCAGTCTGACGGCACCAAAGCAGTCCTTTCGATATGACTACTGACCAAAATTTCCAAACTTTTTGTGGGTAAATGGAAACCTGTGCAAAATTTTTGCTTAGATCTTGCAGATAGCTGAGGAATGCCGAGATGGCAGTGAATGCCCACAGATCTCGCCGCTACCTTGCCAAGGTCTCATAAATGTCCAGATCTCGCTACAGATTGACGAGATTCATGGCAAGATCTCGGCGAGCAACATGAAAATCTCCGTGACCAAAAACTTGTCAAGATCTTGCCTGGAGGCTCTCTGGTTACGATTTTGCAGTTTATTTTTGTGGTTGCCATTTGCATACCCCTTACACTTTGCCAAAGAACCTCTGCTTCACACTTCACAGGCTAAAGGCTATGCTTAATGTATTGGATTAGCTTGATTGTTCTGTTGCCTACCTCATATAAAGGAGGTTCTTTAGGATGTGGATGAAATCCTGGCTTTCTACAATTCAAAATAAACTGGAGCCCATAATCCTGGGTGAGTGAAAACACACCAGTTCTACAAATACAAGGCACACTCATCACTGCATATAATAGTTTTAAAAAGTATGAAATAAAATGAAAGCATGCATTCTCAAGGCAGTGGCCTAAATTGATCAGCATGCTGGACTCCAAATCAGACAGTCTGAATTCAAGTCTCGGCCAGGGAACTGTGTTGTGTTCTTGGGCAAGACACTACTCTCACAGTGCCTCTCTACACCCAGGTGTATAAATGGGTACTGGAAAATTTGATGCTCGGGGGTAACCCCAAAATGGACTAGCTTCCCATCCAAGGGGGGGAGGTAGAAAAATAATACTCTCAGTCACTCCATGCTATGGAAACCGGGATAAGCTCTGGCCTGATGGGCCACAAGGCTCTATCCAGACGTTATGCACCTATCAATGTTAAGCCCGAGGGGGAACCCCGGGCATATGTGGGGCATTTGACCTCTATTGCCTTCCCTACCATTGGGAATTTAACTATGAATGTCGGCCCCAGGGTGGGGACGTTTGCTTTTTCTGCGCAGAGTAATGGGGCGAATTTCGAAGTAGCACGGCTAAGCACAGCTATTTTAGAGGGAATGCACTTATTTTTAACAAAAACACTTCTCACTACTCACTTTCAATATAAATTGATGGAACACCTTACTTTGACGGGATTATGTGGAGTTTTGATAATTATATAGTCTCGCTTTTCATCAGAGAATCAAGAGTTGGAATTCTAATTTTCACAACAATCACTATGAACTTTAGGGATGTTACTTTCCCAAGGTGAGGATATTTGATCTGATCTGACCCAATTTTGGGGCCCCACGGTGGGGATTTTGACCAAAAATTCTTCTGAAAACTCAAATGCCCCACATATGCCAGGGGTACCTCCGTCAGGCTTAACATTGATAGGTGCATTACCTTTTTTATTGTCAACAAAGACGTTATTGCCTTGTTACTGCACAAGCCTCCAGTTAAGGCATAATGAAATACAATGTGACAGTCATACTCACTCGCTAAACTTTGGAGAACAGACAATAGCAATCGCTTCAGGCATAATCAGTTGATAGCCGCAGTGGGTATGCAGATCTACACTGGACATAAAGCTCGTCTGTGAAGGGTGGGTCTGCAATAAAAAAAATAAAATGTAAACAATTTCCATGCAAACAACAACACTAAAACCTTGAAACTCTGAATACTACACACATTAAATTGCTAGAACATTTATCTTGCTACTAACAATCAGTGACAAGATCATGCGTAACAATAAGCCAGATATCCGACACCTGACAAAGAGCTACAATATACAGAACGCTTACGTGTATCCAGCCCAATGTAATAAGATTGTGGGAATCTTGAAATTCAAACAGTTCTTCTTCGCTCAAAGTTGTACAGGAATCTGAAGTTGACGTTTGCTTCGGAATCAACAGATGAGTGATACAGAACATATTGTTTTGCTGATAAATAAAAGGAAAAAGAGAAATTTATTAAGTTTTGTTCTAATTAACCAAGTGATGTAAACAGGACAATTCAACAGAAACTTTACTTAACCTTACATACTAGTACTAGCTGTCTTTACAAGTCAGTTATATTTTTGCAAGCCCAATAGCTGATTGAAAATCTTTACAACAGAAACATAATTGCTAATCACATGGCAATCAACAACTAATTTGACACAAGAATAATAACATGACTCAAACCATTCTTATTTCCCTGTAGCATTTTTGAACAACAGTTCCCATAACAGCCTGTCTGTAAATTGTCGACAGACTGTTGGCATACAACGTTAGTAGATGTAATGTACAACAAGCAGTCACGGCACTGCAGTCAATACTCTGCAGATTTATCTTCACCAGCGTGAGCCCTACTCACAAGGCGACCAGCAAGAATACCACAAGTCTCCAGATTCTTTCTCGTGTTGTCCGATGCAAGTCGTAGAAAGTGACTAATGAGCTCTCCAGGGATGTGTATCTTTCTAAGGCCATTTGAAAATGTATCTATAAGTAACAAAAAGGAAATTAATTGAAAAGATGGATGCCATTATTTGGTTGCAAGAAAAACCAAATTAAAGGGACTTGTTATTCCAATTAATTTTTTCAATGAATGCTCCCTGGAAGTCAATGTTTTTTTTATTGTGCATTTTCTCAAATTGGTTATTTATTTACAACACACACCAACCTGCTGACATAACTGGTTTAGTTGATCTATCCACCGAAGGTACACTGCAAAAAAGAAAAAAGAGAGCATTCCAAAAATGTTGCACAGCCATTATTGTACATCTGTATAAACAGTGGTGATATTAAAATGCACCATACATCAGTGGCATGAGGTGTTCAAGAACAAAATCTGATAACTAACTTCCAGTTCAATTAATAGTTGAAAGGTGAAACCTTTTCTATTACCTTGGAGTCGGCACAGAATACAGTGAGGAGTAGCTTGGCGGGGGTGGCATGGCACTTTGTGTCCGTCCACCTTCACTTGGAGCACCATGCTCACGTTGATTATTACCCACAGTTGAATCATTGCTGGCAAAAGGCTTGTGATGCGATGTGGGTGGGGCAGGGTAGTCTCCGATCAATGGTGGTGCACTAGGAACGACACTTGGTACCTCAACATGAGGTGAAGACATGCTAGTCTGGTGTTGTGTCATTCTTTGGGCCTCCTGTTCTCGTCGAGCTTTTTCTTCAGCCTCCCTTCTCTCAAGCTCTTTCCTTTTAACTTCTTCCTCTTCTTTCTTAAAACAAAAGTACAACATTGTGTGTAAAAGAGCTATACAGTAAATGGTATGAACCCGGGGGTAACAGTCGAAGGTTAGCTACGTTCCAGTTTTCTCCAATTTGTGTAGGTACCTCAAAATAATATTTTTCTAATTAATGGTACAAAACTATTGAAGCCACTGTAAACAAAGGGGTAGTTCTGCCTAAGGAAGATAAACGATTTTTATGTGTGTGACCACGATGTGATATTTCTGCTAGTGTCTGACCATTGTTATAAAAGCTAATAAGAAGACAAACTGTTATTGTGTTCCCAGAACCTGCTTCTCTTTTGGTCAGCACCAGGAACAGACTCTGTCAGTTCATATTTTTTGAGCATATTAAGTCAGAAGGGGGGTGGGTCTATTCTTGATTTGACGTCACAAATTGATGTGCATCGCATCAAGTCTTTGTAAATATGCATGCAAATCAATTTGTGACATCAAATCAAGAATAGACCCACACCCCTTCTGACTCGGTCGTGGAACGAATGATGAACAGTTTTTCGTAACTTTTAAATGCTACAAATAGCCAGAATTTGATGAAAAGGAGAAACAAAAGCTGAAATTCTTTTTGAACTGGTGCATATTTTATTTAAGCCAAAGCCCATGAAGCACAAGCTTTCAAATTGGAAACAGGCAGTCTGCATGCTCTTGGCAGTGCCCCCCCCCCCCCCAAACAGCTGGCTCTAGGGATGAGAGATATTTGACAAAATAATGGCCATGCAGTCATGATCAGCAAAACTTCACAATTTAACATATACCAAAGAAGAAAAATCATGTTAATAATGGTACATTATGAAAGGTTACTGCTTTCTGTTCCATGGTACCTTTCTGGTCTCTTCAGCCATGAACTGCTGGTATTCCTGCTGATATCTTTCCTTTAAAACTCTTTTGAGTTCCTCTGCCATGCTGAATACTTTCCTGAGGCTCTAAAGTTCGCAAGAGACAAATAAATGCACAATTAAATGTACTTTCTTAAAGGAAAGGATGGGCTGGTTCTAGTTTTAATAATAATTAATAATTATTATTTAGCTATATTATAATTCACACCATCTACATCATTGCCAACTGTCCAAATTTAAAATAAATTAGACAGTTTTTCCTCAAATGTTCCAATAATCTGTATACCTTCCATTAACCAATCAGATGTCAAGAAAAACTTGTTTGGAGGGGGAAAACATCTGCCATGTTTAAATATTGTCGGACGCTATAAATTAATAAGTAACAGAACTTCATGCCTGTCCAGTTTGGTAATAACTGAATTCAAAAATTCAGAGGACTGCCAAAGTAGATTGAGATTTGTTCTAGATATGGAAGCCAAGCTAAAATCTCTGTCCAACAAACCAGACTGAAATTTGCCACAGAGACAGAGGAGCATTTTAAAGTGTGGGGAACAAACTCATATCCAAGTGCATACCCTCTGAACAACTTAGCTTACGGGTAGCTTACTGTGTGCATCTTAGGAATTGCATTTAATTAGTTTGTCCTTGATGTCAACGAACCTAACAAATGTAGCTTTGAAAATTGCTGCTAATAATTTGAAGTTTCCATTCCTTCTAAATATTATACCCTGACAGATACAGGCTGTACAACAGCCTGTTCCAGGCTCTTGGTAGCTGGAAAAGGCTAACTGCAGACTGGTAGACAAGATCTCAAGAATGAACTTTCTGCCAAATCAATTTTATGTTGTGAGAGCAATAGTTTTAGCACCGAAACATGGAGGGGCTGCATCCCCCATCTACGCCCAAAAAATATTCCATTCCTTCCCTGCTAGTTGCGACCTATGCACCATGTGGGGACAAGGCCCTAAGGCACATTTCTGTTGGATTTTACCTTTTTGTTAATTGCTTTATCTGCTGGTGTCGCCTTGGCATATTCTGGGTGTGCAGGAAGTTTCTCCACGAACAACCTGATAAGTAAGTTAAATAAATAAATAAATAAATAAATACTTAATTGACCACTCCCCAATGGGGCTTTTCAGGGCCAATATAAACAAACAAATATTGTAAATAAACATAACACGATAAGTATCCCAACGAGAAGCGTAGCTGAGGAGGTGAACTCGGGGATACCGAGTACAACGCCAGCTAGTAGTCAGCGGGACTTGAACCCGCGACTTACCGATTTCAAGTCCAACGCTCTAACCAATCGGCCATGCTGAAAGTACAGTAAGGTGTGCTCATGTGCCAGGTGTGCTCATCAGGCCAGAGTTTATCCCAGTTCCTTTGCATGAAGTGACTAGCAGTATTTATCTACTCCCTTCTGGATTGGATGCCACTCCATAGCAGCTTTAAATATTTCACATTTATACACCTTGGTCAAGAGAGACACTTAAACCCATTGACTCCCGGAGATTTTAGAAAAAAGTTCTTTTCTGGACATTTGTGACATTTTATGGCCAGTTGTGAGCTAAATCTGCTACCCAATACTCAAAACTTCCTTTGCAACATGAAAACATGCCGTCTTTCCATAAGAATGCTCAGGCATGTGCAAAAGGCAAAATTTGAGTTAAAAAGTGACACACCTCTTTAGGCTTTTTTTTCACTTTTTCCCTTCTCCTTTTCTTATCGTTTTGCTACAGTTGTTGGCCTTCTACTGGGTTTGCCTTCATTCCAAAAGTTCCCAAGAAAGTGTTATCCAAGCAGAAAATTTGTGTCATGGAGTAGCCAAGGGTCAGCTCTCGAATCTCTTTATGGTGGCCAATTCACAAAACCAAATTATATTTTTATACTTCCCTCCGACGCAGCACCACAGTTTCTTTAGAAACTTACTCCCTCGTAGCCAAGGGTAGTTGAGGCAATTTTTCCTCTGAGTTTTTTCACTCAAATTTCTAAGCATTTCCATGTGTATTTAATATGCTCAATTAACTCTGTCACTCTGATCTGGGTATCATTGGAAAGATCTTTTCCTCCTGCAGAGATTGAGTATAAGTTATGCCTTTTTTGGTAAAACATGATGACTTCAGAAGAGGAAAAAGGGGCAATGTTCATAATGGGTTAAGAGAAAAGTATTGTCCATGAACACAACACAGTGCACCAGCCAGGGCTCAAACCCAGACTGCCCGATCAAGAGTCAATCATACCTCCTATACATGTACAAACAACCTAAAAAGACATTTCATAATAATATAAAAAACAGTGTATGATTTTAAATAGTGATTTTTAGCAAACATTCAATGAACCTCATTGTATGTGTGGTTTAAATTTTTGTGGAACTAATTTTAAGATTTAAGTAATGCTCTACTTACGTGATGAATTTTGAATATAAAATAAATGCACTTTCCAGATTCCCCTCATCATGGTAAATCGTTGCCTATGTTTGAACCAAGATAGGAAGGAAACATAGCTAAATTAGTATAGGTACTGTAATCATAGCGGAGCTCTGGTGGCCCGAAGGGCCGCCAAGCAGAGCCCCATACTCATATGGGAAAGAAAACGAAACCCATGAGTTATATATTACGGTTTTGAGTTCAATTTGGAATTAATTTGCATGAGAAAAATGAACGAGAAAAACCGTACGATTGCTTACTAATAATATAAACATGAAAAAATTCACCTGGAGGAAATACCAGAAGATCTTACAGAATTCAAACAGGAAGCGAGCAGTTGATGCAGATTTGACACTTTATTTATGGATTGGTTAACCTATTGACTCCTGGAGATTTTTGAAAAAAACATGTTTTTGAGACATTTTGAACATTTTCTAGTCAGTTATAGTCTAAATATGCAAATTTCTCCAAAATGCATTTGCAGAATGAAGGCATGCCAGGTTTTTCACTAGTATCGCATTTAATGATATTTTAGCTCAGGCATGCACACAAATCAAAATTTCAAGATAGTTTTTGGACAAGAAAGTGACCCACGTCTTTAGGCTTTTCGATTTCTTTATTTTTATTTTTCGCTTTTCCTTTCTCCTTTCCTCGTATCTTTTATATGCTTTTGTTGGCCTTTTACTGGGCTTGCTTTCAGTTCAAGAATTGCCATGAAAGCATCATTGAGCCGGTTACGGCCGGTTTAGGAGTCAACGGGTTAATGAAGATCACCTAATAATGCTACGAACTGAAAGCAGTTCGTTTAAAAACATTTGCAACCATAATCCAGAATTTCAATGTGTAATTTGCACTGGTGTTTGTACACTTTTTGCACTGTGTTACACTGCACTGCTCTCAGCCAATCAGAATCGAGTAAGTTGTTCATGTATATTGTTAATTATTGAAAAACAACAATATAGTGATTTCTCTAACCTAATGAGTCAGAAACAGTTACTGATATACTAGTCTAATAGACATTCACTGCTTCTTTTTTTTTAATTTTGACTATTAGGCGGTTCAAGAAAATATACCTAATACTCTCCATATGGAAGCTCACTGAAAATTTCTGAGGGTGGGGAAGGTAGAGGGGGGGGGGGGGGTGGTGGGTCTCAAAAGCCAAAATTTGAAAAGGAAGATATAAGTTAGTTATACTGGAATTTCCAGAAAGGAAAGAAAGTTCAAACTAGAAACCTTTTCAACGGAGGGCTTGTATGAAGAGTTTTTTGCAACACATTTATGCAGTAACTGACATACACCAAGGAAGATGCCAAAAATTATGAGTGAAAGGTCCACAAGTATTTTTATCATTCAATTCATTTTTCCCTCCTTAATTTTTATTGGCCCAGACCCTACCACATGACCTACAAATAACTGCCTATGAATAATGGTCTGCTCATGCGTATTAGTGTCCAACAGTGATTTTGCTACAAATACTAATCTGCTCATGCGTAGTTGTGTCCAATTCTGGGAAAAATGGCAGCTAGGAAACTAAAATATTCCGCTTCGGCATTGTGGGAAAGGAGAAATGGGTAAAGACTAGCTCGTATTATCAAATGTGAAGTAGTGGTTTTGTGTGTATTTATACTTCATCAGGAAAGCAGGCATTCAAAAGTTTGCGATGGTAATCATGCAAAACTAAAACAATTATCGAACTCGGTTTTTGCAAAATGTCGTGAATTGTCAGTGGTGAGGAGATCAGTTATTAATTCGGCAAATAATTAATTTCTTCGCCACTGACAAATCACGACATTTTGCTCAACCTCGTCCAATAATTGTTAATTATTTGGACTGAATTATATTGCTTAAAAAATTGTGAGACTTTGAGTTTGTACACCAGCTAGAAAGTGTACAATGGCATTGTCAGATTGCAGGATTCTTTTAATTTTTTTCATTTCATTTTTTTATGTAGTGAAATATGCATGTATGTGCAAACTGACAAAAATTACTCAATTTGTTGCTTATCAGTTTTAAGGTAAGCAAAAAATAAGCTGTGTTCATGTCTTTATTTAGCAGATGACATCACTTAACACGCATACTGGAAATATAGTTTGCAGTGATGCACAAAAGCTGTAGACGCGATAGGAACTTTATATTCTTTCGCAATGCTTAATCCTAAGGTTATCGATAAAAAATTGTTCAAGCGCATAAGTTTAGTACGGCAAACTACATGATATGGGTTCCGAAAACATAGTGAATAATTTTGTTGACACTCGAACAGAGTGACACTCCAGGTCATTTTACACGCCGTATCATGAACGAACGAGTTAACACTTACCATTCGTTCCATTTCGACACCTGATCTAAAGTATTTCTTGGGTGCTATGCTATTGTCAACCTCTACTTGACCAGCAAATTGGACAAGTTTGCGAACTCTTTCAGCTGGATCTCGTCCTCCATCGTCCGCCATATTGATGTTTTGCTGTCAACTTATGACCCAGTTTTCCTCGGTCAAGTTGGTTGGAGGTGAGTCTTTCCCGCGCGAATTCCCGCGCGCGGAAAGACATATTTCCCAGGATGCAATGCGGTCAGATTCCTGCCAGCTGGCGACTGTCGCTGCACAGTGATGTGGTTCCTCGTGATATGTGTATCTTCGTATCGTACACATATCACAACTGATATGCCATGCCTAATGGTTAGTGCGCTGGACTCCGTATCGGACAGTCCGGGTTCAAGCCTCTAGCCGGTTAACTGCGTTGTGTTCTCGGGCAAGACACTTTACTCTCTCAGTGCCTCCCCCACCCAGTCAAGACCCACATTTGACCCTTGCTAACCATAGAGTCCCCAGTAGCTCAGCGGTTAGAGCGTCCGACTAGATCACGGAGGTTCGTGGTTTCAAATTCCATCTGGGACTCGGATTTTTTCCGAGTTCTTGTTGATGCCAATTCTATGTTGAAAGATATTAAATTTACCCAAATGAAAAATTACCGTTGTACTGTACTGCTCTCATAGAGTCTAAATATGCGATAATAAGATAATTCACTGCGTCTGGTATATTGGGATGCATTTTTAACCATTCTGGTACCCCCCTAGATGACTTGCACCTGTGGCCTGCTCTACAAATGCGTTATTTGCATTAGCCACTTCTCCCCCACCCCTCCCCCGCTTCGCAAGTATGCTGTGCGTTCCCTGAAGTTACAAAACTGAAATAAGAATTACAGCAAAACTAATGCTGGATTAGTTTAATCTTACTTTGACAACCTAAACCGTATGGAAAAAAGCCACACCTAATACCGTGTGAAATTTCTGAGCAGAATAAAACCAACCAATGCGTCTTTACTTTGTTCAAAGACAAGTAACCTTCAAAGACAATTGAATGGATTACCACTGACGTAGCTGCAAATAGAGGGTCCTGAAGGAGGGGGGGGGGGGGGTACCAATCCCATTTTCCAGCCCAATTTGTTTCCAAATCCCACGTCCCAGTGTTCAAACCCATTCCCACTAGCAGAATTCAGAAAAAAATCCCAATGTTACACATACTTCGTATCGCTTCAAAATACGGCATAACAGTTGAAGACGCAAAAATTCACGAGGATTTGTGAAGATGTTCTGAAGACAATAGGGAAGATATTACGCAACCTAACAAAAAGACAGGACATAGTTATTAAATTGGCCGACAAAGGCTCTGGGACAGTAGTAATGGACAGGACTTGGTACGAAGACGAATGCAACCGACAACTAAATGACGCTAAATTCTACAGAAAACAGGACGAAGACATAATCAACCAAATTCAACAGCGAGTTACGACTTAAGTCCAACGCATGCTAAAAGACGGTTACATTGACGAAAAGACTAAACAATACCTTATACAAACTAACATTAAACCTGGACGCTTTTACATTTTACCTAAAATAAACAAAACCGGCAACCCGGGACGCCCCATAGTTTCATCTAACAGCCACCCTACGGAACGCATCTCACAATTCGTCGACTATCACATTAACCCTCTTGTATCTTCCATGGATTCACACTTTAAAGACACAACTGATTTCCTGAACAAACTTTCTAACCTTGCTACTCTACCAAGTAACGCCATACTTGTCACTCTCGACGTTTCATCATTATACACCAACATTCCACACAATGAAGGAATTGATGCTTGTCGTCGATTCCTTGAAACTCGTACTGATAAACACATTCCTACTGAGACACTTTGCGACCTTTTGCGTATGATACTGACCATGAATAACTTCACATTTAATCAACAACACTATCTTCAGATCCATGGAACTGCTATGGGTACTAAGATGGCTCCATCATTTGCTAATCTCTTCCTCGGCTTTTTCGAAACCAACGCCCTCTCTAATGCTCTTTTCCATCCTTACATTTGGTGGAGATACCTCGACGATATTTTCATGATCTGGACTGAAGGACTAGATCATCTGAAAATATTCGTCGATTATCTCAATAACATTCATCCCACTATTAAGTTCACTAGTAATCACTCATTAACCAATGTTCCCTTTCTCGACGTCATGGTATCTCCACATAACGGCACTATACAAACTGACTTACACACCAAACCTACGGACAAACACCAACACCTCCTCAGCTCATCATGTCATCCTCAACATACTAAAAAGGCTATTCCATTCACTTTAGCTCTTCGCATCCGCCGTATTTGTTCTACTGACGCTAAATTTAATCTTCGCCTTAATGAATTAAGAACATACCTCTACGCACGAGGTTATGATAACACTTTTCTTGACTCGCAGTTCAAACGATCTGCTAATATCTCTCGGACTGACGATTTGCATACTAACCGTCACGATTCCGTCAACCACTTACCTTTTGTTGTCACTTATAACCCAGCACTTCCTCACATTTCTAGTATTCTACGGAAACATTTTAACATTTTACGTTCCTCCGACCGCTGCAGAGAAGTTTTTAAACTCCCTCCTATTGTCGCCTTCAGACGCACTTCTAACCTTCGCGACATTTTAGTTAAAGCCAAACTACCCACTATCACGGCAGCCGCTACTAATAACACTCTTTTACCACCGGGCTCCTTCCGCTGTGGACAAGATTGCGCTACTTGTCCTTACATTACTAACGGTCTAAAACACTTACACTTTCTTTTCCACTGGCGAAATCCGTAACATCACTTCACACATAAATTTAATCTACATGATTCAGTGTAACCGCTAGCGACGTCTCAAAGACAGATTCAACGAACACAGACGTTCAGTCGACAAAACTAACATTAAATCCAAACCCACTACTGTTGCCGAACATTTTCTTTCTCATCCTAACCACTGTCACACTGACGTGCAACTAATCCCGCTTGAACTAATTCACTCCTCACGTGACTCAATCAGAAAAGCCAGAGAGTCCTTTTTACTCGTGAATGGAATGAAACGAGTATAGTGGTTCCAAATATGCTAATTTCACTCGCTCACTCATTTCCCGTAAACTTTTTTTTTAATGCCGCTGACTAGTGCACAATTTGTATCGTTCAAGTACTATCGCTATGTATCGCGGGCTCTAATTCCAAGGGAGAGACCCTGGGAACGAGGTTGTGTTTTGAACTCGGCTGGCTATTTGGACGATCTACGGTGACTTTTTAAATTTTGAGCTTACTCTATTCCTTTAGCGAATCGTTCTGCAAATTTACTCGTGAACTTGCATATGCTTTGAGGCCGTGGAAAGTCTTCATGGTTCTTGCTTCGCAATCTACATAACATCGTTTGTTTTGCGGCCGGAGAAGTCTTCATGGTTCTTGTTTACTTCAGCGAATTGTTCTGCGAATTTAATTGTCGACTTCAGCTAGCATCATACGTTTTGAGGCCGTGGAAAGTCTTCATGGTTCTTGCTTCCCAACCTACATAACATCGTTTGTTTTGCGGCCGGGGAACACTTCATGTCAGCTAATCGTTTCGTGAATTTACTCGTGGAATCCAGCTAGCCTGCGATGAAGACCCCTCGCATCGCTTGTTTTGAGTCGGGGAAAGTCTTCATGGTTCTTGACCACCAAGACAAAAAAAGGTATCTTTTCTTGACTATGAATCCAGCCATTTATTTAAGCAACTATAAAAATTGCATCGGTAACATTGCACGGTTTTCAGGTAGACCCCACTTGTAAATCAACTTTTCAACGTCCTTGGTCCTCACCATTTACACTCTTTCATTCACGAGTTCAGTGGCTCACAGCCACTTTGATTCATAGATTTAGCGGGGACATTGGAGCCCCATGGACTGAATAGACGCGATGAATCTTAAAACTTGTAACTAACGTAGAAATCTTTTATTTATGTTAACTTATAATTCATGTTTGCTTTGTAGCTCGTAGTCTATTTTCATTTTTATTTTATATAGATATTTCTATCTTTCTCTGGAATCATCTTGTATACGTAATTCCGCCACTCCTATAAGTTTCGAAATACGTATTGCGGCACCACCATAATATAATATTGAAATTTCATGTTAAAAAATTAGTAACATCTAAACCTGAAGAAGGCTGGTCTGGCCAGCCGAAATATTGTTCAAAATATATCACGTTGTTTCAGCCTTGCAGTAGTCTTTGACTTATCATCGTTTATTAAGATATCAGTGACGTCACCTAAAATTATTATTGGATGGGGTTTTTGCCATACCGGCTTCGGATGATAACACTTACCGAGATCTTGATTATTTTGGATATCACACAACACAAATGATCTAATAGTTGTTTTATTATGCAATTACTGTCAAAAAATGACGACATTTCACGCTTCCACATAAAATATTTTAACGCTTGTACTAATTCTTTTTTGTCCTCAGGATCCTGAATGTTTTTCTCCTCAAAGTATTCGTCGATCAATTCCTTCGCAACTTTGTCTCTCGAGATTGACGACACTGTGCGCACAACCTACAGAGTGTTTAATCAATAGAGGGGGTAAGTTTCTAAAGAAACTGTGGTGCTGCGTCGGTGGGAAGTATAACAATATAATTTGGTTTTATCAACTGGGTTGATAATGTCAATTGGCCACCGTAAAGAGATTCAAGTGCTAAGAATGCACTTGAATCTCTTTACGGTGGCCAATTGACATTATCAACCCAGTTGATAAAACCAAATTATATTGTTTAATCAATAATCTATATGGAGGTTGCGATCAACTATAGGCTCCTTGCCAATAAGAAGACAAATAGTTACTGCAGTGCATTATAGTAGCGATTATTTACTTTACAAGTTGAGGACATTTCGCATTCCTGCCTGTAGGAAGTCTGTTTTACGACCAAGAGAATACGAACTAGAGCGTGATACTTATTCTTCCAAGCCTGGTCGGACCCCGGGGGGGTACTCCCGTATGAAAATGACGGGGTGCTCGTCGGAAATTTTCGAAAACACCCCTAAAAGGTACCAGAATCTCATTTTGTGGGCGTGGCTCAGAGTAATTTTTACCCCTAAAAGGTACCATTTCTGAAGTAATAAATTAACTGGATCTGGCAATTTTTATAGTGATAAACACGCTTTTATACGGAAGGCCCCTAAAAGGTACCACAACATCTTAAGCGGCGGTCATTTTAGATTTTTGCACCCTAAGCGGTACCAATTCACAAATTTTACCCCCTAAAAGGTACGACGAGCACCCCCGTCATTTTTATAGGGGAGTACCCCCCCGGGGGTCGGACGCCTCATGCCTCACGCCTCACGCCTCTTTCCCAGAGTCGCTGTCACAAAAAATACGGATGCTCTGTAAACTTGGCTTTTCACATGCACTTACACTGAACACAAATACAATTCACCACAAGTTGAGGCCACTGATTCGTAAAAATGAAAAGTTCTCGCTAAACATGCTAAAAATTGATACGAACAAGGCGCTTGACCAATTTTCTGACGTTTCTCAATCCAGGAAATAAGTGATGTCTCGCCTGGTCATGGGTAAAAGATATTTATCCCCTTCCTATTTTTGACAATTTTTTCCCATTCCCAGTGACCAAATCCCAGTCCCAGTCACCCAAATCCCATTTTCGCAGTGTAAAAACAGGCCAATCCCAGTTCCCATTTTACCCCTTCGGGACCCTCCAATTAGGCTCCGGCTAGACGGGGGTGGGTCGAGGAATGGGTCGGGGGAGGTTGAGCATCTCCCCATTCCCCTTTCCCGCTCCGCTCAACCGCCTTTCTCCCAACCCCCTCCTCTTTCTTCCCGCTTTCTCTTCGCCCCGTCCCCGCCAAAGAGCCTGTTCACAGGCTAAAAATAACGCTAGCATTTGCCAATGTCTAATGAAATCCCAGCTGTTGTCGGGCAGCCATGATGCCCGGACAACTTTTTACGCTTTCCAATGCAAACGCCAATGCTTTGTTTTGACAACGCGTTTTCAACGAGTTCTGTAACCTGAATTCCGAACTTAGATTTAATACATGTACCACTGTTTTGTGCGATCAAAATGTTGATTTGCACTTGCAGCCCTGTCAGATATTCATAATGTAGGTTGTGTTAGCCTAAAAGGCAGTAAAATAACTGTTAAGATCTCCACCACCTCCTTATCCTCTTGAGGCGTTAGGTTATAAATCTTCTAATATCGGCAACACCACAACGACAAACCAATGCGGAATGGTGCCGGATCTTTGTAGACCTTCACAATTACTTGATTCACTCCGACGAAGGGCTAACGCTCGAAACGTCAGCTCTTGAATCTCTTTACGGTGGCCAATTCACATTATCAACCCAGTTGATAAAACCAAATTATATTATACTTCCCACCTACGCAGCACCATAGTTTCTTTAGAAACTTATCCCCTCTATTCATTTGTAGACCTAGATCAGTTAAAATCAAAAGATACTATGCAAAAAACGGTAGAATGATCTCCACGACGAAGAGAAGAAATTAAAACAGAAATAAAATCACATTACACAAATACAATGTTATTTTATTTCTGTTTTAATTTCTTCTCTTCGCCGTGTGCATCCGTCTACCGCTTTTTGCGTTACGTTATATCCGTGCGTGAAAAGTCACTGTCCAGCCAGGCGTTGCATGTGATTCGGATGGCGGCTGGGAACGAGGAAGTCCCAGATGGGCTGCACCCAACTGAACTCTCTGAAGGATGCCCATTGACTATCTTAAATGGTACGATACTTTCGCATTTCTTATAGGATCTATTTTAAGCTTTGCCGATCCGATCACAGATGCCCTCACACTGGTCGAATTCTACAAAGAAAAGCACAAGCAATGGTTCAATTGGGGAGTGACTTTTATGATTGTTCCTTGCCTCGTATTCGCGATGGTTTGTACTGGGACCTATCACCGTGTACGCAAAGTAATAGCTTGCCTTCTCAGTGTTTTATGGATTTTCAGCCCGCTCTCTCCTGCTGTGGCGTCATTTAACGCATTTGTCCTGTCCTGAAAAACTTCAAAATACTCTGGCGCAACCAGGGAATAGATTGCGGCGACGAAGTAGACGAGGTCACTAGCCTACTTGTATATGGGAAGCTTGCTCCATTCACGGAGGCAATGACTGAATCATTTCCTCAGTTTATCATTCAGCTTTAAGCCGCTATATAGTGTTCAAGAGGAACCAGTTAAATTAATTCAACTGATATCACTCGCAGTGTCTTGCCTTAGTTTAGTTTGGCCTTTCTCAGGTGCCGATGAACTTTTACACGAGGAAGACATCGACATGAAGATAAAACACAAAGTTCTATTCTGTTTCACACATTTGCTTCTTTTGACAAGTCGACTGTTCGCAATATGTTATTTCATTATGAGCTATCGACGATGGATCTGTGTTGTTTTGATAGCCCATTCTATAATCGTAGCATTAGCCGACTCCACTCGCGTTGTCGATTGCTGTTCATACTTTTTCTTTATTTCACTGGATTAGGGATGACCTCTCTGCACCGGTCGACGCAGACGATTTTGCAAGCCGAAGGAAACAACTTAAAACAATACAGTGGCTATCAAATATTTTGTTTGTAGTGGAAAATTTCGCCATGATTCTACTGTTCTATAATCACAGCAAGTCCTCGCATATCTAGTTCGCCCTTGCACTTACAGTTTATGTTTGTTCAGCGAGTGTCCTTGGCGCAACGACCAGGCTTGCTCACTTTGGTTCGTTATTGAAAAGCAGAGGAGCGCCAGAAACAAGTGTAACAAATGAGGAGTTAGAAGCTGTAGGCGTTGCAATTGAACAGGAAGTGATGAATTTATATGCTACAGCACAGTCAGGCAGTCAGCCCATAGGTGTTAACATTGGCTACTTTGATCTGGGAAAAGATGAACGTTACTTAATTAGTTGGGGGCAACAGTCACGCTAGCATACAAGCATTACACGTCGTTATTTTGATCGTCGCACAACGGTTCCTCTGGTCCTCTAAAGCGAAATGGAGCGTCTCGTCTCCTATCCCGATTTCCTTAGCATGGAGCGACTACGAGTATTTCTATCCCCCCTGGATGGGATGCTAGTCCATTGCCGGGTCACCACCCAGCAGTAAACTCGCTAGTACCCATTTATACATCTGGGTGAAGAGCGGCAGTATACTGAGCTACAAGCCCCGGCCGAGGCTCGAACCCGGACCGTCCGATCCGGAGTACAGCGCACTTAACATTGGGTCACCGCGTCTCCCATATTCAAAGTTCCGAGTGAAAAACATCCTCTTGCACTGGACGATTCCTGGAGTCAATCTATCCTCAGTTTTCGGGCATTTCAGGAAAAAGGTCTGCCATGGAAGAGATACAAACAGCAAAATGATCTGACGATTTTTATCATGAAGCAATTTTATTGCAGTGAAATACTAAGGACACTTCATCTGAAACTAAAAACTAAGCAAGCTGGATAAAAACACGACACAACAATTACTACTTCAGACTACTTTGTAGCTGAAAATGTTTCACCTTAACAACATGCAAAAACATTGAATAAAAACACTATTCCAGTTTCCGAAAATAAAACATCAACAGAACGTGCTCATCAATAGCCAATCAAATTTCGAGTTGACAGCTCGTGTTGTGATAGATTTCTCTTATTAACCAAGCGCGAGGGCTGTACCGGGAGAATATCGGCCCGAGATCTTGACAGGATGGATCGTGAGCAGCAAGGCACATCCAGCTAGAGACCGCGGGCCGATATTTCCCAAAAAAATTGCAAAAAAGTAGTATCGACTTTAACCGGCTATGTACTTAAAAAGTACTGGGCCGGTTACCTTTAGCCTGCGAACACAGACGGATTTCCGGTTTGTGATTGGTTGATTTTAAGCCCGGCCAAAACGAGGATGAGAGTGGACTCGTTAACCTTCATCGACTATCATATCGGACCAAACGAGACAAAACTCTCATTGACTCTCATGAAACATTTGAGCGCGTTAAAACTCGACGAGAGCGCACGAGAGTTGAACTCTCTACAACTCTCATCTTCGTTTGGCCCGGGAATTAGTTACTGGCTCGTGCAAATGTCTCAGTCGTAACAAACCGCTCAGTTAGTTTTGGGCCATATAAAATAATCTGAAGAATGAATCCAAATTTGATGTGCGGCCACCGTGTCTTAATATGCCACTTTCGGCTCCACTTTGTCAGTTGCGTCATTTTCGTCCTCTAGGAATTCCCAGTCGAAATTCTGAAACGAGAAGAACGGTTGTAAATAAATGGTAATCTGTTAGTAATCAACAATGATAAACACCTGATTTCTCCATGCACTATCAATACAATGTCAAGCAAGCAAGTGATGGGAATAAAGAAATTTATAGGCGACTGGGGCGATTTTGTCAACAAGTTCCACAAAATTGTCAGAACTGACATTTAAAATCTGTGCAATGGTGAGCTCTGCGTTCGAGACGCAGTGGCTCATTTCCGGAGCTGATTCCTGTTCTTCTGTACAAGTATCATTAACAATTAGAGGAATTGTTACACCCTCTGAATGGAATGCTTGTCCGCTGCAGAACAGATTAATGATTTAGTCGTGCCAGTTGATGACGTCATGTGTTAGTCCCTGACGTTGCTAAGCAACATGACGTGTTCGCTCTCGCCGTGGTTTATGATTGGATGAAGTCGGAAACGCCCCGAGTGTATCAACGAAGATTTGCCGAAACTAGTGCTTGTTCTCTCGACTGGATTGTACCTCCGAGTCACTGATCTGATCGATCTTCAGTTTGTTAAGCATTCCAGCGAATCTGCAAGACATGAAAGGTAGCAGTGACTAACGTGACAAAGTAGGCTATAACCAGGTTACTTTGAGCTCCTAAAAGGGCAATGTTTATGGCACGGCAACCACCGTGCGTGAAATAACAGGTAAGAAGAATTCACAAAAACTCATTCCAGGTTTTTGGGTTCTCGCGAAGAAGTCTGTGTCACAGAGTGCGAATACAACTGGCTCTCATTACTCCTGACCGCTTTACCATTCGAGAGCGGCAAAGAAACGGCACGAGAGGTGGGCTGGACCTATATACACAGGCTGTCTGTTTGCAGCCGCAATACGTGGTTCTGTCACATTCATTGTTCAATTTGCAAACCTGGCAAAATAACGTTTTGACTTACCGTTCAAAGTTTCTGGAACTCTCTTCTATCAGAACAACGGATTGTGTACCAGCACTACAGAAACAAGACCCAATACATTTTAAGCGCTTTTACCGCGTAAACCTCGATGTCGAAAGTCAAGAGTACTTTACATTGACGCTCACATACCAAGATGTCGCGAGTGAAGAAAGCGATGTAGATGATGAACTTCTTGAGCAACGATGACAACCTTGCTCTCTTTGTTTCTAAAGTGAAGGAAAAGGAAAGAATGAATTGCCATTTTCTCAACTTTATCTACAAGGCAGAGGTAAATACAGAATAACCGGGGTCCCTTTTATATTTATTGTAAATTGTCTCTGAAAATCCGATAAGGGAGGGGTTGATAAGTTCAGATAATTCTTTCATTCATTCACTCCGATTCCGTCGTGCTTATGACTCCGTTTACGCCTCAGCTATCGACATTCACTAGATCGTAAGTGCTCATGTGACTCCAACTCCGTCGCTAGTGAAACCAGCCTTTACAAAACACTAAAATAACAACCTTTGATTGGAGAAGTCTCCACAAGTCAACCTGTCTTTGCTTCTGCATCTGGAAGAAACATTTTTAAAACGTTTAGGACTTCTACTGAGACCAAACTGTTTTGATTGAATGGATTTTTAAAAGACACTTTTTCTTTTTTGGGACAAAAGTGTCCCAAAAAAGAAAACTTTTCAGGGTCGGCCCGTCTTCTATTGGGAAAAATCGTCTTACTGGAAAGCTTTAACCAAATCAACCGTGACAACCTTGTTCAGAAAATCATACAGAATTTCTTTTCAAACAGAACACCAAAACCCTAACTAATCTAAAATGACTAATCCTAATAAAGCATGGCGAAAAAGTCGTCTATTAATTAATCTGTTTCATGTAAAACAGGCTTTAATGTAAAAAGCTTTAATTTAGTTTACTTTTCGCTTTGCTTTAATTTAGTTTCATTTTCTTTAATAATTAGCATATTTTAAACTATATAGAAGCTACATCCGTGTACACAGTTTTTCATAATAAGTTGTAGCTTTTCTATATTTTAAATTGTTAATGCTTGATGTATTTACCGCGTTTAAATAAAGATGACGATGATGATCTTACATTAGTGTCGCCTAAAACGTTCGCTCATTTTCGTCTTGTTTAAGCCACATCTCAATTCTTTACTGTGCTCTATGGACTGCCAGACAGCTGGCAGCTAGTACAAGAAGAGTTGTTTAATGAGTCGTTGTCATTGGCTGACAAGACACCATCTTCTCTCTGATTGGTTTGAACGTGTCACGTGTCTTTCATGAACTAATAAGAAAGCTCGGCAAAACGTGTTTTTTGAGGCATTTGATCGTAAACCAACCTCTGTAAGCTCTTCTGCCCTGGCGACAAGTTTAGATTTGACTTGAAGAAGACGATGCATCACTCTCAGGATTTCCCTTCTGCACGACATGATTTCACTAGAAAATAGAATTCATGATAACATACAAAAAGGAAGCTCAGAATTACTTGTCCTTCAAGAATAGATACTACAGTATAACAACATGATTTGGAATATTATTACTTCGTGCCTGGCAAAGATACTCATGCGCAGGATTAAAAGTTGATTGAGGGTTCAATTTTTCTTGTTTCACAGAAAAACCTTACAGAAAAGTTAAGAAACTAAAATAAAAATTCTCGCTAATCCTGAACTAGAATAGCGTTGCTCATTCGAAGTTAAATGTACAAACAACTATATTAGGACATTTTATGACGCGCAGTGAGTAATGAAATTTCGTACAAACCATGTTGATCTAACTTAGCGGGCTTGTACATTTTCTACTCGAGTAAACAATATCGACACAATCTAGACTTCACTAGGAGGTCCGGTGGCCTAACTGATGAATTCCGTATCAAATGGTCCGGGTTCGAGCCCCTGAGTTTTTGCGTTGTGTTTCAGGCAAGACACTTCACTCTCACAGTGCCTCTCTTTACCCAGGAGAATAAACGGGTACCAGTGAATTGTTGGGGAAGCCTGACAGAATGGTGGGAGAAACCTGCGATGGACTAGCAACCCACCCAAAAGGAGTAGAAATACTCCTAGTCGTTCATAATACAGAAACTGTACCTCAGCTGAGAGAAGATATCCTTGTGGAGTTTCTCTCTTTGTGCGAGGATCTGTACAATAACCGTGGCCATTTGTTGACAATCTGCCGGTCGCCTGTCGCCTTTAAAACACAAGTGCAAGCGTCACTCGAGTAAGGAAGGGATACTCCCATACGTAAGGTACATTAGTATGAACCGTATCCGGTCATTTCAACGCAAGCTTCGTACCCAACAATTAGTCCATTCGTCCCCAGCTGAAAACACTGATTATTTCAAGTTCTTTGAGCGTACCCACCACTAGAGTGAAAACACTGATTATTTCCTGTTAAAAATGGCTTAAAGGGCTGCTTCAATTAAATACGAAAGCGAGCTCGATCTGTCTTACGCATATCAAATACATTTAGTAAAAGAAAACAACTTTATGATAGCTGGGTACGAATCCGAGTTAGGCCATTTTTTCGCTGTAGCGTGTTAACTGAAAAATAGTTTTATGCCTCTCAATTGGTACATCATAAAGTTGCGGCTGAAGTAACTACGATTGTTACTGTCGATTTGTTTCTACACAAAATAAAAATTTCTCTAAAAGAAAGGGTATATAAAATAAACACAGAGACACATGGTATGTTATGAACCTTACTTTGTCTCAGCTTGTCATACAGTTGTACAGCACAGTCGTACCTATGATCACAGGAAACACATTTTCATCCATTCTCGTCCCCAGAGCCGCTTGCCCCGGCTGGGCCTGTGCACGAGAAACAAGTGGCTCTGGGAACAAGTGATATGATTGGCTAGAATCAAACAAAGGGAGTCCAATCAAATCGTTTCCCCAGAGCCACTTGTTCCTCGTGCACAGGCCCAGCCGGCTAAGAAGGACAAGCGGCTCTGGGACGAGAGTGATTCTAATCCAAATTAGAAAATCGGTACGTTGCCCGGCGGGGCGATGAACAATTCAACAAAGTAGACAAGAAACTGAACTATGCACATATGGCTCACAGTAGTTTGCTATCCACACTGACGCAACTGTAATTATATCGGGAAATAATTTATTCGAATCTGTTAGTTCCGAATCTACTCCCCACTGGGGACTGGGGCAGCAGCAATTAATGACGTAAAGAAGTGTCCAAGTAAGCCAGTCTATAAGTAGTCACAAGATTGTGAATAATTGTGTGACAGACTCCAAGTTTGAAGATTTCGAATAACATTTATTAATATAAATACTAAAATAACCTTGCGAACCTTTTGCAGAGTATCGAAGTCATTTATTTTTTGTAAAAGCGCTTTAAATATCAAGCTTAGCGTTTTACCTTAGTTTATCTTGTTTACATTTCGACTGTGTCCCGCTTGCATATGGACTCTTCTGCAGCTCAATAACTCTACCTTGAAGTGCTGCTGTTACATCTTTTAGCTGTGATAAATCGTTCTAAAGGGAACCAAAAGAGCCTGGTTGAAATGCCATAATAGGATAGATTAACCTGTACGAGATGACGTTTCCATAACAAGACAAAATCAGTTATGTGAAAGTGCCTATGAAGTAAAACATTAAAGGGGCAATATCGCGCTATTTTTAGTAACACATGATGAAAAATCATTTGAAAGACTATGATAATCGTAATGATAGAAACTGCTTATAGATGTTTTTGCGGGCGGATGGCCAAGATCAAGATTGATGCCAACTTGAAAAAGCTGGGCCGACGTTTTCAAGTTTTCCCATTGCATCTCAGATGACATCAGTACTACCTCGTCCTTCTGTTCTGGATTCACTTGATGTCATAAAATTAGTGACTGAGAAACGATTTCAGTATTGACCAGGCGTTAAAAGTTTAAATTTATCTAATTCTGACCAAAACTCGTGATAAACTCCGTGATACTTCCCTTTAAGCGTTGTTTTTGGCAGCTTGTTGTGTTTACTTTTCAAAAAGGCCTTAAACGAATGATGCTCAGAGGCAAATCCGACTTTTTGCCGCCTAAAGTTCGAATTATTTGCCAACCGAAAAGTCGTCCTTATTTGCACGCGGCCACTTCATCGTCGGTACTGCGGGAATCATACCCGCGAAGAATACTTCCCCCTGATCTGTGGCGTGCACACACGCCGACAAGGGCCCATCCAAAATACCCACAGATCGAACTAATTAACCATCTGTAGGCAACTGCTTTTATGATCGTTTGTACGTCATAACTTGCCCCAGTCCCTACTGAAATTGTAGCCACGTTTGAGCGGAGGAGGCGCATTGAGCGGCCAAAAGTCGGATTTTTCAACGTTAACATGATTTGCCTTTGGCCTTTTTCGAAAAATAAACACAAACTACCATTAAACGTTGTCCTCATTGGACAGACAACGCTCGTTTCTTGACAGAAGCTTTCTTCTTTTCAGAATTAGTTTCTTTCTTAGAAGTTCTTTCCCTGTTTAAGGACAAAAAGAAGCAAAAGAAGTTTCCTTCCTGGCAAAAAAGTTCACTTCAGTATTGGCAGAACAAACTCGGTATAAAACTTCTTCTCTTGACAGAAAAATGTATTTTCTTTTCAGACGAGGTTCCTTTTTGATGGAAGAATTTTGACATTTGCAGAGGCACATCCTTTCTTGACAGAAGTTATTTTCTTCGCAAAAGAAGCTTCCATTTTGGTAATAGAAGTTAACTTCATAGTAGAGATACTTCATTCTTTGTCGAAGAAGTTTTTCCCTGCAAGTAAAGTTCCTTTTCTTGCAGAAACGGAGAACTTTTTCGCTTCATTGACAAAAGGAACTGAAGGGTCTGATTCCCCGATTATTATTGCAGAAGAAGCAGTTTTCCTGATAGAAGAACTTTGCCTCTAAATTGCCAAAAGGAATGGTCTGATTTCGCGATGATTATACGAAAGAACGCGTTTTATGTTTACACTCTACTTGTTTTACACATATGCTATTTACATTGTGAAAGGACTCCACTTTTTTCTGCGCCCGTTTCCAGCTTCTAAGCAGTTTGTCGCCTGAAAAATAAAAACAATCAATGAAGTAGTCTATAACGTCTTATCACACACCCAAACAATAATTATTAATTATTAATTTTATTGCAGTGCAATATTAGCAATCACACCGTGTTACATACTCACTTTTAATGATGTTGATATTATCAGCATAAGTTTCTAAATCGGTCTGCAAACTGAAGAATAACATGATTAATGATTGAGAGTCGAGTAAAGGGATGGAAACACGACTTTGATAACATTAATAAATAAGGGCGTCTTTTCCAATACAGCTTGGTGTAACGGTGGCGTAACGGACGGTTCGGGTTCGAGCCCTAGCCGGGGCGCTGCGTTGAGTTCTTGGGCAGGACACGTTACTCTCACAGTGCCTCTCTCTCTGTATAAATGGGTACCGGTGAATTACTGCTGGGAGGTAACCCTGCGATGGACTAGCATCCCATCCAGGGGGGGGGGGGGGGGTAGAATACTCTATATCACTCTATATCATGCTACGGAAACCGGGATAAGTCCCGGCCTGATGGGCCACTAGGCTCGTATGCAGCCTTTTACCCTTTATATTTGCAGGTTCCTAGTTACCTGGAGTTGAAAAAGTCTATTTTGGCCTCCAGTTTGTTAAATTCAGTCATGAGATCAGTCTTGAGCTGTCCAAGTGAAGCGTTCAAAACTAACAGTGAAATCCTGTAATTTGGAAATAAAGAAAAATGCAATGAGGTTAGAACAAATAATGACAACATAACAAGCAAACAACTCTATAAGGAAATTTATCTCTCAAAGATATTGTATCCCACTTGGTATGAATATATGGACAAACTTGTGAAGAATTGTAAACGAATCACAGTGGGCACAGAGGACGCCAAAAGATGCACTGTCCTAATAACTTCCAGAGTTTTAAATCAATAACCCTGAAACTTTGCACCTAGATAGAACTTGTCGTTCTCTAAAATCCTGGTTTTTGTTTTTACAGTTTTTTTTTTTTCATTTTTGGCGGGAAAATGACGTCACGAATTTGGCGAGAAATTTTTGTTTTAGTGTTATGGGATATCTAATGATACCATTGAAAAGAACTTTGCGCAAGGATCTCCAAACTGAAAAAAAGGGAAAAAGGGCTATCCACTCAAAAGATACATTTTGAAATTTGGATACTGTACATTTTCCCAAAAATGCAAAAAAAACGTAGAATTTTAGATAATGACAAGTTCTATCTTGGTGCAGAGCCTGTTTGAACTCACTGAGCTGCTCTAAAACCGTCAATCAGTAGCTGATTTAACTTGATCTGCTCACGGCAAAAGTTTACTCCCTGAGCAAAAGCCCTTTTCAATTCCTGAAAACCAAATTATTTCAAAAGCTCAGACACAATGTAACATCAAGCAAAACGAAAAATTAACAGCTAATTACACGTCCTTGACATGCAAAATCCCTTATTGTATGCACATGCACTGTTTTGTTTCTAAATAATGACGCAAAGTGATATCATTACCTCGTACGACATCAAGGTTTTCTGTTCAGTGACTGAAAGAAAACATAGTCAGACAAGATTAATAAAATGTAATATCTAAACATCTAAAAGACTGCTATCTTTCTTGAACAAGAACGCATGTCTTCAAATTCAAAGGCTGTTAATGGTGTTGATTGTTGAAAATCGCTCTGAAAGTGATGTGCCAATTCCAAGAAATGCATCTGCAGAAAAACCTGATTTGGGCTTACATATAGAGACCTTTCTTATCTCAATGAACAATGTAATTTCATGAAGAAATTTAAAGAAATTGTCCAATTTCACACCATCGACAAAAAAATTATAAGGTGGCTCTGAAACTGCTCCAGGATTTTTTTAACTTTTGCAAAAAGTTGTCTTGAAATTAAATGCTGAATATTATTCAATAATAAAAACATTTTCCATATAAATTCAATGTCACCATCAGCGTTTTCAGAAACTTGACCAAACAAGCTAATGAACCACGACCATTACTGCATAAAGACGGAGTTTTACATACAACGCCAGGGTCGTGTCATCGAGAAAATACGGTACTTAATTAATACGACGTTTATGTAATAATGATTAATAATTATAATTTATATAGAGCTAATTCCTTTTAGCCCATTAGCGGTTCACAACAACAATAAGATTACAAACTTGAGACTAAAAAGGATTCTGCTGCTATATAAAAGTACTAAAATTATAAAGTTTATGCATTAGGATCCATAAAAAGCCGTCTTCAGCTGTTTCTCAAAGTGTGCCAATTGATGCCGATGGCTGTCGATAGTCCCTGGCAGAATCAGGCAGCGTGTTCCAGCGTCTGTGAGCACTTACAGAAAAGCCACTGTCGCCATGCCTTTCACCATAAGTTAAGCGCTGAAAGGCGGCTTTCACTGGACACAAGCACAAGCACCAGCACAAGCAAACAAAAATGTCCGTTCTTCTTTGTTTATTCTTTGTGAGGAGACCATAAGAGGAATGAGTGTACTGATTCATTCTATGCCAAACACTGTATTGCTTTCAGTTAGCAACTCGCCAAGAAAGAGCTCTAAAGCGCATGTATATACTAAGAGTGTGTAAAAGCGATGGCTATATCCGACCTTCATTATCTTTTTAATTCTCTCATGCCACTCTGCATACGAATGTGGGGTGTTCAGTGCTGGTTAAATTGAGTCAAATTGATAGGCTACAGAAAACGCATTTAGGTTCGGATACATTCCACAAGTGGCACCGATCCAACAAATAGTTAAGAATGGGATTCGAGGCTGTGGAATAGTTGTGTGGGTACTCCTTCGCATCCCCTGCAGAATGTTCTTCCCCCAAGTAAGAGCTGGGTCTTACGCGGTAGGTTGTATGTGTTAATACTGAAAGGTTTAAGGAATGCTTTATAAATTCTCTTTAATTTAAAATAGATTGTAATTTCTGTTAATTCCTTTATTATCTCTCTTACCCATTCCTTGAACAGTGGGTGGCATAGTGTAGAATGGCCGTGTGGACATTGGATCACTGTTTGTAGGCAACAGGAAAAGAGCACAGTCTTCTTCCATCTTCACATTGCATGCAACAAAAATAGTCATTAGGTTGATGTAGTACGCTGGAATGTTACCGGCAGCAACACACAACACGTGTGTTGTTCCTCAACGGACCTCCCTGTTGTTAAAGGGGTTTAGCCACAGTGACCATAAATGAAACAATGAATCTTGGGTACGGTAAAAAATGATGCCTTCAAATCAAAGGAATTAATCTTTGAAATAATGGTTTATTAACGCACAAAAACCACCAACGAGCTGACAATAATCTGAGGAAAAACCTTGAGAAGATTTGGAAGGATTGTAATTGACAAACTTGGAAGGCTAAACGTTTCAATGTGTCATCTATGGCAGAACTCCTTTTTAAAATAGTGCATCAACATTGAAAGGAGCAGCAACATCAGCATCATCAACAATAACCAAAATGCAGATGAAGATTTTAGTTTATTTTCTCACCTGATCATTCTTAATATCCTTGATGCAGTCCACAACAAGGGCATTTGGTGAAGCAGTTTGCCCTGAAACCATCAACAATTCCTGTTCCCTAACACCTACTCCAGTCACCTCACGTAATTTTACTTGCAGATCCTCTATGCTGTAATAAACAAAGTAGTGTAACTCAAAAGCTTGCTTTGAGTGGCGGCTTAGATACGCTATTTCCATCCAAGACTTATGTAATGCACATTCAAGTATTTGATACGCTTTAAGGTCATTCAATAGAAATAGAACTCACAGCACGCTGGGGTTACCATAATCGTTTATGAAAATTCCACCATGTTTCAATGCGCATGTCCTGATCATGCACGAAATCATGCATGCGCAGTACTTAAGGATGCGCAATGCAAAACCAGGGAATTACTGTAAGAACTGTCTTTCACTCATTCAAGATTCAACAAT
>OX393561.1:12188227-12205727 GCA_947652115.1 Blastomussa wellsi
TCCACAATACCGCTCTCAGAACAGCTGCTTCGACCTGAAATCGCAGATCCCCCCATGGTCTCCTCTGAAATTAACCGCCGCAAGATAGCATCCAAAGCTCAGTACGACAAGCATGCACAGGCTCCGCTGATGCCACTCCCACTGGGATCTCCACGTTTATGCAAAACCTCGACCATCTCTACGGGGGAGCCCTTGGATCTATGGGCGAATCATCAACAGTACAGCTCCCCGCTCCTACAGCATCGATACGGGCAATTCTGTACTCCGCCGCAACCGGGCTCAATTGCGTCCAGCTGCCCCACCTGAACGCACTCCCGTGCATCCTCCCCCTCTTCCACTGATGCAGCCCTCAATACCAGCTCCTCCAGAATGCCCACTCGCACAGCAACAGCCAGCAATACCGCCTCAGCTAGACCGACAGCCCCCCGCACCACCCCCACAGCTGCAGCCACAGGGCCAACAGATCAGCGAGCCTCCGCCAGTCCATGATGATCATCAAATTACCAGATCCGGGCGGGTAATACGCCCGCCACATAGGTTCAAGGACTTTGTTCCTTCTTAGGAGGACACTGCAAGATCATAGACTCATGAGAGAGCAAACCCTTGTTTGCCAGCAGTACTTTTTGTTCGCATTTTTTTTTTGTTCTTGTTTTTATTTCCCGAGATGGGGGGATGTCATGTTATGTCACGTTACTGTTTTGCGTTACTCGCATTTGATTGTTATGTAATCCAACATTCCCGGATGACCGCGTGCTTGAACGTGTGCAATAAATTGTGTGTTCAACATGGACGCTTCGCCTGTTTTGCTGTCTCATAACAAGGCTAGAGATTGAAGCAACTAGACGTACATAATTAATAGAAAACTACATATTCGTAACCACAAAAGAAGAAGCATCATGTTCATTCATTTAGTTCATCTGGTCACAAAAGGATGCCATTCTTTGCTGACCCACAAATTGTCTAGAAACATAATGGCACCACAAAGAGGACATTACCCAGAGCTTGCATCACTAACAAAGCTGATACATGAGGCCCTGTCAGGAGCAACTCATAGGATTCCACTAAGGCTATGTCCACACTAAGCCGGATAAATTTGAAAATGGCGTTTTCGCCTCGAAAGCAGATAAAATGATTTTTGTCCACATTATACCGTTTTCAATTTTTTCGCCATCGATTTTGAAACGCTGCATCGCAAGAAACGCTTAATACATGTTATAACATGCCCACATCAAGCGAGCAACGTTATTCGATTGTTTCGATGCCAGCATTTTCAAAAAGTTCTGTTTTCGCCGTCCACACTAACACACCTAGCAAGCGTTTTCAAATTTATCCACCTTGGAGAGCGTTTTCAAAAAGTTCCGTTTTCGGTGACTGAAAACACCATTTTAGTGTGGACGGAAGGCCAATCCGGAGAAAAAAAGTTGCGTTTTCAAATTTATCCGGATTAGTGTGGAAGTAGCCTAAAAGTGACATCACAGAATTTATGGTTACAGCCCAGGTTATGCCACTATACTTCACCAGCCACTTTTCAGAGGCTTAAAAAACCTCTGGTACAGTCATCAAAGGGATGAAGGTTTAGGAAAAGCTACTCACAAAACCTGACTTAAGAGTCGTTTGGCACGCTAAAAATAACTGGAAATAAGAGAATGCCATATTACACCACACCTAGATTCGCTTGTTGCACTAAGATTAATTTAAAAATACCAAACAAATTGAGGTACCTTTCAAATCAAAGTAGGCACAAATGTCATCTGGCCCTTTTTTACAAACTTTGTTGTACCTAAGGAGGATCAGCAATAAAACTTAGTGGTGTTGAAAAAATGAAAAAGGTGCCCTCTATAAGGTTCACATAATTTTTGATTGCAAATGAGACTCTGAGTGTCATGCTCAACAAATTTGCCAAAGCAGAAAGGTCTTTAGAGTGCCATTTACCACTGAGAAGTAACTGTCAGCTGCTATTATCAACGTTTAAATGTTATTATATGTTGTTTTTATTTAGTTTTTATTTTTTTTTATTAATTTATTTACATAATTTTATTTTTTTTTATTTAATTAATTTATTTTTTTTATTACAAAGTGGATGATCTCAAACATTTCACATTTATGGAGGCCCACTGGCCCCTCTAGATCTGTAAAATGAAGTCACTCACAACCAGTCTGGTTATAGCTGGCAGCTGGTTAACGACAGAAGTTTTGAAGAAGTTCAAAACTAACAACAGAATGAAAACAAATGACAGGTATACAGAAAGGTCTAGATGACAAAATCAGACAGTTAGCACTGAATAGATTAGATGAGTCATTGTTTCCTTTCAGTTTTGCTTTTTGCAACCACTTTCAATCAACCTTACTAGAATTTCAGAGGACTATAAAAAAAAAGCTAAAAAGTTAACAAACTTGATCTCGGCCTGTTTGTTTTTTTTACTGTGACATGCACATGCCATATACCTCCCTTTAAATTTTTGATCTGTTTTACTAACTGCTACAGGGGCACTATCATGAGCATCACGACATATTTAAATTAATGGAAACCTAAATTATAAGTCTAGCTTTGTTAAAATGACTATCCTAGTCCACATTTAAAAGTTAAAAACGGTATGAGGGAGGCCGTAGGGAGGGGGGGTACAAAGAGGCCCTACAGCCTGCAGAGGTCCACTTTTTTGTTGACCAATGATTTAAAACCGTATTTTCAATTTTTTTCTGACAGGGTGGGGTGGGGGTTGGTTTGGGGGCTTGCCCCTCTGGCACTCGCTTGGTACCTCTTCTTGTTGGATTGCACCCTCCCGAAAAAATACCTGGGCATGGGCATGTGAGGTTTAGATTTGAAATTGAAAAAGTCTGACAGACGTTTGAAATCATGCTCTGCCTTACCTTTGTCTCTTGGATAAATTGCTAAACCCACTAAATTATTGCACTTTGCTTTCTCTTTAATCTTGGTGATAGGGTGCTTCTTGCAAAATTATGAGTGAAGCTTCTTAGTCATTGTATTTTATTCCTTCCACTCTCCATTTCTACATTTCTAGTCTTAATCGCACAATCAAGTCAATTGTTCCTGTATCGTTACATGTAGCATATAGTGCCATTGGCGGGCTATTGTACTTCTTGATTGTAAAACTAACAATTAAACTGAGGCAGCATCAAAGATGACATGGATCAATGAGAGAAAAATATTACTCATACCACTGGACAGGAGAAAGTTCCGTCAGGAAAGGCCGCAGACCAGTGATGCATTCAAACAGCACTGTGCCAAAGCTCCAGTAATCTACCTGCAAAATAGTCAATTTAGAATTTATTGAGAAACAAAGAAAGGAAGGAAGGAAGGAAAGAAGAATAGAAGGAAATGAATGAACAAACGAATGAATGAATGAATGAATGAATGAATGATTGAGTGAGTGAGTGAATGAATTGTTCTAAAATAACAAATAAATGTAATCTATTATTTGTCTATTTGTCTTACCGTTTTCGTGTATTGCACTTTGTCAAGCAGTTCAGGGGCCTATAGAAAAGGGGACAGAGAGTGGAAATTAAAACAATGTAAATCGCAGACATTCTTCAGCCAGCATATAACAAAAGTTGCTCTGGTTATTTAAAAAATATACTGTAACATACCACATTAAAGCCATGGGCTTATATAGCTTTCACTTATAAACAGGGGGGAGGGGGGAGGGGGAAGGGGGATGGTGGGGGTAACTAAAAAGATAAAAATATCTGACAAACGAATTAAAGCTAAGATACCATTTATTACATTTAATTAATGTTATTCTAAACTCCACAGCCACTTGTCTTAATGCCTATAACTTTCAATTAAAAATTTTCATGATTGTAAAGAAACGCAAAAGGAACTCATTTATACACTAGATAGGCTTATAAACGAGGGGGTGGTTGGCTTATACCTGGGGAATTTATATCATTAAATAATATTTTCATTAGCAAATGGATCGGCTTATATGCAGGGGAAGCTGAAAACCAGGGGAGAAGGGCTTTAAAGTGGGATTTTACAGCAGGTGTTTACATTGTAAGTCAAATTAAATAATCTGCATACAAGCCAAGATGCCCATCAGATCAGGGCTTTTCCCGGTTTCTGTAGCAATTAAGAAACTGAGTGTATTTCAACTCCCTCTGGATGGAATACTAGTCCATCATGTGGTGCAGGGTTACACCCCCCACCCCCCAGCATTAAATTCACCAGTACACCTGCATCCCTACTCCCCCCGCCTCGTCGTCTTTTTGCTCTCTCCCCAATTTTCGTGCCACAAGAATACAATATAACAGCTCTTACAGCTCTTCACTCGCTTGGGAACGCTTGCTGGACAGGTTAGGTTGGAGAAGGGGCACTGCGAGTGTAAAGCGTCTTACACAAGAAAACAACACAGTGCCCTGGCCAAGAGCTTGAACCTGGACCATCCAATCCAAAAAATCCAATTTGCACTTACCAGATATTTAAAAGTTCCCACAAAAGTAGTCGCCAGACTTCCTTGATCCAGTTCTTTTGCATAGCCAAGATCAATCAGTTTATAAACTACCTGGAGGAGCAAAATAAAACGATTACAAGGGCAGTGATCAAAGTCTACATAATATTAAGTAATTGTAAATTTCAATCTGTAAATATAAAACCAACAATGCAATATGTGTAGATGAAATAAAAAGAACTCACCATTTCTCTTCAAGCCAAATATTACCGGGTAAGAGTCCAGTTTCTGCTCACCTTATTATTCGCATGACTTATCACAATGTTCTCAGGTTTAAGATCCCTGTGAATAATGCGGTGACTGTGAAGAAACTCCACCGCAGCAGCTAACAAAACATGAAAAAAAGATGTTGTTTGATCGAAGCAGCAGCAAGAGTTTATAAGTTGGCATTTGGCAAGTAGCCCATGCTTGCTGGTCCTAGAAACATTTAAAGGTCTCAACATGGCTTGTATGATTTACAGCCTGCCTTTAGAGGGATAGTAGGATTAACACAAAGTACCAGACATTATTATATATATAGCGACAATTTTAGGTAATAAACCTTGCAGATAGAATTCTATATCTGCTATATTTTCACATGTGAGAAAAGCGATACGTCCAATCAGCTTCGCGTATAGCTTTCTTCACATGTGAAAAATATAACCAATCAGCATCAAGAGTAGAACGACCTAACCAATCAGAGCGCGGGAATTCAAATGGTTTCCAAAGAGGCTGTGAAAACAACACGCTGCAAGTTTGCAAGCTCTCGAAGACAGTTTATGTTTTGGCTACAAATTTTGTACTTTTAAGAACTTTATGGAAAGGAAAGCCATCAGAAACACGCCAAGCAAAACCTTAAGAACACAGTTATGATATGTAAATGCTAAAATCATTCAACAGGCGTAGCGAAGACAAACTGAATGTCGATAAGGGAAAGCCAAGAAATTAAAGACTTTCATTGTAGCTTTGACACAACGCAGCCGTGGACGTTCTAAGAAAATTCAAGCACCCTTGGGAACACCAGGGTAAAGTAAATATTTCACTTTTGAATATGGATTTACGTCGTAATTATTGTTTAATGAACCGACTCCTTTTGTTATCACAACTTTTGTTCAAAACTTCGCCAGTTGATTTGCGCGCAGTAGTTGATTCACTTATGGCGACGTTTCTCAATGCGATAGCAAAAGCTTTTCTTTTAAAAAAGTATTAACACAGTGTGTTTTACACCGCTATTTAAATAAAGTTCTTGTTTACTATAGCTTGCCGTCGCCGTAACTTTTCTTTTCTATTTAAAAGAGATCTCGCTTGGAAAGCCATCAGAATGCATTTGCAGCTTTGTTTTCCTCGTAGCGCTGCGTTTAACTCTTTAATTATAGACTAGAAAAAATCGCTTTAAGTTTACAATGGTTGAGTACTCGTTATATATAATAAACAAATTACAGCATAGAAAGTGCTTTGTACGGATTATTATTCACTCGTCGCAAAACTTTGGAAAACTCACTGGTTCGCTGCGCTCACTCGTTCGTTTTCCAAAGTTTTGCCACTCGTGAATAAAAATCCGTACGTCGCACTTTCTATGAAGTAATCTATATTTATTAGTCAGTCAGTCTGTCAGTCCGTCTGTCCATCCATCCAGCTGTCCGTCCATCCGTTAGTCAGCCAGGAGATGTTCAACTATTGTACAAGGCATGTTTTGAGTTATTAGTCTTTTTAGTTTTTAGCAATCCAATGCAAACCTTTATCATTTCTTCTACAACAATAATATTAGACTACTTGGGCTCGAAGTCTAATTGTTAATTGCACTACATGTACATTAAATTTCTCACCGACATCAGAGGTAATCTTCAAAACTGTCTTTTCTTTCAACCCGCAACAGCTCTCTGGAGCATTGAGTACCTATGAGCATCAATAAGAAGTTTATTACTGGAAATAGGTTGTGTTCAATTATATATAAATTCAACTGACTGTTATTGTTTACAATACTATAATTTTACCAAATTATTGACAAACCTTGCATGCACCCCTAATAATTTACACCAGAAAAGCAACATAAATGCAAAACAACAAAAATTCCATGATAATCAGACTTAACTTGCTCTTCTTTATGAAGGTTAACATCGCCATTGTTTTATTGACTGCACTTAATTGGCTTTTCAGGGTTGCAAATAACCATTGGACATTGGACAATGACAGACCAATATTTGCCAATATCCAATTAAATACACTGTAGTTAAACAGAATGTCTGGACAAGTTTTTACTTCCAATGTACTAAATGCCAAGTTTTTGCATTGACAAGGATGGGGCTTTTACAGCAGGCATTCCCTTCCCATTTCCCTTTCTCGTTTTTCTTTCTTCCTCTCATTCCCCTTTTTTTGGCTGCCATGCAGGCTAAAGCATGGCTACTCCTAGTCGCCTCCTGTTACAGAAACCAGGATATCCACCAAGACTATCCTTGGTGAAAAATCTTTTTGAGATCCTTAAAGGATCTTTAAAGATCTTTGTGAGGATCTTATGTGGATCTTGGTGAGTATCCTTTAGGATCTTCATCCATATCCTCAAAGATCTTGTAGGATCTTGTCAAGATCTTTCAAGTCCCTGCAAAGTCCCTGCAGCAATCCTTGAGGTCCCTGCAAAGATCCTTGAGGATCCTTCAAGATCCTAGCTGATCCTGGAGGATCTTTAGTAGAACCTGAAGGATCTTTGAATATCTTTCAAAGATCTTTAAAGGATCCCTAAAAGATCCTTATCTTTGAGGATCCTTGACAGATCCTTAAGGATCTTGTAAGATCCTGTAAGATCCTTGGAAGAATTTCACCAGGGTATTATAAGCTCTAGTAGAATCATTGGGTCATAAACTGGCCTGATGCAGATTAAACATAATTAATAGGAAAAATCAATGCTTGAAAAACCTGCAGGTATTATAGTCAGGTGTATAAAATTATGGTTAATCACCTTTCTCAGGTCTCCCCCAGAACAGAACTCCATAGCCAACAAAGGAAGTTCGTCATTACTGACATCCAGTGGCGGTGGAACATCTTTAGCAGACACCAGGTTCGGGTGATCCAGCCTTTTCATTATATCAACTTCCTGTCGCCAAAGCTTCTTGTTATGAGGGTTTAGGTCCATGCGACATCTCTTTAGAGCAATCTGTTCCTTAGTAATCTACAATATATTATGCAGAGGCAAGGCAAAAATTGTCTAAACTACTTTCAATAATTGTTGTTTCAAGATACGCGAACTTCCGGTGTTCGCCATAGTTTCCGGTTTGTATAAACTGTCAATCAAATAAACGTGGGTTAGCTTTTCTCAAAAATGGCGTGTTCTCTGTGAAACACAAACATGGTGTCAGAGTAAAAGCGCAAGGAAAAACGGTCTTCGCAACTGTAAAAGTCACCGTAACTCATCAAAAAAAAGCCGTTAAAACGCAGGTCTAAGAAGACGAAAGCACTTTTGGCAACAGAGTTACGAAAACAAGACGAAATACGAAGAAGACATGCCTCCACCCGGCGAAAGTTCGTCAGAACAACAAGCGCCAAGCGCTCTGAGCGCTCCAGTTTTGAATTTTACTTCGAACTTTCCAGTTCCAAGCCCAATGAAAGTATCCGGCGACAGAGTCACAAATTGGGAGTTCTTTCGACAGCAATGGCAAGACTACGAGCTTGGCACCGGTCTCGAACATCGTCCAGAACCCGTTCGTTTAGCAACCCTTCGCTCAGTCATGGGGAAAGACTGTCTTGAGATATTTTGAAACCTAGAGTTGACTCCGGAAGAAAGGGCAAGCGTGACCTCCAGTTTAAAAGCTTTGGAAGGATATTTCAAGCCAAAAACAAATGTGGTCTACGAGAGATTTCTGTTTAATTCAGCTACACAAAGTTCCGAAGAGGGAATAGACGAATTTGTGAATCGATTGAGAAAGATGGCTTCGTCGTGTAAATATGGCGCGCTCACAGATGAGATGATACGAGACAGAATCGTAATAGGCGTCCGAGATAAAGGTTCAAAGCTACGGCTACTCAAAGAAGATGAACTGGACCTGAATAAAGCACTCAGTATTTGCAGGTCTAATGAAGCGGCTTCCAAACAGCTCAAGTTTATGAAACAGGAGGAAGTCCAAACAGATGAGCAAGTCAACGCAGTGGACAGTCAAGGGAAACGACGCGACAAGCGGGACAAACAAAAGAAAGAGGCAAAAGACGGAAAGAATAGAACGGCTACAAAGGGCACGAAGAAGAATTGCAGCAGATGCGGAGCAACAAAGCAACATAGGAAAGAAGAATGCAAAGCATATGGTCAAACCTGTCACTTGTGCTCAAAGCCGAATCATTTCGCATCTGTTTGTCGTTTTAAAAACAAGCCAGCAGGCGGAAAGACAGTGTCCAAAGGACACAAAAGCGTGAAGCAAGTCACCGAAGAAACGGATATGTCCGATGACTCCGATGATGACTCCGATGATGAAGATCCACTCTTTAAAATTGAAGAAGTCTCCAGCGTGAAGACGGCAGGCAAGCAACTCAACGCCAAGATAATCTTTTCAGACACAGAAGAGTTGTACAACACCGAACTGGAATGCCAGCTAGACACCGGCGCCACGTGCAACGTGATGAGCCTGCGCGACCTGGCCGTCATAAGCCAAACAGGAGATCCCCCACTGAGAAGTAGTAAAGTGAAGCTCAAGTTGTTTGACGGTTGTCTCATGAAGCCTTCTGGTGTAGCCACCTCAAAGATACATCGAGATAATAAGACCCAAAAGTTGGACTTTCAGATTGTTGAGACTGTAAACAAGCCTCTTCTATCCGCGGAAACATGTGTGAAGCTGGGACTGTTGAAGCTTTCCTTGACAGGTACAGCGCAAGTAAACAGTATGGGTACAGAGCCAGTAAAGTCTAGTGTCCCACTAACCAGAGAGAAAATTCTAGCTGACTACAAAGATGTGTTCGAAGGACTTGGTCACATAGGAGAGTCCAGCACCTTTGTTATCGACCCAAACCATCCCCCAGTGCAGCACGCGCCCAGGCGGATACCTGTAACTCTACAAAAGGAAGTCAAGGAGAAGATCGCAGAGTTGGAGAAGAAAGGCATCATTCAAAAGGTTACCGACCCCACAGATTGGATCAGCAGTATGGTTATCGTGTCCAAGCCAGGAAAGATAAGAATTTGTCTCGACCCCCGAGATTTGAACAAGGCAATCCAGAGACCCAAGTACCAGATGCCAACATTAGAAGAGATACTCCCAAAACTCAGCAAAGCGAAAGTATTTACCACCCTTGATGCGAAAGATGGGTTTTACCAGATCGGATTAGATGAAGAGAGCAGTAAGAAAACAACTTTCTGGACTCCATTTGGCAGATACAGATATCTAAGGATGCCATTTGGTATTAGCGTGGCTCCCGAAGAGTTTGAGTGTAAGCTACACTCAAAGCTTACCGGATTAGAAGGCGTCGAAATTCTTCGAGATGATCTACTAGTAGTCGGATATGGAGATACCCAGGAAGAAGCAGATGCCAACCACGATGAAAACCTCAGAAAACTCCTAGACAGAGCCAGAGAAGTCAAACTCAAGCTGAACAGCAAGAAGATGAACTTGAAGAAACCCCAAGTTAAGTTCATGGGCCATGTTATTAGTAAAGATGGTCTCAAGCCAGACCCAGACAAAGTCAACGCAGTGGAAAACATGCCCAAGCCAACATGTAAGAAAGAGACTCTTAGTCTACTGGGTTTCATCAACTATCTGGCCAAATTCTTACCAAGACTATCTGAAGCAGCACAGCCGTTGAGAAATCTGACCCTGACCAACGCCCAGTTTATGTGGTCTGAGCAACACGACAAGGCGTTCGATGAAGTGAAGAAGTTGGTAGCAAACCATCCAGTACTCAAGTATTACGACATCAATGACGAGGTTACTATTCAGTGCGATGCCAGCGAGCGAGGTCTTGGTGCGACACTCCTCCAGAACGGACAGCCAGTTGCCTTCGCATCGCGAACACTGTCTGCAGTTGAACAACGGTACGCACAAATAGAGAAAGAATGTTTGGCCATCGTGTTCGGTTGCCAAAAGTTCTCACAGTACATCACAAGACGAGAGAAAGTCACCGTCGAATCAGATCATAAGCCGCTGCAGTCAATATTCAAGAAATCGCTTCTGTGTGCGCCAAGCCGTCTCCAAAGAATGATGCTTCGGCTACAAAGATACAACCTTGAAGTGGTCTATAAACCAGGAACGCAGATGTTCGTGGCCGATCACCTGTCCAGAGCTTTCCTGAAAGATACAGGCCCAGAGGATGAAGAGTTTCAAGTTTTCGCTCTGGAGCTGGAAGCGATGAACCCGTTTGATACCATCAAGATAAGTAGTGAGAGACTTCCCCAGCTTCAAAAGGCCACTGATTGGTTGGCCAGAGAGGAGAGAAGAAGTACCAGTCCAGATTAGAGAATTTTGGAATTACAGAGAAGAACTAACACTTCACAACGGCATCATTTTCAAGAATCAGCGAGTCCTCATTCCAAAAGCTTTAAGGCCAGAACTGACCGCAAGAGCTCATTCCAGTCACCAAGGAATTGAAGCCTCTCTACGAAGAGCAAAAGATGTAGTCTTCTGGCCCTCCATGACCAAAGACATCAAAGAAGCTGTTGAGAAATGTGAGATATGCGCAGCATTCCAAGCGAAGAACGTCAAGCAGCCAATGCAGACACATGAAATACCTGATCGTCCATGGAGCAGAGTTTCGTCAGACCTGTTCACTCTGAACGGCAAGGAGTACATTGTGCTTGCAGACAGCTACTCAGATTTCATAGAAGTTGGCGAGTTAAAAGGCACAACTGCGAGTTACATCATAGAGTTCCTCAAAGGTCAATTCAGTCGCCATGGCATACCCGATGTATTTGTCACCGACAATGGGCCACAGTACTGCTGCCGAGAGTTCACAGAGTTTTCCAGAGAATGGGAGTTTAAACACGTGACGTCATCACCTAAACATGCCAAATCGAATGGCAAGGCCGAATCTGCAGTCAAAATGGCCAAGAAGATTTTCAAGAAAGCTCACAGGGACAGCAAAGACCCATGGCTTGCGTTATTGGATCAACAGAACACACCAACACAAGGTGTGAACTCTAGCCCTGTACAGAGATTGATGTCCCGGAGAACACGTACATTGTTACCAGTATCAGCGAATCTTCTGTACCCCAAAGTAGAAGAAGGAGTCAAAGAGAAGTTGAAGGCCAAGAGGCAGACAGCTAAAGGCTATTACGATAGAAGTGCCAAGGTGCTACCAGAGCTTGAAATAGGCCAAGAAGTTAGAGTAGCTGGTCAGCGAAACAAAGTCTGGGAAGCTGGCACCTGTGTCCAGAAGCTATCAGACCGCTCATACCTTGTTGAAGTCAATGGAAACACACTACGTCGAAACAGACAGGCATTGAGGCCCAAGAAAGACACCCAAATGATTTGTGAGACTACTATTGCTGAAACAAAACCATCCTCATCTGTGCCTGCAGAGACAGAAGGACAAACAGCATTGAGGAGTACTAATCACAGTGATGTGACCACACCAGTTAAAGTCAGCGATACCCCACAGCAGAATCTTAGTGTGCCACTGAAGTCAACCCGTACCTGAATTGTGAAGGCACCCGTGAGATTCAAGGACTATGTCTGAGCGTCTAAACCAGTTATGGACACTGAACATGAGACACTGAACATTGAGACACTTTTTTTTTTTGTTGTTGTTGTTTATTTGCTTTTATTTTTACTAGCATGAAACTGTTACATGTACAAGCAGATATTTGTTAAGTGCATTTTGGACACTTGTCATGATTAGGTCATTATTGTTATTTTTGTTTTTATTTTTCTTTTTTTTTTTTTAAAAAAAAAAAGGGAAGATGTTTCAAGATACGCGAACTTCCGGTGTTCGCCATAGTTTCCGGTTTGTATAAACTGTCAATCAAATAAACGTGGGTTAGCTTTTCTCAAAAATGGCGCGTTCTCTGTGAAACACAAACAATTGTCATGCTTCTCTAGCAAACAAAGAAATTAAAATCATTATGTATGTAACAGTGATTTTCATTTTTTAGTGCAGTTGAAAACCAAAACCAAGGTAATCAAGATGGGCAATCACAACAGACACAAACAATCCAGGAACCAATCTAAACTCACAGAATAAACTTAGTTTATGTTTGTATGAGTACAACTGGTTTTGGTTTACTTCTGATTGGCTGAAAAATTTCATTAGAGTTACTAAAATGGGGCCGTGCATTTTTGGGATTTTGGGGGTAACAAAATTCTGGCAAGTAGGGATTTAAAAATGAGTAGATTTACATTAAAAAGTGTTTGCTGTATTAAGAGCTGCTGTTTTTAATATTCAACAGTCAGATGATGAAAATTATGTTTGCCCAAAATGGGATCTACAATCGGCCACAGAATAGACTATAATGATGTACCGAAGGGATTCTGCACAGAGGTCAGCAGCACATACCCAGGAAACGTGGCCCAAGTACCACCCCCCCCCCCCAGGTCAACATAAAGCCAACTTACCTTGTTCTCATAAAGCATGACAGTTCCAAAGCTGCCAGAACCAAGACTTCGTTCCTCTACCCACCCCTCCCTTGACATCTTCCTTTCTCTTCCACCTTCCATCACCTAGTGAAAGAAACAATTTGCACATTTCCAGATTTGCAGGGATGTAACTGATCTCTTTCAATTTCACTGTTAATTACCTTCATTACTTTAAATAAAATTAGACACCAATATTAAATATCTCTGCAAATAAGATTCTGTTTTTCCTTTTCCATATTTTAATGTATTCCTTGAATTTATTATTTTTATTGTATTTATATTAGCTAGTTCATAGGCGATCTGTTTTTGTGTGGGGTTGAGAACTCCTTTGCAGATTATCCTTTGGACTTTTAACCTTAGATTGTAACTAATACAAAATATATCTTAGGTTTGCTGAACTGAAAGCTCTTAGATGCCAGAAGAGTTCAGTACGGCCATTAAGCTTGGATTCAACATAAAAATTATTTACAATTCATTTTTTACTAATCTCGAATTCTTTAGCTTCCTTTTGGGGGAAATTAACCCCATACCTTACAAAATATTAACCACTCTCTCCAGAAATCCATGACACAAAAAGTAAAAAAAAGTATTCCAATAACTCAAATGTACTCAGCTGATGTAGTTGCCGTTTAGACTTTCAACTCAAATGAACTCATATTAGCCCGCAGATCACGTTCTGCCAATGTGGTGTTTGTGTCCACGATGGCCAACGTATAACGATATCTAGCTAGTGTCTTTAATATGCCTGCGGTTCTTTATATAAGTCTGTCCATGTGGAATTTGTCCATGCAATGACTTCCTAAATCGCGACATAATCAAGTTTTCATGTGCATTAATTCTGCCGGTGACTTTTTGACACTGGGTTTTTTGGCAGGATATTACATTTTTTACGGCTGCAAACTTTGGAAAATTTCCCCGCAATTTGTTGTTGTTTTTCTTGCCGGAAAAATCCCGCAATAGAACTATATAAGGCATCCGCTGTCACAATTAACCAATTATTGAATTTGAACGGAGATGGTTAGCTTGGAACTTTTACAGTTTGCCCAAAATATTTACAGCAATGATACTGTTTTAAGTTCAAGTTGTCCAGTCTTGTTTTGCAAGCTTACTTATCAATGATTATTTATACAATCATGCAATCACAGTAAGGTTCAATTTTACAATTCGTCTAGACGAACTCTCAAAATCAGACTATATATTTCAGACATTAAGCTTCGATTCAAACAACTGCAAGTATTTTGTTTTAATTGTCTGCCAACAGTTTGTTAAACCTACCTTCTAAGCTGCTGGAAAGCAGCTCGTTCTTCAGGTTCCCCGCCAAAAAGATCGAAGCGTTGCAAAGTAGCTCACATGTTAGTTTGATATATCAACAACGGAAAGAGGCTGCTAAAATTGAACTCTTACTGCTGGCAGTTAATTAATCACGCGTTAAACAGTATTATGATTGCACAGAATTTGGTGCTTTGAGCAAGGACGAATCGCAACAACAAGATAAATTTGGAAAAATGACTACATCTGCAAAGTTGGGAATTTCCCGGAAGTGCTAGGCGAGTGGAGTGTTGTGGGTAAAATCGTTTACTGTCTGGAGAGGGGAGCATCGCTTACCAATACAGCTTTTGCCACATGTTATTGATATACTTGTAAAGGTTAATGAAAATAAGAAATTTTTGTACTTATCGGCAACTTCTACGCACCATGCAGTGATGAGGCCAGATAAATCCCAGCTTTCTGTCACGCTTTGATGTGATATAAATTTGTAACTGGGGCGGGGAGGGGAGGAACTAAAAGTTTTGCATCCATGCTGCGCGCGCGGCAAACACCGAAAATCAACTGTTCTTTGTACTGGGGAACCTGACAACTTTTATGTAACAAATGCTTAGGAAAATGAAAGTAGCGTGGAATCTTTACATCCTGTTTGTCATTTCCCATTTAAATCCCCGGTCAAATAATAGAATTCGGAGATTAGGAAGGCTATGATAACCTTAGACAATCTACGAAACCATTCATGTGGATATATTTAGTCGTTGTCGATCATACTTGTTTCAAGTTGATTTTCCTTTGGAAGTCCGAAATCTTAATACGCCATTCAAAAGTTCCTTAATTAACGTATTAATTAGAAATCGACCGAGATCTATTTTGTCATTACAAAATCAATACGTTGTCAAAGCAAAGATCACGAGAATATAGAAAATCATTAACCAGGGATATTTTCCTGATGAACAACCACATTCTCGGAACTAATATTAGAAGAACCATGTCACAAACAGTGGAAGAATTCGCATTTCTATCTTGGAAGTGACAGAGTTAAAGACTTATTCCACCGAATCAAGTGCGAACCTGTTGTCTAATTGACACTTGGCAGAATAGTTGGTCCCAACCCGGATGAGAAATCTAGGGTTTCTTGGAAATACGTATTACCATCATAAAAAAGGTCAAAGGCACTTAGATTCGACAAAAGTATAAGTTTCCTATCAGATCACGTTTAAGTTATCTCCAACGCGTTAAAGCTTTGTCGACTTGTTCTCGAACCTAAGTGACTCTTCAGAGGAAGGCGGGGTTGTCTTTAGACTCAAATTTCCAGCGTATAGGGCCGGCGGACTTACTTCTAACAGGTCAAATTTGCATACAAGTAAGTACGCACCAGATTTTCGCCGTTTGACCAACCATCGCAAGTTATCATTCGATTCTGAACGGGAGCCCGCCAAGACCTGAAGCATTGTGGTGGCTTTCTGTTTGCCGGAAATGTCTTTACTTTTATATAGCGCAAACTTATAGTCTGCGTTTTTTAGGCAACAAAAGTCAACTCCATGGAGGTTCCATGAATTAAAACTTGCGTCTGCTTGTAATGTTACTGTTTTTGACAAAACTTTTATAAGCAAAAAGTGAACGCCCTATCTTCACTTTTGAAGAACTATCGCATTCTACACGACAATTAACCAGCGACATCAAGAATTCCTCACGGGGAGGAAAGTAACAAGAATTGGCAAGCGGCCACAAATATCATACTCGAACACAAAGAACTTTATAAACCAGAGGTCGTTAAAGAAATGAAACATGGCTCAGAAGAAGTGGCTAGCTTTACTAAATCTGAAAAATCATTTCTGCTACGATTAAGGTTAATACAAAACACTTCATCAAAATCGCTGCACCAATTGCAGGGAAATCCATTAACATTTCCACTGAATTATGTTCGTCTACAATAAACAACGAATTGATAAAACGCTAATCCATGGCGGCTTCAGTTGACGCTGATGTATTTCAACCAAGCAGTCCGGTTTTTTATTCAAATCACACGCCATCATCCCCATTAAATTCGCCTCTACTACTTGATCACGTATTATGCTTTGCAGTGGAGAAATAACGATGATACTAGAAAAGTCTGTTCCTCTTCGCATTTTACTTCGCACTCCGCACATAAAAAACAAACGACTGAAAAATTTAACTCATTGCTGAATCCTGTTGGTAATACCATGACACATTGCACTTTCCTGTTCTGGCTTCAACGTACTAAAAGATGCGAGTCCCGTTGCGCTCAGCTTCCCTCAGGCACACCATTGCGATTCAAAAGTCTTCCACGAAATTCTTCTGCCATTAATTTTGATCAGTTCTGAAATCGCAAGTCACGCTCGAGTTATTTGCGCGAAAATGTTGATAACTAATTCTTGTCAAACTGGTCAATCAAAGTACCACGCCGCATCAATCAGAGGCCTTCGTTCGTGGGCGAACGAAGTTTTTCAGAATCGAGGGGTTTGCGGGCAAGCGTTCCCTTTCTTTCCCTCCCCCTCCCCCTTCTTTTACCTTTTTGCCCTCGCCCCAATTTTCGCGCGACCAGAAATCGCTCTTCGCTCGGGCGGGAACGCTTGCCACGCAGGCTGAGCGATGGGATAATGATTTCATTATAAGGTTAGTTTGAAATAGTTACTCGATACCTTGACTTAACTGCACAAGCCGTTTCCAATTTCATAGTGCCGAAATTGCGTTCAACTTAGAATATTTAAACCACAAAACAGAAACCAAAGCATGGCTATAAAAAAAATTATCAGACAAGATAAGAAACCAGCTGAAATTTGTCGATTTATTCTTGTTTGCCCCCTCACAAGTGCATTACAGTGTGAAAACAACCATGGCGGCTATCGTGAATAAGGTCTGTTGGAGTAAATCTTCACGAGAGAATGCAAATTAATTAAAATCGGCCACACTCTTGAACTTCTTGTTGTATTAAGTGCCTGTATTATTGCGTCTGGAAGAGATACGAAAGGTTCAGAAACCATTCTCGTTAAACAAAATAATAACTTTTAATTTTTCTTAAAACTCTATACAAAATTCAACATACAATGTCTCATTTCTCAACAAATACAGCAAACAAGTATAATATATACAAGCATAAATCTTGAATGAAGTCCGTTTTACATCGTGTTTGTAACTTGGCGCTTTGTCAATAAAGCCTCTATAAGCTTCAACTGGTGTTTAATATGCTGCAAAGTAAAAAATATATATACTGAAGTTAAAACAAAA
>OX393561.1:12208227-12253227 GCA_947652115.1 Blastomussa wellsi
CTTGACCCGTATTATTATGAGCCAAACATGCTTCAAACCCCGAAAATCATGGCAGTGAAGATAGTGAAGCAAATATTCGGTTTGGAAATATACATTTTAGTGAGCTTGTGAGGATAGTTGCACGTTTTTCTGCTTCCCGCCAATTTCGAGTCAGACGAAATGACGTCACATAAACGCGGCCTGGTTGCCAAGTACAATTTCAAAATGGCGGCATCAAATGTCGAACTTTGGGCCTCTTTCGAGACGAATTTCTTCAGGATAGCAGGCATAAGTGGAAAAACCCAATGTTTAGTTGTTTTTGGTGTACTCCCTTTCCTAAAGTTGGATAATTTGAAACTTGCAACTGGAACTGCAGCAAGAAAACTTTATAAAATACTCTAATTAAAGAAAAATGTTTTCAAAATCGTAGTCACGGTGGCTTGTTCTTTCTGAGTTGTTCACGGCATCAAAACACGTTATGGCGGAAGAACTCTAAATTCAAGTCACCAAAAGTGCGTTTTTAACAAGCACGCATGACCCGAGTGCCATATAATAAACTACTTACTAACCTAGCTTGCTCGAGCCGTACTGGGGAATATTGGCCCTCGTGCTCGGCAAGTAAGAGATAAGAAATTAACTGAAGAAGGCCAGTGACAGCAAAATTTTTACTGTTTGAAAACAACACACCACTTACCGTCCCGTTTGCTCGAAAAAGTCATCCTCAAATTTCTTGAGTTTCTTTCTCATTTTCTTCTTGTCTTTTCTCTTTATGTCTAGCTGTTCACTCAGCTCATCCCTGAAAGTAGAAAGCACATCAATAAAAGATTGCAAACCAGTACTAAACTTGCCAACGACTTCTGAGATCTACCACGAATGTGATGGAGCGGGTTTTCAATTGAGTGTCGAAAGGAATTAGTTAATAACTTTGGTTTTGCATTACTGCTCTCAGTGAACTCAATCTGTTCATGGTTAGAAACGTCCCTCTCGGCCATTCCTTTTAGCCACCATCCAGTGATTGGTTCAAAAATCTCGCCTGTGAAAGAAGCGCAGAGTTGCAGGCACAAAAAAAAACAGAGCAAACGTACCGAGACATCTCGTGAAATTTGGCGTCCTCTCTTAACTGAGCGGCGGATTCACTCAGGCTTAGGGTGTCCTGTATTGTGTCACCAAAAGCTTCATCATCAGCGTCTAAAGTGTCTGTGTAGCTCATGTTGCCTGCACTACGCTTTCTTGGCGAGTCCTGTAAAACGAACATTGTTTAATAACATATTTTGTTAGAGGACTGGGAAACAACGATCAAACGGCTAGCCAATCTACAGCAGTTGCTTCTCTCGTCACGCAACTACTATCCCAGTCACGCAATTTTCTTATTAACAACAAGGAGCAGCCAACAGACTGACCAAACAGGATGCTAACATCAAACTGCCAGTGCACTTACCCTCCCTCCAGTGATGGGCAGTGACTGAGTCAGGGTCCTGGCAGGGGAGCCACCGCTGCCGCTGGGTGAGTTCAAGGGATGATCTTCATGAATTGGAGCTAGGTCTGACACCAGTCTATCGATTGAACTCGTCCTTGGACGCGCCCCTCCTGGGATCTTGATGGGTGACTCTACCACAGGTGCAGCAAGTTTACGTTTGATTGTGCGGTACCTAGGAAAAAAAATCATTTTCTTACATTAGTTTTGAGTGACTCTCCTGTCTCCGCCTTAACTTGACTACAAGTCGCGCGCACAAACCGGAAACGGGAAGAAAAAGACTTCAGTGTTACGGCAAGCAGGGGACGTTAAAGAACCCACGCACTTCTCGAAAAGAGTAGGGAACGAGGTTCCCGGTGTTGTGGTCTGGCCTCGTTTCACGGGTTGGTGCTTAACATAGGGATAACCTCACCGCATCTTTCCCCTTCGGACGGACTTGAGTATGAGTACGAGTATCAAATTAGAACAATAACGCACACTAAAGACCAAGCCAAACAGGATTAAGAGTCATGGGAGTTTTTGTTAACTGTTGTCCACTATTACTAACTCGGGCCAAACAAGAACGACTCTCATCGACTCTGATGACTGAAAAATGTGAGCACATTCAAAGTCGATGACAGCGCATAAGTCAATGGGAAACACCTCTGCAATCACGCAATGTACGGTAAGTATTAGTACTGCACTTACCTGTCATATAAAGGCCTCATGAGGTCCTTTTCCTTTTTCGTATTTGGCCGACCAAACAAGCTCTCGTGCTGCAGCAGCGCCTTCTGTACCGCCAGCTTCTCGTCCTGAAGCTGCTCTTGTCCCATCTGCTCCACTTCCTCTGGCCTTCCAGCCTCTTCTCTCTTCTCTTCAAGCTTGTTCAGCAAGCTCTGCAGCGAGTGTTCAATGCTTGCGGGAGTGGTGGTTAATAGAGGTTCACTGTCACTGCTTTTTAAGCCTTGCCCGCTCATGGGGGGTACAGTTTCGTTTAAACGCTCTGCCTCGCCCTTGGCGCGTTCTTTGAGCTCCTTCAACTGTTTTCTCGCTCGGCCAAGTTCTGACACGTATTTTCTAATAGGTGCTTTTTCACTCTGCGACGGCCTGCGCATGTGTTCATCCTCGAATGCGTCTTCGAAATCTCGGATTTTCTTTTTGAGTTGGCTGATTGTTTTTGTGAGTTGCTTGACTGTTTGTTCGCCTTTAGGAGACGACTCCACCCTGAAATCAATGTGAACATAAATTATCCTTACTTGCCACAAAGACATGATCAATGCATTACAATATGAATGATTTTATAGCTTTCATCTATAGATTTTTAAACCCCTTTACGACGATATCAGCACTTCTTTATTATAGCATGATTGTTTATAACTACCAACTCACTGGCAGGGCATGACAGGAAGATTTTTTAGTTTGCTCTCGCTTGTCAAATATATTCCTGTTCGGCCTTCCTACTAAGTCATTATCTTTCATTTTATTGATCGGGAAAGCCAACACAAAACTCGGTGACTTTCAAATACTTTCTGCAGCATGGAAATATTTAAAGGGGCTCCGTTACGGATGACACAAGTACATGTATTAAGCAATAATATTTAGCACAGAATTGACCTAAACACTCCAAAATCACTTGCTTTCCTAAAGTTGACTACATTTCATGAGTTTTCCAACCCTGTGATGTTGGCTTGGTAGCGTCATTATTGTTAATAAAATAAAAATCTGGAAAAACAATGTTTACATGGTACGGTCATGGAGCAACCGTTACACATCATAACATCACTGATAAGGCGCTCACAAACACGCCACAGGGTTTTCTTTTCAGATCACCTATTAAGAATTGAACTGCTTCAAATTCATTGTTCTAACTGCAGTTTTACTACACGACTAGTAGCTTTGATAGTAAGTACATTATTTTACAGTTCCCAGTTGCTACCGACAACCAACCTTCTTTCAAACCACGAATGTTCAATCTGTTCATGAGGTGGCGAAGGGGGACACTCGTAACCAGCAGAACGGGTATCAATAGTAAGGGGCCGAGAACGAGGGGACAATAATGCCTCGTCTGTGCTGAACCTATCATATCGCTCCCTCGGTGATAGCTGTATGTCGTCGGTATCGTGTTGTTGTAGCTTGTAGAGTTCCAACGGGGGTACGATAGGGGCACCATGGTGCTTTTTCTTGTACTGCTGGGTGATGAGGTCTTGCTTGGGCCTGAAGGGTGGGGAGTCAACTTCATCAACTTCGCTATGCTGAAAGACAATGTAACTGCAAAATTAATCTTTGATAATGCCCTTCCTCCCTCCCAAACTACAAGATATTACTTTTGACCTACAAAGCGCTTAATGACCAGGCCCCCAATTACATTACTGAACTGCTAGAGCCTTGTGTACCAACCAGGAATCTGTGATCCTCCTCCAAAAACTTTCTTCTAAAAGTACCATCTGTCAAGCTAGTAAGCTAGTGCTTTTCCATTGGAGCACCTAGCCTATGGAACCCTCTTCCGAACAATATAAGAGAGCGCGGCTCGCTTTCAGATTTTTAAGACTTGTATAAAGACATATCAATATCATTATTCTTTTTAACCAATTTTATGAATATACTATTGGTTAGTTAGTTCTTTACTTTCGTCTTTATAGCTTAGTTATTTTATTAATGAGTTAATTTTACTATGTTTTAGATATTTTTACGTTTTTATCAACTTCATTGGTGATATTTTTTAAAATCTATTGTAAAGCGCTATTGGATAGCACTAGAAATGGCGCTCTCTATAAATTCAGTATTATTATTATTATTATTATTATTATTATTATTATCATTATCATTATCATTATCATTATTACTTAAAAGAGATGCCCGAACGTTCTTGCTGTCTTTTCTATGCATGTCAAGTGTGTGACGGGTGAAATACCGGTAAGTTTAAAAGGAACTATCATTGCCCTTTTATCAGTGAGAAACCAAACCCAATTTCAATGAGTAATAACTAACAGTGTAGCATCTTGCCACATTAAGCGCAGTTGGCAATGAATTAGAAACACTACATGTTAAATCACGATGGAGCCAATACTCACATCTTGCTTTGTTGACGCAGATGGGGATTGAATTCTTGATGACCGCGCAGATCTGGGGGATCTGGGTGGAGTTGTTGACACTACATCTTTGCTCTTTGCTTCATCAACTAATGGATGAACCAGCGGTTTGCTTTGTTTCTGCTGAACTCCCTGTGGAATAACCATGACACAGGTTGATCACAGGCTAGCCAACCTCAATAAGTAAATCCTTTGACTCAGATTAATCCAGCAGGTGGGTTTTATTATGCTTATAATACAGATTGGATCCAGAGTATAAAACACAGAAAAAGCGTGATTGATTGTTTTTCGTCATCCAGTTTACTCCAGTGAAAAATCGCAAAAGATGGCAAAGAACATTTGCTATGAAGAAGTTCTAGACAAAATTTTGACTCGTGCTGCAGAAAGTTTTGACGAAGCTTCTAAGGTCGAGAAGAAAGTAGAAGCGAAATTAAATTGCTTCAGTTTATCGATCCTGCGTGTTTTGTTGTTTTTACTCGTGGCGTAAAAAGTCTTTATCATAAAGCAAACAAAGAAGCCTAAGCCATGTATTATACTGTCATAAAACACTCCTGACATTTGAGAGCTTTCAAGAAAGTAGAAAAAACTCGCTCTGTGGCTCTTGTTTTTTACATTTCCCTGTTCTCAAATTCCCGTCGTGACAGTATAATACATGGCTTAGGCTTCTTCATTTGTTAAGTTTAATATTATCATGAATATTATAGTTCCAACCTTTCAATACTTGTAGAGTGGTTTACATTTGAGTGCCGAAAGTAATACTACGTTTACCATGGCTTTGCAATACTTCGCTTAAAAGTGATTGGTTTAAAAATCTGGTGCCAGTTTTTCAACCAATCGGCCATGTGTAATTACTTCCAGTTTTGATTCGTTCACTGGATTGTCCCAGTCCTTTGTGACAGGCCAAAGAAATCACTTTGATTTTGGTTTAATGACACTCAGTTGAAACTCGCCCTATTTGGACCTGCGATATTAGTATATGTAATAGGACTACATGCTGTCCGATTTGAAAATAATGGATGAGAAAAAATTCCGAGGACTGCTAAATTTTGAATCCAATTATTTCCAAATTGGACAAGCATATAGTCCTGTTACCTATTAATTATATAGCATCCAAAAATATATGAACATCGCATGTTTTGCCCTCCAAACTAGTTTTTCTTGACAATTGATTGGTTTATGGAAGGTATCCAGATTTTTCTTAAATTGGACAGTTTGAGCAACAACTGTCCAATTTATTTTAAATTTGGACAGTTGGCAAAAATTAGTAAAAAATGCATCTGTTGACAATAATGGATTTTGATGTAGCTATATAATAAATAATTACAAATTCTAGTCATTTAAATATCTGCAATTTAGATAGCAAAACACTTTAAACTTAAGAATCTACAACCTTTGGTAAAATCATGGATTACAAAAGGATCATCACAATAAATATGTAGGAATAACATAGTGAATTCTAAAATAAAATTCAATGACTACATTTTTCCATTCAGAGATAATTCAACAACAGGTAATATTCGCAATGTGGTTATGGATGATCTTTAACATCTTTAAAATACAATACAGAAGAGTAGAAAAGAATTCATTATATCTGACGAACTTTCAGTCTTATTGTGAAACAATGGATGTGAATCTGTTACACATGCTACCTTGTCCGACTCTTCATTGTTTGTGAAAATCTCGCTTGTTTCATGCCTTTTCTTTAAGCTTGGTCTCCGCCTGTTCTTGGGAGGTGGTGCTCGGTCACGGGTCAAAGAACCAAGAACCTCAGAGTTCCTTTTTACAATGAACAGTGAATCTCCTTTACTTGTGCTTATTATTTCCTCGTATAAACCTTCATCATCCTGAATAAAACACAAATACAGAAACTGTCTAACCTTGAACCGTGTGTGCGTCAGGTTGAGAAGGGGGAGGGACATATGGGGCCAGGGAAGGGGGGGGGGGGGGGTCAGCACTTGGGGTGGTAGGCGGTTGCATGTGGTAGAAGGTTGTGCTGTTGATGGATATGTTGTGGCCCAATTTAATTTGTCTTTGTTTTTTGGTATGGAAATGTATGATAATGAGTTTGAAGAACGGGGAATAAAATTGAACAGCCACACTGATAAAGTGACAACTTCACCAATAACAAGACTGCAATTTTAAAGTGGAAAAAGACATTCTGCAATGAAAACTATGTTCTCTACAATAAAGCTAATTAACTGAAAGTGGAAAATTAATTTTTACCTCAAAAATTATTCCAATTCTAGGAACTTTCTGCGATTTTCCCGCATTTCAAAGCACGTTTTATATAGTTTTTTAAACAGTCACAGTTGACAAAATTGTATGCACTTACTTTGAAGGTTCCACCTTGTTCATGTGAATCTCTATTCTGAGGATAAGTTGAGCTTAATATATGGTTGCTGTTTTTGTCCTTTGAAAGAAGTAAATAAAACTTTTAGAATCAAATACTCTAAGTCTAATTACCTTAAAGTTTATTCACAACTTGCACTTTTTCGAAACTTCTCTTTTATTCACAAATACCTCTCACGTTATTGCAACAGCCCAACAAATAGTTTGGCCTTATTAAGTGTGCAGAATCACCTTAGTGGTACAAAATGTTACAATGTAGAACAACTTACCACACCGATAACAATGCCATTGTTTTCAAACATTTCAAATCCTTCCGATTTTGGCCTCTTCTTCAGAGGCTTCACTAGGTTTTCTTTTTCTTTTTGTCTGTTATTCTGTCGTCCTGATTCAATAGTCTCCAGTACCTCAACTGCTGCCTTTACAGACATCTTGTCCTTGATATTGTTTTCAACAATATTATTGGAATCTGTAGACCGATAAATTGCTTATTTAGCTGCTATGGTTTTGTACCTTTACCATACCACCCACCCACATGTGCCCATCGTTCACACCCACAGCCACCCACATGTGCCTAACTTTCACACCCACCCACATGTACCCAACTTTCACACCGGCCCACATATGCCCAACTTTAACACCGACCCACATGTGTCCAACTTTCACACCCACCCACATGTGCCCAACTTTCACACCCACCCACATGTGCCCAACTTTCACACCCACCCACATGTGCCCAACTTTCACACCGACCCACGTGCCCAACTTTCACACCCACCCACGTGTCCAACTTTTACACCCACCCACATGTGCCCAACTTTCACACCCACCCACGTGTCCAACTTTTACACCCACCCACATGTGCCCAACTTTCACACCCACCCACATGTGCCCAACTTTCACACCCACCCACAAGTGCCCAACTTTCACACCCACCCACATGTGTCCAACTTTCACACCCACCCACATGTGTGCAACTGTCACATCCACCCACATGTGCCAACTTTCACACCCACCCACACGTGCCCAACTGTCACACCCACCCACATGTGCCAACTTGTGGGAGGGGATTCCACGTCTGGATCGGCCTCATCAGCCATCTCTAGACACATCGTATTCGCAATCCAGCAATTGATGTCATGGTCATCTCTTCGAAGGACGAATAACAACACTAGCTTGCAAAAAAACTTTGTTTTTTTTAAGTTTTGACACCTTTGACATCTTTCTGACAACTTTTTCTGCCTTCTGCTTCAAGTGGCCGTTTGTTTGCAGGTGGAAAGTTGTGAATGGTGAATTTGACAAGGGTTTCCATGTTAGGATTGACTATTTTTTTGTGTTGTTGTTCAGACTCACTGCCAACAGTGTTCAAGGTATCGCTTACTGTCTTTGATTCCTGTTCCTATTCAGGATTGAATGGGAAGTTGTCCTCACCATTTCATTAGGTAATACACCTTATTCCAAAATGGCCGCTGATTTATGTACATACAAATTGGCCTTGTTGCCTCGTTTAAGATAAAATATTCTTTTGATTTTTGAGCTTAAAAACGAGGCAATAAGGGCTAATTTCAATAACAACAAAAGAATATTAAGATGGTAGCCATTTTGGAATAAGGTGTATAACTTCATGAAAAAAAATTTATCAAAAATGGTCAAACGTTTGATATGGGTTCTTTTCTGTTACTCAGCTTGTTCACAGACCTGATGTCTCTTTCTGACTTTTCACATTTCTTCTCCTTCGCCTCCTTGGTTTGCCAGCATCCTCGTCACTGTAGTTACGGCTTGGCAGAGGTGGACCTGTTTGTGAAATGTCATCCTCCAGTGAATATGCCCTTTCTTAGTTGAAAAACATTATTGGTGGCATTACGAGTATTTGGAAAAGGGGAGAAGATCCCATTCCAGCAGTATAAAATGACTAAGATTATAAGAATGTCCATACGATTATAACAATGTCCATGTGGCAATGAAACAGTCTCTAATCAAACCTACAGGCCATGAAAAACAAGGACACATTGTGCATGACAGACACAAACGTTTCCCTATTTGCCTGTGTGTGCAAGATTGTTGCGGACATAAAATTTGTGTCCATGATGCCAAAAAATGTTTCTGATATTTTCCAGAAACATGTTGTACAAGGAAAATGACGAGCAACAATATGTCCCCGTTTGCCACAGCCTTAAACTACTCAGTAAATATCATGGTTTGCATACTATGACCAGCCATAGACCCTTTTCATAAATGGCTTGCCAATTATAAATTCTTTTGTAAGTATTAAAATTAGCCTGACTAACCTTGTTTTTGAGTTGATAATTCAAAAGAATTTTTACTCCCAAACGAGTTTAGTGAGGCTAATTTGAATGCATACAAAAGAATTTTAAATTGGCAGCCATTTATGAAAAGGGTCTATGGGACCCTGACAGTAAACATCAGCATTATCATTTACACATACCTTCATCACCAGATTCTGGCGAGTGTGGGCTGTTTTCGTCTGTAGATGTCAGGTCAGGTCCAAACAAATGCTCTTTTACAGTGTCATTGATTACTTTCTGCACAATTCTAAATGAACAACAACAAAGGTAAAATATAGTCACTTCCTTACGTTATCCACTCATTACGCCATGCTAGAACATGTATCTACAGCAGGCCTCTAGCCAGGATGGAAAAATTTATGGACGTCTAAAATATTCTACAAGGCCTAATCAGTTTTGAGTACAATTTTATTTCAAGATTTCTTAATTTCTAAAATTGTAGTTTTGCATGTTTTAATGTAGATAATAGAAATTCTGGTTAGGTATCACCTCACATATTCAAAGATTTCTGAGCATCACGGCCTACAGCTCACTTTGATAGTTAAATTAGTTAACTTTTCAGAGTGCATGTACACTGTATGCTACCCTGTTCTTATAGCAGGGTTGCAAATAATTTTTCCTGTGAAAGGACATTTCTACAACTAAGTCAGCATTATGACTGGACAAAACTGTAGTGGTCGGACACCAGCACTACTCCACAATACATTGTTGTGAATGCAAACATTGACAAAAAGGCAAAAAGTTAACTGGACATTCTGTCAGACCACAGTTGAGATTTTATCAGACATTGTCCAATGTGTAATGCAACCCTGTATTGATTCCAAAAATTCAGTGATGTCATACTTACTCCTTGCCAGCAGGTAACTTGGGAGATTCTAGAGTAGGGCCTGAATCACTGTAAAGACAACAACACAATTGATGCAACAACTAACAAAAATCTTGCACACTCATTACATCTGTTCAAGAGCTTTGGAGTATAGACCGTGAAAATGATGTACTGAAGACTGTAACACAACAAAACCCAACTTTTCAATGAAACAGAATCTAGCTGATTTGAAAATCAGTTGAAATAGTTAGCACAAACTTTCCCATACATTCATCAGCTTTGATTGGAAGATTGCCAATGAAATTGAAACTTGGTGAGCATGTTATAGCCTATGAAATACATCCGGTTCCAGATCTCTAATATACAGGAATGATTATTCCTGTTTTTTATCTATCTTGAGCAAAAATCTTCTACTTTACTTCCTAAAGGTTAATTAGGAGAGCTAGTGCAATAATTATGGGCATTGCATACGCTTTAAATGGGATCAATCATTTGCGCTATACAGTCACAAACGAGCAATATTTGATTTAAAAGGAAAGAGACTGGAACCAAGGTTGTTGCCATAGCAACATCAAAATATGCATCAAGAGGTGTATTTCGTAGGGTGCAACGTGCTTGCAAAGTTTCAATTGCATTGCGCCATTACTTGCAGAGATATGCCATGTTTTGTGTTTTTACACCCATACTATCACACCTTATGACATCATCAGTACCTAATTTGCATAATACAAAAATCTTGAATATCTCTTTTCTTCATTTAAAGGCATTTTGAATAAGCTTATTTTTCAATAGCTCATTTTTTTCTTTTCATAGGCACTGTCAATGAAACTCCTGTGAGTAGTTGGCAAAAGGCTTCCATCAACACTTTTCAATGACCTTAAATTGAAGGCACTTGCTTCATCAAACCCACTGAAGGTGTTTATTTAATTAAACCTTTCCATATAAGGTCATTATAAGTTTTGATTGATGGAAGCCTATTTGTAACTGGTTGCGGGAGTTTAGATTCATCAGGTCGCATATCACTGAATTTGATGGCAATGTTATGGAAACAGGAATATAACCTCAGGAGTGATGGTCCAATGGTGAAAGCAAAGGAAAGGAAGTGTTTAAACAATGTGTAATTTGTAGTTCCAGAAATAATCCATACCTCCCCCACGGAAGGGATTTTGATAAGGCCCCCCACCCGTCTGGAAATTCCAATCAAGCTTCATACATTCATTTCTTTTACACTCCAACACCATCTGTGGGGAAAGTGTGGATATATTGCTGTTAGCCAAAATGGCTGAAAACATGGTCGCTGCTAAATGTCGATTGCAGGGCATGGACTACAACTGTTTTGGAGGTCATTTAACTGGAATCTTAAGATTCAGATTTAGAGTAAATTATTTTTCCTGAAGGTTAAACTTCAAAAAGACAAGGGGAAAGTTTTTTTTTAGTTTTTTTTTTATTTAAAACGAAATATTTTTTTGAGCATCAGTTTAAACCATGGACAAGATGCTAAAAGTTAATAGCCTGCTGTTGAGTTGCCTTGAAATTCTGTTCATTTACACTAAATTGCCAGTCGCATTGGTGACCAGTGAGTCGCAATTTTTGACCCTGTAGACGTATTTTGATAATTTATCAATGTTTTATGTAGTTGCCAAATTAACCTGACTAACCTGACAGTACGTTTTTTCGTTATGTTAGTAGGATGTAGTTTTCAAAAAAGAACCTTAACCCATTGACGCCTGAAGGTTTTTAGCGTGCACCCACCCCCAAATGCCTGGCTCTTTTGCAGCATTCAGTGGAGACGTCCGGGTGGAAAAAATAAACCATATGCGCAGTAAATTCAGAGAAATGAATTCTTTCTAAAGTTAACTTTTATTTCAACTAGATATGTTGAAAGACTAATTTATTAAGTAAAGAGCTTATCAGCCGTGATAAATTCAAAACACGTTTGTAAGCGCCATGACATCATGTCTTCAAGGCCGTAAAAGGATAGATGAATCCTTCATCAGCGAGGTTTAAGCAGTCTATTCTTCATGATTTTCCATTTCAAATCCACTAAAAAATCAATCTGTGTTTCTCCTCCTCATTTTTAACCCCAAAGAGGAAATTTTTCGTATTCAGAATGAAAACATGGCCTTGGAAGTTTGTAAATACGTGCCGTGATGCGCCATCATGTTCTTGTTCTTTTGAGCGCACGAGTAAAGACAAAAAAACCTTCTCTGTAGGACCCCAAGAAAACCCTAAAAATATGCGCAGAAAACAGATTCTGATTGGTTTATTTGCCCTTATTATCTCTAGAACAATAGGGAAACCAAAAAACCTCCAGGGAGGGAGGGAACGGACATTTGCCACCATGCGGTTTTTGCGGGCGGTTACGGGCGGCACAGGCATTTTAGGGGTGTTTTTCGCATGGGCGGTTACGGGCGGCACAGGCGCCAAAGGGTTAATGTGGCTCTAGTCAATTTTTAGGTGGACCAAAACAATTAAATACACATAATCTCTTGAAAGCAAAAATATTGACAAGGCAAGACAGCTTTATGGAATGAGCATTAAGATACTGCTTGGTTTAAAATTACCCAAGTTGTAAAATTTACTGCTGCTACAAGTAAGTATTAATAAAAATTTGAACAGCTTTCATGGTGGTTTATAAATGTTAGTTTTCAGTAAGCCAAGATTTAATTTAATCACAAAAATGTCTGAACTAAATATACAACGAACCACAAAGAATAGATTGAAGCACTTGATCAAAAGGGATCATTTCCTGATATGCAACACTGAAAACCAGTTTATTTTCTACACAGAATAAACCCTTAGATCAAGCACCTAGACTACAGAAATCTAATCTGGTAAATGCATGCAGTTATTCTAGACGCATTAATTTAATATAAATAAAACATTTTAGACTGAATCTTGTCAAAGTTACCTTTGCTGGGTATTCCATGATGGTGAAACAGACCTCACATACATATCCAGGTCTTCCGTGGGTGAAGAAACGCTAAAAGAAAAATAAATTTATACAAAAAGGTTTGACAAACGTGAGCTGGAGGAATTGCTAAATGCAATAATGATAATAATATAGGGGAATCAATAATTGCCTTCAATATCACCTGCTGGATGCATTGAATTTTAATCCTTATATAAGGTTATTTTAATTATTAATGAAAGAAAATGATGGTAAGATAATACATCAAATAGATCTATTGCAACAAGAAACCGATACAAAAAGGCAGAATGAACCATATTTTCAACTTAAAATTGGCCACTTGTGCATGCAGTAATTTTTTATTCTTTTCTTAGAATGGCGTTGATACATAACCCCTTAAATCTTTCAAACTTCAGGCACCTTCTGTGAGAAATTCACAACACTCCAATTTAATAATGGCTCTTCCGTGCACAAACAAAACCCTCAGACATTATGGCTGCAATAAAACGCCCACAACATATGCTAAAATACGGCGGCTACCCCAGCCACTGGATCAGCACATCTGTTAGCTGTCTTCTTAATTAAGCACAACTTGCACTTAAATGCAGACATGAAAATACTTAGAACTCTGTTTGAGCTCACATAAAACAATGAATTTGCATTTTAACAGACTTAAAAAAATCATATAATTGCTAATTCACAATCTTAAGGCAAACATTAGCTGCAACTTCCAATATGAAAACAAATAATGATTCTGACACTATTATAGGCTTAGATTATGAGTGGTTAGATGCTAATGTGAATAAACACACCATGCAAACTATTTAATGTTGGTAAAATTTAAATTTGCACACGGTCAAAAGATATGAACCATGAGGGGTTACTTATTAACAATATTGATGAGAATGGATGGGAAAACATAAAAGACTTGGACTTAGCACAGGGAGGTACAAACTACCATAACACACGAGTGACAAGGCACACCTTGAATCAAAATGATATGTTGTGTCATAAGACCTTTGAAACCACGCCTTTGGCTAGCTTAAGAGTCACCAATGCAATGGTTTAACAAGTGCAGTGATGTACATTCAAGGTTTTTTTATGTACAAAAGAAGACAACTTGTTCTTAAGGTTGTTTGGCTTGTAAAAACTGAGACGCAACTCTTGGCTTACTAATGGGATCAACGTTACATTTTGTGAGTGACTATGCTTTGAGACTAAGTGCTCCTTCTCAAGTTTGAAATGCACATAATAACGTGAAAATATTCAAATCATTGAAGCATAAATTAGCATTTTGACACCTGCAAGAAATTAATTGCAAGAGTCAAATGCAATTGCATGCTCCACTAATTAAAACAATAAGACAATATGGTTTAGGCATGTCTTCTATTGAAAGTAAAATCAACTAATAATTACTATCTAAAAGAAGATAAACAAGGAGTCAAAGACAAGTATTTTTGTCTATAGCAGAAACAGCAACTACAATGTTCACATAATTATAGTCAGTGCCATTAGAAACTGTCACCAGAGCATAAATTGTTAAGTGCTAAAGGAACCCAAGTGTCATGGCTGATTTATCAGCGATGATTTTAAATTAATGCCTTGTAATGCCCTGAAGGCATGTCATAAAAGAGAAACAACTTGGATATAGTACACGTTTTTTAAAAGTGCTTTAATAGCAGATGTGTACAATGTAAATTTCATGGGTACTCTTGGAAAAGCATAGATCTGTATTTGAAACTTAAATACAAAACATCTCTTACAAAATTTTGAATAAAATATTTACCAAAAATTTGGACAAACTGTACATCAAATTTGGATTCAAACATTATAAATACACCGTCTATAGGTTAACAGCACTTGTCAGTTAAGTAGCCATTCCATTGTTGAATTAGTGATAACTTCAGGCACAAATTAAGTAAATTTTTTTCTTTGACCAGCCAAGTTTGTGTGACCTGTGTTGGATAAAAGCTTTAAATCATGCAATTTATACATTAATTTTTATAGGAATTTATATAATTATTTTAGAGGACTAAGGACGTTTGCGCGAAAATTTTCTACCATTGCTTTTTTTCTGAAACTGTCACCACTGTAAGATAAAGAGTTACTGATGTCAGAAATGGGTTGTTCCAGAAAAAATCCACACCCCCCCCCCCCCCCCCCTGACGGATGGGATTCTGGAAATTCTCGCAGGAGGGGGGTTCAAAGACTCTGGAAATCCAGGCGAGAGGGGGGGGGGGGGGGTTGAACTTGAAAAAGTCTTCTTCATGGGCCATTTCGACTGACAGTTCAAGCGTGCTCTCAGACCCGGAAAACAATAGAAATATTTTGTTCATATATTTCTCACCTGACATAAATAATAATCTAAGTTCTTTTCAGGTCCTTTTATGGACCTGGTTAATTCTTTAATGGCTGGTTAATTCTGCCGGCTGCTGGCCAGTACTAAGTGTACATGAAGATGCAGATTGAAAATTCTGCAAAAGGGGTGCACGAAGAAAACACACAACAAACTTTCATACTGCATGCAACTGTAATCGTGACATTACTTCTCGAGATTTAATGCACTTATATTTAACAAAGTTACTGTATTTACCCGTGTATAAGTCGGCCTTTCACAAGCTAAAAATCAGTCCAAAAAATCGCCCTCGACTTATACATGGGTCAAAAACTAAGACCCAAGCACCAGTAAAATAAATTTGGCACAATTAGCATAACAATTGTTTTTATAATCTTGCGTAAAACATCTTATAAACAATGATACAAATCGCGAAGTCCTTCGCTTAGCATTCTGCATCTAATTTAGTTGCAATGCAATGCTTTAAAATTTATCTGCTTTATGTAGACCTGAGTGTTGAATATACTCCCTGGCACAATTTCGGAATAAAGAACTAACATTTCCTGCAAAATAAAGCTGTAAATCTACTGAGGAAAAACATCTTTCTCGCTTCAAACTCCCTGCTTAGTAACCTGGCATGATGAAAGCATGTGCAGTCATCAGTTACCAATACTTGACCGATTTTGTAGCTTGGTTACCAAGTTTTCTAAACATGCTGTTTAGCGAGCGTTCTCAAAGACTATTGACCCTCTATGGTGTTTTGCCTGCCTGCTGAAGCTGCTTTTTCATCTTTCACAGTTAGAAAGGTTTGTCTGGAATTAGCATATTTGATTTTGTAAGCCTGTTTCAAACATTATGGACAAAATGCCCACATGTACATGTGTTGTTAAAACAATTGCAGACATGCGAGAATATTAAAACTTCACATTGAAACTTGCAGTGATTGTTTCATATATCCATAGTACTTACCTGAACATTAACTCTAAGAAATACAATATATTTAAGTTTTCCAATAAAATGAAGAAAACGTAGTTTTTGTCACCAAAATTAGGGGGTCGACTTATACACAAGGTCGACTCGGTACTCGGTCTGAGGCCTGGCTGCCAACAGTGGAAGCCTCTGGATACCCCAGGCACCCAACCTCCATTTAGCGATGCAGTTGTTAAGCTTCTAAATGTGAGAATTTTTTGTACTAAACTTACTGTGCAGAAGATTGCAAAGTCTTCTTTGGTTTCTTAACTGTGGCATAAGTAGGGCCATCTTCCTGAATTTTTTCCTTGTCCTTCTCTCCAGTTAACTGAAACGAGTCTTCATCACTGGCTGAACTTTCATTCTTTTCATTCACAATCTACATGTACACAGAAACAAAGAAATTTTTAAGGTTAAATAACTATTGTTTTCTCTTATCAGCACTGTGCATGCCATTTTATAGAAAGAGCAGTCAAATCCTGTTAACAGGCACCATTGTCAAGAGGCAGATACTCATTTCATGTTCAGGTTGGCCGAAATAGCCATCTGTAAGAGAACCGTAAAAGCTGTGCGAATCATACGAGCCAAGTGGCCCATCAAGCTGGAGCTTATCCTGCCTGGATGGGATGCTAGTCCATCACAGGGTTACGCCCAACATTAAATTCATGAGTACCCATTTATACACCTGGGTGAAGAGAGGTACTCCGAGATTAAAGTGTCTTGCCCACGAACACAACGCTGTGACCCCAGTCAGGGCTTGAACCCAGACTGTTGGGCACCACACCTCCCAGTTTATTTGCTTACTGCAAGTGAACAGTAAAAAGTAGAAAAGCAGAACATTTATACAATGTACATGGCAAGAAATGGACTGTTAAAAACCTTTTACTTTCATATTCCTACCTTTTGGAGCTGTTTATTTCTAGCCAATAGTGTTGGAGAGTCACTTGACCTAGAAAAGACAAAGATTTATGTTAACAAAGCTTTTGCTAAACGACAGAGCAAGCCTGCAAATAACAGCCGGTCATCGGACATTTGTCCGGCAAATTTCAGGTTTTGACCGGCAAAAGCTTGGTCTGGTCGGACATCCTGACCGGCAGTCCTGATACAGATGAGGGGAAAAGTCAGTGAACTTTTTTTTATAGATTTCAACCAATGATTTTATTGTCCGACCAGACTGGCTTCTTGTCCGGTCAAATTTGCCCCTGGCCTGACAAATGACCTCCCTTTTGACAAAAATTATTTGCAGGTTTGACTGAGTCAGGAAGGTGTTGGGAATGCTACAACATATTGCTTTGGTTAACTGCTAACCATATCACAAAAATCATTATCTTTTTACAATATTAAAGCAGATCTGAACACCAGGGTTTGTTATTTCTTTTTTTTTCACTGACTTTTTTTTGAGACTCATTAAGATTTCTTTCCCACATTAAATTGGCATTACACTAATGCAAGAGGGTCCGTGAGGTGAAGTAAACTAAATAGGAACATTAATTTTAACCACCACAAACTCACCTTGCTTCTTGAACTCTAAATATGTCTGTCGTAGCATAAGGAGACACCTACAAATAAAGTATATTAGTTTAAAAAGGAAACAAAACAAGTATGTTGACCAGATACCTACTGGCCAGGGAAGTCAGTTTTGCCATGTTTTGTAGCTTGAAAGTCTGAACAGGGTCCGAAATTAACTTTTTTATGCAGGCGCCAAGTGGCGACTGAACATTTTTTTCAGTCGCCAAATGAAAAAATCTGGTCGTCAAAAAGTGGTTCGTAAAATTTTTGTCTCACCGCAAAACACGAAAACATTCAGTTCTGAAAAACGTTTCTTTAAGACTCGCATGTATAAAGGCATTAAAATATCATGTAGCTTACATTTCAGTTTAAAAGGAGTTTTCGTTGAATAGGTAGCTCTGTTACTTTGAAGACTGACCAGTTGTTCGAAGCGTTCAAGAAGCCATGTACGAACAAGCGGCCATATTGTTCGTTCCAGGCCACTTCCGAACAAAATTGCGCCCACGGTATGGCTGAAAATATGGCGACCGCTAAATACGTGGTTTACAACGGTTGTTGAAGGTCATCTAACGGGAATCTTACCTTTACTTTTAATCTTAATTACTTTCTGTAGAGATTAAAAACTTTGACAAGACAAGGGGTAAGTTTCTTGCTGAAATCAAACGCGAAATTTTTCGATTTAATTCCTTGGGCGCTCATTCAAAACATTGACACAATGCTAACATTTAGTCGCCTGTTGGCGACTAACCATGAAATTCTGGTCGCCAACACTCAATTTTCAGTCGCATTGGCGACCAGCTGGTCGCAATTTCGGACCCTGCTGAAGCAATTACTCAGAAAAGTGATTTGAAGAGAACTCAAATGTACAAACCTTCAAACATTGTCACATAATTATATAGATTATGTTAAATGTAATCAGTACTTCTTTGTACAAAGTGATGACACACAACTCTGCAGTACACTGCTTTATCAGGGGTTTCAAAATGTTTTGAAGTAGGCGTCATCGACTACAAGAGTAGGCGGCTGTTATAAGTGAGGCTTTTGGTCACAAGCTGATTGCTATGACCAGAGTAGCTGGTGGCATAACAGTCAAGTAGCCGGTGGAACTCTGGCAGTCGCCGCCTTGTTTTGAATGTTCAGAACAACATTTTGAACTGAATAAAGTTGAAATAATTTCCTTGTCATACACGCTGTACATTTTGGATCAAATTATTAATAATTATTATAATTATAGTGAGACTGGAAGAGGAACACAAAAACCAAACCTCAAACAAGGTGTCAAACTCTTCTATAAACTTGCAAACAATTTCATTAGTATGCCCCTGTTCTCGCAGACCTTCTATTCCATCACCACATCTACAAAAAATAAAACAAAATCATTATCAAACTTTCAACACTACAACTCATAGTTTATAGAAGGAAATGGTTTGAAGCCCGGCAACTTTTTTACATGTTTTTGTTCGCTATTTTGGGGGTTGACCATGCATGCAGTGCTCGAAATTAGAAAAAAATCCAGGCTGTCCTTATGGCAAATGCCGGAAAGTCTTTGGCAATGAGCCCTTTATTTTTCCTAAAACTGATTGCCAGAACTTCGTAACCATTTCCCTATATTAACAATGTACCATTCAAAGGAAATAAAAAATACCTCTTTCGACTGAACTTCAGAATTGCTCTTCTACTAACCGTTTATTTGACATTTACTATTTGATGACATGCTAATGCAATTATTGAGCTGCTGCACATTTTGTGAAAAAAAAAGGAAGTTGAAATTCACTGACAAAGTAGACAGGGCAGTACAACAAAGTGGGCGAGGGAGAAAGGCAAAAATTCAGACTTGTTCCAGACATCAGTGGTGTCCATAGTTTGTATCTTTGTACCGACACTTTTTAATTTGATTAAACCAGTTCAGATTGTGTCCAATCCAAGAGATAGATGATGCCAAGCACAGACTGTAAATGAGCACTTTACTGTTGATGACAAAATATGGGGGACATTTTCACTTACTGATGCATTGCATTCGACAGTAACAGCTAATAATTATCGAGACTGGTTTTACCTGAAGAAGTTTGGTCCAAATACTATAGCCAAAGCCGTGGAGCTCATTTTATTGTTTTCTGCCAGAAGAACACAACCTTCATTATTTTACACATCATGGACACAGAATTTGTGTATCACATTTACTTGTACATTACTAAGGGAAGGTAGATTTTTTATTGGGGGTGGGCCGGGGCTGCGGAGGGGAGGGTCATCAGTAAATTTTTTACAAATTGGGGAGGGTCAAACCTATTTTATTCGCAACAGGGGGAGGGTCACAGTTGTTTTTGGCAAGGAAAAAATTACTCTATGTCTCTTAGTTGACTCTTATTAGTTAACAAACACGTGAAGTGTGCGAGTCAGTTTCAACCTCGGAAAGTGATGAGGTTGCTTGTTGCTGCTCATTTCTTAGCGGGGGCTGCTCCAGTGAATCATACAGCAAGCTGAAAATGTGCACTTTGATCATTGCAACCTTTTCAGCTTTCTTCCCTTTGAAGGTGATCTTGTGATGGGAAAAGTACAAGGATAGCTCATCCACCCTCAAGGATGACAGCTTATCGGAGTTGTACAGTCTCGCAGAGTCAATGTCATTGTACTCCCGGTTCATCTTCATCTTCAGGTTTTCATCTTTCCACTTCTCTGGACTTGCACTTTCACTTGTTCCTGCACCCGATGTGCCACCAACAGAGTCTGAGGAGTAGCGGGCATCCTTTTTAGAATGGCGAGTCGGCAAACAGTCACAAGTTGCTCCATCTGACCTCATGAAATCCTTGCATTCACCACAAGCGCATTTCCCTATTTCTATTCATCACACATCCTTGCCCATTTTCAAGTTTTCACCGTGCAACCACATGCCACGCAATTAACTGCTTTGTGTGCAGACGCGGTTATGTGAGTACCACTTCTGGTTAGTTATTTTCACTTCCAGTTATTTTTGTCTTGGAGGAGGTGGGGGGAGGGTCAGATGTTTTTGTGTAGGTATTTGTGAAGGGTCATGCATTAATCTACGGTATTCTGGGAAGTGGGAGGGCCACGCCTTTTTTTCGCAAAAACTTTCTAAAATACCCCAACCCACACTCCCCCAATAAAAACGTACCTTCCCTAAACAAGGAAATAATTGACAATCTTGAGTAAAGAAATTGTCTTAATTTTGATTTTTGTTGAAGGTTTGTTGGTAACAAGCGTCCATACAAAACCAGGTGCATAGCTTGAAAGTAACGCTTAGAAACTCGCAAAATGCGATTTTTTCACAATTTGCGAGAGAAAACAAGTCCAGTAGTAAACATTTGCGAGTAAGAATCATCCCTGTCTCTGAAACATCAAGAAAATTGAATTGATCTGCATGTCAAGAAATTCAAAAGGAAGTATGAACAAACTTTTTTGTTTGCCTTTTCAGCTCATTACTATTAATAAGAATTTTAATTTTTACATAAAAACTTGCTAGTTGGTTTGCCAATTTCCTAGTAGGAAAAATTGTCACTAGCAAGACTTTGCTAAACATACCTTCATTCATTGATACCGTCACAAGAAAGTTACACAGATACTTGAGCAACAAATAATTAGATGGTGGAAGCTTCTCAAGCAATGCCTTAATTTCAGGAAGACCACCTCCATCATCTTTGTGGGCTAAAAAATGAAAGATGGAAGACATTATAGTTTTACAGTAGTTATAAATAATTATAACTATGATAATTATTATATTAAATATAATTATTAATAATAATTACCATAACTTTACAAAATTTATAAATAATTATGATAACTTTTCATGGCATAGTAAGCAGATCTAGGAAATCACAAGAGATTTGTACCTATTAGTAAAAACAAATAAATAAAGAACTGAAAGAACTTAAAGAGATGTACAGTAAGCCAATTATAGCCAGGCACCAGGCATTTTGGTTGGGAATAAAGAGGTGAGTGAAGCAGGTTGAGAGGCATTCTCATCCCCAAACCCACTTGTCTCTCTTAATTAGCCGGCTAGGCCTGTGTGGATCTGGGGACACATGATTTGATTCGCTGAAATCTAACAAAGGGAGTCTAATCACATCAGCTGTTTTAAACTTACTAATGACAAAGAGATCTTAAAATGGCTGATGTGATTGTGAACTCCCCTTGTTAGATTTCGGCCAATCAAATCATGTGTCCTAGAGCCACTTGTTCCTTGTGCACAGGCGTAACCGGCTTATGGAGTCATTATTTAATCTAGCAACTGTCTGTCAAAAATGAATCCCTTGGATATTCCAGGCACCCAACCTCCATTAAGTGCTCACATACTTGCAATCTAACACTGTCATTCTTAAACTAACCCTTACTTACCTTGACGAATTTTGATGAAGTCTGCTGTCATGCTCTGAGGGATGGGAGGGTCAGGAAGTTCTCTCTACAGACAAACAATACACACGCACAGTGACATCAGTAGAGTCAGCGAGAAACATTTTATTTATACAAAGGACAAAGAACTAAGCTCCCTGAGACATGCTAGTGGACTAGCTTGAACTTTCTGTTTTGCAGAATTCATAGTTTAATTAAGAACAGTTGGAGAGGTGAGCTAGCATTTGTCAGCTTTCAAAAGTCGATGTCAGTTTTCACTTTTGAAATGAAGTCACAGAAGTGCATACAGACTTCCATACCCAAAAAGGTTTCAAATAGGACACTATGAAAATCAAACATTACTATCATTGTCGTAGTAATCAACATAAAAAACCAATTATTTTGCGGGCAAGTGAAAAATTGGGCAATCAGAACTTCTGTTTGACTAATCCTGGGGAGCGATTTGATTCACAATGAAGAGAGTGACTAGTAATAAAAAAGGGGGGGGTCATTGTACCCAAGTCAAGCGCATATCCTCCGTGGGGACTCAGGTAGCCTGAGTGCGAAGGAGAAAAGGCAGAGCAAAATATCCCTTGGAGATGCTGACAACTGAGAGTAGTTATGAAAGCGTGAAAGCATGCAAAGACATTCCAATCCTGGTTATCCATGTGGCGTGGTTGGACTATGATTCTGACCATATCCTCATTCATGGCAACTTCATCTAAATTATATTAGAAGATTGTCTCAAGGGTTAAATGTTAGAAAGCCTCCTCTGAGTTTGACATGGGTGGACAACCAAAAAATACCCATGGGCAACATGCCTGAAGGCAAGTTAGCCAGAAAGTTAGTGTCGAACACTGATTAGCATGCAAAAAATAATAAAAAAAACATTTGATTATTCCTTCTTACCAAGAACAGTTTAAGTAAGCCTGCTACAGCCATTACATCTCCCACTTGTTCTAAGTTTGCTTCACCATCTGACAAAAAGCACATAAATAGCATTTCATGTACATGAAAACATGATAGAGTGTGTAAATGCCCAGAACATAAACTATTGCAGAAAATCTACAACTACAAAGTCACAAAGTTAATTACTTTCAATTGATGTTGCCTATCTTTTTTATTCCTTCAACAAAGTGAACTGAAGGTCTTCCCTTATTGTGTCAGAAAAGTAAAAAGATTATAACATCACCTCTGTCATATGTTGCCTTCAAAGATTCAACCACTTTGTGATTGCCACTTATGCGGAATATTCCCTCATTGCTCATACCTAGAGGCAAAATTGAAAAAATAACTTTCTTTAAGGTGTGTCTAAATAAGTCACAAGTTAGAGTGTTTTTTACATCTTAGTGAAAATGCAAACTGCTACACAAGGTAAAATTCATTGACCACGATAGCCGCAATTTTGAATTGTGTCCTTCCAATGCAAGCCTTCACTACTTTTAGTCCGCGGCAACCAAAAATGTCACGTGATTTTGAAAGTGAGCTGGGTTGGACCCTTATGATAATTATAATAATGACAATGATTGTAATTATAATTATAAGTAACGACATTAACACCAACCGTGCACCACAAGGTATTCCACAATGTTTGTGACGATTGGCGGCACTTCGCATCCTTCAGACCTTCTCAGTAATTCGTCAATAGGAACTCCAAATGTCTTGTTGGTCATCACTGCTACACCTTGAAGTATCAAGAAGGAAAACATTAATTTATTAACGGCTTGTCTTTCAGTAGGATCTTGAATAACACGAAAGAAGGTAAGTGAGGCCTTTAGCTACTGTTTCACCTGGTACTTGTACAGTTAATTATCTATTGTTCATTACTATTACCAACTATTTAGCAATCTCTGATTCCCTCTGAGACTTGCATGCAGGGAATCACAGTAGTTTTATTCATCACATGCACTGCATCTTCAACACTTGGCACGCAAAGATGAATACAACCACCACTATTCCCTGCGCCCTTATTCCAAAATGGCTACCATCTTTATTCTTTTGTTGGTATTCAAATTAGCCCTTCTTGCCTCATTTGTTAAGCTCAAAAATCAAAAGAATGAGGAAACAAGGGCCAATTTGTATGTGCATAAATCAACGGCCATTTTGGAAAAAGGTGCAAAGAGGAATCTGCCATTGGCAAAAAATAATCTAACTGAAAATGAATGTATCTAGCAACTTTATTAACCCTAGATTCAGCGGCAGCTGATTAGATCTGCCCTCCACTTGACACCTAAATGCGCCGAGCCCGATCTGATTGGCCCAAATTTCGTCACTGAACTAACAATGAATTCCATTGGTTTTTGAGAAAAAGGAAAAGCTATGAACCAATAAGCTTTTCTGTTTTATTCTGTATTAGTCCAAGTTGATCATTAGGTTAATTTTAAGTTAGAGGGGGTAAGTTTCTAAAGAAACTGTGATGCTGCAATAATTTATGTTGCACTCGAAACATCTGACGACTGCAATGCTTAAAATCAGTTTGACTGAAGTGATTTATAATTGTTAGGTAAATATTTTAGCTATATTTTCAGCCTTATTATTGGCTTTGTCATGAACTTGGGTTATGTTTTGGTGAACCAGTTATTACAAGACAGTTGACAGTTGTAATTAATATGTGTAAGAAAAAAAAAAAATAATTGACAACTGAAATGCTCTTTATTTGGGTTAAAATGATGTATGTATAGTATTGTGCAACAATAGAAAGGTATCTGTTTTTTTTGGTTGTCTGGTGCTCAAATGCAGAGACCCAAGCTCTCTCCAAACTTACCCAACATCATTAACGTTCCAGAAATGAAACACTATTTCTTTTTGAAATAGTCCTTGTTGGGACAAAACCCCAAAAAAAAATATCAACCCTGCTAGCTTCAATATTGTTCCAGTAGTTATGGGTTTCATTGTTGAAAGAAAACGTTTGGATTGAAGTTGAATAGTTATTTTTGTTGAGTAAAATAAACATGGCTATTGTTGTTGAATGAAAATGATTTTGGTTGAAGTTGAAGAAAAATATAATACAACATAATTTGCTGAATAAAAATATGAAATGTTTAATATAAATAATTATGTGTTGTTGAACAAAAACATACTGTAAGTTGTTATATATTGTGCAAATTGTTAAATTTTGCACCATTTGGCCAACCATAAGAATATAGTTGTACATGTACATGTTTATAAATACAGCTTTGTTGAAAATTACTGGTTTCTAAACAGATGCACAAAGTTGTGCTCACAGCCGGTCAATTTGCCTGTTGCAGGCCCCTAGAGAAACATGAGCATTGCTGTTACATTGTCAAAAAGATGAACATGTATAAGCAAGAGAATTCTCAGCTTTGGCCTACACTGTACACAAATCCATAACAATGCACATGTATACAACACATTCATTTGTAGCACAACAAAGATTTGAGAAGTGTCTTGCACACTGTCTCATAATCACAACAAAGATGCACCATGCACCCCATCAGAGACAATCAACTGATCTCTATGCCACACTAAACCAGCAATGATGCCTACAGATGAACCCTGCTATCTTAAACTCTCAAGGGAAACAAACAAAAAGATAGTTTGAGTGGAGAGTTTGAGATAGCTGATAGTGACTAGACATGCAAATCCAAGAGAAATGGATTCAAGTTCAAGAGAGCAAGATTCAACTTGACAATATCACATTATGTCTAATGCTAAACTGTAAGTACTTTGTTGCACAATAATTTCGAATAAATCATTGAAAATGGACGATCTGGACAAAGTCAAAATGGAAATTAAAAAGGTTCATGTACATTCTATGGCTGGGTGGCCCAATTTGCTGAAATATTAATGAAGTTTTGTTTCGGTCAATAAACATATTAGCAAAAAAGTATTTTTCAAGCTGCGACCACAGGAACCAACCACAGGAAATGCTGCAAGTAAACAGTAATATAAAGAACGCTAATCATATGCACACATGCACTTACAATGTAGCATGCCAAGTTTAACAAAAACTCAATTCTTAATTTCTGTCTAAGGATCAAAGTCTGAAATTCATCTCTATCTTCAGATACCACATCATTTGTCACAGCTTTCTGTAAGCACTACAACCCATATATGTCTGTGAAAATAGCTTAATCTTATATGGACTGCATTTTCTAAGCAATGATATTGGTGTTGATCAAAACAGGTAAGCTGTGGCATACCTATTCACTGATGGGTCATTATCGTAGTCTGAGATACCAAACATATCCGCTTCTGTGCCCGAATGAGAGGTAACAGACATTCCACACATAATTCTGCATCTCTCATTGTTTTTTGCATGCATTTTAATTTCACTAACTATAGAAAGCTTACCGCCACTCAGGTTTCTTCTTTTTATAAGAGGTGAGCTTATTTTCTTTTTCATTTTTGCCATTCTTGATTCTGATGTTTGTGGTACAGAAAGCTGATCTGAACCCTTGAAGAAAAATAACTCAGGATTAATAAAATTGATGAAATATATGGTAAAAGCAATTTATGTTCTTCATTTCAGTAACAGTGGCATCAGCCCTTAAGATGGTAAAAGCAAAATTTACTTTGTGCAGAAAATTCTAATAATTATTTTTTTATGTATATGCAGTATTGTTACCTAAAAGAGCAATATATATTTTTAGACATTACAAGCATTCATTCTCTTACAATCAATTTGAAAAATATACCCATCCGTAATTTATAAAATCACACCAAGAGAACATACAGTTAGTCAAAGACAAACTTCCACCAACAACAGAATAATCTACCCTTTATTAAACCAACTGCAAGAGATCTAAAATTTAATAGTGAAGATTTAGTTAATTCCATCCCTCGAACCATCCCACTGAAACGCCCACATAAACAAGTTTTTCTAAACCTGAAAGTAAAATAATAATTACAGCAAATAGGATCTGAACGAGCTGGGATAGTGCTACTAAAATTATTATTATTTCGAAATAAATAAAATAAATTTCAGATTGATTGCTTGACTACACAGGCAACAAGGAAAAAACTGATGGCTTTATCACAAAGGAATTTACAAAGGTAAGAAAGTTCAACAAACATATTCAGGAGTGCCAACTGTACAGGTAAAAGAAAATAAACGACATTCTGACGTGTTTTTTTTTTTCAGTCTATTGCATGCCAGATTTTTGAGCTGACCTCTATTATCAACCAAATCTGGGAACCAAAAACTAAAGAAGTCATCACAAATAAAATTCAGGGAATGTCGTTGTACAAGTATTAAATCCCTGTTACAGGAAGGTACATCTTATTTTTGCCATTTATACTGAATTCACACCCTCTGTTGCTCTGTTCACATGAGTGACCGCGGAATCCCATCTTACCTGCTGGTTTCTCACGGAAACACTCGACTCTGAGGCACATATTAGCATCGGACGAATTGCCTGGGTAAGACCTGTTTCCACACTATGCTGTCGACTAACCCCTACGTCCCTCTGACTCATAGATCCGTGCTTTGAAACTCACATTCAGCGTTTATAACTTTATGTCCCGTAAATAAACAGCGAACAGATCGTCCGGACTACAGCAACCATGCACTTTGCAAGCCGCTTCGAGAAAAATAAAATCAAACTGCCAGAAATAGGTTTCCTTAGACCTTACTCCCCATAGCGTGGAGAATTGTTTTTGAACGTTTACAAAACCAGGTGGATTTTATGAAACGAAACCATTGCAGGTTTCTCCCGAACTATTTGAAACAGACATGATCTCGCGCCACTTGTAGAGCAGGTACAGATGAAGAAGCAGTCCGAAGTTAAATTCAGGTGCTTGATGCGACGATTTCCCACCTAAACAGAAATATAAAAAGTAAAGCCAGTTATAAACTACCAACATAAGATCCCTTTCTGTACTATCTGTACACAACACAACGCCTTTGCCAAGTCAAAGGCAAACAAAAACTATTAAACAAGATCTTCAGACGTTTGGGGTTAGATTTCCCCGTTTATAATAACAGTCTCAAAACAGTATATAAAATAACAACAGATAAATTAGCCAAACCACTTTCGGCGATCAAAGTAAAAGAATTCATTTGCAATATACCTCGTTGAAGAAGACTTTCTTATAGCTGCAGCGTTTTGAAAAGTAAACAATGAATAACAATGAATTTTCCCTCTAAAAAGATGGAAAAATGTCACCGGATATTCGCTCAATCCGTTGCCAACCCACGCTATCGGCACAACAAAGCTGCACTTCCAGGTTTCCTTCGCTTGAGTCCACCTCCCTCAGAATCTGATTAAACGGCACAGGTGCTTGTGTATCACTTATTCCTAAATACCGCCACAAAACCCGCGATATTCGACGACACTACCTCCGCCAGTCAATCTTCAGCTCAACTATCAAAACTTGTTTTGCTCAAATTTGCGTGTAAATACAAGCACATGTCAAAAGAGCCAATCACAAAACGCGATTTTCGTCACATGACAATGTCCCATGAATCAGTGCGGTCAAATTAATTTATGGAAAGTAAAAAGTGTCGTGGGAATTTCTAAAAATATTGAAATGTAAGAGAAATCTAATATTGTGTGGTTGTTTTGTATTACTTAACAATACTTACGCCCATGTCTTCAACATAAGCATAAATTGAAGTAATACGTGATAATGAGGGTGATCGTTGACGACAAGTCTTTAATTATTTTATACGGCGGATTCGGAGCTAATGATCGCCAATGCTGATGAGCGAATTCTCGATTGGCGATTGAGCAGAAATCAAATGAGAATACTTTCGGTCACCTTGACAACTTCAAGTGATTGTCACATGATTTGAGTCTTATCACACTGGCATGAAAAAGTTTTAAAACTGAAAATTATTCCCTGCAGACTAAAACACTCTTCTTTGGAATATTTTCGCGGACCAGATGGTTACACCACAAACTCACTTTTTGACAGTTCAACCGCTATTAAACAGTTTGAACGAACGTGGGCTCTAAAATAAACGGAAGTTATCCATTCTTGTATGGCGACTGCGCAAAATATAACATGCCAACGTCACTTCCGGATTCTTGTCTCTCAACAGCAAAGTTTCGTCTTGGAACAGCTTCGAATACCGGTATCACAGAAATTGCTTGTTGTCGTGCAATATTTGAAGAATGGCTCAAGTCAGTAACTCCCGATTACGTGATACTCAGGCAGTAAGTATTTTCACTTTATCTTCGTCATTCTATTGTATTTTTAAGAATTCCTTTTGCCTTGGTGACGGTGAATCCGTGAAATGTGAAATTTACACGCGCGAATGTTTGTTTGTAGTTTCTTGACGAACGTATTGAGTAATTTCCTCCGGAACGGAAGGTTTTTCCTTTTGCAAAACTTGAAAGCTACCCAATATATTTCAGCTTCTATCACACAAACCGATTGTAACGCCTTGGGTATCCGGTGTTTCCATTCGAATTCGTTTGTCCGACTAACTCTAGAACAAGCATTGTTTTGACAACTCGTAAAGTTTTTAGGTGAAAATCATTCATAACAGCGATTGTTCTCTCTGGGTTTTCTTATTAACTGGAGGAAGTTCTTGAATCTTTTGGCAGGTCAATAAATTCGCCAAAATCGAAACGCTTTTTATTAAATTTTACAGAGGTTGCAGTTGTTCCTCGTATCATGCAGAGCAATTGCGAATACCAGGCCAGCTATTTAAATTTCTCTGGACGCTATGTGGTTATAATCCATGGTGGAAAGAAACATATAAAAGCGAAAGGAACTATTCAAATTTAAATTCAATGATACGCTTACAGTATGTATTGCACCGTACATGAATACATGTAAAGCTTGACAGAAAAAAAATCGCTGAAACTTAAGGTTTATACCCCTCAACCTATTTGCATCTTGTCGAATCACAATAATTTCCATTTCTATATGACTCGTTCTTTGAAGAGGTCCGGCCAGCGTTTTCATGCACATAATCCCGTTAATCCGTGGAGATCGAACAATTTAGTTTTACCAGGATTATATGTTATCCTTAAAAATGAAAATAACCCAACAGCTTTTACACAGCTGTTGTACGTGTACATACAAGACAACTCTGATTTGTGATTGCTTCTGCAAAACTAATTGTTATTGTATCTTTTCACTTAACTGCCTTTGAAAGAGTGTGATCCCTTGAGAGACCCTTAACTGGACCAGTATTCAAAAAGGTATTTTTTATGAGAGCAGGCAATAATCGAAGCATTAAATTGTATATTTGTAATCTTTTTGGAGCTTTTACCAGTATGGTAATTGGATCAAGATGTCATCTTGAGTGGGTGTTGATTGATGCAATTTGGTGGTGATGTTGGTTTCTGGAAAATAAACATGTATCCCAAAAAATGATTGCAAATATTTTAATAGTGGGAAACAGACTGTTCCTTTTTTATTTCGTTTATCCCTGGGAGAGGGAGGTACTTGACTCGTGTTTGGGTATAGGGATACTTCTGGAGGCCTGAAACCCTGATCCTGTTTTTTTTAGGACAAAAATTGCATCAAAATACATAGCCTGTTTAGGACAAAGGAAATCGCTTTTTATCCCATAGCACTAATATCTAGTCCTGAAAAAAATTGATGAATATTTTGGATTACAGACCAGTATGCATTGCGCGGGTCAATTGCAGCCGCCATCTTTTATGTAAGTCGAAAAGTATTTATCAGACAATGACGCCTCGATCCTGTGTTTATCAAAACAATAACAAATGTGACACAATGCATTGTGGTCTGTCATGGATCTTTAAAAGTCTTGAAGCCGTACCCTCTCTAGGATTACTCCTTGATATCCATACCCTGTTAAGGCTGGGGTCTACCTGAAAGCCATTTTTTCCGTCATTTTAAATGGGTTTAATGCAGATATCTCATTTGCATTTCAAGGAATGCCAAAACCCTTCGTTCAAAACACTAAGCAATGTTTTGTGGTGTTTTGTAAATTTTTGGATATATTTGGGAGGAGCAAATTTTTCTTAAAGGAGAAGGAAAATTGGGAGAAACAAGAAATAGTGATGTTTTGATGTAGTTTAAAAAGTGTGAATTTGAATTTTAAAATTAGAATATGCACACCCAAACAGCCCCCCTACCAAGCTGGTTTCTCTTAGGTGGGGGTCAACTGTCTGTGGGTGCATGTTTAAAAACTAATTTTCTTCCTTTTATACCTACTCTAAACCTCTCAAAATTTCATTCAAATTTAGGTAGACCCCTGCCTTAAGGACAGACTCGCTTGAATTATATGCCCTGTTCAGGACTGAGGGGTCAAAAACCATATCCTATCCAGCGGCACATCCCTGTATAGCCCATATAAGGGAGTACTCCCAGGCAAGAGCTGAAAATCTGTATGGGCAAAGCAATGTCTGTATTTCAGATTAAAAGTGAAAAATGTTTTACCGGGTGAAATGACCTTGCTCATAACTTTTTTTGAAAATGCAAAAGTTTGGATCGGTCTGATGACTCTAAAATGAGAACAAAGGGGATGGCCTAATGGTTCTTCCTGAAGCAAATAATTGAAGTTAACAGAAGTGGCAGCTATTTATTGCTGTATATATTAGTAATGAAAAATTATCAATTTTAATAACTACATCATTGGGCAGTGATATAAATATATAAATTAACCCATTGACTCCTAAACCGGCCATAACCGGCCGTGACAGACCTTGACCTTTGTTCCGCTTCTGACGTCATCAGCTTTGACCAAAATAGGAATCCCATTTATCCCAGTTCTACAGAAGGAAAAGAGCTTTCCAATGATACCCAGATGATATTGATTGGGCCAATGGAGCTTGAAATATACAGGCAAACACTTAGAATTTTCCGCCTAAAACTAGGAGGAAAATTTCCCTCACTTACCCTTGGCTACTCCATGTTGAGTATTTCCCGTCTCAATGATGCTTTCGTGGCAATTTTTGAACCAAAAGCAAGCCCAGTAAAAGGCCAACAAAAGCATAAAAAAGATACGAGGAAAGGAGAAAGGAAAAGCGAAAAATAAAATAAAGAAATCGAAAAGCCTAAAGACGTGGGTCACTTTCTCGAAATTTTGATTTGTGCGCATGCCCGAGCTAAAATATCGTTAAATGCGATGCCAGTGAAAAACCTGGCATGCCTTCATTCTGCAAATGCATTTTGGAGCAATTTGAAGCATACTTAGACTATAACTGACTAGAAAAATGTTCAAAATGTCTAAAAAACACGTTTTTTTCAAAAATCTCCAGGAGTCAATGGGTTAAGAATACTAAGAAGTAGAGTTATAAATTCAAGGGAGAATCTGATATGAAAGGACAAGCAGACAGATGACATTCACATAACAATGACAAAGTAGTTATAAATTAATACAAATACATGTAGAAATCCAAATATATATTACAGATCCTCAGTATTGCTTCATGTCTAAGCATCTTTTCAACATGTAAGCTTTTGTAAACCTTGTTGAGTCTCACCACTGTAACAAAGTTAACATGTACAGTATACATACACTGTAAATGGCAGCATGTAGTCTGTATTTAGACTTGGTGCATCCAACATTCTGGAATCTTTCTTGGTTTCTGTAGCATTTAGTGACAATTAGGCTCATTTACGTGGTTGTGTGTGAGTCAGACAGGAACATGTTTGTTTCTTAGTCAACTATGCTGTTGGCAGAGTCTCTTTGATCTTCTTAGTGGAGGGGGACGGGAACCCAGGAGAATATGGGTCAGGAGAAGGGACATGGTGATGGTGGGTACCAGGAAAAAGCTCGAAAAATTTTGCAACATTGCATAATAATTATTTTCCAATAAAAATAAAACAAAGAGGAGGGAGCTGGAGGGGGGGAATGGTATGGGAGGAAGGAGGTTCAGACACCCTCCCCCTTCCTAGAGAAGGAGGAAGAGCTGCTCTTCCTCTTCCTGAAGCGACTCTGCTAGCAGGGTAACCTGCATAGAATTCAGTAAGATCTACTTATTGCTTTTTGTGCTGTTTGCAATCATCATGAAATATTATCACCTCATTCTTATGGCCTATTGTGTTCACTGAGGGATTTGGGATATTGCCGCAGTTAGCCTTTTCCTCTCTTAAACCTCTATTTTCATTCGCCCGTTGCAGACACTTTATGACCCGTTTCAGTGATGTCACCTCTTGTAGTGGTGAGAACACTTGCCTGCCACCTGGCTTAGGTGCCTGTACCCAGCTTGATAGGTGGGTTGAGTCTGTTGCTGGTTTCCGTCCTTGCTCTGAGTGTTTTCTCTGGGCTCACCAGTTTTCCTTCTTACACTGAAACCTTCACAGCTATCCTCCTTGTGTCTCGGGGCACATACGTGTAGGGCCTTAACAGAGGTTTTCCACCACTCCTGATTGGCTGCTGCCATCCAGACTTGTTGCCATGAGCTATAGCCTTGCCTCTTTCCTCTCTTTCTCCGCTGCACTTCTCCATATGGTCTTTGGTTGTCCTCTTTTTTACCTTCTGGAACCCAACTTACGACTATAGTCAATGTTTTTCCTTGTTTATACTGAACCGTCGAGTCACTTGTGAGATATTTTGCATTATTCAACAAATCCACGTAATGCCCATATATGGTCGCAAAGCCACTGTTATCTGTCATCCGTAAAGAACAGACATGCGCAGGTTACAAAGAGTTTTCCAAAGTCTTGCAAAGTGCTGCATAACCACAGTGCTTCTAGCTGTTAATTCTTTTCATTGACATCGTCTGATTTTAGCCAATTTGGTCCATGTCAGTTATAATACTTGTAAGTACCAGGTAATATACTGCACAATTTCGCAGGATAGCTGCTTATTTGAAAGTCTTTTCAAAATAAAGAAGAATGGTGTTTTCTGGAAATATCTTCTTTTGTTTTATGGATATTTGTGTTTTTTGTATTATGCAAATGAGGAAAGTGATGAAGTCATAAATCATTCCACAAAATTATGAAGCACTGAATCAAGAATATCTCTAGAAATATCGGAGCTGTGTTCAAACTTGGCACTGGAAATTGACATCGCAAAAGAAACAAAATGACATCCTCTTTGCCATTGCCATGGCAACACTCTTGGCGCCAGTCTCTCTCTGTCAAAAAGCAAATATCCGCATTTGCAACGCTTTGAAGTGGGACAGAGGGTTCTTCCCAGAACACACATGGTGCCCATATCATCTTAACTCTACTCATTAGCTCTAGCTCATTAGCTTGATGGAACATCACAACGGGTGCCATTTTGTTTCTTTTGTGATGTACATTTTTGGTGCCAAGTTTGAAGAACACTGCTCCAATATTTGTAGAGATATACCTGATTCAGTGCTTTATCTTTAAGTGGAACGACTTAGGATTTCATCACTTTCCTTATTTGCATGATTCAAAAATGCAAATATCTCTAAAACAAAAGAAGATATTTCAAAAAGGAGAATGCCATTCTTCTTTATTTTGAAAAGCCTTTCAAATAAGCAGCAATTATTTTTTACTTCATAGGCACTTTAAGAATATGTTTGTAATGAAGGAAGAATTACAGGGCACATATAGAGCCATTGCAGGCGTTCAAAGAAGAGTGGGGTGGAAGAGGGGTGGGTGTAGACAGACAGACAGGCAGACAGACAGATTTTATATTCACACTTATTTCAATTACAATAATTATTAACAATCATAAGAGAAAAATGAACAGGGCAAGTAAACAGAAGGGAGATGTGAAATCAGATGTTTTGTTGTACCTTCTCCCTCCCCTTTGAATGGCTGTCACACATGCTAGTGGCTTGGTGGTGAAGTGGATTGTTAGCAGAACTTGAGTTGACTGACTGGCTCTTGGATTCCTGGTCTTCTGCTCTCCTGTTTGGTAGAGGTAAAGCTGCTGTCACATTCATGCATAAAGTTATAACCAATCACTGTTAAACGTATGTTGTCAGTTTTGCCAGTGATGTTGTTTTACATCGAGGGGGATAGAAATACTAGGTTAGGGCTGCCAATGCCATGAGACAGAATTGTTATTTGGTTAATCTTGTTTATTTGTAACTTTAAATTGTAATGCCAGGAGACATTTGTTTTTAACGAAGTTGAGTATGCCATTTAGATCCACTGAAGTAACTGCTACGCTAACATTTAGTTCCGTAGCAAACATTTTGGGCAAAATTTAACTTAAAGTGCAAATGACACGAAATTTTTTTGCTGTTTTTTCTTGTTTTCTTTTGCATTTATTACTATTATTATTATTATTATTATTATTTTATTATTATTATTATTACTATTTAAGTGCTTTACATCACAAAACAAAGCATACAACAGATAAACTATGGGGTTAACAAATCACAAATAACGCAAAGCTAAAATCCCTACTTACAATATTAACACAGGGCAATACAATATTGAATTACTTAAAAGTAAAATATTAAGATTATAGGTTTAACTAATTAGTGCTGTTTCCCTTTACCTGATTTTTAATGTATTTAGAAATAGTAATAAAACTGCTTTGACATAAGGAAAAGCATACATGTTACAAATACATATAGAAATATTATACAATTGTGCCAATTTTTTGTAAAATTCATTTAAAGATTTTTTCTCAGTACAGATATACTTCTCCGTTTCAGATTTAACTTTTATCTTAGTCTTAAACCCAGCAATGGATGGGTGTATTTGGGTGGTGGACTACCCAAATGGACTACCCTACCTCTAAAAACGTCATAGTCCATTTTCAAATGGATTTTCCTAATAGAGTTTTTAGGAGTAGGGTAGTCCATGGCCTGGGGGTCATTGTTTTGTCCTCCACCCCATATTTCTAATCTTCTGCAATCCCGAAAAATATAGTTTGGCTATTAATTGGAAATGATTTTGTAAGGGGCGTTCTTCAACTGTAATGCCTATTAAAACATCTTGCAAACTACGATAAAATAGTAAGATTGATACAGAATAATAGTAGAATTCAGAATCCTTCCAGAAAAGTATTGAATATACACAGTTGAAGAAAAGGTGGCTGGTTCAAATCGGACAGAATGTATGGACCATTTCCAATGCAAATGCCAAATTGGATGTTTTTTTACTGAATGCATTATTTAGGAGTCCTGTAATGTGATGTCTGATATCACTACTGTTTTTTCTTAAAATGATGGCCCATTGATTTGTGGGAAAAATTTATTTACAGCCCTGCTAGGTCACCTTTAATTTCACATAGTTGTTCAGGGAATTTTGTAATTTTTAGCATTTATATCTTGTAATTCTTACAAGGCATGTCTGAAAACCAGCTTGCTGAGCCATTTACCGTGTTTTAAATAAATTTGATTGATTGAAGAAGTAACCTTTATTACCCCTTGGTACAAAATCAGAGACAATCACATGTACAGTTAGTTCAATAAGGTTTTGCAATGTTTAGTTTCATAAAATATCCACATCTCCCTCGTGGCAACCTCGTTCCCAGGGTCTCTCAGGAATGAGGTTGCCCTCATGGAAGGGAGTTATCAAAGATTCACCCCCCTCCCCTCTCCCCGCCCTCTATGGAAAACCCAAATTAAGCTTCCATTCACTTCTGTGAGGTAGCCTGCATTGCAGCCGGACGTGTCGCATTATCCGACGGTTTTGTCCGTCTGAGCTGCGATGCAGAAGTGTAAAACGTTTTTCTCACACACGGCTGGGAGTCTTGGTTCTAGTGTGAGGGGGGTTTAGGTCATGTGGCCCGTACAAGGTTCAGTTTCTGTTTTGCCATCCGCCATTGCCTGACACCCTCCCACCCACCCGTGAAGTATTTCGAGAGTCAGTTTTTAACTTTTTTCGACAGATTCCAATTCTTAAGGACGCGGTTCCTTTCCGGCTTGAAGCTTCCCGTGTCTTTTATATTGGGGCTTTCTATTTACACCCTCTCCCCCCGTACCATACCCATGTTTGGATGTAGGGGTGCCGCTGGCGGGGGACTCGAAACCCTGGCCCTATTTTGGACGAAAAGAACGTCAAACGCCTTTAGGACAAAGGACAACGATTTTGTACTCTGTGCTAATAATGATCTAAAGTTGACTTATACCGGCTAAAGAAATTCTGGTGAACGTTTCTGATTTCGTAAAATGATTTCCAAATCCAATCGATCCAAAAATACATGTACCCATATTCTTTCTCAATAGTGGCCATCTTGAAGTGGGTGAAGAAAGAAGTAACACCAGTTTGGTGTCAAATTTAGTAGGGGATTATACGGGCCGCCGGCAAAGATTTCGGATCGCGGCCAGACAAACCTGAGATCAGTAGCGAGGGAGCTGAGGGCATCAGCTAGCGTGACTTGGAAAGCGACGTGCGTGAGAAATTGAGACAAGCCGTGTATTTGAAACCGTGGGAGGTGATCGTGTTTGTGCGTTTGTGGTGGCTAGCTTGAAGAAAATCGAAAGCGAAAAGCTTTCTTAAACAGATCGATTCGCTTCACCCTATCATGGTATTTAGTTGCTTTCATTTCACCTTTTCACCTTTTTCTTTTATTACGGTAGAGGGAAAGTTTAGATTGCAGTAGACAAGGCACGCTATTCGGCTTTTCGAAAAGATGGTGATTTTTTCTCTTCGGCATTTAAGAATATAAAATATGTCCTTTATAATTTGGGTAATTTTTACACAAACTTTAAGATATATCCGACGGGAGTTACCTCTTCTTTATTTCGTCCAAACGCGCCAAATATGTTAAGTCTATTTGTGGTCAGGTATATTTTTATTTGTGCTAAATATGAAAGAAAACTCTTTGATGTAGCTTTATATTTTTGGGGGTTTATTTGTGAGTGACAATCAGCAAGGCGCCTTGGATGGTTTTTTTTTCTCTCCAGCCGATTGTGATTTGCCCAATAGACCGCGGTTTTGATGCCATCTTGATTGGGACCCGGATATTGGGAGCCAAGTAACGGTCGTAATTTTATAAAAGAGAGATAACATCATACTCATAAATCAACTAAGCTTTCTGCCCTTGACATGAAAAGGCAACTTCGTAATCCGTCTTATAGGTTAGGCTATATATAAGTTGTGATGAAGTCATGTGTGACGACCTAAACTTGTCACGCGTCACGCATTATAAATATTTATTTTCCGTTTATCATCACTTCATTGGTGCTTTCTGCCTCAGAAAACTATTATTTTGAAATTATTATAATTTTGCGCAATTCTTAAAGACAACTTGATAAATGCTGTGAAGTTCTAAGTCATGTGTTTCGTAGTGTATAAATTCTGCGTATTTTTGCTTCCAAACCCGTGAATGGTTTGTGCGCAGTTAATCGTTAGTTTTGACACACTTTCACGTTAGAATTTTTAGCAAATTTAATTTTAAAGGAAACCTGTCGAGACGCAGGAATGTATAATAAAAATGTTTGAAGTTACAAAGTAAAAAATGGCATTTGAAATCAAACGATTTCGACAATTATCCTGAATTTTTTTGTGCCAAGTTTCTTTGCCTTTATCAAGCCTAAATTTGTTTTTCAGTTGTGTGTGAAATTTAATGCGATTTGTCGTCTTGAAAGAGATATTTGTAGATGTAGGATTTATTTTTCTTTTATATTTGATACTTCTTTTGGTGGATGAAACGTCGTGAAAATTGTCCGATTTAGCAACATGAAAACCAGGTGAAAGCTGCTTTGCATAAAAAGATTATTTCGGTGACTGCCATCTTGGCTCGTCACGCAACCGCTCCTTCCAAGAGATGTCGTGACAAGTCAAAAGAACGGCTGGGGCGATTATTTCTTGAGAAAAATAAAACAATTTTCAACCTAGCTGTGATCAAACTCTAATTTCTGCTCAGAATACAACACATCTCAGCACGTACACCATCAGACCTTGGACTTGATCGTTGCTTACAAAATGGTTTTGATGAAGATTTCAATTCTAGCAACGTTTATATATAATCAAGAATATTGCTACCGATATCAGATCGGTTTGGTAACTTCATGGCTAATCTCGTTATACAAGGGACAATCGAAGAAGTTCTTTTTTCCAGGGTTGTTTTACGACTAAAAGATTAAAGGTCACCTTGAGAATATATTAAGGATGTAACAATTGCATTGTTTTTAAACAATTCATTGCAATAAGTAAATTCAATTTATTATATTTCCGAGTTCAAGTCTGATATTTTTAATCTCATTTTCTTCAATAATTCACAAATTTGTTTGTGAGTGCACACAGTAATGTTACAATTGACACTTAACTTGCTGACAGTTTTATTTCAAGAAAACCCTAAAAATTGTAAATTTTGTCGAACTTGACTCGTGGCAAAGTGAAAATTATACATAAAAAGATGAGGTAAGGCGTAAGCCATTCAGCAAGCTGTGCACTCTGTTGTTTGTTGGCACATTCTTGAAGCGAATTCTGTGTTACCATTGCAACGTTGTATTTTACGTAACCCGGCACACAATTTCTCAAACAAGCGTTTGAGCGAGTCTTGCGTTTGGGTTGCAGTATTCTTCAATAACGGTCTAGCAAGGTTAAAAAATGGCTTGCGCTGGGAATAATTTTTTGTGGTCTTCGGTACGTTATCGCGAAATGTCATTCCGCAGTTGATCCGCCGCGCTCATACGTTCCGGCAGAGGTGAAATTTATTTCATTCGTTGAAGCCCTAATTATCTGTTTTCTTGTAGAATGTTGTTAAAGCTACAAATGTCTTCTACAAGGAGCACAATGTTACTCGAGACAAGAGAGGACAAGTTGTCGGTACGCGGGGCGGCTTTAGAGGATGCACGGTGTGGTTCACAGGTAAGCCGGCATTTCCCTTGTAAAAGGAAAACCTGCTCACTGAATAGACTTGCAGACTTACACTGTAAAATTTGTGTTTGCGAAAACTGTCTGGCAAGTGAGACTATGTGCGTTGTCTTTTTGATCAAGTTGCTTCTTCAAGCCAAAATCACTTCAATTTGTGTATAACACTTTTCTGTAAGCCCTAAATCGTGGGAGGCATTTACTTCATACATTTATTTACCTCAGCTTCGAGAATTTTTCTTTCCCCAGTTATTCTTCGTCCTAAGCTTTCGCTATAGCCAGTGAGTCGCCTTTCTCTGTTTGCTAATCTCGCATTTTTGCGAAACCTTATGCGTCCCATTACGGGACGATCACCGATTGTGGCGATGATGAATGTGGCATATCTTGTAGGTCTTTCTGGTGCCGGCAAAACCACAATCAGTATGGCTCTGGAAGATTACCTTTGTCGACAAGGAATTCCTTCCTACACGCTGGATGGAGACAATATGAGGACAGGGCTGAATCGCAACTTAAGCTTCACGCCAGAGGACCGCGAGGAAAATATTCGCCGTGTTAGCGAAGTTGCCAAACTGTTCGCCGACTCCGGAATGATCTGTCTGACTGCCTTTATCAGCCCTTACGCACGGGTAAGATATTGAAGTTATTTACTCTTTCAACCCAGTTTCAGTGAATGTTATATACCCACCTTTTGTAGGATCGATTTGGTACTAATATGTTTCATTGTAGTTGTGTTTAACTCTTAATCAACCCAGACTAAATATTAAAGTAAAAGCTTATAAAATGTTCTCTGAGAGGTAAAGAGTTTACTTTTCTTTCGTATTTGCAATCTTGCAAACTCGGACGAGCGGTCGTTTGTCTAATTAACGCTTGGTCCCTCAAAACATCAAGAATTGTAGCGTTTCCTCTTGACACAGCTATTTAATGTGTTTACTAACAGACAACTGATAAATGCTTGAAGCGTGTTTAAATCTATTGCAATAAACTAATACATTTGCTGAAAAATTCACCATGTTATGTTTTCTATTGATTCACAGTCGATCAAATAAAATACTTTAAACATTGTTTAACAAATGAATTGGCCATTTTATCAACCATTAGAATACTACGACAGTGCCTTTTAAAAATTAAAACGAGCAATTTCATTTCCTGGTATTTGTAGCATTGTACTGTATCGATAAAACATTTTTGACGAATGTATTGTCTTTTTGATTGACAAATTCATGCTGTTTCTGTACAGCTGTATTAAGGTTTGACTCGTAAGGTTTACCAAGAAAGCAAAGATAAAAATTGAAAACTCCCTTCAGCGCGGGTATATTTATTAATATGTTTCATTAACGTGCACATGGAAATTTAAATTCTCCTGACTGAAAACCATAAATTTATTTGGTGTTTTTGGTAAAAATGTATTGGTACATCCTTAGTTGATTATTTCCCGTTTTCTCATCACCTGTTGCTTTAAAATATATTGATAAATATGAGGAGAAAATAAATGACGATCACCTTTTGCACACGCGTCTCCGAGAGTGTTTCACGTGGCCTTGCTGTGTGTTAATATTATGGACAATTAAAATGCAAATGAACCGAATATTTTGTTTGAAACGCAACAACATTGTAAGTTCGCAAAATTGTTTTTCTCTCGTTGTTTCTCACAGTCAACAATTTAGAGTGCTATAATTAAAGTGATAAGAATATAAAAGACAAAAAAACGCACTAGGTAAACCACTCGAATGTACCTTGGTTATCGGAGGTTTTCTTGCGCGCGTGAAATAGAATGGGTTTTGCCAATGCAAAGAAATTACCACATAAAAATTTTGAATGATTTGCATGTGAGGTTTAAATAAATAGTGGTATCTTGTGTACTACCGCGCATTCTTTCCGCCGTCTTTCGCTGCTATGTTTAATGAGAAATTATTGAGCGTCAACTAAGGTTGTCTCTCCAGTTTCAAAGAATAAAATTACTTAGAAACTCCCTTATTGATCGCTCCTCGAAACTCCACATTCCTTTTATCATATAGCGAGCGCACGATTGTGGTTTTGAAGTTCACAAGCGTTTCTACGCAACGACTTATGCTTGTTATGTGTTTCTAAATGGACGACTTCTGAAAAACAAAACAAATTACAGACGAAATCTTTCCACATTTCAATCCATTCTGAGCATTACAAGTCATCATTTTTAAACTTTTATTTCCGCAAATTTACGGCCGCCATTAATATGCCTTGTTCCAAGGCTTGGTTGTGATTTGGAGCAAGTGGCTTCAAAGGTTCAAAAACACCGCACGGGTTGTAATTATCAATTCGGGCCAGGCGAGGGAAAGCTCTCGTGACGCATTAGAGGACGTTAATCTCCCATCAGCCCTGTGAAAGCCATTTTATCAGAATAGTTTTTATGTCGGTGCAATGAGCTAATCGTTTCTGTTTTCACTTTCAGGATCGTGAAAGAGCTCGTAAACTACACGAGGAGGCAGGTCTGCCATTCTTTGAGATTTTTGTGAACACTCCTTTGAAGACCTGTGAAGAAAGAGATGTCAAAGGACTTTACAAGAAAGCCAGAGCAGGACTTATCAAAGGTTTTTCAAACATTTCTTATTAAATTCTTTAACGTGAGGGAATTGTGTCACGGCCGTGTTGAAACTATTTTTGGCTGCCGAGGCAACGAATGCGCGGATATCCGAATTTCCAAATTATTTCAGCCCGCGGTAGCAAGGGCAGCGTTGACAGATACAATTATTAACCAAAAAAAAGATAGAAAGAATAAAGGCAACAATGGCGAGGAGGCCTAAAGAAAACTATGTATGTTATGTTAATTAGGCCTCCTCAATTATAGTTTACAAGATGAAGTTAATACATGGTCCGATTGACGATCGATGATCTGAGCAGCTGACACTTTGGTGATTTTAAGGATTGGAGTGACGAACAAACGATCGTTAATATTTTTTTTCTGCTTTTATTGTTGTGTCGAATGTAAGTTTATTCGCTCGTGGAAGTATTCGTCAGGGCCACGAACGTTCTGGTGACGTGTCAGGGGGGAGGCGATGCACGTGTCCGTTTCGTAAACGGTCGATGCTATTTTTCGACACTTAGAAATGTTTTGGCTATCATCAAATTTTTCCCACAAAAGAGAAAGAAAAATTGTTCGTCAATGTCCAAAATCGAACCCTGAACCTCTAACATGCCAACACCCCTATCTCACCACTACACTACCAGGCTGATCCGCCAAATCCCCACAAAATTATAGAAACATTACTTTCTTAGTCAATTTTACTTATAGTATTGCCCTACAAAACAAATAAAGCTAACCGCAAGCAAACCAGTGTGAAATTGAACAATTTTAGCATTTGGTAAGTGTGTATTAGTCTATCACCAAATTATAACCAGTTTCGACCTAGTCCAGGCCTAAACTAGAGCAGATATAGCATCGTCCATTCCGTAAAGCCTGGTTACCAATTATGGCATCAACCGTTCAAAATGGCATCGACCGTTTACGAAACGGCAATCAGCGGAGGCGATGTGTTTTTGTCAGCTTATCGGCGATGTTTCATCCATAACCACTCAGCAGCATTCCACTTCAGTGCCAGGGTTCGTACGCGTCTTGAAAGTCCTTGAATTTCAGAAGTCCAATCTCAAAGACTTGAAAGTACTTGGAATTGGCTTTTGATCCTTGAAAGTCCTTGACTTTTTATTGAACAACGTCAGAAAATATTAACGCTTTTAAGTTTTAAAACCAGTGAAGCAAATGTTCCTGTAAACAGAGTATAAACGGCTTGAATTGCTAACAAAATGCATAAAATATTCGTTCACTCGTTATAAAACTTACTTTTAAAGAAGAAATTCTATAGATCTAAACAGCAAAACCATAGAATTCGTTACAAGCTATATTTGTCTCCTAGGCGGCGTTTTGATTAAAAGTTAGAAACAAACAATATCAACTTTGAAAATTATTCAGCCTAGCAGTTTTGTAAATTCCATGTATCGCAATCCGTTTAAATCGTCTTCAATTTTTGTCCATCCTTGCGTTATTTTGCATTTGCTGTGTTGCTGAAATGTTCCTGTGGCTATTTTATATGATTTCAGTCAATTTGGTGGCCGTTTTCTGTGTTCAAATTTGGCTAAAAATCCTCGACCATGTAATTGCTCTTTTACTCGTTTATATGCAAATTACATCTCGCTATCAACCATTCTACATTTAGTACTTCTCGCATACTAGATAATCCACCCCTCTACTTGCTCAGTTTTAGAATCTTCAGTAGAACAGCTTTTCTCTTTAATTTTATTCCCTTGTCATCTTAACTGACAAGTTTGACTGGTTTCTATTTCAGGTTTTACCGGTATCGACTCGGCATATGAGCCGCCACCCAAGCCAGAGTTAAGTCTAAAGTCCGGAGACACCCCGGTGGATGACTGCGTGCAAGAAGTCATTAAGCTACTTGCAGACAGGGTAAATGGTTTTTAGACCTCATCGCGACCGGTGCGCACACGTTTCGCTGGTCAAAAGTGGCACGTGACCAGACAGCGAAATGTGTGCGATCGGGTCGCGAAATCGACAACGTTTTTTGGCGCGATACAATCATGTTTTGTTCGCGAACTATCAGCGTTTTTAAGATTTTCCTGCCCACTTCAGTGAATGTGAAGAGCTAACAAGCTAGGAGTCGCTTTAGATTCATTGGTCAAAGGTGACACGTAACCAAACAAAACCATTAAGGTATTAAAAGTAAATCAACGCGCTAAATTCGCCATGCTTCAAGGATGGACCCAAATGGAAATTAGCAGCCTTCAGAATCGCTCATTTTATTGATACATCAGTCGATTGGTCAGTCGTTTTTGTCCGAGAGACATGTTTGTAATCAGAACACTAATTTAAACCACCACATTGTATTGTAGGGAATTTTGCCGTACGCAGCTTACAGTGGAATTAAAGAGCTGTTCGTCCCAGAAGAACAGGTGGAAGAAGCCAAACAAGAAGCCGAGGAACTGCCTTCAGTTGAAATAACTAAGGTTTGTACTTATTCTCAATTTGGCCCGAAATATTTCGTGCTGGCTGATGATTTAGCTTTTCAGACGCCAGGGCATACAGTTATTTCGATAGGCCACTTGCGATATATTAAAATTCAAACATGGCACCGAGGCTTTCTGGTTTACCTTCTATATTTGGTGTTTTCTTTGAATCATTTTGAATATTTAGCATTAGCATCTTTATATCTGAAAGCCTCGTAGTCATGTCAGAATTTTGATTTATCAAGGATGATATCAAGGATCAAGGCTTCAAGCTGCAAGACAATACCGAAAGGTAGCATGGGTAGCAGTAGAAGGCTGCTGCACGCGCTGACTACCAATGCGATTTTACGAC
>OX393561.1:12258227-12518227 GCA_947652115.1 Blastomussa wellsi
GGGTCCTTCGTTTGGAAACCAGCGCAATTTGAATTTCAGAGTTATGGCGGTGCGTGAGATACAGTTACGATCATGTATGTCGAAAATCGCGAGATTTAGCCATTTGAGAAGTTTAAGTATGTATTAAGAAAAGAACAGGTAACCAGTCACCCAGATAACCAAAGTAAACTCCAGATGTTTACACTATTTCCGGCTGCCATGTTGGTGTTCCACTGAGGTACACCAATATGGCGGCTCCATACTGGGCTCTGTAAATTTGTGCGAAACATTTCGGCGAATATCTGAAGTTTGCAATAACGCACACGTTTTCGATTTATATTTTTTGGTCACGTGAGTGAAAACGCTCTATAGTTGTCGTCTCAAACGGTAACAACACACTTTCATAAAGAACATTAAAATTTGAAGTCGTTTGCTGATATTTTAGCTCTGTGGAGATCTGGTGCCACAACGTAATTACTGAGAATATGAGAATTAAGGGCGACAGTCTTTTGACTTGTCACGCAATCTGTCGTTGCGGAAGGTGATAGATTGCGTGACGAGGCAAAGAACGGGAGGCTACCAGTACGCGAGATGCCCCAGATCATTAGTTTAACTTTAGTAAAAACTTTGAAACTTTTAGGCTTTTATTGATTATTGATTTTTTTTTGTGGAACAGTTAGTGATTTTTATTTTTAACACGAGACACTTTTCATTGTCACAGGTTCAATGGCACGCTAAGGCACGCGTAGCAGCAGGGGCAAATTTCTTTATCGTGGGACGGGACCCTGCTGGAATGCCCCACCCTGATCCAAATCCGAAGAGGGACCTTTATGAACATTCACATGGCAGAAAGGTAAGATTCGAAAGTTCAAAAGAATATTTGTCAAGCAGGAACTAACAACCCGCGAATTTTTTGCAATATTCAGAATATCAAACGACTACAGGGGAAGCTCTCTTTCGGACACTCGAAAGCGGAGCGGACCACCTTCACAAAATCCCGTTTGAACTCCTATACAAACTCTGTATTTACACATTCACGTTAGCGGTTCTGGACACTTCCAGGGTTTACGATTTAGATGTTTCCTTTGCTTTTAAAAGGGCGTTGTCACGCCATTTTAGCAACATTTTCAAAAGCTAAAACTTGTCTTCGTTCAAAGGAAAACGAAAGATAATGGTTTAGTTTTGTTACCTAAGACTATATTACTGCATTGAAACCATTTACTGACGTCTGTTGTTACGGATGGCAAGGATGGAAGTGGATTGAAAACTGAAAAAAACTGCCAATTTTTTTCAAATTCTCAAGCCATCTCCTGATAAAATAGGCAACCAGCTATTATGGTTTTCTCTTCCTGCTAAATTTGCAGTTCATGTCTTCGCAATTCTACAGGAGCACTTTTATGCACGAGTAAATTTGTTAAGCAATGAATTTAGCACAGAGCTGACCTAAAGACTACAAAATCACCGTGACAATGTCCCTTTAAGCTCCCGTAAGCGGACAACCGAAAAGAAATGCCATCATTTGTAGCATTCTCAATGTTAATTGTTTGCTGACCAAGCTCCTGTAAGTGGCAATCTGTCTGTTATTAGTACAAATCCACTAGCGTTCTACTGTTAATTTCACGAATGTCGTTCTCTGACCGAACGATAGAACGTGAGATGCTGTAAAATCCCACGTTAAAACTCTGGGCTTATAAAACTTCATAAGGGGTTTTGGGTGGGCTTATAAACGGGGCGGGGGGGACGTGAGTCTTATATCCGGGGGCATATACGCGAAATAAAAAAAATGTTTCGGCAAGACGAGATAAAACGTATCTGGGAAACGAATTAAAACTAACATAGCATTACATTTAGAGTTCATTTATAATAAATTTGTTGTGCATCACAATACACGGAGAATTTATTTCACAGGGACACCAACATGGCGTCTCCATACTAAGCTCTATTAATTTGCGTGAAATGAGTCGGCAAATAACTCAAGAATGGTGTACCGCACAGACCTGAGACTATTACTATTAATATTTCATATCATTTGAATTTATCAGTTTTTCTCATTAAATGGTTATGAATTTATTTTCTGATGGCGTGATAGTGAAAGCCACCCATAACTTTCGATTAAAAATTTTGATGTTTGGAAAGAAACGCAAAAGGAACGCACTTGTACATTAGATGGGTGATAGACTTATAATCTAATTGTTAAGGGGCCCTAGTCAGCCACACCTTTGTTATTGTTTACATGCCAGAGTTCAGTATTATATTTTACGCTGAACGTGTCGAAACGAAAGAGATCACTGAGACACGTACTTAATTTTGCAATTAAACAGTTTCAGTAACATAACTTACAGCAGTGTAATAACTTTCGCTTCACCATACAATTTCCATAATTTCGATGGCATCGAAAATGGCGGAGGCTGACTAGGGCAGTAGCGCTTAATTGCAGGAATGGCTCCGGGCTCGGAATGCACTGGGAACGAGTTTGGTTAGCTAAATTAGACTACAAAATCACCCTGGTTAGCCTGTTATAACACTGCGGTTAGCCTACTAAGCAATCCGGTTAGCCTACTGAGCACTGCGGTAAGCCTATTAAGCAATCCGGTTAGCCTAGTTTTGCATTCCGGTTAGCCTACTAAGCACTGCGGTTATGCGGTTAGCTCTCAAGAATGGTAAGGGTAACACGATAAAATCTTAAAATTTTCGGTGTTCTGCAGCCGGACCTCGGTAGTGTAGTGGTTAGTAGGAATAGCTCGTGTTCTGAGTGACCCGGGATCGATTCCACCTCTTTGCTTTTATAATTGACTTTGTTTTTTTCTCTTTATTAGACGAAAAAATCAAAGTCTAAAAAAATCTAAGTGTCCCGGAGCCATTCCTGCATTTAACGCCATGTGACTAGGGCCCTTTAATTAGAATAATCCAGCTTATTAAAATTGGAAATGTTCCTTTTATTTACCCGCCAGGTGTTAACAATGTCTCCTGGTCTTACTCAGTTGGAAATAGTTCCGTTTCGTGTAGCAGCGTACAACACCAAAGACAGGAAGATGGAATTCTTTGATCCAGAACGGAAAGAAGAGTTTGATTTCATATCTGGCACGCGCATGCGTGGTTTAGCACGGGCTGGTGAGGACCCCCCGGACGGATTTATGGCGCCAAAAGCGTGGAAGGTTCTCTCTGATTACTACCGCTCTCTCAATAATAATTAACGGATGTACCCTGTAGGCAGAATGCTGTCAGAATTTTCAGTAGTGCTATATAAGTCAACTAAAATTTCAGTTAATCTGTTCGGGAATTGAGATCAAGTCTATCAGTTAATCCATATGGAAATTATGCTACATCGCAGGCAATATTTCATGAAAAACTGCAAATATTCCAAGTGTCTTGAGTGGTCCGTAGTGCTGATCAGTGTTCAAGTTCATTCAAGCGGTTCCGACACTTTCCCAATGTTTTTGCTACGTGTTGTGTCCAAATGGGAGCAACATATTGGATCATTTAGCAAATCACCTACCCAACAACCTGGACATTGTTGGATGAAAAGATTCTAAACAATTCACAAGGTCTCACTTCAAAAATTGCAAAGCAAGCTAAGCTTAAATTTCCATAACTTCATTTTAAAAGCCTGTTCCAGTCTCGAAGGCGTTTTTTTTCTAATTGATTTACGTTAGACTTGTTCTCAACTCCCGATCCTAAACTTTCAACTTCAGTCTCGGTGTAGTCTCCACACTGCAGCGACAAACAATCAGTAAACCGACCTACCCGTGTTGGGATCTTATCGAAAATTTTAGTAACAATTAATTACAGTAAATTTTAGAATTATTTGGACTTCTTTCACTGGGAATGTACTAAGTAGTTTCGTCATACAATCAATTGTAATAATTTTTAGGCACACGCGCAGTGGAAATAATTTTACTGGAAATGTAATGAGCCAAGTAGTTTCCTCATAACTATTAGCAGCTTTAACCAGAAAAATAATCTCCGCGCAAATGACTGAACCAGTTTCTCAATCATTCTGCAGAAAAATTTCGAATGTTTTTTCGCAGTTTTACTATGGATCTGAGGGTGGCTATCAATTAATCGTTTTTAGCACTGATAATTCTTTCCTTATTTTCGCCCAACACGGTTTTGCTCCCTCAGAGTTCACACACTTTTTGTTTTACGTATTTACACAGGGTCTGTTCTGTTTTTTAATCATACTAGCCAGGGGCGGATCTAGCCGGAACGCATACCCCCCCACCCCCCCCCCCCCCTGAGATGACCTGCGTCTTTCTGATATAACTAGTATTCTGCATGAATTACGTCATTCTTTAGTGGTGCACCCTCCTAAGAAAAATCCTGGATCCGTCTCGCCTAGATACTAGTACCTTGGTTGCAATGTTGGCATAGCCTGGAATTAAAAACATGCATACGAAATTGTGCAGTTGTCGCGGTTGTTTATCCCCTTATCAAGACCTTCTACCCAAACTCTTCTTAGTTGTGTACAGACATTTCTTTTCTCACTAGTCGGTAGAATCAGTTTATGTAAAGGGATTAGTCTGCATACGAGCCTAGTGGCCCATCAGGCCACTGGAGCTTATCTCCATTGACCATTTTCGCATTGCCCATAATACACCTTGTTTACCCCCCAAATTTGGCATACGTATTGTCTTCTGATTTTCTTGGGACGACAGTAATACCCAGGAGAATTGGGAAATAAAGGTTATGCAAAATTTTTTTTGGGGGGGGGGACAAGGTGTATTATGGGCAATGCGAAAATGGTCAATCTACGGAATAGGAAGCAACTAGGAGTATTTCCACTTCTCCTGTCCATGGGGTGGTACCCATTTATACACCTGGATGAAGACAGGTACTATGAGAGTAAAGTGTCTTTCTCAAGAACACAATGCAGCTGTGACCCAGACCGTCGGCCTCATAGCCAGCGCGCTCACCATGAGATCACCCTCTCCCCCACACCACCTTCCCCCAAAAAAGAGGGCTTCGTACGAAAAGGAGACATCCGAAGAAATCAAACACAGAGGTAACCAAACTCTGAAACATGTTATGAATGTTCATTAGTTTTTTAATAGCACTGTTTCAAACTACTATTGACTATTGCCTAAGTCTCAAGTTCGCTCTTGAGCAACGTCACTTCGGTTTAGTTTACTGTGTCTACATTTTTTGCGATCCAAAGCTCTACGATTCGGGCAAACCCGAAAGTTCCAATGGTTGCAATTTATAGTGTGGGCAACTCGGCAAAATAAGCTACTAGGGCCATGCATGCAGAAAGTAAAAAAATATATCTCTTGCACGCTTGGAAAATAACTTGAACACAAACGGTTTGCATACAATCTAAAATTGCTCTAACTATTATACCTTATAGCGTTGTTTAGCTTATTTATTTTTTCTATTTTGCAACTAAGTGGCTCTAATCTATGATAATACTAATAGTTAAATACGTTAAGTTTTGAAGACCCTCTAATAAACGAATTAGCTTGAAGCTGACGTAGATTTGACGCCGGACTGGCTGAGTTGGTTGACGGTCTTGAGAGGTTCGTCAGTGAGTGGATATCGTTTATCGCCCTGAAGAGAAATAAGCAAGTCTGTTAAGCGAGTGATAAAACCAGCTGAGTTGTTATACCCGGGTAATAACTGATAGTCCATGGAAAGTGCTTTAGCAGGATTGCATGTAAATAACTATACTTAACCACCTCATATCCAACAAGCGCGAGTGGAATAATTGTTTTATTAAAAACGCCCAAAAAACATTGTACAAACATTGCGAAAAATGCATTCTTCCATATTCGAAGGTCAATGTTATATGAGCTTAGATACCATTTCCTCTAAACCAATCAAAACTCAGGAAATACAATATACCATAGCTAGTTTGTAATCATGTCGGACATTCCCCAAATTTACCAGCATCACGTGACTATTTAGGTCAATCGCGCGTGCGAAAAAATATTTGTTACATTATAAAAAATATATACTTACCAATACTTGGTCGGGCTAAAATAAAAGAAAAGAACGGCGAGTTAGAGTCGCTTTGTCACTTTTGCGACGTGCTTTTAAGAGAAAAGGTTAAGGTTTATTCCACACTTGTCGTATATTTATCACTTACCATCGCAAACTCTTCGCCTAAAGATCCTTGCATTGGCTGGATTCTGCAGCTCATCAAACGACTTTGCCACAAACACGTATTCATTTGCTGAAGCGATGTCCAACAACTCCGTGTAGTCCACGACTGTCCTGAGCTCGCCTACTCCGATGGCTACAATCTGAACACCTTTGTCCTTCAAGAGCTTGGAGGCTATGGCTAGGGGAGTGTACTGGCCTGACTTGGTCTGTTTGCCGTCAGTAATAACGAAAGCAATCTGTAATTTCAGACGTAAACAAGATGGGAGATTAAAAGGAGCTATTTGGTCATTAGCGTTAGAGCTTAGCTGGAAGTAATTTCAACTCCACCTCGATCTCCCCCCCCCCCCCCCCCCGTCCTGTGATGGGATGCTATAACCCCATAGGCTATCCCCTCGCTTTTTATTAGCCCCGTTTTGAATAATCAGACGGAAAGCTCTCGGTTTCTATCGTCTGACACCTGGCGAGAGGCTTCTATCAAAGTCGACAGAAACCTAGAGAGCAGTTTAATTGTTTTGGCATAACACACTGACGTTCTATCAATCGATAAAACTGATTCAATGGGATTCTTGTTTAATACCCTTCGCGTCAATGCCGACCACACGGCCACGCGCGCTCCGGGAAACTGCCATTGGCTGCTGTATGACCAATCAGCTGCAGATTGTGTATAGCCAATCAGATTACGATTCTCCCCATGGCTACAGCGTAAGTTCAGTAATACATAATAACCGGCACTTGGATTGAAGCAAGGTAATTCCTTCAACTTGTGACTGATTCAAGTACAGAAAGATGGAAACAAGGCAAACAACAAACAAACAAACAAAAAACAGTTACCTTGGGAACATTTGCTCTCATACCAGCTGATGTAGTAAACACACTCTGAGCAGCAAGCTCAAGTGCCTTGTCGATGTAGGTAAATCCCCGTTGCCATGACAAACCTTCCAAAATCTTGATGACCTCGTTCACGTTGAGTCTACTGCCGGAAAGTGTGTTGAAACGCAACGCAACTTGAGGGTTAGTGCTGTACGAAACAGCCGCGATATGCGTCGTGGTGGGACCGATATCCAGTTTGCTAACGATTCGCTTAAGGAAGCGCTTTGTTCGTTCCCAGTTCGTTTTCCCGATGCTCCCCGACGAGTCCACGATAAAGGCGACGTCTGCGGCTTTCCTGCAGTCGGGTGCTGAAAAATAAATTCAACTGCTTGTTTCGCAAATCCTCTTTGTTGTGAATGAACATAAACAAATGAAATGCGAATCAGAAAAAATGTTGTTCCTGTAGCTGTTGGAAGTGGTCTAAAATTTACATATTTTATTATCCAACTGTGCTTCGTAGAGTACCAATAACGCACAAAACGAGTACAAATATCACACGGCATTTGTACTCTACATAATCTTATTAGACGTTTTTACTCGTTGTTTGTATTTTCTCTCACCCTATGGGCTAATCAAACTACTGCACAACTCGTAAAAATACTCAGCGATACTACACAACTAAACTTCCAGTAAGATATATGTATCTAATTTCACTGCTCCATCAGCTTTTTCCATGAATGAACTGCTCCTTCTAACAATTATAATAACATTACTTCGGGAATGCTTGCTACACGAAGTACAATAACATGTACTAACACCATTCTAACTCATTTTCTGACAACTGACATTTAGACAGGAGTGATTCAATCCGGCCGACGCAATCTATTTTATTATTGTTTCCAGGTTGAATTTCCCGCTAATCTCAGACTCCCGAAGGAGCAGTGATAACTTCAGTTTTAACCTGAGTTCATTATATCCGCCGACGTTTAGTACGCTATCAAGAAAAGAATGAAAAAAATGACAGGGAGATAAGGACTCAAATGTACCAGAAATTGCCTTTTGCGCGGGAAAAAGAAATTTCTTACATGGGCTTCTGTGACAACCCATCAGAGCGAAGGGTGCTATCATTAGAGGGGTTTTAGCCGATACAATGTAAAAGTAAATGCAAATTTAATGTCGATCACCCGAGCTAGAGGCTCACGATAAAGTGCTTGACAATAATCCAGATCGAATTGGAATTTGGAAATTTTGGTAAATAAATTTAGCTTGATAAAAAATATTGAATTCTAGCATACCGCATGGTGCCCTCCTGTTCACGCTTATTCGAGTGGATGTGAGACAGGCTTGTCTTTGCATTACACACTCGCTGGGGTCCTGCACATCGTCCGATGAGCACACTGGGTTGGTGGTTGCAGGGCACGTCGGACAAATGCACTCTGCCTTATCGTTAACCACTCTGCAGCCCTCGTTGTAAGGAGCGTCACAGCCCTCGGTTTCACAAGGATCTGCAATTAGATTAATTGGGAGTTCAATCAGGCTCATGTTTTGTGCGGGAGGGGCACAAGAACCCCGCCCCCTACCGGATCGCTTCTCTCGCAGACTCGCTCTCTGCTTCGCCGGCGTGTTTGACCCAAAGGCAAGGGGCGCCTACAATTTGACTCCCACGAAGTCCTCTTTTGTAAGCTACACACATACAAACAAGTATCGTTCTTAATTAAGGATACAGTTTTTAACAATTTTAAAGTACACCTAACACCCAAATATTTTTTTCGCTAAAATACACCATTGTACGAGTTCGAAACGCATTGCACCTTTCGTTTCTCCTTTTCACTAAATTCTGGCTATTTATAGCATTAGGAAAAATGTGCATCATTTGTTCCACGACCGAGTCAGAAGGGGCGTGGGTCTATTCTTGATTTGACGTCACAAATTGATTTGCATCGCAACAAGTCGTGGAACAAATGATGAACAGTTTTTCGAAACTTTTAAATGATATAAATGGCAAAAATTTGATGAAAAGGGGAAACGAAAGGTGGAATGTGTTTCGAACTGGTAAAAAGGTGTATTTTAGCGAAAAAAATATTTTGGTGTAAGGTGCACTTGAAGCTGTTTTGATTTGAAATTGGGCATGGTTTTGGGGAGTCATAAAGCTGTATTTAATTTTGTAAAAGTAACATTTATTTTTATATCGCTACCCAAAACATTGCCCCACTCCACCCTACCAAGAGTGCCTAATGTTGTATGCACTTTTTAAAAATCCATTAGATCGTTGAAGCCTGGTGGAAAACTAGCGCCTCCTTGTCTGGTTCTCACAAGTGGCCAATTACAATGTCAATATGTTAGCAAGAAGACAGGCGAGTTGCAGTTCGTTCACACAAAACAAGGCAAGTAAAAAAGAGAATTATACTTTCGGAAAAATAAGCGACTATTCAGCAAGAGAGTTTGTTCGTTTTTGTGGACAATCTTTTAGCTAACTGTAACATCGAACGCAGAATATAAACGTGAACACGAAAATAATTTAAGAGCAAATAGCTTACCTTTCTTTCGATCTGAATATAAATAGAGAAAGAGAAAGAAAAATTCATGTTAATAAATAACAATTATCATGAATCCATTCATGTCAGTAGTTAAGTACTAAGCTGCATTAGACTAGAAGACGATTCAAGAGGTGAAATCGTCCATGTTAGGTTTGCTGTTTCTTTTCAGATCACAAAAAACGACCGAACAACGGCAACAGTAGCAGCAGCAACAACAGCAACAGAGCAACGGTATCAGCAGTAGCAGCAGCAGCAGCAACAACAGCATTTTCTTGTAGTAGCTGCAGTGCTTTTTGTTTTTCATCATGTACTATGGTGTAGTGTTGAGGTGAACATCTGTAAGGGTGCTAACCCATGGCTATGTTGGCACCATGGTATCGTGTGTGCTACTGCCCTGTGAATGAACCTGTGATTCAATCTTGTAGTACGTACTCAGCGCACAACTGATTTTCAAGAAATTGCACACGAAAGGAAAAGATCACATAGGGGCTAGGCCCTGACATGATAAAATGACAACGACAAAAACCTAAAGATTCCTAAACAATTTCTACAACCGACCATTAAAAACCACGTATCCTTCCAAGAGCATGTAACAATAGCTCAAAATCCCCTGAAATTACCCATGTAAAAGGAAGCATTCTAATGATTCGGCTTTTAACAGTTGAGGCTGGTTTTCAATAGCGACGGAGTCGGAGATCAAAGTGGAGTCGTAACAGCATTTACGACCACGGGAAAATTGAAAACCAGGATCATAAGCGCAGTCAAAAACCTAAAGGGAATCGAATTGCTTCTATTCTCTTCCAATTCTGCGTAAGAATCCGTCGCCTATGAACCAGTGAAAACTGGATTGTACGAGTCGCAAGCACGTGCAGAAGAACAAACCAATCGCAAGCGACTCCGTCAGTTTGATTTTACTTGATTTTAACACTAGCGAGACTGTTTACGTCTCCCAGCCTCAAGAGAAATGAATTGCTTAGTGGATTCCAAATTTATGCTCATTGGTATCGTTATGAACGTATTCCAAATAGCATATGAAACGCCTGTGAAAAGTACTTACCGGGACAAGAATTCTGTACTATCTCTTGTGCCACAGGAGCCAATTGTGCAAAACTAGTAGCGAAAAACACCTTATCTTTTGAACTGGCTATATCTTCTAGCTGTTTCTTGTCGAGATTCTTTCCAATGCCAAGAGAATACACTTGAACTTTCTTTAATTTAAGCCCGCTGGATGCCACGGTGAGCTCTCTATATGGGCCTCGGTCTGTGGTTTGCTTGCCGTCTGTAATTACAATTGCGATCTACAAAAATAGTAAGTTTCCTCTGTCAACGGTGCTGGCACATATTTACATTAATGAAAACCAACAAGAGTGGAATGATTTTGTAAAGAATTACACTGAATGTATTATGGGGATGTTCATCATGAGTTACGAATACAGGAAGTTTTGTGTCACTGCTTCCATGTGCCGTGGACAAAAAAATTCGTGAACAGATTACTCTCAATTTTAAAGGGGCAGTGTCACGATGATTTTGGAGTGTTCAGGTAAATTCTGTGCAAACGTTATTACTTAATACCTATACTTGTGCAAAAATGCTCCAGCAGAATTGTGAAGAAAATATAAAATAAAAATTTAACAATAATAGTTGGTTTCCCATTTTTTCAGGGGATGGCTTGAGAATTTAAAAAAAATTGGCAAAGTTTTTCTCAATCCACTTCCATCCTCACCATCGATAACAACTGACGTCAGTAAACGGTTTCAATGCAGTCATATAATCTTCGGTAACATAACTAAACCATTATGTTTAGATTCCCTTTGAGCGAAGACAAGTTTTGCTAAAATGGCGTGACATTGTCCCTTTTAAAAGATCTTGATCTCTTGTTGTTCTAGACGCAGTTTTCGCGAGGGCACTTAGTCAGGTTTGTAGCACCGTTTTGTTTAAAATGCAGTCAGAATATTCCCCAACACCACCCCATGGTTGTTGGGCTCGTCGAGCCACGCTCCTTCACCAAACTGGTGAGTGGTCAATTTATGACTTGTCCAGCTAACCGGTTGATCCTGTTTTTGCTCACCTGTGGAAGCTCTGGTCTCATTCCAGCTCCTCTTGTAAATATCTGCTGGTCGGCAAGAATCAGAGCTTTATCAATATACGTGAAGCCTCTCTGAAATCTAATTCCATCGATAAGTTCGTTGTATCCTTTCTCTGTTATTTGAGATCCTTTGAGTCTGTCGAATTTAAACTCAACTTTCGCCCCGGTGCTGTAGGCCACTATGGCAATGTGTGTTTTATCCGGGCCAACATTGAAGGCTTTCACCATGTCCTTCAAGAATTGCAGCATCTTGCGCCAGTTCCTCGAACCAATGCTGCCTGATGAATCCACAAGGAATGCCACATCTGCCACAGCTTTGCAAACAAATTCTGAACGACGGCAAAGAAATAAAGAGAGTTAGCTTGCATACCATTGGAGACTTTGATAGAGTGGGAATGAGACTTTTTGACGATGAAATGAGATGTGATGAGATCTGTTATTATCCAACTGTGATTCGTAGAGTACAAATAACGCCCAAAACGAGTACAAATATCACGCGGTATTTGTACTCCAGAGAACCGGTTAGAAACTCGCCCGCACGGATATAACGAGTTGGATAATAAAACTCTTATTAGACGTTTTGTTATGTAGTGTCGCTAAGAACTTTTACTCGTTGTTTGCATTTTGACTCGCCCTGCGGGCTCGTCACAATGCTGTACAACTCGTAAAAATACTCAGCGTTACTACACAACAAAACGTCTAATAAGATATATGTATTGCACGGCTTACAACAGTTTCCATGTATTATATTTTTGATAAGTCTACCACTATTCAGTTTATGCAACTGCAACGAGTTCCAATCATTTTCTTGACATTAGTGGTTATCAGAGGTGGGAAGGGCAATGGCCTAATGGTTAGTGCGCTGGACTCCCGATTGGACGATCCGGGTTCGAGCCTCGGTCGGGGTTCTTTGGCAAGACACTTGCGCTGTGTTCTTGGGCAAGACACTGTGCCTCTCAAACAGGTACCGGCGAATTTGCTGCTGGGGGGTAACCCTGCGATGGACTAGCATCCCATCCAGGGGGGAGTAGAAATACTCTCTTTCGCTTCATGCTACAGAAACCGGGATAAGCTCCGGCCCGATGCAAAAGTGTACCCAGTTAAAAACACCCTTTGAAAGCTTGTAACTCAAAAACGAGCTCGATGACCCTATTTTTTATGATCGAGTTTTGTTAGTATGGTGAGATACAACTTTTTGCGATGCTAAAAAATATCTTTGGAGAGGCTTCAGAGCCATCTCCTAAAATAGTGTAGTGTTTATGACGGAAAACAGCTGGAACGAAGCTCAAGGATTCGAATTTCACAAAAGACCGTGTTCTGTGCTCTAGAACAATTTTTTTGTATTGTATTTTTTATGGTAGATGCAATATTTCAAAGTTACATTACGCTACACTACACACTAAAACCACTATACACTACACATGAATGAACAAAAACAAAACAAAAAAGAAATACTCATCAAGAAAAAACTTCAGAAAACCTACTGGGATTACATTTTCAAGAGATCGGCACTTGAAGTGCCTATGAAGTGAATTGGTTTTGTATTATTTTTAAAATTTGCCTTGTGAAATACGCGATTCCAAAGTTTGAGACGTCTGGCGTTAAAAGTAACGATTTTACAAGCGTTTAAAGTTGAGCCACTTTGCCCTCAAAAATGGTATTTGAATCGCGCGGTCAAAATACCACGTGACAACAACATCTGACGTCATTTGGGTGCCAAAAATCGTTCTCAGTTTCTATTTCCTTGGGGTTGCTGGATCTTTCTGACAAATCACCCATTTCTGAATCGCTCGACATGTTTCTCAAATAATCACTCCTCGCTGACAAGAAACTCTGATCGTGCAAACAAAAGTTTGGCACCAAATTGACGTCACGGCGTGGTATTTTCGGACCCATTCCCCTGACCATTTTTGGGGGGCAAAATGCTCAACTTTGAAGGCTTGTAAAATCGTCACGTTTAATCCCAGAGGTCTCAAACTATGGAATCGCGTATTTCACAAAGTAAATAACACACAAAAACACACAAAAAAGTTCGCTTCATAGGCACTTTAACTGAAAAAAAAAGGAATCGGTGACAGAGATCATTTATGAAACAAGAGGGAGCAAAGGCTGTCATTTTTCGTAATGATTAGGTAATTTGTCTTTCTCTCGCGAGGAAAAGTTCAATTTTGCAGGTGTTTATTATCCTCTCTAACAAAAGTCTCTGAGACAAGGGCTTATTATTAAGCTCACTGAAATAGAGGATAAATTTGTCTTCCAAGATTGAAAAGTTGAGAAAACGTGAATAATTGTTCTGATTATAAATTCCAAAAATGATATCTGTAATTTCAAAATACTTCGTTATGTTTAAAAAGGCTTTCAATAACGACACAGTTCTTTCCAGAAGGACTTGATTCGTGGGCAGTAAAAGAGAAAGTGTTCTAAGGTTTCTATGTCCGCTTGACACAATGTAGCATAGAGGAGATGGGACTATTTTAAACTTGTAGAGCATATCATTAGTATACAAAATTCTAATTAAAATTTTATACTCCAATTCACGCAGTTTGGTGTTCAGAGTAATTGAATTGGTAACAGGAAAATATCTTTCCAATTAAATTAACGTCATTAAAAACGTGCTCAGTACGTCATGATTTGTGTATTTAAGAAAATAACCTAAATTTTTAAAATTTGTTATCTCGAAGCCGTGTCAATCTTCTCCATCCTAATTAGCCATCCCTCATCCTTTTTGATTCACTATCATCTCTTTGTTGTTTTTCTTCCAATAGTAAAGTATTATTTGAAGGTTTCCTTCATTTTAAGGGTAAATTTGGCTCGTGATCAAAATGGGTCAAAATATCGTGACGATGATTGTGCGAGTTTTGGCCCGTCAGAATTTCATGCTTCAAATCACTTAACGAATACTCCCCAAAATCGCCAAATTAACGTAACACTATCATGAGTACCAATGCAAGCGTGTCAAAGCTATAAAAGGAGTGCTGCCAGGAATTTTCCGCAGGACCTTTGGATATCTTTATGGTCGACGTTTTCAAATTATGCCATTGTGTCTTGGAAAAATTGCTAAAAACTAATTACAATTATACTCTTCCTTTAACATTTCACTTGATAGCTTCCCGTTGTTGGGGCATTCCGACCTCTCCTGTTGCATGACCTAAGGTAGTTAGTCATGATAATTCGCCTTTAATTAGCTCGGGGTAAGTGTCTACTTTCCGACGCTTTACGCCACCTTTAAGTTTTTTAAAGCTGACCTAAACATCAGCTTTACATTTACATTAAAAGCTTGCGTAATTGCTGTAAAGTTTCATAAATGTCATCTTTACGCCAACTTTACATCAACTTTACGCGTAGCGTAAATGCAGGTTTAAAATCTTCACTGGGCTTTACTACATAGCGTACAGTTAAATAAGCAACTTTACGAAGATTTAAGCCAGCTTTAATTTTCCGTAAATCTCGTTTTCGTGCTGTGATGGTGTATCATAAACTAACAAATGCTGGCAACTAACCTGTTGGTTTTGGTGTGGTGGGAGGAAGTGTCGTTGGCGGCGGGCGCACTGCAGGATAAAAAACAACATCACTATTAATAAAGCTGAAAGAAAATTATCATGATACCAGTTCATATAGTACACATGTACGATCGGCCACATTGGAATTGAACACCCTCTACTCGTTCCTTTTTTCCATTGTTAATCATTCGCGTGCATTACGTCATGGTTTTTGCATTTTTTCATTTTTTTTTTGCAATCCATTTCAATCTTCTCCATCCTTAACCATCATTGTTCCTTTTTTGGCATAGTATCACCTCTTTGGGGTTTTCTTCCTTAGTAAACTATCATTTAGCTCACTCGTCACCCAGTCGTCTTTCAGGATATTAACGAGGGAAGCGCTGGGCGTAGGAGCGCGCGGGTGATGGGGGTGATGGGAAGGAGGAAACCGACTCCTTCCCATCATCCCCTGCTTTACCACTTCCCGCCAGTCGACTCTCGCTCCCTCAGGAGACTGAGAGACGGCTGGGGACGAGTCAAATCATTTAGAGGTTTCTTTCATTTTAGGGGAATTTGGTTCATTACAAAACTGTCTCAAAATATCGTGACGGAGCTGATGAACTTCAAAAATTGCTTCGAAACTGACCTTCACAGAGCCTCTTTCTTATCTCAACAGCAAGACTCTGGAGTTCCTTAAATGACGCAGACACGAACACATTTTCTGGGCGTGATGCAATTTCCCTTAACTCCGCTGCATCAGCTCCTTTGCCAACTCCAACGGCGAACACTGCAACTCCTGCGTTCTTGACTCCTTGAGATGCAACTGACAGTTTGGTGTATGGTTTGGCTGTTGTTTGCTTTCCATCTGTGATGACAACCAAAGCCTGGGCAAATCAAGGTCAAAGGCAAAAACAATCAAAGGACCATCTCGTGGACGATTTGGGATAATAAAGATTTAATGTATAACAACATTCCAACAGAATCGAGTGAATGCGTGAGTGAGTGCGATCAAGGTCCATTCCTAAGCCTCATAACACGACTACGTCGTCGATGAGCTAATAAGCCATCTCGCTTAAATAACACAACATAACATACAATCACACAGATGGTAGTAGAGCAGTGGACCTGTAGCCGTTTCGAGTCCAACCTGAACCACTGAAATTTCTTCAGTAATCAGGAATTACAGTTACTGTTTAACAAAAAGAAGCCTAAGCCATGTATTATACTGTCATAAAACACGACGGGCATTTGAGAACACGAGGCAATGCATTTCTCGAGTGTTCTCGAGATTGTTTTATGACAGTATAATAAATGGCTTAGGCTTCTTCATTTGCTTTATGATATAGATTTTATACGCCGCGAGTAAAAACACCAAAACACACACGATCGATAAACTGAAGCAATTTAATTTCGCTTCTTCTACTTTCCTCTCGAACTTAGAAGCTTCTTCGACAATCTCTGCAGCTTGACTCAGAATTTTGTCCGGAATTTCTTCATAGAAAATGTTCGCCGCCAACCCTTTCGAATTTTCACTAGAGTAAATCTGACGAAAACTGAACAATAAAACATGGATAAAACACTGATAAAACATGGGTTTTTGACCAATCAGAGCGCGTGCAGAGTCCTATCTATACTAAAAATAGCAATAAGAAATGGCTTGAAATTTGCTAAGTTCGTTAACTACGTGACTGCCATTTTAACAATGAATTACTTGTACTAATCGTTTAGCAAAGTGAAATTTGAAGCAACTACCTTGCCTACATTCGGTCTCATGCCACTTCTAGTCTGAAACAAATCACTGTCTGCACGCAGAAGAGCTTTGTCGGTGTAAGTGAAGCCGCGCTGCCAACGCATTGCGTCGAAAGCGCTGTTGACTTCATCTGTACCCTGTGGGTTGTTAAATCGTAATACCACCTCAGGGTTGTTGCTATAGGCAACAGCTGCAATGTGTGAAGCGGACGGACTGACATCAAGTTTGCTGACCATCGCTTTTAGGAATCGCTTCATTCTTCCCCAGTTGCTACGTCCAATGCTTCCAGATGAATCGATGACAAATCCAATATCTGCGATTGGCTTGCATTCCTTGTCTAGTAAACCGAAAATTGTATAAAAACCAGAAATTCTTTTTTTAATTCAATTCTGTCTAAAGTAAAAGTTGGAAATACGATTCAATAACCGATATTTCCGTTTTGTTCGCAACCAGCCTAATGGAGATTGGACACGAGATCTAAAAACAAAAGAAAACTAATTCTCTTTTAATACGAGTTGGATGCCTTACCACATGGTCCCTTCTTTGCAACAGTAACCAGATCGCCACTGATACAAGATTGCCTTTTCATGTGACACTCCGAAAGATCTTGGATATCGTCTGATGTACAAACAGGGTCGGGCGTGTCTGGACATGTCGGACAGATGCACTCTGCCGTGTTGTTCACAGTTCTGCAGCCTACGTTGTAGGGAGCTTTGCAACCGATGGTCTTACAAAGATCTGGAGGTTTTTCTGTAAAACACATTGTCTCGAGTTAAATATTTGTGAAAATCAACAAAGGAACTGCAGCACACCCAAACGAACAAATAAACAAATGAAAGGAGGGGGTAAGTTTCTAAAGAAACTGTGGTGCTGCGTCGGTGGGAAGTATAACAATATAATTTTGTTTTATCAACTGGGTTGATATTGTGAATTGGCCACCGTAAAGAGATTCAAGAGCTGACGTTTTGAGCGTTAGCTCTTCGTCGGAGCGAATCAAGGAATTGTGAGTCGTGTGTTGTTTATATACAAAAAGATGGAGCTTCGCTATTGGTTGGTCCCTGGTAACGTAAAAACAACGGAATAAATTAGTTGAATGAAAAGAATTCGTTGATACCATGAGGATTAAGAGTGCCGATTTGAAAAATAAATTTTTGTTCTAGAGTTTTGCGACGTTGCGTACATAACCCTTCAGGAAACCCCTTTCTTGTGATTGCATTCGATTACATTATTTTGAGACAAAGGTTCCTTACTTGGACAAGATTTCTCCACAATTGGCTTCACGACTTCAAGGAGTTCCTCAAATCCAGGAGAAGTGAAGACATAGTCATTAGAACTTGCAATCTGCCGCAGCTGATCAGTGTTTATACCACTTCCAATACCTAAAGCGAACACTTCAACTCCCTTGTCTTTGATTCGCTTAGATGCGACATCCAAAGGTGTATATTCTTTAGTTGTGGTCTGCTCTCCATCGGTGATCACAATTGCAACCTGTTGTGAGTCAAACCAACTGTGAGGACAAGAGCAACCCATAGCTACAAATTAAGGCCAAATACGATGGTTAAAGTAACGACTCGAATTTTTTGCCAACCGATGTCATCAAGCAATCTTTCCTCATTTCTTCTGCACAAACTATGCGTCAATCCTCGACGGATGTTGTATTTTTCGCTTAGTTTTAAACTTTAAAACGGTTTTATTTGCTACTTTTGGCCAGTGAATCAAGCATTCAAATCCTGCTCTAAAGCTACTCGTACGGTAACTTCGTCCAAACTTACTTTGCAAGCGATCATTGAAATAATTTCATATTCGAGCAAGCTTTGATCAATTAAACTGGGCGGGCAAATATTGAAAACACTGATGGCTGGTGAGCAAATCATGATCGTTTGGCACCATTTTGCGATCTGATCGCAGACGTTTCGTTGATGAAAATTGACCCTTAACCAGACAAAAACTACGTGTTAAATTCGTCAATTTGTCCGGTTTTGTGTTCACTCACTTCACAGGAGTGTGTTAGATATTTTTGTAAGCCAACAACGATGATACTCCATCATCACCCAGTTGATCAACTGTTTTGTGTTTTATTACCTGGGACACAAGAGGCCTCATTCCAGCACTTGTCGTAAACACCTGTTCATCAGCCATAATCAGAGCTTTGTCAATGTAGGTAAAGCCTCTCTGAAATCGTATTCCATCAATCCGATCTCTGTATTCCTCTGCTGTAATTTCTGCTCCAGTCAAGGTGTTGAAAGTGAACTCCAGCACTGCGTTAGTACTATAGGCAACTACAGCTACATGAGTACCATCGGGGCCAACGTTAAATGCACTAATTATATTTTTCAGGAAGTCTAACATCTTTGGCCATCTTGAGCGACCAATGCTTCCAGATGAATCAACAAGGAATGCTACATCTGCAACGGCCTTGCACGCTGCAAAACAAAGAAACAAACGTTTCCTTAAACAATCCAATTGCGCAGATTTAACAAAATCAGAAGGGCTTCACTTATAAAGTGCGACACCGTTATTACGATCTTCGTTAGGGCGTAAAATGTAGTTATATTATACCGATTCAGAAAAAAAAACTGTGACAATTGTAAAAATCCCTTAAAGATCGTCTTGTGAAATTTAACTGTTATTTTTAAAAATAGAAGCAGACTTACGAGCCGGTGTTGGAAGTGGAGTTGGTGATGGGGTTGTTGGAGGTGGCACTGAAGAAAAAAGAAACGACATAACTTCAGAACAAGAGAGATGCCTAAGTATTAATTCACATGTTAGATAATTCCAAAAGTGAACTAAATACAGCACATTATGTTATGACAAAGTAATCTTGGTGTAAATTAAAACGTTCTGATTGATTCGTTTTTGGTCTGGATTATGCGTCATAACAGTTGTATTTTGGTTTCCAAAACCTGTCAAATGCAGAATTTGCAAGTGTCATACAATAAACGTTTCACTAACATAGCTTGCTCGGGCTGTACTGCCACGACTTCAGGCCAATATTCCTCAGTATGGCCATAGTGAGCAGTTAAAAAAATCTAGCACTTACAGTTGCACAGTCTTTGACGTATCTCTACAGCAAGTGTCTGGAGTTCCTTAAATGACGCAGATATAAAGACGTTTTCTTGGCTTGATGCAATTTCCCCCAGCTCTTCTGCATCTGCTCCTTTTCCAACTCCAACAGCATATACTGCCACTCCTTTGTCCTTAACTCCTTGAGATGCTTCTGGTAGTTTGGTGTACGGCTTAGATGTCGTTTGCTTTCCATCGGTGATGACCACCAACACCTGGGAATTTTAAGTAATGAAATGGGAAACAAGAGGACGTCTATTGCAAACTGTTTTTTCCTTTATTAGTTTCAACGAAAAACACACTTGCACAATTCATCACATAAGCGGAAACCTAAGTGACAAAAAATTAAACAGTCTGTAGTGATTTGGATTAATTAGTCAATATTTCTTGTTTGAAAGAAGAAAGCGCTGTTTACCTTTGGTACGTATGGTCTCATACCATTTTCAGTCTTGAACAAATCACTGTTTGCAAGCAGAAGAGCTTTGTCGGTGAAAGTGAAGCCTCGCTGCCAACGCATTCCATCAAACGCGCCATTGACTTCATTTATTCCCTGTTGGTTGCTAAACTGGTACACTAGCTCTGGATTGTTGCTGTAGGCAAGGGCTGATATGTGTGTAGCGGAAGGACTGACGTCAAGTTTGCTGACCATCGCTTTTAGGAACCGCTTCATTCTTCCCCAGTTGCTACGTCCAATGCTTCCAGATGAATCGATGACAAATCCAATATCTGCGATTGGCTTGCATTCCTTGTCTAGTAAAACGACATTCGTGTAAATAACAGAAATTCAATTGTTCATTCATATCTGTCCAAAGGTAATTATTAACTTGTATAAAAGAAGGTAATATGATTCAATAGCAGAGATTTGCGTTTTGTTTGCAGCGCGCCTCACGGAAATTGGACACGAGATCTGAGTTATAAAGAAGACTTACAGTGGCTGCTTTTCATTAGCTCAGGCCGACAAACCGAGATAAACTGGGTGGACCAGTCCTTTCCATTTTGTATCTCTTTCCCCAGCCGGTGGCCTTCGAGAATCTGCTGAGCTGAATTAAGGCAACTAACCAGTTTGTGAAATTCCGTCTGACCGGTAAAAGTGGACCATCTCCCGAGGTGGCCGCGAATATTCCGGTCGGAAAGAACCGTAACGGACTTTTCCATTTGAGTTCTTACCGACATGACCGAAGTTTTCGGGTAAATCTAAGGCATCCCCCACTCTTTTGATACGAGCTAGACTAATTCCCTTACCACATGGTCCCTTCTTTGCAACAGTAACCAGATCGCCACTGATACAAGATTGCCTTTTCATGTGACACTCAGAGAGATCTTGGATATCGTCTGATGTACAAACGGGGTCGGGCGTGTCTGGACATGTCGGACAGATGCACTCTGCTGTGTTGTTTACAGTTCTGCAGCCAACGTTGTAGGGAGCTTTGCAGCCGATGCTCTTACAGAGATCTGGAGGTTTTTCTGTAACATAAATAATACATTTTAGTCATGGCGAAGGCTTTTATTCCAGTTATATTCCTAAACTTCCCAAATTTTGGAAAATTCGTATTCAAGCTTCGTCAATATTACCAAATTCGGAAACTTCAAGACTTTGTACCTTTGTCTCCAGTTTAATATTTTACAAAAATTCATAAAGAAACTGCAGCACAACAAAACAAACAAATAACAATCAAGCTACAAAAAAGGAAACACAAACAAAGGAGAATGCCTATGGGAGTGTTCAGGTCAATTCTGTGCTAAAGTCATTGCTTAGTACCTTCACTCGTACAAAAAATGCTTGTTGGGTTCTTATTTTTTTCAGGGGATGGCTTGAGAATTTGAAAAAAATAACCTTGCATTCCTTTTTCAATTTTCAATCCACTTCCATCCTCGCCATCTGTATCTAAAGGCCGTCAACAAAAGGTTTTGGTGCAGTGATATAGTCCAGTAAAGTGATATAATAATAACAAAAACATTATTTTTGGTTTTTCTTTGAGCGAATAGAAGCTTTAGCTTTTTAAAATGTTGTAAAAATGGCGTGACAATGAATCTTTAAAATTACATTAAGATAAACGCTGGCGACGCCAGTGCGGTACCATTTGAACCTATTGTTCTTAGGAAGGCAATTTTGTTGACAAATTGAGGTTGCACTTTTGAGACAAAGGTTCCTTACTTGGGCACGACTTCTCCACAATTGGCTTCACGACTTCAATGAGCTCCTCAAAACCAGGAGAAGTGAACACATTGTCATTAGAACTTGCAATCTGCCGCAGCTGATCAGTGTTTATACCACTTCCAATACCTAAAGCGAACACTTCAACTCCCTTGTCTTTGATTCTCTTAGATGCGACATCCAAAGGTGTGTATTCTTTAGTGGTTGTCTGTTCTCCATCGGTGATTACAATTGCAACCTGTTGTGATTCAAAACCAACTGTGAGGACAAGAGCAACCGATAGCTACAAATTAAGGCCAAATACGATGGTTAAATTAACGACTCGAATACTTTGCCAGCCGATGTCATCAAGTAATCTCTCCTCATTTCTTCTGCACAAACTATGCGTCAATCCTCGAGGGATGTTGAATTTTTCGCTTAGTTTTACACTTTAAAACGGTTTTATCTGCTTACGTGCTACTTTTGGCCAGTGAATGAAGCATTCAAATCCTGCTCTAAAGCTACTCGGAAGGTAACTTCGTCCAAACTTCCTTTGCAAGCCATCATTGAAATAATTTCATTTTCGAGCAAGCTTTTATCAATTAAACTGGGCGGGCAAATATTGAAAACAATGATGGCTTGTGAGCAAAACATGATCGTTTGGCACCATTTCGCGATCTGATCGATGACGTTTCGTTGATGAAAATTGACCCTTAACCAGACAAAAACTACGTGTTAAATTCGTCAATTTGTCGGGTTTTGTGTTCACTCACTTCACAGGAGTGTGTTAGATATTTTTGTAAGCCAACAACGATGATACTCCATCATCACCCAGTTGATCAACTGTTTTGTGTTTTATTACCTGGGACACAAGAGGCCTCATTCCAGCACTTGTCGTAAACACCTGTTCATCAGCCATAATCAGAGCTTTGTCAATGTAGGTAAAGCCTCTCTGAAATCGTATTCCATCAATCCGATCTCTGTATTCCTCTGCTGTAATTTCTGCTCCAGTCAAGGTGTTGAAAGTGAACTCCAGCACTGCGTTAGTACTATAGGCAACTACAGCTACATGAGTACCATCGGGGCCAACGTTAAATGCACTAATTATATTTTTCAGGAAGTCTAACATCTTTGGCCATCTTGAGCGACCAATGCTTCCAGATGAATCAACAAGGAATGCTACATCTGCAACGGCCTTGCACGCTGCAAAACAAAGAAACAAACGTTTCCTTAAACAATCCAATTGCGCAGATTTAACAAAATCAGAAGGGCTTCACTTATAAAGTGCGACACCGTTATTACGATCTTCGTTAGGGCGTAAAATGTAGTTATATTATACCGATTCAGAAAAAAAACTGTGACAATTGTAAAAATCCCTTAAAGATCGTCTTGTGAAATTTAACTGTTATTTTTAAAAATAGAAGCAGACTTACGAGCCGGTGTTGGAAGTGGAGTTGGTGATGGGGTTGTTGGAGGTGGCACTGAAGAAAAAAGAAACGACATAACTTCAGAACAAGAGAGATGCCTAAGTATTAATTCACATGTTAGATAATTCCAAAAGTGAACTAAATACAGCACATTATGTTATGACAAAGTAATCTTGGTGTAAATTAAAACGTTCTGATTGATTCGTTTTTGGTCTGGATTATGCGTCATAACAGTTGTATTTTGGTTTCCAAAACCTGTCAAATGCAGAATTTGCAAGTGTCATACAATAAACGTTTCACTAACATAGCTTGCTCGGGCTGTACTGCCACGACTTCAGGCCAATATTCCTCAGTATGGCCATAGTGAACAGTTAAAAAAATCTAGCACTTACAGTTGCACAGTCTTTGACGTATCTCTACAGCAAGTGTCTGGAGTTCCTTAAATGACGCAGATATAAAGACGTTTTCTTGGCTTGATGCAATTTCCCCCAGCTCTTCTGCATCTGCTCCTTTTCCAACTCCAACAGCATATACTGCCACTCCTTTGTCCTTAACTCCTTGAGATGCTTCTGGTAGTTTGGTGTACGGCTTAGATGTCGTTTGCTTTCCATCGGTGATGACCACCAACACCTGGGAATTTTAAGTAATGAAATGGGAAACAAGAGGACGTCTATTGCAAACTGTTTTTTTCCTTTATTAGTTTCAACGAAAAACACACTTGCACAATTCATCACATAAGCGGAAACCTAAGTGACAAAAAATTAAACAGTCTGTAGTGATTTGGATTAATTAGTCAATATTTCTCGTTTGAAAGAAGAAAGCGCTGTTTACCTTTGGTACGTATGGTCTCATACCATTTTCAGTCTTGAACAAATCACTGTTTGCAAGCAGAAGAGCTTTGTCGGTGAAAGTGAAGCCTCGCTGCCAACGCATTCCATCAAACGCGCCATTGACTTCATTTATTCCCTGTTGGTTGTTAAACTGGTACACTAGCACTGGATTGTTGCTGTAGGCAAGGGCTGATATGTGTGTAGCGGAAGGACTGACGTCAAGTTTGCTGACCATCGCTTTTAGGAACCGCTTCATTCTTCCCCAGTTGCTACGTCCAATGCTTCCAGATGAATCGATGACAAATCCAATATCTGCGATTGGCTTGCATTCCTTGTCTAGTAAAACGACATTCGTGTAAATAACAGAAATTCAATTGTTCATTCATATCTGTCCAAAGGTAATTATTAACTTGTATAAAAGAAGGTAATATGATTCAATAGCAGAGATTTGCGTTTTGTTTGCAGCCCGCCTCACGGAAATTGGACACGAGATCTGAGTTATAAAGAAGACTTACAGTGGCAGCTTTTCATTAGCTCAGGCCGACAAACCGAGATAAACTGGGTGGACCAGTCCTTTCCATTTTGCATCTCTTTCCCCAGCCGGTGGCCTTCGAGAATCTGCTGAGCTGAATTGAGGCAACTAACCAGTTTGTGAAATTCCGTCTGACCGGTCAAAGTGGACCATCTCCCGAGGTGGCCGCGAATATTCCGGTCGGAAAGAACCGTAACGGACTTTTCCATTTGAGTTCTTACCGACATGACCGAAGTTTTCGGGTAAATCGAAGGCATCCCCCACTCTTTTGATACGAGCTAGACTAATTCCCTTACCACATGGTCCCTTCTTTGCAACAGTAACCAGATCGCCACTGATACAAGATTGCCTTTTCATGTGACACTCAGAGAGATCTTGGATATCGTCTGATGTACAAACGGGGTCGGGCGTGTCTGGACATGTCGGACAGATGCACTCTGCTGTGTTGTTTACAGTTCTGCAGCCAACGTTGTAGGGAGCTTTGCAGCCGATGCTCTTACAGAGATCTGGAGGTTTTTCTGTAACATAAATAATACATTTTAGTCATGGCGAAGGCTTTTATTCCAGTTATATTCCTAAACTTCCCAAATTTTGGAAAATTCGTATTCAAGCTTCGTCAATATTACCAAATTCGGAAACTTCAAGACTTTGTACCTTTGTCTCCAGTTTAATATTTTACAAAAGTTCATAAAGAAACTGCAGCACAACAAAACAAACAAATAACAATCAAGCTACAAAAAAGGAAACACAAACAAAGAAGAATGCCTATGGGAGTGTTTAGGTCAATTCTGTGCTAAAGTCATTGCTTAATACCTTCACTCGTACAAAAAATGCTTGTTGGGTTCTTATTTTTTTCAGGGGATGGCTTGAGAATTTAAAAAAAATAACCTTGCATTCCTTTTTCAATTTTCAATCCACTTCCATCCTCGCCATCTGTATCTACAGCCGTCAACAAAAGGTTTTGGTGCAGTGATATAGTCCAGTAAAGTGATATAATAATAACAAAAACATTATTTTTGGTTTTTCTTTGAGCGAATAGAAGCTTTAGCTTTTTAAAATGTTGTAAAAATGGCGTGACAATGAATCTTTAAAATTACATTAAGATAAACGCTGGCGACGCCAGTGCGGTACCATTTGAACCTATTGTTCTTAGGAAGGCAATTTTGTTGACAAATTGAGGTTGCACTTTTGAGACAAAGGTTCCTTACTTGGGCACGACTTCTCCACAATTGGCTTCACGACTTCAATGAGCTCCTCAAAACCAGGAGAAGTGAACACATTGTCATTAGAACTTGCAATCTGCCGCAGCTGATCAGTGTTTATACCACTTCCAATACCTAAAGCGAACACTTCAACTCCCTTGTCTTTGATTCTCTTAGATGCGACATCCAAAGGTGTGTATTCTTTAGTGGTTGTCTGTTCTCCATCGGTGATTACAATTGCAACCTGTTGTGATTCAAAACCAACTGTGAGGACAAGAGCAACCGATAGCTACAAATTAAGGCCAAATACGATGGTTAAATTAACGACTCGAATACTTTGCCAGCCGATGTCATCAAGTAATCTCTCCTCATTTCTTCTGCACAAACTATGCGTCAATCCTCGAGGGATGTTGAATTTTTCGCTTAGTTTTACACTTTAAAACGGTTTTATCTGCTTACGTGCTACTTTTGGCCAGTGAATGAAGCATTCAAATCCTGCTCTAAAGCTACTCGGAAGGTAACTTCGTCCAAACTTCCTTTGCAAGCCATCATTGAAATAATTTCATTTTCGAGCAAGCTTTTATCAATTAAACTGGGCGGGCAAATATTGAAAACAATGATGGCTTGTGAGCAAAACATGATCGTTTGGCACCATTTCGCGATCTGATCGATGACGTTTCGTTGATGAAAATTGACCCTTAACCAGACAAAAACTACGTGTTAAATTCGTCAATTTGTCGGGTTTTGTGTTCACTCACTTCACAGGAGTGTGTTAGATATTTTTGTAAGCCAACAACGATGATACTCCATCATCACCCAGTTGATCAACTGTTTTGTGTTTTATTACCTGGGACACAAGAGGCCTCATTCCAGCACTTGTCGTAAACACCTGTTCATCAGCCATAATCAGAGCTTTGTCAATGTAGGTAAAGCCTCTCTGAAATCGTATTCCATCAATCCGATCTCTGTATTCCTCTGCTGTAATTTCTGCTCCAGTCAAGGTGTTGAAAGTGAACTCCAGCACTGCGTTAGTACTATAGGCAACTACAGCTACATGAGTACCATCGGGGCCAACGTTAAATGCACTAATTATATTTTTCAGGAAGTCTAACATCTTTGGCCATCTTGAGCGACCAATGCTTCCAGATGAATCAACAAGGAATGCTACATCTGCAACGGCCTTGCACGCTGCAAAACAAAGAAACAAACGTTTCCTTAAACAATCCAATTGCGCAGATTTAACAAAATCAGAAGGGCTTCACTTATAAAGTGCGACACCGTTATTACGATCTTCGTTAGGGCGTAAAATGTAGTTATATTATACCGATTCAGAAAAAAAACTGTGACAATTGTAAAAATCCCTTAAAGATCGTCTTGTGAAATTTAACTGTTATTTTTAAAAATAGAAGCAGACTTACGAGCCGGTGTTGGAAGTGGAGTTGGTGATGGGGTTGTTGGAGGTGGCACTGAAGAAAAAAGAAACGACATAACTTCAGAACAAGAGAGATGCCTAAGTATTAATTCACATGTTAGATAATTCCAAAAGTGAACTAAATACAGCACATTATGTTATGACAAAGTAATCTTGGTGTAAATTAAAACGTTCTGATTGATTCGTTTTTGGTCTGGATTATGCGTCATAACAGTTGTATTTTGGTTTCCAAAACCTGTCAAATGCAGAATTTGCAAGTGTCATACAATAAACGTTTCACTAACATAGCTTGCTCGGGCTGTACTGCCACGACTTCAGGCCAATATTCCTCAGTATGGCCATAGTGAACAGTTAAAAAAATCTAGCACTTACAGTTGCACAGTCTTTGACGTATCTCTACAGCAAGTGTCTGGAGTTCCTTAAATGACGCAGATATAAAGACGTTTTCTTGGCTTGATGCAATTTCCCCCAGCTCTTCTGCATCTGCTCCTTTTCCAACTCCAACAGCATATACTGCCACTCCTTTGTCCTTAACTCCTTGAGATGCTTCTGGTAGTTTGGTGTACGGCTTAGATGTCGTTTGCTTTCCATCGGTGATGACCACCAACACCTGGGAATTTTAAGTAATGAAATGGGAAACAAGAGGACGTCTATTGCAAACTGTTTTTTTCCTTTATTAGTTTCAACGAAAAACACACTTGCACAATTCATCACATAAGCGGAAACCTAAGTGACAAAAAATTAAACAGTCTGTAGTGATTTGGATTAATTAGTCAATATTTCTCGTTTGAAAGAAGAAAGCGCTGTTTACCTTTGGTACGTATGGTCTCATACCATTTTCAGTCTTGAACAAATCACTGTTTGCAAGCAGAAGAGCTTTGTCGGTGAAAGTGAAGCCTCGCTGCCAACGCATTCCATCAAACGCGCCATTGACTTCATTTATTCCCTGTTGGTTGTTAAACTGGTACACTAGCACTGGATTGTTGCTGTAGGCAAGGGCTGATATGTGTGTAGCGGAAGGACTGACGTCAAGTTTGCTGACCATCGCTTTTAGGAACCGCTTCATTCTTCCCCAGTTGCTACGTCCAATGCTTCCAGATGAATCGATGACAAATCCAATATCTGCGATTGGCTTGCATTCCTTGTCTAGTAAAACGACATTCGTGTAAATAACAGAAATTCAATTGTTCATTCATATCTGTCCAAAGGTAATTATTAACTTGTATAAAAGAAGGTAATATGATTCAATAGCAGAGATTTGCGTTTTGTTTGCAGCCCGCCTCACGGAAATTGGACACGAGATCTGAGTTATAAAGAAGACTTACAGTGGCAGCTTTTCATTAGCTCAGGCCGACAAACCGAGATAAACTGGGTGGACCAGTCCTTTCCATTTTGCATCTCTTTCCCCAGCCGGTGGCCTTCGAGAATCTGCTGAGCTGAATTGAGGCAACTAACCAGTTTGTGAAATTCCGTCTGACCGGTCAAAGTGGACCATCTCCCGAGGTGGCCGCGAATATTCCGGTCGGAAAGAACCGTAACGGACTTTTCCATTTGAGTTCTTACCGACATGACCGAAGTTTTCGGGTAAATCGAAGGCATCCCCCACTCTTTTGATACGAGCTAGACTAATTCCCTTACCACATGGTCCCTTCTTTGCAACAGTAACCAGATCGCCACTGATACAAGATTGCCTTTTCATGTGACACTCAGAGAGATCTTGGATATCGTCTGATGTACAAACGGGGTCGGGCGTGTCTGGACATGTCGGACAGATGCACTCTGCTGTGTTGTTTACAGTTCTGCAGCCAACGTTGTAGGGAGCTTTGCAGCCGATGCTCTTACAGAGATCTGGAGGTTTTTCTGTAACATAAATAATACATTTTAGTCATGGCGAAGGCTTTTATTCCAGTTATATTCCTAAACTTCCCAAATTTTGGAAAATTCGTATTCAAGCTTCGTCAATATTACCAAATTCGGAAACTTCAAGACTTTGTACCTTTGTCTCCAGTTTAATATTTTACAAAAGTTCATAAAGAAACTGCAGCACAACAAAACAAACAAATAACAATCAAGCTACAAAAAAGGAAACACAAACAAAGAAGAATGCCTATGGGAGTGTTTAGGTCAATTCTGTGCTAAAGTCATTGCTTAATACCTTCACTCGTACAAAAAATGCTTGTTGGGTTCTTATTTTTTTCAGGGGATGGCTTGAGAATTTAAAAAAAATAACCTTGCATTCCTTTTTCAATTTTCAATCCACTTCCATCCTCGCCATCTGTATCTACAGCCGTCAACAAAAGGTTTTGGTGCAGTGATATAGTCCAGTAAAGTGATATAATAATAACAAAAACATTATTTTTGGTTTTTCTTTGAGCGAATAGAAGCTTTAGCTTTTTAAAATGTTGTAAAAATGGCGTGACAATGAATCTTTAAAATTACATTAAGATAAACGCTGGCGACGCCAGTGCGGTACCATTTGAACCTATTGTTCTTAGGAAGGCAATTTTGTTGACAAATTGAGGTTGCACTTTTGAGACAAAGGTTCCTTACTTGGGCACGACTTCTCCACAATTGGCTTCACGACTTCAATGAGCTCCTCAAAACCAGGAGAAGTGAACACATTGTCATTAGAACTTGCAATCTGCCGCAGCTGATCAGTGTTTATACCACTTCCAATACCTAAAGCGAACACTTCAACTCCCTTGTCTTTGATTCTCTTAGATGCGACATCCAAAGGTGTGTATTCTTTAGTGGTTGTCTGTTCTCCATCGGTGATTACAATTGCAACCTGTTGTGATTCAAAACCAACTGTGAGGACAAGAGCAACCGATAGCTACAAATTAAGGCCAAATACGATGGTTAAATTAACGACTCGAATACTTTGCCAGCCGATGTCATCAAGTAATCTCTCCTCATTTCTTCTGCACAAACTATGCGTCAATCCTCGAGGGATGTTGAATTTTTCGCTTAGTTTTACACTTTAAAACGGTTTTATCTGCTTACGTGCTACTTTTGGCCAGTGAATGAAGCATTCAAATCCTGCTCTAAAGCTACTCGGAAGGTAACTTCGTCCAAACTTCCTTTGCAAGCCATCATTGAAATAATTTCATTTTCGAGCAAGCTTTTATCAATTAAACTGGGCGGGCAAATATTGAAAACAATGATGGCTTGTGAGCAAAACATGATCGTTTGGCACCATTTCGCGATCTGATCGATGACGTTTCGTTGATGAAAATTGACCCTTAACCAGACAAAAACTACGTGTTAAATTCGTCAATTTGTCGGGTTTTGTGTTCACTCACTTCACAGGAGTGTGTTAGATATTTTTGTAAGCCAACAACGATGATACTCCATCATCACCCAGTTGATCAACTGTTTTGTGTTTTATTACCTGGGACACAAGAGGCCTCATTCCAGCACTTGTCGTAAACACCTGTTCATCAGCCATAATCAGAGCTTTGTCAATGTAGGTAAAGCCTCTCTGAAATCGTATTCCATCAATCCGATCTCTGTATTCCTCTGCTGTAATTTCTGCTCCAGTCAAGGTGTTGAAAGTGAACTCCAGCACTGCGTTAGTACTATAGGCAACTACAGCTACATGAGTACCATCGGGGCCAACGTTAAATGCACTAATTATATTTTTCAGGAAGTCTAACATCTTTGGCCATCTTGAGCGACCAATGCTTCCAGATGAATCAACAAGGAATGCTACATCTGCAACGGCCTTGCACGCTGCAAAACAAAGAAACAAACGTTTCCTTAAACAATCCAATTGCGCAGATTTAACAAAATCAGAAGGGCTTCACTTATAAAGTGCGACACCGTTATTACGATCTTCGTTAGGGCGTAAAATGTAGTTATATTATACCGATTCAGAAAAAAAACTGTGACAATTGTAAAAATCCCTTAAAGATCGTCTTGTGAAATTTAACTGTTATTTTTAAAAATAGAAGCAGACTTACGAGCCGGTGTTGGAAGTGGAGTTGGTGATGGGGTTGTTGGAGGTGGCACTGAAGAAAAAAGAAACGACATAACTTCAGAACAAGAGAGATGCCTAAGTATTAATTCACATGTTAGATAATTCCAAAAGTGAACTAAATACAGCACATTATGTTATGACAAAGTAATCTTGGTGTAAATTAAAACGTTCTGATTGATTCGTTTTTGGTCTGGATTATGCGTCATAACAGTTGTATTTTGGTTTCCAAAACCTGTCAAATGCAGAATTTGCAAGTGTCATACAATAAACGTTTCACTAACATAGCTTGCTCGGGCTGTACTGCCACGACTTCAGGCCAATATTCCTCAGTATGGCCATAGTGAACAGTTAAAAAAATCTAGCACTTACAGTTGCACAGTCTTTGACGTATCTCTACAGCAAGTGTCTGGAGTTCCTTAAATGACGCAGATATAAAGACGTTTTCTTGGCTTGATGCAATTTCCCCCAGCTCTTCTGCATCTGCTCCTTTTCCAACTCCAACAGCATATACTGCCACTCCTTTGTCCTTAACTCCTTGAGATGCTTCTGGTAGTTTGGTGTACGGCTTAGATGTCGTTTGCTTTCCATCGGTGATGACCACCAACACCTGGGAATTTTAAGTAATGAAATGGGAAACAAGAGGACGTCTATTGCAAACTGTTTTTTTCCTTTATTAGTTTCAACGAAAAACACACTTGCACAATTCATCACATAAGCGGAAACCTAAGTGACAAAAAATTAAACAGTCTGTAGTGATTTGGATTAATTAGTCAATATTTCTCGTTTGAAAGAAGAAAGCGCTGTTTACCTTTGGTACGTATGGTCTCATACCATTTTCAGTCTTGAACAAATCACTGTTTGCAAGCAGAAGAGCTTTGTCGGTGAAAGTGAAGCCTCGCTGCCAACGCATTCCATCAAACGCGCCATTGACTTCATTTATTCCCTGTTGGTTGTTAAACTGGTACACTAGCACTGGATTGTTGCTGTAGGCAAGGGCTGATATGTGTGTAGCGGAAGGACTGACGTCAAGTTTGCTGACCATCGCTTTTAGGAACCGCTTCATTCTTCCCCAGTTGCTACGTCCAATGCTTCCAGATGAATCGATGACAAATCCAATATCTGCGATTGGCTTGCATTCCTTGTCTAGTAAAACGACATTCGTGTAAATAACAGAAATTCAATTGTTCATTCATATCTGTCCAAAGGTAATTATTAACTTGTATAAAAGAAGGTAATATGATTCAATAGCAGAGATTTGCGTTTTGTTTGCAGCCCGCCTCACGGAAATTGGACACGAGATCTGAGTTATAAAGAAGACTTACAGTGGCAGCTTTTCATTAGCTCAGGCCGACAAACCGAGATAAACTGGGTGGACCAGTCCTTTCCATTTTGCATCTCTTTCCCCAGCCGGTGGCCTTCGAGAATCTGCTGAGCTGAATTGAGGCAACTAACCAGTTTGTGAAATTCCGTCTGACCGGTCAAAGTGGACCATCTCCCGAGGTGGCCGCGAATATTCCGGTCGGAAAGAACCGTAACGGACTTTTCCATTTGAGTTCTTACCGACATGACCGAAGTTTTCGGGTAAATCGAAGGCATCCCCCACTCTTTTGATACGAGCTAGACTAATTCCCTTACCACATGGTCCCTTCTTTGCAACAGTAACCAGATCGCCACTGATACAAGATTGCCTTTTCATGTGACACTCAGAGAGATCTTGGATATCGTCTGATGTACAAACGGGGTCGGGCGTGTCTGGACATGTCGGACAGATGCACTCTGCTGTGTTGTTTACAGTTCTGCAGCCAACGTTGTAGGGAGCTTTGCAGCCGATGCTCTTACAGAGATCTGGAGGTTTTTCTGTAACATAAATAATACATTTTAGTCATGGCGAAGGCTTTTATTCCAGTTATATTCCTAAACTTCCCAAATTTTGGAAAATTCGTATTCAAGCTTCGTCAATATTACCAAATTCGGAAACTTCAAGACTTTGTACCTTTGTCTCCAGTTTAATATTTTACAAAAGTTCATAAAGAAACTGCAGCACAACAAAACAAACAAATAACAATCAAGCTACAAAAAAGGAAACACAAACAAAGAAGAATGCCTATGGGAGTGTTTAGGTCAATTCTGTGCTAAAGTCATTGCTTAATACCTTCACTCGTACAAAAAATGCTTGTTGGGTTCTTATTTTTTTCAGGGGATGGCTTGAGAATTTAAAAAAAATAACCTTGCATTCCTTTTTCAATTTTCAATCCACTTCCATCCTCGCCATCTGTATCTACAGCCGTCAACAAAAGGTTTTGGTGCAGTGATATAGTCCAGTAAAGTGATATAATAATAACAAAAACATTATTTTTGGTTTTTCTTTGAGCGAATAGAAGCTTTAGCTTTTTAAAATGTTGTAAAAATGGCGTGACAATGAATCTTTAAAATTACATTAAGATAAACGCTGGCGACGCCAGTGCGGTACCATTTGAACCTATTGTTCTTAGGAAGGCAATTTTGTTGACAAATTGAGGTTGCACTTTTGAGACAAAGGTTCCTTACTTGGGCACGACTTCTCCACAATTGGCTTCACGACTTCAATGAGCTCCTCAAAACCAGGAGAAGTGAACACATTGTCATTAGAACTTGCAATCTGCCGCAGCTGATCAGTGTTTATACCACTTCCAATACCTAAAGCGAACACTTCAACTCCCTTGTCTTTGATTCTCTTAGATGCGACATCCAAAGGTGTGTATTCTTTAGTGGTTGTCTGTTCTCCATCGGTGATTACAATTGCAACCTGTTGTGATTCAAAACCAACTGTGAGGACAAGAGCAACCGATAGCTACAAATTAAGGCCAAATACGATGGTTAAATTAACGACTCGAATACTTTGCCAGCCGATGTCATCAAGTAATCTCTCCTCATTTCTTCTGCACAAACTATGCGTCAATCCTCGAGGGATGTTGAATTTTTCGCTTAGTTTTACACTTTAAAACGGTTTTATCTGCTTACGTGCTACTTTTGGCCAGTGAATGAAGCATTCAAATCCTGCTCTAAAGCTACTCGGAAGGTAACTTCGTCCAAACTTCCTTTGCAAGCCATCATTGAAATAATTTCATTTTCGAGCAAGCTTTTATCAATTAAACTGGGCGGGAAATCTTTAAAACAATGATGGCTTGTGAGCAAAACATGATCGTTTGGCACCATTTCGCGATCTGATCGATGACGTTTCGTTGATGAAAATTGACCCTTAACCAGACAAAAACTACGTGTTAAATTCGTCAATTTGTCGGGTTTTGTGTTCACTCACTTCACAGGAGTGTGTTAGATATTTTTGTAAGCCAACAACGATGATACTCCATCATCACCCAGTTGATCAACTGTTTTGTGTTTTATTACCTGGGACACAAGAGGCCTCATTCCAGCACTTGTCGTAAACACCTGTTCATCAGCCATAATCAGAGCTTTGTCAATGTAGGTAAAGCCTCTCTGAAATCGTATTGCATCAATCCGATCTCTGTATTCCTCTGCTGTAATTTCTGCTCCAGTCAAGGTGTTGAAAGTGAACTCCAGCACTGCGTTAGTACTATAGGCAACTACAGCTACATGAGTACCATCGGGGCCAACGTTAAATGCACTAATTATATTTTTCAGGAAGTCTAACATCTTTGGCCATCTTGAGCGACCAATGCTTCCAGATGAATCAACAAGGAATGCTACATCTGCAACGGCCTTGCACGCTGCAAAACAAAGAAACAAACGTTTCCTTAAACAATCCAATTGCGCAGATTTAACAAAATCAGAAGGGCTTCACTTATAAAGTGCGACACCGTTATTACGATCTTCTTTAGGACGTAAAATGTAGTTATATTATACCGATTCAGAAAAAAAACTGTGACAATTGTAAAAATCCCTTAAAGATCGTCTTGTGAAATTTAACTGTTATTTTTAAAAATAGAAGCAGACTTACGAGCCGGTGTTGGAAGTGGAGTTGGTGATGGGGTTGTTGGAGGTGGCACTGAAGAAAAAAGAAACGACATAACTTCAGAACAAGAGAGATGCCTAAGTATAAATTCACATGTTAGATAATTCCAAAAGTGAACTAAATACAGCACATTATGTTATGACAAAGTAATCTTGGTGTAAATTAAAACGTTCTGATTGATTTGTTTTTGGTCTGGATTATGCGTCATAACAGTTGTATTTTGGTTTCCAAAACCTATCAAATGCAGAATTTGCAAGTGTCATACAATAAACGTTTCACTAACATAGCTTGCTCGGGCTGTACTGCCACGACTTCAGGCCAATATTCCTCAGTATGGCCATAGTGAACAGTTAAAAAAATCTAGCACTTACAGTTGCACAGTCTTTGACGTATCTCTACAGCAAGTGTCTGGAGTTCCTTAAATGACGCAGATATAAAGACGTTTTCTTGGCTTGATACAATTTCCCCCAGCTCTTTTGCATCTGCTCCTTTTCCAACTCCAACAGCATATACTGCCACTCCTTTGTCCTTAACTCCTTGAGATGCTTCTGGTAGTTTGGTGTACGGCTTAGATGTCGTTTGCTTTCCATCGGTGATGACCACCAACACCTGGGAATTTTAAGTAATGAAACGGGAAACAAGAGGACGTCTATTGCAAACTGTTTTTTCCTTTATTAGTTTCAACGAAAAACACACTTGCACAATTCATCACATAAGCGGAAACCTAAGTGACAAAAAATTAAACAGTCTGTAGTGATTTGGATTAATTAGTCAATATTTCTTGTTTGAAAGAAGAAAGCGCTGTTTACCTTTGGTACGTATGGTCTCATACCATTTTCAGTCTTGAACAAATCACTGTTTGCAAGCAGAAGAGCTTTGTCGGTGAAAGTGAAGCCTCGCTGCCAACGCATTCCATCAAACGCGCCATTGACTTCATTTATTCCCTGTTGGTTGTTAAACTGGTACACTAGCACTGGATTGTTGCTGTAGGCAAGGGCTGATATGTGTGTAGCGGAAGGACTGACGTCAAGTTTGCTGACCATCGCTTTTAGGAACCGCTTCATTCTTCCCCAGTTGCTACGTCCAATGCTTCCAGATGAATCGATGACAAATCCAATATCTGCGATTGGCTTGCATTCCTTGTCTAGTAAAACGACATTCGTGTAAATAACAGAAATTCAATTGTTCATTCATATCTGTCCAAAGGTAATTATTAACTTGTATAAAAGAAGGTAATATGATTCAATAGCAGAGATTTGCGTTTTGTTTGCAGCCCGCCTCACGGAAATTGGACACGAGATCTGAGTTATAAAGAAGACTTACAGTGGCTGCTTTTCATTAGCTCAGGCCGACAAACCGAGATAAACTGGGTGGACCAGTCCTTTCCATTTTGCATCTCTTTCCCCAGCCGGTGGCCTTCGAGAGTCTGCTGAGCTGAATTGAGGCAACTAACCAGTTTGTGAAATTCCGTCTGACCGGTCAAAGTGGACCATCTCCCGAGGTGGCCGCGAATATTCCGGTCGGAAAGAACCGTAACGGACTTTTCCATTTGAGTTCTTACCGACATGACCGAAGTTTTCGGGTAAATCGAAGGCATCCCCCACTCTTTTGATACGAGCTAGACTAATTCCCTTACCACATGGTCCCTTCTTTGCAACAGTAACCAGATCGCCACTGATACAAGATTGCCTTTTCATGTGACACTCAGAGAGATCTTGGATATCGTCTGATGTACAAACGGGGTCGGGCGTGTCTGGACATGTCGGACAGATGCACTCTGCTGTGTTGTTTACAGTTCTGCAGCCAACGTTGTAGGGAGCTTTGCAGCCGATGCTCTTACAGAGATCTGGAGGTTTTTCTGTAACATAAATAATACATTTTAGTCATGGCGAAGGCTTTTATTCCAGTTATATTCCTAAACTTCCCAAATTTTGGAAAATTCGTATTCAAGCTTCGTCAATATTACCAAATTCGGAAACTTCAAGACTTTGTACCTTTGTCTCCAGTTTAATATTTTACAAAAGTTCATAAAGAAACTGCAGCACAACAAAACAAACAAATAACAATCAAGCTACAAAAAAGGAAACACAAACAAAGAAGAATGCCTATGGGAGTGTTTAGGTCAATTCTGTGCTAAAGTCATTGCTTAATACCTTCACTCGTACAAAAAATGCTTGTTGGGTTCTTATTTTTTTCAGGGGATGGCTTGAGAATTTAAAAAAAATAACCTTGCATTCCTTTTTCAATTTTCAATCCACTTCCATCCTCGCCATCTGTATCTACAGCCGTCAACAAAAGGTTTTGGTGCAGTGATATAGTCCAGTAAAGTGATATAATAATAACAAAAACATTATTTTTGGTTTTTCTTTGAGCGAATAGAAGCTTTAGCTTTTTAAAATGTTGTAAAAATGGCGTGACAATGAATCTTTAAAATTACATTAAGATAAACGCTGGCGACGCCAGTGCGGTACCATTTGAACCTATTGTTCTTAGGAAGGCAATTTTGTTGACAAATTGAGGTTGCACTTCAGTAAAATTCCTCCTTGTGACTATAGTCGTTTACATTATTTTGAGACAAAGGTTCCTTACTTGGGCACGACTTCTCCACAATTGGCTTCACGACTTCAATGAGCTCCTCAAAACCAGGAGAAGTGAACACATTGTCATTAGAACTTGCAATCTGCCGCAGCTGATCAGTGTTTATACCACTTCCAATACCTAAAGCGAACACTTCAACTCCCTTGTCTTTGATTCTCTTAGATGCGACATCCAAAGGTGTGTATTCTTTAGTGGTTGTCTGTTCTCCATCGGTGATTACAATTGCAACCTGTTTTGATTCAAAACCAACTGTGAGGACAAGAGCAACCGATAGCTACAAATTAAGGCCAAATACGATGGTTAAATTAACGACTCGAATACTTTGCCAGCCGATGTCATCAAGTAATCTCTCCTCATTTCTTCTTCACAAACTATGCGTCAATCCTCGAGGGATGTTGAATTTTTCGCTTAGTTTTACACTTTAAAACGGTTTTATCTGCTTACGTGCTACTTTTGGCCAGTGAATGAAGCATTCAAATCCTGCTCTAAAGCTACTCGGAAGGTAACTTCGTCCAAACTTCCTTTGTAAGCCATCATTGAAATAATTTCATTTTCGAGCAAGCTTTTATCAATTAAACTGGGCGGGCAAATCTTTAAAACACTGATGGCTTGTGAGCAAAACATGATCGTTTGGCACCATTTCGCGATCTGATCGATGACGTTTCGTTGATGAAAATTGACCCTTAACCAGACAAAAACTACGTGTTAAATTCGTCAATTTGTCGGGTTTTGTGTTCACTCACTTCACAGGAGTGTGTTAGATATTTTTGTAAGCCCACAACGATGATACTCCATCATCACCCAGTTGATCACCTGTTTTGTGTTTTATTACCTGGGACACAAGAGGCCTCATTCCAGCACTTGTCGTAAACACCTGTTCATCAGCCATAATCAGAGCTTTGTCAATGTAGGTAAAGCCTCTCTGAAATCGTATTGCATCAATCCGATCTCTGTATTCCTCTGCTGTAATTTCTGCTCCAGTCAAGGTGTTGAAAGTGAACTCCAGCACTGCGTTAGTACTATAGGCAACTACAGCTACATGAGTACCATCGGGGCCAACGTTAAATGCACTAATTATATTTTTCAGGAAGTCTAACATCTTTGGCCATCTTGAGCGACCAATGCTTCCAGATGAATCAACAAGGAATGCTACATCTGCAACGGCCTTGCACGCTGCAAAACAAAGAAACAAACATTTCCTTAAACAATCCAATTGCGCAGATTTAACAAAATCAGAAGGGCTTTGTAGTGTATGCGTTCAGTGGTTGACTTTTGTAAGCATGCGCACTTATGCGCAGTTCTAGTTCCATGTGCTTCAGAATAAAGCTGAATACATGACAGTGGCGACGAGGATGGGACGTGTCACTAGAAAAAACGTCGAAAATATGGCCACTATCGGGAAGATAGAGAGTTTTGATGAAACACAAGAGAAATGGGAAACTTATGTGGAACGTGTGGAACAGTTTTTCTTAGCAAACAACGTCGATGAAGACCACCAAGTGCCGACACTATTGAGCTTGATCGGCGGCAAAACGTATGCGCTGTTGAGAGATCTTCTTACACCAGAGAAACTAGCTACAAAGAGCTTTCAGGAGATCGTCACGACCCTTCAGCAACACTTGAGTCCTAAACCATTGGAAATAGCAGAACGTTTTCGTTTTTACAAACGAAATCAGCGTGAAGGAGAAACTGTGTTGACCTACGTAGCAGACCTGAAGAAACTAGCGACCGACTGCAACTTTGGCGCCAACCTAAACGAAGCTTTACGAGATAAATTGGTCTGTGGCCTTAGAAATGTGCAGATACAAAAGCGTTTGCTTTCAGAAGCCAAACTGAAGTATTCCAAGGCTGTGGAAATAGCCGTCGCGATGGAAACTGCCATCCGTGATGCTTCAGAATTGCAAAGTGAGCTTCAATCAGAACCTCGAGTTGACAAGATCTCAGATAACAGCAAACCACCGCCACCCCCACCGTCACCGCCAAATCCACGAGTACCACCGCCGAACCCAACGCCTAAAGCCTGCTATCGATGTGGAGGAGAATCACACGCAGCACACAATTGCAGATTCAAGGACCAGACATGCCATCACTGTGGAAAGGTGGGCCATATTTCAAGGGTTTGTCGCTCGAAACAGCAAGGTAAGCCAAAGCACCCACTGCCAAACACTCCAGTCCATACCGTTGAGTACAGTGAGAGCGATGAATTTGAAGATGTATTAGGCAGCATAAAGATACACAATGTAAGCAAACCGAGCAGTAGTGTGATCTGGATCGATCTAAAAGTAGAGGGAAAACCACTGAAGATGGAACTGGACACAGGTTCAGCTGTGTCGATTATCCCACATGATTTGTACATGGAGAAATTTAGCGACAAGCCCTTGCAAAAAACTGAACTGGTGCTTAAAACCTACACAGGGGAAGACATTATTCCAGTTGGAGTGCTTAAGGCAAATGTTGAGTACAAAGACCAACAACCATTGGTGTTGGATCTGTATGTGGTTAAGACCAAGGGCCCTGTGTTGATGGGAAGGGATTGGCTCTTCAAAGTACGCCTAGATTGGTATTCTATCAAATCATTGAAAGCCTCACAAGTTCCACCATTGGCTAACGAGCGTCTGCAGACTATGCTAGACAAATACTCTGATGTTTTTGGAGATAAACTTGGAACATTCAAATCAGCTAAAGCAAAGCTAACCCTAAAAGAAGACAGCCAAGCCCATTTCTGCAAAGCTCGTGCTGTGCCATATGCCCTGAGACCTAACGTTGAAGAGGAACTGAGAAGACTTCAGAATGAAGGGGTTCTCACGGAAGTTGAGTGGAGCGAGTGGGCAACACCCATTGTACCCGTCCCAAAGAAAGATGGATCTGTCAGAATCTGCGGTGATTACAAAGGCACAGTGAACCCAGAACTACAAGCTGAGCAATACCCCTTACCTCGCATCGAAGATATCTTTGCAAAGCTCGCTGGTGGACAGAAATTCTCAAAGATTGACCTTCGTCAGGCCTACCACCAACTAGAGATGGAAGAAGATTCCAAGAAGTACTTCACCATCAACACCCACATGGGACTGTTCCAGTACAATAGGCTAGTGTTCGGTATCACATCGGCACCTGCTATCTGGCAGCGCACCATTGACCAAGTTCTGGAAGGAACATCTGGCACAAGCTGTATCCTTGATGATATGATTATTACTGGCAAGAATGATGAAGAGCACCTGGCTAACTTAGAAGAAGTCCTGCGGCGGCTACAGCTTCATGGTTTGAGAGCTAACAAGGCTAAATGTGAGTTTTTCAAGGGAAAGATAACTTATTGCGGACATGACATTGACAAAGATGGCCTGCACAAGTCAGCGGCAAAAGTAGAAGCGGTATTGAAAGCACCACGCCCAAATGACGTAGCTGAACTGAGATCATTTCTCGGGCTAGTCAATTACTACCACAGGTTCTTACCTAACCTTTCAACAACAGTACACCCCCTGACTCAGCTCTTGGAGAAGAATCATCAGTGGAAATGGTCAGAACAATGCGAGACAGCATTCCTCCAGGTGAAAGAAATGATCACTTCAGAGCAAGTCTTAACGCATTATGATCCCAACCTACCACTTAGGCTGGCTTGTGACGCATCACCCGTAGGCATTGGGGCAGTGCTTTCTCATGTGATGAACGACGGTACCGAGCGACCTATAGCTTTTGCTTCAAGGGCATTGACAAAAACTGAGCAAAAGTATGCACAGATTGACAAAGAAGCCTTGTCAATAGTCTGGGGTGTAAAGAAGTTCCATATGTATCTGTTTGGCCGTTCCTTCACTCTGTTCACAGATCATCAGCCATTGACATCAATCTTTCATCCGCGAAAGAGCATCCCTGTGGTCACTGCAGCTTGTCTTCAACGTTATGCCTTGTTCCTGGCGGGCTACGAGTACTCCATTGAATACAAGAACACTAAGGTTCACAGTAATGCAGATGGTCTTTCACGCCTACCCCTTGTAATTGAAGCCAGAGATGAAGAAGTGGTCGACCCAGTGGGTGTATTCAATTTGATGCAGTTTGATCCACTACCAGTCAAGGTGGATGACGTCAGGCGAGAAACACAGAGAGATCCTGTCTTGGCCCAAGTTCATGAAATGACCAGAAAGGGATGGCCTCACAACCATGACCCTGCGCTCAACCCCTACTTTGTTCGCAAAGATGAGATCACATTACAATCAGGCTGTCTGATGTGGGGAATAAGAGTCATAGTACCCCCCAAGTTGCGCCCTCAAGTTCTTGAGGAACTTCATCAGGGACATATGGGAGTCGTGAAAATGAAGGCCATAGCCCGTAGTTACATCTGGTGGCCTGGAATCGATAAGGAAATCGAACTGACCGCTAAGTCCTGCTCAGGTTGCCAACTAACACAGAAAGAGCCCAGTACAGTACCAGTGCACCCATGGGAATGGCCCTCGTCCCCCTGGCAACGAATTCATATGGATTTCGCAGGCCCTTTCCTTAACAGTATGTTCTTGGTTGTGGTGGATGCACACTCGCGATGGCTAGAGATAGAGAGAATGAATACTACAACCTCAGCGAAAACCATTGCAACCCTTCAGAAGTTGTTCGCTAGATATGGAGTACCAGCCCAGTTGGTAAGCGATAATGGGCCGCAGTTTACATCAGAAGAGTTTCAGCAGTTCCTTAAAAGAAACGGCATCAAACACATCACCTCAGCACCGTACCACCCTGCCACCAATGGCCTAGCAGAACGTGGTGTCCAGAGTTTCAAGAATGCAATGAAGAGTGAAACTGAAGTGAAGTCCCTGAACCTTAAGATTTTTGCTAGCTTAGAGAAACACCCCCCACTCAACCACCGGAGAACCACCATCCCAGCTGTTTTTGGGAAGAAGATTACGCACTCGCCTGGACCTGTTAAAACCAGATCTCAGCACCCAGATAAACAACCGTCAGATAGACCAGTCTGTTGCCAAAGGTGGTTCTGTGACAAGGCATTTCTCCATTGGCCAGAGAGTGATAGCACGAAACTACAATGGAAAGTCTAAGTGGGTACCCGGTATTGTTCGTGCACAATTAGGACCCCTGTCTTATGAAGTAAAGATTGGTCCTAACTTAGTTTGGCGTCGACACACAGATCAGCTCAAAGATTCTGATGTCCCGGTTGCAGACAGTCACACACCAGGTTCCTACCCCTTGCCTGTTCCACCTCTAGTCGAGATTGACCCAGTAGGTGAACCGCCTGAGCAGACAGAAGCCGCCTCGAGGGAGACAGATTGCCATTTGTCTAATCCTGTAGCTGAACCGTCCGTTAGCAGCCCACCGAGCCAGATTGAACAGGTTCCTGTGAGACGATACCCTACCAGAGTGCGGAAGCCCCCAGTTCGGATGGACCTTTGAACATTGAACTTTGACCATTGAATGCATGATCATTGAACATTGATGTTTGAACATTTTAACTTTTTTTTTAGGGTAGAGACTAGCTTAAGGGGGAAGAGTTGTAGTGTATGCGGTCAGTGGTTGACTTTTGTAAGCATGCGCACTTATGCGCAGTTCCAGTTCCATGTGCTTCAGAATAAAGCTGAATACATGACAGGCTTCACTTATAAAGTGCGACACCGTTATTACGATCTTCGTTAGGACGTAAGATGTAGTTATATTATACCGATTCAGAAAAAAACTGTGACAATTGTAAAAATCCCTTAAAGATCGTCTTGTGAAATTTAACTGTTATTTTTAAAAATAGAAGCAGACTTACGAGCCGGTGTTGGAAGTGGAGTTGGTGATGGGGTTGTTGGAGGTGGCACTGAAGAAAAAAGAAACGACATAACTTCAGAACAAGAGAGATGCCTAAGTATTAATTCACATGTTAGATAATTCCAAAAGTGAACTAAATACAGCACATTATGTTATGACAAAGTAATCTTGGTGTAAATTAAAACGTTCTGATTGATTTGTTTTTGGTCTGGATTATGCGTCATAACAGTTGTATTTTGGTTTCCAAAACCTGTCAAATGCAGAATTTGCAAGTGTCATACAATAAACGTTTCACTGACATAGCTTGCTCGGGCTGTACTGCCACGACTTCAGGCCAATATTCCTCAGTATGGCCATAGTGAACAGTTAAAAAAATCTAGCACTTACAGTTGCACAGTCTTTGACGTATCTCTACAGCAAGTGTCTGGAGTTCCTTAAATGACGCAGATATAAAGACGTTTTCTTGGCTTGATGCAATTTCCCCCAGCTCTTCTGCATCTGCTCCTTTTCCAACTCCAACAGCATATACTGCCACTCCTTTGTCCTTAACTCCTTGAGATGCTTCTGGTAGTTTGGTGTACGGCTTAGATGTCGTTTGCTTTCCATCGGTGATGACCACCAACACCTGGGAATTTTAAGTAATGAAATGGGAAACAAGAGGACGTCTATTGCAAACTGTTTTTTCCTTTATTAGTTTCAACGAAAAACACACTTGCACAATTCATCACATAAGCGGAAACCTAAGTGACAAAAAATTAAACAGTCTGTAGTGATTTGGATTAATTAGTCAATATTTCTTGTTTGAAAGAAGAAAGCGCTGTTTACCTTTGGTACGTATGGTCTCATACCATTTTCAGTCTTGAACAAATCACTGTTTGCAAGCAGAAGAGCTTTGTCGGTGAAAGTGAAGCCTCGCTGCCAACGCATTCCATCAAACGCGCCATTGACTTCATTTATTCCCTGTTGGTTGTTAAACTGGTACACTAGCTCTGGATTGTTGCTGTAGGCAAGGGCTGATATGTGTGTAGCGGAAGGACTGACGTCAAGTTTGCTGACCATCGCTTTTAGGAACCGCTTCATTCTTCCCCAGTTGCTACGTCCAATGCTTCCAGATGAATCGATGACAAATCCAATATCTGCGATTGGCTTGCATTCCTTGTCTAGTAAAACGACATTCGTGTAAATAACAGAAATTCAATTGTTCATTCATATCTGTCCAAAGGTAATTATTAACTTGTATAAAAGAAGGTAATATGATTCAATAGCAGAGATTTGCGTTTTGTTTGCAGCCCGCCTCACGGAAATTGGACACGAGGTCTGAGTTATAAAGAAGACTTACAGTGGCTGCTTTTCATTATCTCAGTCCGACAAACCGAGATAAACTGGGTGGACCAGTCCTTTCCATTTTGCATCTCTTTCCCCAGTCGGTGGCCTTCGAGAATCTCCTGAGCTGAATTGAGGCAACTAACCAGTTTGTGAAATTCCGTCTGACCGGTCAAAGTGGACCATCTCCCGAGGTGGCCCCGAATATTCCGGTCGGAAAGAACTGTAACGGACTTTTCTATTTGAGTTCCTACCGACATGACCGAAGTTTTCGGGTAAATCGAAGGCATCCCCCACTCTTTTGATACGAGCTAGACTAATTCCCTTACCACATGGTCCCTTCTTTGCAACAGTAACCAGATCGCCACTGATACAAGATTGCCTTTTCATGTGACACTCAGAGAGATCTTGGATATCGTCTGATGTACAAACGGGGTCGGGCGTGTCTGGACATGTCGGACAGATGCACTCTGCTGTGTTGTTTACAGTTCTGCAGCCAACGTTGTAGGGAGCTTTGCAGCCGATGCTCTTACAGAGATCTGGAGGTTTTTCTGTAACATAAATAATACATTTTAGTCATGGCGAAGGCTTTATATTCCAGTTATATTCCTAAAGTTCCCAAATTTTGGAAAATTCGTATTCAAGCTTCATCAATATTACCAAATTCGGAAACTTCAAGACTTTGTACCTTTGTCTCCAGTTTAATATTTTACAAAAATTCATAAAGAAACTGCAGCACAACAAAACAAACAAATAACAATCAAGCTACAAAAAAAAGGAAACACAAACAAAGAAGAATGCCTATTGGAGTGTTCAGGTCAATTCTGTGCTAAAGTCATTGCTTAATACCTTTACTCGTACAAAAAATGCTTGTTGGGTTCTTATTTTTTTCAGGGGATGGCTTGAGAATTTGATAAAAAATGACCTTGCATTCCTTTTTCAATTTTCAATCCACTTCCATCCTCGCCATCTGTATCTACAGCCGTCAACAAAAGGTTTTGGTGCAGTGATATAGTCCAGTACAGTGATACAATAATAACAAAAACATTATTTTTGGTTTTTCTTTGAGCGAATAGAAGCTTTAGCTTTTTAAAATGTTGTAAAAATAGTGTGACAATGAATCTTTAAAATTACATTAAGATAAATGCTGGCGACGCCAGTGCGGTACCATTTGAATCTATTGTTCTTAGGAAGGCAATTTTGTTGACAAATTGAGGTTGCACTTTTGAGACAAAGGTTCCTTACTTGGGCACGACTTCTCCACAATTGGCTTCACGACTTCAATGAGCTCCTCAAAACCAGAAGAAATGAACACATTGTCATTAGAACTTGCAATCTGCCGCAGCTGATCAGTGTTTATACCACTTCCAATACCTAAAGCGAACACTTCAACTCCCTTGTCTTTGATTCTCTTAGATGCGACATCCAAAGGTGTGTATTCTTTAGTGGTTGTCTGTTCTCCATCGGTGATTACAATTGCAACCTGTTGTGATTCAAAACCAACTGTGAGGACAAGAGCAACCGATAGCTACAAATTAAGGCCAAATACGATGGTTAAATTAACGACTCGAATACTTTGCCAGCCGATGTCATCAAGTAATCTGTCCTCATTTCTTCTGCACAAACTATGCGTCAATCCTCGAGGGATGTTGAATTTTTCGCTTAGTTTTACACTTTAAAACGGTTTTATCTGCTTACGTGCTACTTTTTGCCAGTGAATGAAGCATTCAAATCCTGCTCTAAAGCCATCATTGAAATAATTTCATTTTCGCGCAAGCTGTTATCAATTAAACTGGGCGGGCAAATCTTTAAAACACTGATGGCTGGTGAGCAAAACATGATCGTTTGGCACCATTTCGCGATCTGATCGCAGACGTTTCGTTGACGAAAATTGACCCTTAACTAGACAAAAAGTACATGTTAAATTCGTCAATTTGTGGGGAGTGTGTTAGATATTTTTGTAAGCCAACAACGATGATACTCCATCATCACCCAGTTGATCAACTGTTTTGTATTTTATTACCTGGGACACAAGAGGCCTCATTCCAGCACTTGTCGTAAACACCTGTTCATCAGCCATAATCAGAGCTTTGTCAATGTAGGTAAAGCCTCTCTGAAATCGTATTGCATCAATCCGATCTCTGTATTCCTCTGCTGTAATTTCTGCTCCAGACAAGGTGTTGAAAGTGAACTCCAGCACTGCGTTAGTACTATAGGCAACTACAGCTACATGAGTACCATCGGGGCCAACGTTTAATGCATTAATTATATTTTTCAGGAAGTCTAACATCTTTGGCCATCTTGAGCGACCAATGCTTCCAGATGAATCAACAAGGAATGCCACATCTGCCGTAGCCTTGCAGGCTGCAAAAAATAAACAAACAGTGCCTAGAAACTATCCTGTTTACAAATAATGGTGTTTAGGAAAAGAATCCACCACAAGTGTAAGAGATTGTGGACGTCTTATTTGATTCACCCTTGTTGAAATTTGGTTTACAGATAACGACAGGTACAGCTAATGTGCGAGTTTAAAATCGTGAAAAAAAAAAATGCTGAAAATAGGTTGCGGAGCTGCACATTTTACACTGGTTCGTAATGAATTGTGAAATCCCTCTCGAAAAAGAAAGAAAAATATCACAAGTAAGAAAAATAACAAAAATATAAAGAAGTTAAAAGTAAAACTGGAAACCAAACACGACCTCCATTTTATAACCTACATTTCCTGGTAAATGCTAGGATGAGGTTGCGTGTTCGAAACTTCGGCATCCAAAGGAAAATAACGTAATAATTATAGGAGTAAAAATTGCCCTCGACCTGGAAGAGGATGCATTGGAGAGGTTATTTTTCAAGCCTCGAGCGAATTAGAAACCCAACAACTGAGGAAAGAACCAAACAATGACTGCAGAACTGCATTAACCTGGACCCCAGAGGGGCGGCGAAAACGGGGAAGACCAAGGACAAAATGGAGGAGGACGGCGGAGAGAGAAAGGGAAAAAGCGGGATGGAAGGATTGGAGTGAGAGACAAATCGCAGCGACTGAGAGAGATGTTTGGCGGGATTGTGTCGAGGCCTTATGTGCCACATGGCACGAAGAAGATAGGTAACAGGTAACATCTATCTGTCCAAATTCATTTATGACATACAAACGCCCCCCCGCTCCCCACAAGAGAAATGGACCTTCGACAAATTTATTATCTAAGGAACTTCTTAGAAGGTTTTCCAAACTGGTTGAATCTTCCGAGTCACACAAAGTCTTTCGCGTCTTTTCCTTACATTTAAACGTTTAATTGAACCTCTCATTCGCGTCCTAAAAAGGCATGATATTTCAGTCATAAATAAACGGATGACCATCCGCCGAATTAACAAGCTAACGTTGTTTACAGTGAAAGTGAAAACTGGCAGAGCTTTTAACACCAGAAGAAATAATACATTAGAAACGTCCAAGCAGCGGCTACACGCTCAAGCGTTGCAAATCATGCATGGAACAACGACCATTCCATTGACTTTAAAAAACGCCTCCATGCCTGATAAAGGCAGTTTAAAATACGGGAATCATGGCGCACCATGGTGACTCCCAAACCGGATAACAATTCTTGTCCACTCTCTGGGCAATATGACATTTCTTTTAACGAACACACATTTCCCATTCTTTTGTAATCTACAAATTTAGATTCAGAATTTTTATCGCCCTTTGCACATTAATTTTTACCAGTTAAAGACTGAGGATCCCATTGTGGGGAGCTTTTAATTTTCATTTATTTAGCCAGGGAACAAATTGTTTACTGATAGCCCAATAAATAAAAGAAAAACGCCATAATCATAGGCCGCTATAACTGAAGATTGCAAAATAGCCAGTTAGAAGAGATTCTCAGTATAACACAGTGTTTGCGTTAGAGTTCTGGGGGTACATCACCTTTCAGGGTTTCGATTTTAAATCAACTATAAATCAACAATAACTTACGTGTCGGCGTTGGAACTGGTGTTGGGGTAGGGGGAAGTGGAGCTGAAGTAGAAAAAGAAACAATGAAAAATTAATAACGAAGATCTATAAATTTGATTTTTGTGCTCCGTAAAAAGAACGATATCTGAACAATACCTCTACAAATGCCCGTCCTTATCTGTCGAGGTTTCTCTTGCAGCTCATCGTACGATTTAACTGTAAACACGTTAGCAGGGGAAGTTGCTATTTTTTCAAGTTCTGACTTGTCGATGTTGTCGCCAATACCCACAACGAACACACTTGCTTTCTTGTTCCGTAGCCGAGTGGAGAGAACGTTGAGAGGAGTAATTGGTCCTTGGTCAGTTGTTTGCTTTCCATCCGTGATTACAATAACAGGCTAGAAGACACAGACAAGGAAATTAAATAATAAAGAATTAAAATTTACTTAGCCATATGGCAGTGCGTTTGCTACGTAAACAGCTAAGGCATTCGTCAGTTGAGGGACAGGTTATTGAAATCACAGGAATGCTACATGTTTAAAAACGCGGTTTAGTTAGTTAATATAAATTTTGCGAATCTGTAATGACCAATGATTATTTTAATTTCCCGATTTATACAAGAGACGGATCATCCGTCTAATATAAATACACGACGAACTTTGGGACGAACTATCGCTGTGTCTTACAGTTCGTTAGACGAATTATCCACGATAGTTAGTGGGTCAAGACGAACTATCGCCGTAAGTAGTCTGGACGGATGATCCTTTTGTTTGCCCGTATTTACACAGACGAAATATCGGACATATTACAGTTCTGCCCAAATTCATAAATCGGGCCAATGATGGTACACGAACTCCAATTCACACAGTATAGGCATAAGGTCTGATTTCAATCAAAACAAGACATTCGAATTCAATCTTTGGTACCAAAGTTACCTCTACTGTGGTTAAAATCTTTCAATACAAAGGAAATCATACATGGATGAGGGGAACATGACATATTCATACAAATTTTTCTACAAAGGTTTTGCGCATCAAGTTACCCTTAAAACATCTCTCATGCCAGCTTGATCTTTCAACACCTCCTTGTCAGCTAGGTCCAGGGCTTTATCAATTCGATTGGATCCACCCTGGCAGAGTAGCCCAGCAACCCTACTGTTGACCTCTGAGACACTGAGTTGAGATCCAGTCAATGTGTTGAATTTGAGGACCAACTTAGGATCCGTGCTGTACGGTATAAGTGCAAAGTGACTTCCAGATGGTGACGCTCCAAAATGACTGACCAAAGCTTGGACAAAGCTCAACAAGCGATTCCAATTGCGACCAGTACAAGCAGTTGCAGACGAGCCGATAATAAATGTGGTATCCATAGGGATTGGGCAAATACCACCTGTTTGGTGAAACAAGTGTACAAATAACTCGTTTAGTGTATACTTAATGTTATAAAAAAATTATTCATCTTTATTTATACCTTCACACTGGTGTGGAAATGCAGAAATATCTTGAAGAGCCTTGAAGAGTAAAACTCAAAATGTACGCTTGCCAAAATATGAATTTTTGCATTTTGCAGGGAAGAGAGCTCAGGGCAACATAAATAAACACTACTGTTTTATACACATCGAACTCGTATTAACTGTGTTGTTTACCTCCGAAATTGAAATGCCCTTCTGTTGTATTAGTTTCATGAGAAACATATGATCCGAACTGTCTTGACGTTTAGAGACATTATATAAATAAGAAATGCACATTACTAAAAGGTAAATGTCGAATGAAAACATTTTACTGTCAAACGCTGAAAACCGTGAACGCTTGAAATATTTCTGGAATGTTGACCAGAAGGCGTTGGCTAGTTGTAAAACAAGCAATTGGCCATTTTCTAAACGAGCAGGGACTGGGTACAAATATATTTTTTCTTGGTACGAATATTCAATATCGATTGAATTGAAAATGGGGCACGCCATCTGAAAGAGCATCCAAAAATTAGTAAATTTACTAAATGTGATGGTTATTGTTCTAAACCCAAAGGCATGGTACACTTTTAAAATAAGAGAGCTTAGTATGGATTGGAGGACGCCTGTCCCTCCACTCCATACTAAGTGTACCGTGCCTTTGGGTTTAAACAAACAACCGTCAAATTTGGTAAATTTACTAATTTTTGGATACTATTTCAGATGACGTGCCCCATTTTTCAATTGAATCGATATTGAATGTTTGTACCAAAGAGAAATATGTTCGTACCTAGTCCCCTGCTCGTTTAGAAAATGGCTAATACCGGCACATACCTAACGGAGTTGTAGGAGCTGGTGTTGGTGTTGTCAGAGGAGGTGGTTCTAAGTAAAACACAAAATAATGCCAATATAGTTAAATCACAGCGATAGCGATGTAAAATCGGCAATAAGCGATGTAAATGCTTCCGATACCCAGTAAACAGAAGAAACGAGCGCACACGAGCGGAATAGACCCTGCAACAAGTAGCGGGCGTCCATCGTGTGAACTAGCCATAATTTGAAGGGATTTTAAAGCCCCTAAGTCAGCCTCCGCCTTTTTCAATGCCATCGAAATAATGGAAATTGTTTGCTGACGCGAAATCTTATTGCATTTCTTTAAGTTATACTACTGGAAGTGTTTGATTACCAGTTTAGCAAGTTTCTCAGCGATCTTTTCGTTTCAACACGCTCCGTGTAAAATATAATACTGAAACTATCTCATGTAAACAATAACAAAGGCGTGCCTGACTAGGGCCCTTTAAGGGATAAGTCGCAAGGATCAGAGTTTTGTCCCTGCAACTTGTCCCACAAATTCAAACTGCGGTTTGAAGATCACAGGGACAGTCACAGGGACCACAACCGGACAAAGCCTACGGATACACAAGGACCAAATTGTCGCCCGGAAAGTCGCTCGAATCAAATTCTAGATTTCTATACAAAAACGGCTAGTTCTCACGTTGGGAATTGTCCCCGCAACTTGTTGCAGGGACCAGTCCCCTCGCCAGTTCCTTCATGTGTGCTGACCTTAACAGACAAATCGTCACAGCAAAAGGTAATGTGGGAAAACAGCAAATATAAAATGAAAGACCTTGATTTTACACATACCTGGCCAGCTTCTTATTTACTTTAAGCTTCCATTACTAGCGCTTACATTTAAATCCAGCGAGAGCGCATATCTTCAAAAGTCTGCACCTGCTGCGCTTGAAGGAAAATACAACTTACAGAAAGCAGTTTATTTTAAGTAAATTGTTACTTTGAAGCGTTAGTGTTAATAAAGATATTTATTTAATTGCAGTATTAGTGTTGAGTTAATCTATAAAGCAACACTCCTTTATGCAATTTAATAACTAGCAAGGAGATGCGTGTAGAGGTGATGTGAGGTGACACGAGACAAACGTTTGCCAATCGAAAACTATGTACGGTTAAAGGCCATTTACAGTCCGTACTGCGCAACCTCCGCCTGCAACGCCTCACACGATGAAATGTTAACAAACCAAAATGAAAATTACGGGTAAAAACTTACCTTTTTCTTCATTATTAACATCCGATATCCTTGCAAAACAATAAAAAAAGAGTAAACGAACCTCGACGTATTCCAAACCGACGATTCAGCTCATTGCGAACTCCCAAACAAAACGACCAGTAATGGCGGACTCAAAAACTTCATGTACGCAGTTACCGAAGTGTAACTTATCAACGAATTCAAAACCATTCTCGTCCCCAGAGGCCGCGATCCTTTTGGTCAGCACCAATAATCGCGACCTCTGGGAGGGTCCAACACCGGAAGTCCGCGATTCACGGACTTCCCGTCACTCTGCGCATGCACAAAGTCAAATCTGACAAATCTGATTGGCTGAAAGCTACTAAACGAGTTCTCTACGCATGCGCACAATTTGGTTGCGGCCAGAGGTCTCGATTTCGTGGTGCTGACCAAACGAATCGCGGCCTCTGGGGATGAGAATGATTCAAAACAGAAATGTAAACAAATCCCGATACTTCGCAGTATTAACTGGAAATGGCCTTTAAGGACGTTCGCGCAAAAATTTTCTACCATTGATTTTTTTCTGCAACTCTCACCACTGAAAGATAATGAGTTACTAATGTCAAAAATGGGGGTCACCGACTTCGTTTTTGAGATAAAATGTCCGGAAGAACACCCTAAATCTGAAAATCGCGCTTCGTTAGCGAATACGACTACAGTATCTGTAAGCCCAAAAATATTGCAAATAAATCTTTGAAATGAACGTGTCTCTGCCAAATGTTGTTCAGGTGGATCCATAAAGTGAATTTATTCAATTGGTGTGGTTCCTTGAAGAAAAAATTCGCATTTAGCGACCACATTTCCACTCGCCTAACAGCTGCAAGATGGCACGATTCGATGTCCTCTGGGCAGAAAATTTCAAAATTTTTAAACTTCCCACATTGATTTTTTGTTCATTTTTTGACAATCTGCCGACAATTGTAAATAAAATCAGTTCATGGAAAAAAAGTAGGGGTCACCGACCATTTAAGAGAGTAAACTACCAGCAAAGCTACGAAACGGCTTCTGGCCCTTTGTTTTTCCTCAGCATGCCGCTCGATGGATGACGTGGCGTGACGAATTCCATGCGCAGTAACGATGCGCACAAACAATTAGCGCGAACGTCCTTAAAGGAGCTACGTCACGATATTTTGAATCTTTGTTTTTTTTTGCGACGACCCAAATTACTCTTAAAATGTAGGAAACCAAAAACTACCAGTTTACTATAAAGGGAAAAGAAAACAACAAAGAGGTGACACTAAACCAAAAAGGAACAAGGATGGTTAAGGATGGAGAAGATTGAGACAGATTACGAATGACGGATTTGAAAATAGCTGTGTGTGGAGGAGGGGGTGGACGACGGGTGGATGGGTGGCAGGGCAGGCTTCAGCACCACTCTATGCACAGATATGGTTGCATGACGAAATTGTGTGTGTTTAAAATATCCTAGATTCCGTAAGGTCAACCTTTTTAATACGGATGCCAAAGGGACGCAAAAAGTGTCCATGTGAAGGACATTTTCGTATAAAAGAAGTAGAGATTACATGGATTTTGCCCTTGTTTGGACCAGTTGAAATGTATCAGGGAGGTTCATATATTCTCTACTTTTTCACAGTTCTATTTCATTGTAAAACCTTCGCTACTTAACAAAAAGACGTGAGCTCTTTACGGTATGTCCCGTAATCGACCATGAATTTTGTCATTACATTGCAAAGTATGTGCAGGCCCACGAGGCTAGAGTAACTCAAAAAATGTAGAAATAAAATTTTAATAACTAACTTTTATTTATTTTATTTGGAAATTCTTGAAAACCAGATGAATATATACTACTAAGTTCACTCCACTAGTGGTAATTCGTCAGAACACGGCAAAAATAAACAGATTCCATTCAACGAGGTTTACTTCAAACTTTGGTGTTTCCCCTTTTACAGATTAATTCAATCCGGATTCATATTCATCATCGAATTTGATGATTTCCTTTTTAAAAGAATCCATTCGGATGCAATTTGTTGCTTATATCTGAGAACTAACAGCACTAAGCTTCATAAAGTTTTCAACAACCATGCGCTAATGGCGTCATAGAACGTCATTTATGTTTCGATGCATTTTTCGACCGTAAATATTAGCCAATGAGCGATTGAAAAATTCTTCAGTTGTGGTAAGAAAAATGGAAACTTAAGTGACGTAGTTTGATGTCATTGCGCGCGGTTGTTGAAAAACTTTGCCCACCCGTCAAACTGATTACAGTCTAGTAAAGTGCTGTTAGTTCTCAGAAATAATAAGTAGCAAATTGCAACCATCAAATTAATTTTCAAGATGAATATGAATCAAGATTTAATTAATCTGTGGAGGGAAAACGCTAAAGTTTGACGTGAAACTCGTTGAATGGAATCTGTTTATTTTTGCCGTGTTCGCCGAAGCGCCACGATGGGACTGAACTTTGGCTTTCAACAATTTCCGAAAGGTTAGTTGTTAAAATTTTGTTTCTGCACTTTGGTTTTGAGTTACTTTACGTAGTTTGAAGTTTGAGATGATATAAGTTCGGAAATCGTTTTTCGCCCGCAAAGCAAGTCTTCGCATAACCATTTTGTTTTTTTTTTTCTCGTTACGGTAAAAACAGAGAATAATCGCCGCGCGAGCCGGACCTGCCGGTACTTTTACAATGTGATGGCAAAAATCATGGTCGATTACAGGACATACCGTAACAAGCTCACGTCTATTTATTAAATAGCCTCTCGGGGGAACAAGTTCAAGTTGATGACAAAATCCCACCTTCAAGAAAGGACTGGGTCCACGGTGTTCGTGCTGAAGTTGCTAAGCAACATGATGTGCCAACTCGCGCGAATACTTTTCCGAAGATTCGCCAAAACTCGCGCTTGTTCCCCGACCGTACAATCCGATGTAAGGCACATTAGTGGATGGGAGGGCGTGAGAGGAAAAGAAATGGAACCATGCTTGTCGAGGAATGAAATATATTATGTACAATGACCAGGACACGTGAGAGAAACTGCATAAACTGCAGCTGCGTATAAACGTACGAACAAAGATTGAGCACTACACCATGACTTTAACGGTTTGTATTTATCAACAGCTTTAATTAAGCTAAAGCACTACACAATGACTTTAACGTTTTGTATTTATCAACAGCTTTAATTAAGCTAAAGCACTACACAATGACTTTAACGGTTTGTATTTATCAACAGCTTTAATTAAGCTAAAGCACTACACAATGACTTTAACGGTTTGTATTTATCAACAGCTTTAACTAATTTACTGCACACCGACACACCAATGATTAGTTTGCAATTAATCCAATAAACAGCAGAAGGCGCATTATGCTTGCTAGCAGCTTTTAAAGTAAAAGGAAAAGTGCAAAGGCCAAAAAAGCACCTCAAATTACATATTACTGGACTCTAAGAGATTTGCTCATAAGCCGCAAAAGCACTTCTTATAACAATAAAATTTTTCAAAAGCAAACTTTAAAACATAGGCAAAGTGAGCTGAAAAGGTTAGTGCAGCCAGGGCAAAGACTGTGTTGCTACTTCGACTTAAATTTTTTTCAGTCAAAGACAAAATAGCTAAATTAGCGTAAATTAACTGCAGAAACAAAATAAATAAAAACAGGCATAAACAAAATAGCTAAAATAGAGTAAATTAACTGCAGATACAAAATACGTATAAACAGACATGAACTCAGTGTCCCTCTGTAAAGGCAACATCATCTCTTGAAATGCTTTTTAAAATTTTTGTTCACATAGAAGTACCCGAAACAGTGGAAACAATGAAACGAAAAATTAAATATGCGAAATGTGATAGGCTTTAAACAAATGAAACGTTGGCAATCATTTTTTACCCATATATTGTCCTTCCACAAAACTCATTCGTTTGATTAAATTATACAACCATTCATGACATCAATATTTCGCGTCTGTTGCTATTGAGACTAAGGTCCCTTACTTGGACAAGATTTCTCCACAATTGGCTTGACGACCTCAACGAGTTCCTCAAACCCAGGAGAAGTGAAGACGTTGTCGTTGGAGCTTGCAATCTGCCGCAGCTGATCAGTGTTTATGCCACTTCCAATACCTAAAGCGAACACTTCAACTCCCTTGTCTTTGATCCTCTTAGATGCGACATCCAAAGGTGTGTATTCTTTAGTTGTAGTCTGTTCTCCATCAGTGATCACAATAGCTACCTGTTGAGAATCCACGTAAACAGATGAGCTGTGTCTATTATTCTTTTCAGTCCTAGGAGGTTTGATGAAGAGCAGATGCGAAGAGGGTTTAATAATATCTTAGAACCGATTTAGCTGAACCTCTCCTTGCTGACTAAAACCTCCCTATCATGAACAGCTCACTTGGTCCAAAAGAGACCAAAACTCATATAAAGAAAACCTCTCCAATACGGACATCTGCATCATAAGGGCACTCTTGTGTCTCCTTAGGTGTCCGTAATAAAGATAATTGGCTGTATACAAACAACAGGATATTATACAATGAGAATATAACGTTCAAATTTTAACCCCGGAGGTCTCAATACGGCTCCACTAGCCCGTCCTGCGGGAGCTTGACCCATTTTCCTTAGCATAAAGCTCGTACTCCTGCAAAGGACATCAGTCCATCTCAGGATAATTTCCCCAGTTTATATAACAGAAGGCTGGTACAAATGTATATTACTTGGCGAAGAGACAAGGTACAAGAAGAGTAACACAACCAAGACTTGATACTGCCAGGTTCACTCGATCCAAAGTATGGAGTCCGAGTCTCTCACCTAAGGCTATCGTTTCTCCTCGTTTTGAACACATATGTATTAACCGTGGGTGTTATAATTTTAAGAGTGCCAATTCAAAAGAAAACTTAGCTAAGCTTTGGCGAAGAACAGAGAGGAAAAAAACACAGGATTGTTAAAGGTGAACACGCCTAACAACCATGGTAAATATAATACGAAAAGATGTAGTAATCACTGCTTGTCTCGAACGTCAAGCGTCGAGCGTTATATCATATCATAACCGAACTCAGATAAAAAAAAAACCCTTCACACTAAGTTATAGATAGCCTTTGTTGTCATTGACGATGAAAAATGGACATCAGTTTCCTTCAAATGCGATATAGATCGCAGCTATTATCAACTACTCCAAACTTTGTATATTTGTTACCTGCGATACATCAGGCCTCATTCCAGCACTTGTCGTGAACACCTGTTCATCAGCCATAGTCAGAGCTTTGTCAATGTAAGTAAAGCCTCTCTGAAATCGTATGTTGTCAATTAGTTCTCCATATTCTTCTGCTGTAATTTGCGCTCCAGACAAGGTGTTGAAAGTAAACTCCAGCACTGCGTTAGTACTATAGGCAACTACAGCTACATGAGTACCATCGGGGCCAACGTTAAAAACATTGATTATCTTTTTCAAGAAGTCTAACATCTTTGGCCATCTTGAGCGACCAATGCTTCCAGATGAATCAACCAGGAAAGCTACGTCTGCCGTCGCTTTGCAAGCTGCAAACGAAATAACATTGAATAATTACCATCCCACTGACAAATCTAACAACTTTGAGTGCACAAGATGGGGCTCAGTTGTGGAACAACTTATCCACAGAATAAGACAAGCGACTTCCTTAAGCGAGTTAAAAACGTCAGGTCTCGTTCGGGGTTACACGCGAAGATAAATTTTATTATTTTTAGCTTTTTTAGTAACATTTAGGGATAATAAATTGAATAGATAATAAATTTCGGACGAGCGTTCCAGTCTGTTTATATGGAAGTCCCCTACCTCCCCACGAAAAGGCTAAAAGCCTAAAAGTAGCGGTATTGCAAACCAAGCGAACCATTCTGTAAGACTAAAAACAAATTAATTTTTGTAATCATAAATTGGACCCTTGATGCTTTTCAGAAGATCAATGATTGACTGTTAATTGAGTTCTAAAAAAATCGTATGGACAGAGCAGTTTATAAATAACAAGTATCACAAACCTAATGGAGTTGTAGGAACTGGTGTCGGTGTAGTAACAGGAGGTGGCGGTGCTAAATCAAACATAATAATGAATTATTAAATAATAGTAATGAATTATTATAAATTATTTCATATGCTCTACGTGAAATCCATGTTTATTATTTAAAGCATAGTGAAGAAAAAGTAATGGACACGACCAAAAGCAAAAACAATAATTTCAACGATACCTCTGCAAATGCCCGTCCTAATCTGTCGAGGCTTGTCTTGCAACTCGTCGTACGATTTAACTGTGAACACGTTAGCAGGGGAAGTTGCTATTTTTTCAAGTTCTGACGTGTCGATGTTGTCGCCAATACCCACAACGAACACACTTGCTTTCTTGTTCCGTAGCCGATTGGAGAGAACGTTGAGAGGAGTAATTGGTCCTTGGTCAGTTGTTTGCTTTCCATCCGTGATTACAATTACAGGCTTCGAGATAAAAGCACGGAAGTAAATAAATGAAACACTAAACTGTAACAGGAATTTCGCAGTTCCCGGACAGAATTGACTCAAAGAAAAATATAGCGTTTAAAACACTGTTCATATGGTTTGTTTTGATTTGGACAATCTGTGGGGTTCGATGACTTTATAAGACAGAATATTAATGATAGATGTTAATGTAAATTATGGTAAAAAAATAAAATTGTAGGCGTAAGATATGACCTCAACCAATAACAAGGCAATTCATAGTTTTTAGTTTAGTTTTGAGTGGTTAAAATACCCAAAGACGACAAGAGGGAATGTCAAGTTGCAAATTTAGATCACAGGCCTGTGTGAAAAAATACACATTTATTTCTGAAAGAATCTGTTTGAGCATTGGGCTTACCCGTGATACATCTCTCATGCCAGCTTGATATTTCAACACCTCCTTGTCAGCTAGGTCCAGGGCTTTATCAATTCGATTGGATCCACCCTGGCAGAGTAGCCCAGCAACCCTACTGTTGACCTGTGAGACACTGAGTTGAGATCCAGTCAATGTGTTGAATTTGAGGACCAACTTAGGATCCGTGCTGTACGGTATAAGTGCAAAGTGACTTCCAGATGGTGACGCTCCAAAATGACTGACCAAATCTTGGACAAAGCTCAACAAGCGATTCCAATTGCGACCAGTACAAGCAGTTACAGACGAGCCGATAATAAATGTGGTATCCATAGGGATTGGACAAATACCACCTGTTCGGTCAAGGAAGTAAAATTGGAAGTTAAGTGTGTATTCTTTGCGGTGTATCGTCCATAATGTGTCAGTTCTTCTTTAGTTACGGTGTCATTTTCAGTTAAATGTCTTAACTTTGAATGCTAAAATTGGAAGTGAAGCACACCTCTTTTACCATTCTAGTAGTCTGTCAGAAGTATTATTCAATAGTAAGCATTTAAATAGCTTCGGTTGTATTTACATCTAAATGTCTATTTCTTAAGTACTAAATTTGGAGGTGAAGCGCAACTCTTTGACCATTTTAAAGTCTGTTAGTAGCGTTAACTATGGTTTGCATTTGGGTGAAAATATTCGTCGTTAAAAGTTGTTAAGTATGGGGAAAGCAAGCCAGTAATAACAATAATAAAATCGGCATGAGGAGACATCGCTTAAATAGAAAAACGAACAGAAAGAAAATAAGCAGTAGAACAAACCTAATGGAGTTGTAGGAACTGGTGTTGGCGTCGTAACAGGAGGAGGTGGTGCTAAGTCCAAAATAATAATTTATTTCAATTAGTAAATGTATGATGAAGTCAATCGATACGCGATATAAAATTAGATAACTGAAATAGAAATACCTGTTACTAGTGAAGTCGATGTGTTTTCACTCTATGATAACAGCAAGTGTACGATAAAAAATAAATCCAAAAATACCTCTACAAATGCCCTTCCTTATCTGTCGAGGCTTGCCTTGCAACTCGTCGTACGATTTAACTGTGAACACGTTAGCAGGGGAAGTTGCTATTTTTTCAAGTTCTGACGTGTCGATGTTGTCGCCAATACCCACAACGAACACACTTGCTTTCTTGTTCCGTAGCCGATTGGAGAGAACGTCGAGAGGAGTAATTGGTCCTTGGTCAGTTGTTTGCTTTCCATCCGTGATTACAATTACAGGCTACGAGATAAAAGCACGCAAGTAAATAAATAAAACACTAAACTGTAACAGGAATTTCGCAGTTCCCGGACAGAATTGACTCAAAGGAAAATATAGCGTTTAAAACACTGTTCATATGGTTTGTTTTGATTTGGACAATCTGTGGGGTTCGATGACTTTATAAGACAGAATATTAATGATAGATGTTAATGTAAATTATGGTAAAAAATAAAATTGTAGGCGTAAGATATGACCTCAACCAATAACAAGGCAATTTACATTTTTTAGTTTAGTTTTGAGTGGTTAAAATACCCAAAGACGACAAGAGGGAATGTCAAGTTGCAAATTTAGATCACAGGCCTGTGTGAAAAAATACACATTTATTTCTGAAAGAATCTGTTTGAGCATTGGGCTTACCCGTGATACATCTCTCATGCCAGCTTGATATTTCAACACCTCCTTGTCAGCTAGGTCCAGGGCTTTATCAATTCGATTGGATCCACCCTGGCAGAGTAGCCCAGCAACCCTACTGTTGACCTCTGAGACACTGAGTTGAGATCCAGTCAATGTGTTGAATTTGAGGACCAACTTAGGATCCGTGCTGTACGGTATAAGTGCAAAGTGACTTCCAGATGGTGACGCTCCAAAATGACTGACCAAATCTTGGACAAAGCTCAACAAGCGATTCCAATTGCGACCAGTACAAGCAGTTGCAGACGAGCCGATAATAAATGTGGTATCCATAGGGATTGGACAAATACCACCTGTTCGGTCAAGGAAGTAAAATTGGAAGTTAAGTGTTTATTCTTTGCGGTGTATCGTCCATAATGTGTCAGTTCTTCTTTAGTTACGGTGTCATTTTCAGCTAAATGTCTTAACTTTGAATGCTAAATTTGGAAGTGAAGCACACCTCTTTTACCATTCTAGTAGTCTGTCAGAAGTATTATTCAATAGTAAGCATTTAAATAGCTTCGGTTGTATTTACATCTAAATGTCTATTTCTTAAGTACTAAATTTGGAGGTGAAGCGCAACTCTTTGACCATTTTAAAGTCTGTTAGTAGCGTTAACTATGGTTTGCATTTGGGTGAAAATATTCGTCGTTAAAAGTTGTTAAGTATGGGGAAAGCAAGCCAGTAATAACAATAATAAAATCGGCATGAGGAGACATCGCTTAAATAGAAAAACGAACAGAAAGAAAATAAGCAGTAGAACAAACCTAATGGAGTTGTAGGAACTGGTGTTGGCGTCGTAACAGGAGGAGGTGGTGCTAAGTCCAAAAAAATAATTTATTTCAATTAGTAAATGTATGATGAAGTCAATCGATACGCGATATAAAATTAGATAACTGAAATAGAAATACCTGTTACTAGTGAAGTCGATGTGTTTTCACTCTATGATAACAGCAAGTGTACGATAAAAAATAAATCCAAAAATACCTCTACAAATGCCCTTCCTAATCTGTCGAGGCTTGCCTTGCAACTCGTCGTACGATTTAACTGTGAACACGTTAGCAGAGGAAGTTGCTATTTTTTCAAGTTCTGACGTGTCGATGTTGTCGCCAATACCCACAACGAACACACTTGCTTTCTTGTTCCGTAGCCGATTGGAGAGAACGTCGAGAGGAGTAATTGGTCCTTGGTCAGTTGTTTGCTTTCCATCCGTGATTACAATTACAGGCTACGAGATAAAAGCACGCAAGTAAATAAATAAAACACTAAACTGTAACAGGAATTTCGCAGTTCCCGGACAGAATTGACTCAAAGGAAAATATAGCGTTTGAAACACTGTTCATATGGTTTGTTTTAATTTGGACAATCTGTGGGGTTCGATGACTTTATAAGACAGAATATTAATGATAGATGTTAATGTAAATTATGGTAAAAAAAATAAAATTGTAGGCGTAAGATATGACCTCAACCAACAACAAGGCAATTCATAGTTTTTAGTTTAGTTTTGAGTGGTTAAAATACCCAAAGACGACAAGAGGGAATGTCAAGTTGGAAATTTAGATCGCAGGCCTGTGTGAAAAAATACACATTATTCATTTTTGAAAGAATCTGTTTGAGCATTGGGCTTACCCGTGATACATCTCTCATGCCAGCTTGATCTTTCAACACCTCCTTGTCAGCTAGGTCCAGGGCTTTATCAATTCGATTGGATCCACCCTGGCAGAGTAGCCCAGCAACCCTACTGTTGACCTCTGAGACACTGAGTTGAGATCCAGTCAATGTGTTGAATTTGAGGACCAACTTAGGATCCGTGCTGTACGGTATGAGTGCAAAGTGACTTCCAGATGGTGACGCTCCAAAATGACTGACCAAATCTTGGACAAAGCTCAACAAGCGATTCCAATTGCGACCAGTACAAGCAGTTGCAGACGAGCCGATAATAAATGTGGTATCCATAGGGATTGGACAAATACCACCTGTTCGGTCAAGGAAGTAAAATTGGAAGTTAAGTGTGTATTCTTTGCGGTGTATCGTCCATAATGTGTCAGTTCTTCTTTACTTTCGGTGTTATTTTCAGCTAAATGTCTTATCTTTGAATGCTAAATTTGGAAGTGAAGCACACCTCTTTTACCATTCTAGTAGTCTGTCAGAAGTATTATTCAATAGTAAGCATTTAAATAGCTTCGGTTGTATTTACATCTAAATGTCTATTTATAAAGTGCTAAATTTGGAGGTGAAGCACAACTCTTTGACCATTTTAGAAGTCTGTTAGTAGCGTTAACTATGGTTTGCATTTGGGTGAAAATATTCGTCGTTAAAAGTTGTTAAGTATGGGGAAAGCAAGCCAGTAATAACAATAATAAAATCGGCATGAGGAGACATCGCTTAAATAGAAAAACGAACAGAAAGAAAATAAGCAGTAGAACAAACCTAACGGAGTTGTAGGAACTGGTGTTGGCGTCGTAACAGGAGGAGGTGGTGCTAAGTCGAAAAAAAAATAATTTATTTCAATTAGTAAATGTATGATGAAGTCAAACGATACGCGATATAAAATTAGATAACTGAAATAGAAATACCTGTTACTAGTGAAGTCGATGTGTTTTCACTCTATGATAACAGCAAGTGTACGATAAAAAATAAATCCAAAAATACCTCTACAAATGCCCTTCCTAATCTGTCGAGGCTTGCCTTGCAACTCGTCATACGATTTAACTGTGAACACGTTAGCAGGGGAAGTTGCTATTTTTTCAAGTTCTGACGTGTCGATGTTGTCGCCAATACCCACAACGAACACACTTGCTTTCTTGTTCTGTAGCCGATTGGAGAGAACGTCGAGAGGAGTAATTGGTCCTTGGTCAGTTGTTTGCTTTCCATCCGTGATTACAATTACAGGCTACGAGATAAAAGCACGCAAGTAAATAAATAAAACACTAAACTGTAACAAGAATTTCGCAGTTCCCGGACAGAATTGACTCAAAGGAAAATATAGCGTTTAAAACACTGTTCATATGGTTTGTTTTGATTTGGACAATCTGTGGGGTTCGATGACTTTATAAGACAGAATATTAATGATAGATGTTAATGCAAATTATGGTAAAAAAATGAAATTGTAGGCGTAAGATATGACCTCAACCAATAACAAGGCAATTCATAGTTTTTAGTTTAGTTTTGAGTGGTTAAAATACCCAAAGACGACAAGAGGGAATGTCAAGTTGCAAATTTAGATCACAGGCCTGTGTGAAAAAATACACATTTATTTCTGTTGTGTCGGTCATGTGACCCTATACGTAATTGCACTGGAGCGGAACGGGGGGATTACACGTGGAACGCGAAGCTGTTTAGGAGTTTCATGTAGATTCAATTCGTTCATTGTTGGTTAGCTTAAATGCAATTAAAAGGACACAGTTATTGACAGAATACAACAATTTCTGAAAGAATCTGTTTGAGCATTGGGCTTACCCGTGATACATCTCTCATGCCAGCTTGATCTTTCAACACCTCCTTGTCAGCTAGGTCCAGGGCTTTATCAATTCGATTGGATCCACCCTGGCAGAGTAGCCCAGCAACCCTACTGTTGACCTCTGAGACACTGAGTTGAGATCCAGTCAATGTGTTGAATTTGAGGACCAACTTAGGATCCGTGCTGTACGGTATAAGTGCAAAGTGACTTCCAGATGGTGACGCTCCAAAATGACTGACCAAATCTTGGACAAAGCTCAACAAGCGATTCCAATTGCGACCAGTACAAGCAGTTGCAGACGAGCCGATAATAAATGTGGTATCCATAGGGATTGGACAAATACCACCTGTTCGGTCAAGGAAGTAAAATTGGAAGTTAAGTGTGTATTCTTTGCGGTGTATCGTCCATAATGTGTCAGTTCTTCTTTACTTTCGGTGTTATTTTCAGCTAAATGTCTTATCTTTGAATGCTAAATTTGGAAGTGAAGCACACCTCTTTTACCATTCTAGTAGTCTGTCAGAAGTATTATTCAATAGTAAGCATTTAAATAGCTTCGGTTGTATTTACATCTAAATGTCTATTTATAAAGTGCTAAATTTGGAGGTGAAGCACAACTCTTTGACCATTTTAAAGTCTGTTAGTAGCGTTAACTATGGTTTGCATTTGGGTGAAAATATTCGTCGTTAAAAGTTGTTAAGTATGGGGAAAGCAAGCCAGTAATAACAATAATAAAATCGGCATGAGGAGACATCGCTTAAATAGAAAAACGAACAGAAAGAAAATAAGCAGTAGAACAAACCTAATGGAGTTGTAGGAACTGGTGTTGGCGTCGTAACAGGAGGAGGTGGTGCTAAGTCCAAAAAAAATAATTTATTTCAATTAGTAAATGTATGATGAAGTCAATCGATACGCGATATAAAATTAGATAACTGAAATAGAAATACCTGTTACTAGTGAAGTCGATGTGTTTTCACTCTATGATAACAGCAAGTGTACGATAAAAAATAAATCCAAAAATACCTCTACAAATGCCCTTCCTAATCTGTCGAGGCTTGCCTTGCAACTCGTCGTACGATTTAACTGTGAACACGTTAGCAGGGGAAGTTGCTATTTTTTCAAGTTCTGACGTGTCGATGTTGTCGCCAATACCCACAACGAACACACTTGCTTTCTTGTTCCGTAGCCGATTGGAGAGAACGTCGAGAGGAGTAATTGGTCCTTGGTCAGTTGTTTGCTTTCCATCCGTGATTACAATTACAGGCTACGAGATAAAAGCACGCAAGTAAATAAATAAAACACTAAACTGTAACAGGAATTTCGCAGTTCCCGGACAGAATTGACTCAAAGGAAAATATAGCGTTTAAAACACTGTTCATATGGTTTGTTTTAATTTGGACAATCTGTGGGGTTCGATGACTTTATAAGACAGAATATTAATGATAGATGTTAATGTAAATTATGGTAAAAAAAATAAAATTGTAGGCGTAAGATATGACCTCAACCAATAACAAGGCAATTCAAAGTTTTTAGTTTAGTTTTGAGTGGTTAAAATGCCCAAAGACGGCAAGAGGGAATGTCAAGTTGCAAATTTAGATCACAGGCCTGTGTGAAAAAATACACATTATTCATTTTTGAAAGAATCTGTTTGAGCATTGGGCTTACCCGTGATACATCTCTCATGCCAGCTTGATCTTTCAACACCTCTTTGTCAGCTAGGTCCAGGGCTTTATCAATTCGATTGGATCCACCTTGGCAGAGTAGCCCAGCAACCCTACTGTTGACCTCTGAGACACTGAGTTGAGATCCAGTCAATGTGTTGAATTTGAGGACCAACTTAGGATCCGTGCTGTACGGTATAAGTGCAAAGTGACTTCCAGATGGTGACGCTCCAAAATGACTGACCAAATCTTGGACAAAGCTCAACAAGCGATTCCAATTGCGACCAGTACAAGCAGTTGCAGAGGAGCCGATAATAAATGTGGTATCCATAGGGATTGGACAAATACCACCTGTTCGGTCAAGGAAGTAAAATTGGAAGTTAAGTGTGTATTCTTTGCGGTGTATCGTCCATAATGTGTCAGTTCTTCTTTACTTTCGGTGTCATTTTTAGCTAAATGTCTTATCTTTGAATGCTAAATTTGGAAGTGAAGCACACCTCTTTTACCATTCTAGTAGTCTGTCAGAAGTATTATTCAATAGTAAGCATTTAAATAGCTTCGGTTGTATTTACATCTAAATGTCTATTTCTTAAGTACTAAATTTGGAGGTGAAGCGCAACTCTTTGACCATTTTAAAGTCTGTTAGTAGCGTTAACTATGGTTTGCATTTGGGTGAAAATATTCGTCGTTAAAAGTTGTTAAGTATGGGGAAAGCAAGCCAGTAATAACAATAATAAAATCGGCATGAGGAGACATCGCTTAAATAGAAAAACGAACAGAAAGAAAATAAGCAGTAGAACAAACCTAATGGAGTTGTAGGAACTGGTGTTGGCGTCGTAACAGGAGGAGGTGGTGCTAAGTCCAAAAAAATAATTTATTTCAATTAGTAAATGTATGATGAAGTCAATCGATACGCGATATAAAATTAGATAACTGAAATAGAAATACCTGTTACTAGTGAAGTCGATGTGTTTTCACTCTATGATAACAGCAAGTGTACGATAAAAAATAAATCCAAAAATACCTCTACAAATTCCCTTCCTAATCTGTCGAGGCTTGCCTTGCAACTCGTCGTACGATTTAACTGTGAACACGTTAGCAGGGGAAGTTGCTATTTTTTCAAGTTCTGACGTGTCGATGTTGTCGCCAATACCCACAACGAACACACTTGCTTTCTTGTTCCGTAGCCGATTGGAGAGAACGTCGAGAGGAGTAATTGGTCCTTGGTCAGTTGTTTGCTTTCCATCCGTGATTACAATTACAGGCTACGAGATAAAAGCACGCAAGTAAATAAATAAAACACTAAACTGTAACAGGAATTTCGCAGTTCCCGGACAGAATTGACTCAAAGAAAAATATAGCGTTTAAAACACTGTTCATATGGTTTGTTTTGATTTGGACAATCTGTGGGGTTCGATGACTTTATAAGACAGAATATTAATGATAGATGTTAATGTAAATTATGGTAAAAAAATGAAATTGTATTCGTAAGATATGACCTCAACCAATAACAAGGCAATTCATAGTTTTTAGTTTAGTTTTGAGTGGTTAAAATACCCAAAGACGACAAGAGGGAATGTCAAGTTGCAAATTTAGATCACAGGCCTGTGTGAAAAAATACACATTATTCATTTTTGAAACAATCTGTTTGAGCATTGGGCTTACCCGTGATACATCTCTCATGCCAGCTTGATCTTTCAACACCTCCTTGTCAGCTAGGTCCAGGGCTTTATCAATTCGATTGGATCCACCCTGGCAGAGCAGCCCAGCAACCCTACTTTTGACCTCTGAGACACTGAGTTGAGATCCAGTCAATGTGTTGAATTTGAGGACCAACTTAGGATCCGTGCTGTACGGTATAAGTGCAAAGTGACTTCCAGATGGTGACACTCCAAAATGACTTACCAAATCTTGGACAAAGCTCAACAAGCGATTCCAATTGCGACCAGTACAAGCAGTTGCAGACGAGCCGATAATAAATGTGGTGTCCATAGGGATTGGACAAATACCACCTGTTCGGTCAAGGAAGTAAAATTGGAAGTTAAGGTTGTAGTTTAAATATACGCTTCTGAAACAATATATACGCTGTTCTACCTTATCTTCTTAGCGGTATATTGGCCATAATGTGTTAGTTCTTCTTTTTTATTATTATTATTATTATTATTATTATTATTATTATTATTATTATTATTACTTTCAATGTTATTTACATCTAACTGTCTTATTGTAAAGTGATGAATTTTCAAGTGAAACACACCTCTTTTACCATTCTAGAAGTCTGATAGAAGTATTATGGTATAGAAAGCATTTGGGTGAAATAATTCAAAAGTTAAAAGTTGTTAAGCCAATAATAATAATAATAAAATTGGCATGAGGAGACATCGCTTAAATAGAACAACAAACAGAAACACAATAAGCAGTAGAACAAACCTAATGGAGTTGTAGGAACTGGGGTTGGCGTCGTAACAGGAGTTGGCGGTGCTAAGTCAAAAAGGAATAATTTATTTCAGTTAGTACTGAAAATGTAGAATGATGCCAATCGATAAACGATGTAAAATTAATGTAGAATAGAAATACCGGTTACTAAGTGGATGTGTTTTCACTCTATAATAACAGCAATAAATAGCCTGTGAACAGACTCTCTGGGGTGGGATGGGACAAAGAGAAAGCGGTGAGAAAGATGACGTGTGAAGGGGAAGGCGTTGATGGGGGAAGTAGTGGGGAGGGCTATTTGGCCAAGGGTAGAAAGCCACCATTCTGCTTCCTTTTAATTCAGTTTAAGTCATTAACTTAACGTAGATGCATTGGAATTTAAATTGATCGTACGTGAAACAATTCGCAGGGAACTGTGCGCTTACTTTAGCTCTTTGCAAATGGAGTGAAATGAAGCGGATCGACCTCCATGTGCGGTTCTCTACAGAAAGTCGTTAACCTTTGGTTCTAAAAGAATAACCTCGGCACCCATCTTCGGAGTTTTCAAAATAAGGAGCTATTTCTTGCTCCTGGACGAGAAAGCATTGCCGGTTTGCAACCAATCCCGAGAGATTGAAATGACAATAAGCGTGGCGGCCATGTTGGATGACCACCAAAAGGGTATCTCCAAACCGCAAATCGATACAATAAGCTCAGAGGCGCTTCCTGCGCAGGCAGAAATCATACATTGAGCGACGCGAAATTAAAACGAAAGTCTCGCCGTGGAAATACGAGACGTCTAAGAAATTCCTTAGCGAAACGCGTAAGTTCTTCAAACAGATCTCTAGACCACGAACCGCCAGAATATGCCATGTGCACACAACGATGTTTAGCGACATTAAAGTATTGATCGAACCGGGTCGGCAAAATCGAACTTGCCAACAAGTAGTGATCTGACCAATTTGAGGTTGCACTAGATTCACAGCGGGCGCCTTGGACGGCGGTATAAAACCTTTGGCTACCGACCACCCTTCCCCGACCCATCTTCCTCAAGCCGGAGCCAGCCTCGTTCCCAGGGTCTCTCATCTTCCTGTCATTCCAGTGAGGAGAGAGGGCGAGAAGATGAGAGACACTAGGAACGAGGTTGATCCGGAGCCTGTTTAGAGGCTAAGAATAAACAGTACATCAAACAATACCTATACAAATGCCAGTCCTTATTTGACGCGGTTTCTTTTGCAATTCTTCGTAAGATTTGACTGTAAACACGTTAGCAGGGGACGTTGCGATTTTATCAAGTTCTGACTTGTCAATATTGTCGCCAACACCCACAACGAATACACTTGCTTTCTTGTTCCGTAGGCCAGTGGAAAGATCGTCAAGAGGAGTAAACGGTCCTTGGTCAGTTGTTTGCTTTCCATCCGTAATTACAATAACAGGCTACAAGACACAAAAGTAAATAATGAAATTAAGAGAAAGTTAAAATACATTCGGTTGTTAGGTTGATTGATTGACTAAAACAGTCCATTTTAATACTACTGGGCTTCTAAGAATAAAGCACATTATTTGGAAATCAGTATATCTTCATTGATGGTTGATAGATTTGGACTTGCAATACATAATAATAGATAGAAAATTTTGAGCTTATATTTCCTTCTTGGGTGCGTATGTTATAGAAAAATCCATTACCTGACGAGGGAATTCCACGTTAAATTTCACGCGAAAAACCGATATCGCACGAATCGCGAAGCGTGGTGCGGAGAACATAATCATCGTTAACATAAATTCAGCTTACCCTTGAAACATCTCTCATGCCAGATGAATATGTTAACACCACCTTGTCAGCCAGTTCGATTGCTTTATCAATTCGATTGAAACCTCTCTGACATCGTAAACGAGCAACCTGCCTGTTGACTTCTGAGACACTGAGTTGAGAGCCAGTTAATGTGTTGAATTTGAGGACCAGCTCAGGGTCAGTGCTGTATGGTATAAGTGCATAGCGACTTCCAGATGGCGACGCTCCAAAAGTACTGACTAAGGTTTGGACAAAGTTCAACAAACGAACCCAGTTGCGACCAGTACAAGCAGACCCAGAAGAGCCGATAATAAATGTGACGTCCATAGGGACTGGACAATGTCCGCCTGTTGGGTGTGAAAGTCATATAAAATGTCATATGTAGTTATAGGACATGTAACCACAATATGTCCGCACTCAAGGGTTTAAAAATAAACATTTAGCCTATGTGCAAATGTTAATTTGTTTGGGGAGAGGATGAGCCCAGTTGAAGACCCCGTTCTGTGAATTGGTAGGGGATTAGTACGTAGTAGGGATTAAATGCTAACTTAAATGCTAAAATTTAACGTAAATTAAGCCACCTTTTATTTTCTTTTGAAAGTTACGGAGATCAAACAATGGCCCAATTTGAACGGCTCAATTTGCACGGGAAAGATTATTTGAAGTTGGTCATAAACTTATGCAATGTAACATTATAAAATTTTATCTTTCTTAGCTTTAGTAGTTCTGTAGTTAATGTACTCTTTTGTAAATCCATTCTTTTTTGTGTGGTTACTGTATTAATAATTTAGGCTTATTGTACAAGACTCTTGTGAAGAGCACGCTGCATATGACAGGACTTCGTGTCAAAATAAAGATTGATCATGATGACGACAATGATAAAGAAATCAGTCTTCCGTACATGAAAAAAAAACAGAGTGCTAATGCTCAATCTCAATAGTATAGTGTACCGTATTTGTCGATGGGATCTTTGGGCACGCAATCATTTTGACAACCGCTAAAGCAGCATTTCTGATCATCTGTGCAGTCATTGTCTCGTCGGCATTCATCTTCTCTAACGTCGCAAAAATATTGTCCTTCCCATGGCGCCGGACATCGACCAGGTTTATCTATTAAAGTCAACAAATTATTCGGATTTCTCTTAGGAGTTGACAAACTAACAAAAAGCAAACCTACATATGCCAGTATTGATGAAAGTGAAATGTTCACTTGGCCAAGAGCATGGCCATGGGACAAAAAAGTGCGTACTCGACAGGATTCGAACCCGTGACCTCCCAGACACTGTTCGGGCACTCTAAACCACCTGAGCTGTGGTGAACTTTTGGTGAAAAAGGCCATTTACTAGGTTCATATGTGACTAGTGTTGTGTTGTACTCTGAAAAAAAAAATAAGATTTGATGAACCTACCAACAACACATTTAGGTCTAAATGGGCTAGTCAGTTTAGTTCCGGGAATTTCTCTGCCTTCATCGTCCACACAGTAAGCATCTTCCCCATCCAGCTGAATAGGCTCAAATTTGCCATCTTTCGTACAACGTGGAATAAAGCGACCTGGTAGGTAGTTTCTGAGGGCTTCAAGGTACGCTTTCTGGCATTTTGTAGGAGTGGGACCTTCATGAAATAAAATTAATATAACATTGACTATCGCTATACATAACTGGCTTCTGGGCTCTTATAGTAAAGGGAAAATGAAGTTTTTGAATGCGTGTGGAATTTCGCACGATGGAAATCGGAGATTCGTGTCCGCCTTGTGAGTCATTTATTTGAGAGAAACTGTCATAACAGGTTTTTAGTAACATATAGAGTCACTGCAAAGAAACAATGAAGAAAGCTTCCCTTTCAATGAGAGTCCAACCAATAATAGTATGTCTCAAGATTTGAAACCATCGGGAGTTGTTCATCCGTACCTTTTTAGATTTTAATTAATTTTCTATTATTATGGGAAGATGAAGCGTATGTTTTCGCTGAAGAGGATTATTAACTAGTAAATGAGGTGATATGTATGCGAAGTATGCTAGTAGTCGCACACTTACTTAAGACCACTGCCACAGCGATTTTTCTGCTTTTGTTTAGTATACCAGCACTAGAATTGCGACTTGGCACTTTTTGCTCAAACGAGAAATATGTATACAACACCAGGATGAAGATATCAAGTAACGAGTTGAGGGAAGGGGGAAACGCTCTAATTCCTTTAGCTTTTTTTACAATCCATAAGGGTCAAAGTTGAAAAGGTCAGCCTAACTTTTTCAAGATGAGGTCTATGCTCTTTATGCTTTCTCAATGGTGTCACTCCTTTGGTAGCTTCAGTGAACTGACGTAGTAATTTTTTACAAAACTGGACCACTATTTTTAGCTGTTCATGCATCTTTACCTCCGGAGTATTGCGAGTATTACTTACCATCACAATTTGGTTGGTATGGGCGGGGCGTGTCTGTTCCTTTGATTGCCCTTCCATTGCTGTCCACACAATAACACATCAAACCTTTACACTGAACTGGATCAAACGATCCATCTGGCTTACAAGTCGGTGCAAATGCATCTGTTGAACCTTCGAGTGCCGCCTTGCGTTGTCTTTCACATGGTGTTGGAGGTCTATCCGGAGGGTCTGAATCTATAGGAATAATAGGAATAGAAAATGTCAATATTGCATGTGCTTAGAAGTCAAAGTCCTGACTCCATAAGTAGTAGCTGCAGTTTTCAAGGAACTGAAATGGTATCTGTGGTCTGTTTTTGCTTGCTTTGTGGACGGCTGACATTCACACACAGTATTAGCTGTTTGAGTGAGTAAAGATTCCAGGTGATGTCCAAAATTACAATTTTGCTACTATCAGAAATAAAAATAAAAATTGGTTCAACGGTCAAAAAAAATATTTTGGAGTTAAACAGGCTTACGATATTCACAGTTTAGATACCTGTACTCCCCGAAATATGAAAACACGTACAAATGTCTTACCAGGAGTAGGTGGACAGCTTGGAACTTCAGGCAGCACAGTTTGGTTGACACCTAAATCTACACCATTACGGCCAACACAGAAACATGTATTGCCATAACATTGGACCTCTTTGTAGCGACCATCTGGATGGCACTTGGGAACAAAGCGTCCTAAAGAGGAGAAGCGAGATGCTTCTTGGAAGTGTCGTTGGCATCTTGACAATCTCCATCCTGATAGTTATACAAGAACAAGGAAAACAATTAGAAATGCTCGAGAGAGGCGCACTCCAGCAAGAAAATATGCGGAGTGCTACATTGGTAAGGAAAGAAAAGTACAACCGTCTCACCCTGTGATTCACAGTTTGGTTTAATGAAGCGTGCTTTTGAAGTGCCTGGGATTGCTATACCGCGGCTGTCCACACAAAGACACACTGAGCCGACGCACTGTGTTGGATCGTAGCTACCATCTGCTCTGCAACGAGGAACAAATCTGCCAGGCAGGAGGCGAAGTAGGGCTGTTTTAAAGTGTCGTCGGCATTCTGGTTGTCTTTTAGCTGTTGGAAGGACAAATGAAAATGGGTCACAGTCACTCTTAGCTGTTTGAAGGGCAAATGAAAATACCTCTCGCTTGCCATTGATACGACACGTAGCATTTCACTAAAAGATCACTGTTGTTTGTTATTACCTGGTAGGTCACAGTCAGGCCAACCTCTTCTCTTAGTGCCTTGTATTTCCCTTCCATCCTCATCAACACACCAACAGTCCCATCCAGTGGTGCATTGCACGGGGTAATAGGAACCATCTTTCTGACACTGTGGCACCCACCTACCCACTACATGTCGCTCGGTGGCCGACCGTCTTTCTCTCTGACAAGGTGACAGCGGAAGAGCTACAAAGGTTATGAGCATGAATTACAATAGTAAAAAGACAGTGCCACTAACTTCCACACGTTATGGTTAGCGTGAGATTCTCTTTCTCACTTTTTGAATTAAATGATTAAGCATCTGTATGAAATTTCAATGTTTTGTTGAGTGTAAAAGATAACATGATATGAATAAATACAGTCAACGGGTGATAAAAATATCCTCTATAGAAAAAGTATACAAGTAGACTAAACTTACAATGCAATTTTTGCTATTTTAAAATGAAAAGTATAGGCAGCTACTTTTCTGAGTTGTGCGCGCTGTAAAAGGATATACAAACTTACAAAAACCGTCTTTTGTGATAAACAAACTTTTCAAACTCAGATACAACTTTGATTTTTTACCATCACTCGCGGTGATTTTACAGCGGATAACTTGAGAACATAGCCTACCTGGGGTAGCATCACAAGACGGAAATGAGGGGAGCAGCGTGGCTGTTTTCTTGATTTGTGTTCCTTGTTGGTCAACACAGAAGCACACAGATGCATCACACTGCACAGGGAAGTATTTTCCGTCAGGTGTACATTGCGGTATATAGGTGTTACTGTCCGGACGTGTATTTGCTTTCTGGTACTGTCTCTGGCAAGGTGTTTGAGGTTTACCTGTAGACAAATCGCAGTTTAATGAGTTACACTGAAGTGTGCCAAATAGGTTTTTGCTGGACATTGCCAACAAATAAGTTTCTTCCAAGCTGCGCTGTGTTTTGGAAGACACATGTGAAGCTACTGTTTAGAGGTGTAATTAATAAATGCAACGTAACATTTGAAATGGTAATAGTCCTATTTCATAAATGGCTGCCAATTTAACCTCAGAAACTATGTTAGAAAGGCAAATTTAAAAGAATACCAAAGGAATTTAAAATTTGCAGCCATTTATGAAATGAGTCTATAGGATGGCATGCATTGAAATGCAAAGTTAATTTTCACAACTTTTTTCGTAAATAACAACATATAACATTATTAGATGGCCGTGTTTCACGTGGAATGGCCGTGTTTTACCAGCGAATTCCCGAATTTGATTGGCTAAAATCGATATTGACCGCGGTCTAGATTTTCCCATCTAGACCGGCATCTAAACCGATTGCATTTTTCAGAAAGTTACAAACAAAACAGGAACACATTGTCCCCTTTTTGTCTTAAAATACTACTTGACAAGAATTAAAAGTAAAGATACGACCAAACTTTTGCAAATTTAAGTTCAGCTCATCGCCGTTCGCAAACAAAACGTCAGCGACAACGAAGCAGTGTCGTTAAGCAAATTGAAGTTTCCGTTTGGCCATATAATAAACATCTTATTAACCGAGCTTAGAAGCGAAACATGAATTAATTGACTTGAATTATGCTCCTCCGGTCGATCAAAATTTAATTTTTCTGATAATTGTTATTTGCATTTTAAAACTTTTACAAATACAGATACAATACTTAGCAAAGTACATTACAATACAATAGTGCGGTTGTCAGTTGAGTGTCAAAATTCTGCGTTTTGTGCCTCGGACACAAAATTTGTGTCCGCAACAATGTTAGGCGCGCGGGAAAACAGGGAGACATCTGTGTCCGCAACAACGTGTCCACGTTTTCCACCGCCTTTATTGTCACTCACACATTCATGCCTTTACGCTGGCTGGCATGAGGAGCAACAGGAAATTTGTTGCATGCCCTATACCATGTGTAAACGACGCTATGGTTACAGTTAACATGCAAATACCAACCTCCAGTAGCACACAACGGCCATCCTTTTATCGCGCTAGTCACTGATCCTGACCTAGTAGAACACCAGCAGTAGCCACCAGCACACTGCACTTCATCGTACGTTCCATCCGGTAGGCACCTGGGGACATATCCACCTTTGGCGTACAGGCGCTTGTCGACTGCTTCCTTGTATTGTTTCTGACATTTGGTTGGTGGATCAACTACAATTTACAAACATTACCAATTTGATATCATTTATGACTTCACTAATAATGTATTTATACTGTTTCTCGTCAGTTATAAGCAGTAAAAGTAGGATAAAATGACCCATTCTAGTTGCAACACAGTAAGCGTTTCAGTTAGTGCAGTCACTGCTAACGGGTGTTACCTGCCCAATAGCCTTAGGGAGGTAGGAATGACCTGTAAGAAGCGGACCCTTTGTACTGTGCGTTTCATGCTTGAAGTGAAGAGAAAGCTAACATACCAAATTTAACACAGTTTGGAGGACTATATGCAGATTTGCGACTTCCAGGAATTTCTTTGCCATTGCGATCCACGCAGAAGCAGACGGAAGTGCGACACTGCAGTGGTTCATAGTTCCCGTCTGGTCTGCAGCGGGGAACATATCGACCCGCCACGTAGTTCGTCAATGCTGTTTGATACTCTTGTCTACATTTGGTATCCGCACGGGCTGTAAGACAAATGCCAATAATTATCTTAGTCGACTCTCTAAAATACAATTATGTTTATTCAAACGGAGAGGGCAAGAAAAAAAGAGAACATCTATTCTAATACTTCATTTTCCTTCGTACATACCTTGCAATAAAAATGCGTTACCCGCACGAATCGCTTCATTTTCTGGGATGACCAGACATGGACCTTTTGACGGCCTTCCAATTATCATGTCCATTCTGACTTTTTCATGAATATGGGGAAGCTAATATTGAGCATATATGTGGATATACAGGCATCCGTGTAGCTTTTGATCAATTATAGAAAAGGTGCGATGTTTGACTGCAACATCCCTAAACTTTCTAGTCTCCTTCGCAGTCGTTGTTTTGGGATGTCACGCGATGCTGAAACGTTGCGCAATATCCCATAAAATAGCTGCGAAGGAGACTACACTGACAAGGCGAAAATGTTTTGTTTGGAATGACTTATCGTTAATGTTCAGGGAAGGAGAACTGATACGTTTCCTACGAATGATCACAAGGTTGAGTCATAGCAAATCGTGTTACCTGTCGGACGCGATCTACTCAACCAGTTGTCGTACCATCTATTGAGAACCTGTGGTGTGCGCCTGGGAAGCTCATCTACTGGGTAGAGGAAAACTTTCGCTTTGTCAGAGGTTAGGTCTTCCAGTTCTTTTTCAGGTGTATTAGGTCGTACACCGATAGCATATATAGCAATATCGCGATCTCGCAGAGGTTGCGATGCTCTCGATAAGGGGGTGTATGGGACTTGGTCCTTGTCTTGCGGTCCATCAACCAAGACGAATACAAGCTGTAAAGAAAAAAAAATTCATTATAAAAACGGAGTTTATTACAGTCAAACCTTTATATTACGGACAGCAAAGGGACAAAAGAGAGTGTCCTGTGTTACGAGGTGTCCATAACACGGTCTCTTTTTGACCACGCGAATTGTCCCTGTATCTTCCGTATAAAAGAGGTGCTAATAAGGACAGGTTCGACTTGAAAACTAAAAAAATATATATTAAGCTGTATGACTTCATGAACTACCAATACCCATGTGTTGGTTTGATAAAGCTGTAATACAGAAGAATGCGTTCAAAAGTAATTGAATATCATCACACTGGCGTATCAAATTTAAAATACAACTAGAATTCAGTAGTGACTCCAGCGATAATGAAGATAACGATAATTATCATTCTAAGAACACACTGAACATCGTCGGATTTGGAATTAAAGGAATTTATCGAGGATAAAAAGGTTTTAAGTGCAAAGGGTGTTGAGTTGAAACGACAACTGACTAGCCAAAGTTGAACGCATGCCGCCGATATGAGAAGAAAAATATTCAAAGCTTTAAGAATACGTTTTGTTAGACGTGGCGACAAAAATTGGTTCTGTTACGCTACAAAACAAAGTCGGAGTATAGTTGTTAACTTTAACTGGGTTTCCTTTTATGGCCATCAACATACTTTTATTTTTGTGCCTTATAGGCAATGTGCTGGGCACTTTAAAAATGTATGATAAAACAGTTATTGGATTTCACATGAAGGCCTCGGTTTGCATTATGTGCCTCAGCCTTCGGCTTCGGCGGATAACACAAACCTCGGCCTTGATAATTCTCGCTATCATGCTAAACGTCATCCAATAATTGTTAATTATATTGATGATGATGATGATGATGGTGGTGGTGATGATGATGATGATGATAATGACGATGATGATGATGGTGATGGCGGTGATGGTGACGACGATGATGATGATAATGACGATAATGACTTACTCGTTGGGCATCTCTTCTCATGCCAGACTGAGGTGTGAACAAAACATTGTTGGCCAGGTCCACAGCTTTGTCAATGCGCGTACTTCCTCGTGTGTAACGCATGCCATCAATTCGACGTTTGACGTTCTCTCGTGTGTATTGGGCTCCTTGCAGTGTATTGAATAGGAATGCCACTCGAGGTTCCGAGTTAAAGGCAATGGCACTGTAGTGGACGCCATCTGGCGATGTACCGAGTGTGTCTACCACGTTCTTGGCAAAGGTTTTGAATGCGTTCCAAGTCTGCGGTGTTGTTCGAGGAGACGAACCCAGAAGGAACGCTACATCTGCTGCAGGGTAGAGGCCTATAAAGATCAAAAGAATTAGCATGGAGCAAAAAAAAAAAACTGTAAGGGTTTTAACTAAGAAATGTTGTCGACAGCTGTGTCGGTGCAGTGTGGTCGAAAGCTAGAGTAATGAAGTGTAGTGAGTAGTGTTATTGAGAAAAGCATACAAAACATACGAGGATATCTCTCGGATGTAAGCCATTAATAACACAAGTCATATGCAGTGGAGACAACGTTAGGTGCAGTGTGGATCGCAATCACCTGGAAATAAGTAAGAATTCCTTTTCTTGGGAGAGAAAATTGTAATTTTTCACTGTTATCGAATAACACACAACATCACCTCTATTACGTATGTAATCTCTCCAACTGTCCCAAAGTCTAGGTCCAAAGTTTGGTAAGCGGTCGACAGGCTCTCTGTAAACATTTTGTGGACGTGTGGCGACATCATTCAGCTCCTGATCATCCACATCAGGTCCGACGCCAAGAACATACACCTGCACCCCTCTATCTTTCAGCCTCTGAGAGGCAGTAGCTAAGGGTGTGTACCTTCCTGGGAAGCTGGACTGCGTGCTTGCTGTTATTACAAAAAGGAGCTACAAAAGAATTGTATAAATAAGAATATCAGTTTGCTCATGCATTGACCGGATATTTTCCTTGCTCGTATGAAATACATCTGATAACTTTGCCAGGTGTTTTTCGCTTACGAGATGTTAGGCTTAAGATTCTAATGCCTTATAATTAAGGTATGCATGCTTGTATAGCTGAAAAACAAAATGTATGTATAAGCACAGATTCAGTGGCATTTTGTTAAAAACTTGATTAGGGTTCAATGCGCTATTGCATTAGATATATTGTTATTCCAAAGGGAACACGGATGGTAAATTGCTTAGGAACATCGAAAACTTTATGAGATGCCACAGCCATTTCGGCCACGATAAAGGTTACGTTTAATTATGTGTGGCTGAGAAAATCATTTGTGCTTCATCGGCGAGCAAATAAAACACTTAGTTGATTACTAAATCGAAGTTGACAAAGGTCAATATTAACCATCGACGAAGCGAATTTGGAATAGTTATTGATGATGATGATAATTACTTAATTGACCACTCTCCTAACAAACAAACAAATATTGCAAATGAACATAACAGGGTTAAGAATCCCAACTAGCGGGACCAGTTGGCTATTTACAAGCGTAGCCGGGACTTGAACCCACGTGTTACGGATTTCAACGCTGTTGGAAAAAGAAATTGGGAAAAAAAGGCTTTCACCAAGTAAATGACGGCATTGATACTAAAGCCGAGAACCCACCTTCGGCACCCATCTTCTCATCCCGTTTTTCTCTGTAAACAAAGAGCTGTAAGCCAGTTGCAGACCACGATCAAGTCTGGGTAGTCCTCGTTTCAGGGTGGCCCTATCCACAAGGCGCTTCACTTCATAGTTGTTTAACAATTCGTCAGGTAGCGTATTAAAGTTAAACACTTCAAAGGACTTGTTACCATAAGATACCATTCCTACATTTGCAGATCTCGGCGAAACGTGGTAACGGTCTACTGTCTTCTTAATGATGTTCTTAAAGTTTCTCCACATTTCAGGTGAAACGTTGTCCGAGGAGTCCACAACAAAGCCAATATCGACACCTACCCAGCGATCTAGACAAAAATAGACGATCCTAGGTAAGTTTTTTGAACAAGCAACCAAGGCAATATTTAATTTGAGTCCCTACTGCTGGCGTCCAGAAATAAACGTTCTGTGTAAATTGTACTAGAAACGTAATTTTGATATTTTTCTAGTGCTGCCTCCTGAACATTCTAAAGCATATTATATAGTTTCTTGTATGCCACTTTGTGCCAGGAAATTTAAATAGTTCTTGACTATACTTTACCTCTTAAGTATGTTTTCCAGTCATCTACTATTGTAGGGCGCCTCTGTGGAAGGTCATTCACAGAGTCGACTGGTCTAAACACGTTTTGTAGCTTCGACGCAATATCCCACAGGTTCTGTTGTGGGACCTTATCACCCACGGCAAGAGCATATATTTCTACACCTTTCTTCTTGAGTGGTGAAGAGGCGCGAGCAAGTGGCGTGGATGGCTTTTGGTCTTTGGCTTGTCCAGAGTCTGTGATTACAAACAGAAGCTGCAAAAATGAAGAGACAAGTCAGCGAAAGAAAAAAACGTTTCTTTTCCAAATATACTTTTCTCTGGATGGCGTTTTAAAGAGTATAGTTCATTTACCTTTTCCCAACAGTTTGACAATTTCGTGTAGATGGCCAAAGTAAGAGTAAAATAATAGCTATTTTGGCAGGCGCAGAAAGAAGAGACTTGTGCTGCAGTACCAAATCTTCTATCACGACTCTCACAAGTTAAGGCCATTTAGCTATTTTATTTCATTACGGACGGTTGTCACGGAAGTTTGTGGTCTTTAAACGCTGATGTAACTTACATACATTTTTATTCAAAGTCATGAGCATATAACTGAAATGATTTTTTAGGTTATCCCTATAAAAAAAGCAGAAGATTTACTAAGTTACAGCAATAATCAGTTTTAGTAGGAAAAAGATGAACTATAATTCGCTTGTCTTAAGATGGAGTCACTTTGAGGCATTGATCGCGATGTTTCGACTGTTATATTGCTAGTCTTCATCAGGCGATGAGGTTGATTGTTTTCATGCAGCTTAAGCGAGCAGGCTCATTGCTATTCGTGCATTTCGATCCTCGTTACTTTGAACAGTAAGGTAAGGTAAGGTAAGTCTGCAGTCGGGCCTAGTGGCCCATCAGGCCGGAGCTTATCCCGGTTTCTGTAGCATGAAGCGACAGAGAGTATTTCTACTCCCCCCTGGATGGGATGCTAGTCCATCGCAGGGTTACCCCCCAGCAGTAAATTACACCTGGGTGAAGAGAGGCACTGTGAGAGTAAAGTGTCTTGCCCAAGAACACAACGCAGTGGCCCGGCCAGGACTCGAACCCGGACCGTCCGATCCAGAGTCCAGCGCACTAACCATTAGGCCGCTGCGCCTCCCAACTTTGAACAGTAATCACCTCTTTAATGTCAATAATTGTTAGTATAAAGGGTCGAACATTAAGTGGTACCTTAATGGAATCTCTTCTTGCTCCGCCCTCGGGGGTGAAGAGATAGGTGTTGGCAAGCTTCAAGGCACTATCAATCCTTGTAGGTCCATTACGATATGAAACTCTGTCGATCAACCTGCGAACTTCGAAGTTATTTAGTTGTGGGCCAGTAAGAGAATTAAATGCAAATCCAATTCTTGGTGTAGTATCAAAAGATATCACTCCTATGCGAGCCCCTCTTTCGGACACTGGGAATTGGTCAGCTATTGATTTAACAAAGTCCAGGGTGGCTCTCCACTGATCTTGTGTTGTTGAGGGTGATGATCCTATTAAGAAGGCGATGTCTACTGGATAGCTTCGTTCTGTAAAATAGACGAAACCCATTTAAAAAGTAGTCTGAATTCCACGCAAAGGTGGAAATGCTTTAGTGGAATGTATATTGTTAATACAATACAGGTATGAAAAAAATGTTTGTCCAAAAATAGCGAAAACCGCAGACGGTGCGTCCTTTTGGAAATACAGGATGATTGAATTACTCTTTATCAGTATAATTTTTTCGCAAGGTATCAAATAACCAAAGCTGAGTACTGATCTCGTTTATCTCGCTTTAGTGCATATACATCGACTCGTAGGTTGCAAATAACTTTATAACATAGTGCGCGCGCTGGCCCTATCTAATTCCTATGGAGCCAACATGAACAACATCTTTATATAGGGCCTGGTTACATGAGCCGGTTAGCCGGCCGGGCTTGTTTCAGTGTGCCGAGATCTCGGCACGTCTGTTAAACGCAACAAAAATTAACTTCGCGATTACATGACAACCGGGCCAGCCCGGTTAGCCGACAAAGCAAACCATCCCGGCAAACCGGGCCAGCCCGGCTCATGTAATCAGGCCCATACGCACGGCCGTATCAATAAAATGACGTGTGTAATTGCATTTGAAGCAGCCGAAGAATTGTGTCTTCGCGAGGCCCGTTTCTTTAGTTTTGATCAAGTTTTAGGTCAGGTAAGTTAATGTTGATCAACATTTTCTTCATTCGAACAAATTAGAGCCGTATCTTAAAACTCTAAACTCGCTTTTTAGCTTTGATTTCATTGATCATTTCAATTCGCCGTCCGATTTCGTCGCTGTTTTTTGTTTAGTTTTCTTTGTAAAACCATATTCATCGCGTGTATTGTCAATTTATCAATGAAATAATTCAACCAAATTCAAAGCTAACCTTTGAACCGTTTAGAAATGAAATAGAAAACTTGTAAAATTAATGCTGTCGCTAAATCAACTGAATCAATCCCGGCCGGCGATGAAAACAAAATTTTCAACGCGTGGTCGCTTGTTGTTGTTCCTGTCGAGTTCTTCGTAAAGATTGCTTTTTTTTTACTGCGTTCATTGTCAACCCATCAATCAAAGTCGTACAAAAAAAGTCTAAGCTATTTTCTTAAACCTTTATAAAACTCTAAACGGATGTCTAATACCAACGCTTTCAACGCGACCAATAAAATTTTTTCAATGCGTGGTCTGTTGCTGTTGTTGTTTTCAATCCTTTCACTGTTATTTTTTTCAAACCACTAATCAACTGTGTTATAAAAGAATTGGTTCATGTTATTAGCCGTGCGTACACTGTATATCGAGTTATGGTGCACTTGGGAAGTTTGGGGAGCACTCAAGAAGCTAGAGTTGCTCTCGGCTATCACCTCGAGCAACTCTTACGCTTCTTTCGTGCTCTCCAAACTTCCCGCGTGCACCATAAGTCGATATACGCACGCTAAGCATGAACCAATTCTTAATTTTACCATAACTGCAGAAATTCTCGCGCGCTCATTGGCTAATATTCGCGGTCGAAAAATTCATTGAAACACGATGACGTAGTATGACGCCATCACGCGCGTTTGTTGAAAACTTTCAACAAGCATACTTCAATCGCTCAAACTGTTTACAGTCTTCGGTGTTGTTAGCTTTCACAAATAAGCAACAGATTGCATCCAAAAGGACTCCGTTAAGAAGGAAATCATCAAATTCGTTTTCAAGATGAATATGGATTCGGACTGAATTAATCTGTGAAGGGAAAACACTAAAGTTTGACGTGAAACTCGTTGAATGGGGTCGTTTATTTTTGCTGTGTTCTTCCGAGGCACCGCGAGTGGACTGAACTTTGTATTAATTCATTTGGTTTTCGGGAATTTCCGAATGGAATAAAGGCTAGTTGCTAAAATTCTGTTTCTTAATTTTGGTTTTGAGTTACTTTGCGTAGTTTGAATTTTGATTATGTAAGTTTCGAATCTTTTTCAGAAAATTATTTCAGGTTTGCTCAAACTTTTACTTTGTGAGAGCAAGTCTTCGCCATCTGGCTTTGTTTTGTTATGGTAAAAAAAGCATGACAATGTGATTTCGAAATTCGTGGTCGATTACAGGACGTACCACAACAAGCTCACGTCTATTTGTTAAATGACACAACTTTCAAAAATTCACAGGGTGGTATCCTTTAAGGTTTCACATACTTCTCAACAGCTTTCAGTCAATCAACCTATATATACAAAAACTAAAGAGAACAGGATAAAAAACAAAGCTATTTTACCTCTCACACGACTTTTAACCTGACTAGCTATCTTGGTGGTTATGGCAGGTGCAGGTTCATCTGGTGCAACAGCATAAACATTGTCATCTCGAGAAGCTATCTCACGAAGGTCGTCCATATTGGTGTCACTTTTTGGTTTTGTGGAAAAGGCAAAGACCTCCACGTCTTTGTCCTTCACTTGCTTAGCCGCACTTGCCAGAGGAATAGATTGTTGATCCTTTGACTGGTCGCCATCTGACACCACCAGCAAGAACTAGGATAGGGAATAAACATGGTACATATATTAAGTAATTTTGAAAAGGAGACGTAAGAATGAAAGTTTATCATAATATGATTTTATATATAGGTTAATATCAGTGATTTCGATTTATTTTAATTTATGAAACGCCACTGCTATAACTAGCTATATATAACAATTATTCCATGAGCCCGCGTTGGATATGAAGTGATAAAATAACCAACGAGCGCGTAGCGCGAGTTGGTTATAATCACTTCATATCCAACAAGGGCGAATGGAATAATTGTTTTAGTATATTCTCAAACCGGGTTTTGCCGGCGATTTTTATTTCCACAATTTTACAAAGCGTCTGGAAAGAGCATACAACTTCCGGTCACACGCGCCCCGACTCCCGCCATCACCTGATCATTACATAACAAAAAGCTGAATGAAAGTGACAGCTACGCAAACGACAAACTGTCGTCAACTTGTGGCGAAAACCAAGCTCGAATTATTTAACCGGTCAAATACAAGGTAAACAGACGATTTTGGAAGTTTTCAAGTGTGAAGGAAGTGTTCAAAGTTTAGAAAGATTTTCCTGATTCTCCGCCTCCGTAATGGTTATGAACTTGTACATTGCAGTTGAAGAAAACCTGCGGAAAGCTTCTACGCTCACTTTGTCGAACCTCGGTGCGGCTTGCGAACTGGTTTTGGACCAAAACTGTCCCTTCACTTTGAGCTTGCCGATCTTGCTGGCCATCGCACTCGTTTTCTTTCTCATCTTCCACAGAGACAGTAGTAGATGGGGAAGCTTCAGTGGCTCCGGCTGAGACAAAATCACTGAGAACGTGTGACATCTTCTTCTGCTGTTCTATGGATGGGCGATCGTTGTACGATTCTACTGCTTGGTCTGATCTGTGTCCCGTAACGGATTTTATGTGCCTAGTTTCACAGTTGTGGTCAGACAGAACTGTAACTGCTGTGGCCCTGAGGCAGTGGTTAGTAAGATGTGGCTCTATCCCAGCGCGGCTACTCATGTTTTTCAGCATGTTGTCCAGCGTGCTCGAGCCAACCGGCGTGTTGCAGTACCAGGCTTTGTCATCTGCTGGGCGGAATTTCTGACTTTGGTCGTCTCTTGGTTTTTGGAAAAGAGCCTCGGACATCGGGTTCAGGTGATCTAAATAGTTTTTGATTGTTTTCACTGGGCACCTCTGAGAACCAGCGACAGCAAAGATCTTCGCATCAGATTCGTCCTCGGAGTCTCCAAGGCCGCCTTGATGATTTTTTGTGCTGGGCAGTGAACCAGCCTGTCGTCTGTTTAACTCAAAATACTCGACACCTTGTGGCGTTTTTCTTAAGGACAGCATTCCAGGGGTCAACTGCCGCTGGTTTTCTCTTCCTCTACGTCCGAAGAAAAGAGTGAGATAAAACCATGCCGTTCTCTGCAGTTGGGCTGGATTTTGACTGTCGGCCGGCCCAAGCTCGCCGCTTTCAAAGAGCCTCTGAATTTGATCTTTTGACACTGCTTTTTTGTGGACAATTCCGGCTACTTTACCCGTCCTTCTGAGATCTTTCACAAAAGCATCCAAAACTTTATTGGCTCCGGTAAACACAGTGTCGGAGATGATAGAGAAAGGTTTGTTGTGTGGTGGCGAGCGAAGAAAGCGATCGATGGCGGCTCGAATGGACTTCATGGATGTGTTTTTGTAATACGTGCCGTCTTTCTTCCTTGCTGAAGTGTAAAAACATTTAAGGCATTCATTTAGCTCCTCTTTCGACATGTCTTCAATTGGTTTGGAAAATTTTGTGCCAACAGGACTTGACAGCCATTCTGTAAATAATAAGGTGAGAGTTTTTCTCGTTGTTACGCAGTTGTAAAATTACGAAAACATCGACAGTGAACGTAACAATTGTTGCTTGTTTTTGAGTAAAATTCACAGATACGTACCATTAAATATGTTCATTCCGAACTTTGTGGCTTTCTTCGTTTTTTCTGGGACAGCATTATCTAATATCTCTTGAATTTTTGTGGGAGACAGCTCCTGAAACCTGCCAGTGTCGGCCATTATAGAGGGCTGAAGTTAAAAACTTCGTGCGGAAAATTTTTAAACTTGGCGCACTCTTTTCCATATGACGTAAAACTCGGACTATTGGCTCATAGTCGGAGTTTTTTAGCCAATCAAAATGCTAGAAATGCAATAGTCGGAGCTGAGAATATACTAAGTACAGATAGTACAAGAAAAACCTGATACATTCCTAAAAGGATGTCTTTGTTTTATGGCAACGTTTGAGATAAGTTGTACTTCTTAGCTAAGTGGAAATAGTCATTGGAAAACATTTTCTTGTGCAACACCAGACAGGAGAAATTTGGCTTTATATTAGTTTGAAACAAAACATGATAAGTTCTTAACAGGATCATTGTGTATTATTGACTAAGTGCAACATCCAGGACGAGACCAAAGAGCTGGGATTGTGTAGAAATCTAAGTATTACAATGATATGTTTTATGTTTTGTGTGCAGGCCATCGAAATCATGGAAGTTGTATTGTCAAGCGAAATCGTATTGCATTGCTTTAAGTTATGTTACTGGAAGTGTTAAATTACCTTTAGCAAGTTTCTCAGTGATCTCTTTCGTTTCGACACGCTCCGCGTAAAATATAATACTGAAACTTTCCCATGAAAACAAAAACAAAGGCGTGGCAGAGTAGTGCCCGGTGGTGAAAGGTTAGAGATCTATCTGTTAATAAACAGTGTCAAATCTCACGCATTACCTTTGAGGCTTCAGGCCTCATTCCACTTTGCGCTGCAAACATTTCATTGGCTGTCTTTTGAAGACCAAGATCCAGTCGCGTTGTGTCCGTTTCCTGATAGGGGATTTGGGAAATGCGTCGTTTGACCTCATTCACATTGTTGTCCGAGCCTCTGAGGGTGTTAAATTTCAAAGCCAACTTTGGAACCTCTCCCACTGTTGCAACGGAAACGTGAGTACCTCTTGGCGATACCGTAAAGGCATCCACTACAGAGTTGACATCATCGAGGATAGATAACCATTTTGTAGGTGTCGTTTGTGGGGAGGATGCAATTAAAATTCCAACATCAGCAGGGGCAGCTAGATCTGTTTGGATTGTAAGAACAAACCATTCTCCTTTACCATAGGACGAATTATATATATCGTTTTGCAACGACTATTACTGACAGAGAGTAAAATGCATTCTTGTATACCAGTTAAGTTACAATAGAGGCTGCAACTTTTCTTAACATATTTATTGCAAATACTTGCCATACTTGCTCGAGTTTGACTTAGCATATTTCGAAGAGAGGGGTATTTCAAGGACTTGAAATAATACTCTCTTCCAAATATGGCAACTTTAACAATTGACTGAAAAAACAAACAAACAAACAATAATTCTGAGCGTGGGGACAAAATTGAAAATTGTAATGGGATATTTAGCTGTCAAAGTGGACGAAAACCTATGAATATGGAAAGCAAAACACTTCTGTGTTATGTAAACGAGCTAAAAAATTCGATCCGTTACCAAACGCTTCAAAACGAAGCTTCAGTGACTTTTTAATGAGCTACGATCGTCACAATATACTCAGGAAGGATTACTTAAGACATCTACCGTGAAGCGGCTCTTGTTCTTTTGGAAAAATGTGAATTAACACTCGTGGTATTATTTACAGATCAGATACTACTAAAAATATGGCTATTACCTACACAAATATGATGCAGTTGTAAGATAAGAGAAGGGACGTAAAACTGACCTGTTTCACGGCTGGGATCGTCAACATATCCGTTGATAGTATCAGCTATTCTTTTACCAGTGCTGGCTAACTGGTCATATGGAATGATGTAGACATTAGATGGCTTGGATGTGGTCTCCTCCAGATCTTTTTGATCGGCACCAGGCTCAATTCCCACAGAGTAGACATTGATGCCCTTGTTCTTAATACCTTGAGACGCTTTACTGAGAGGTGTCTGATCGGGGTCCTTAGTTTTTGTATCCAAAGATACCAAAACAAGGAACTGTGGAAGGCAACGTTTAAAACTTTTACAAACAATGCAACAAAAGCTGTTGTGATTATCGTTTAGTGTGACGGCTTCCGAATATTGTACGTAGTGGAGCAACCTGGTAGACTGCTACGGAGTTACCAGCCGTGGAGTAGCATCCCATCTGGTGGAAGTAGAAATACTCATAACCGGAGTTTGGCGCGGACAGCTAAGCCAGTTGAACTTAAAAAGTTAGGCTTGGGCGACAACAGATAGGAAGTTAATTGTATTAAATGGCGGTTATTGTTTTGTCTTTCAAGAGGGACACTGTGGAGATATGTATTGATATCATTACCTTTGGTACTCCAGGTCGTGAGCCAGCCTCTGTTGTAAATAGCTCTTTGTCGGCCACCTGCAAGGCTTTGTCTATTCTTGGTCTACCGGGCATTGGGGCTGCTGTGTCCACCAATCTCTTCACTTCATCCTTGTTTACTTGTGGCCCTTGCAAATCATTGAACTTGAAAACCATGGTGGAGTTGGCTCCGTAGGTGACAAGAGCCACGTGAACGCCACTCTCAGAAATGTCAAGTCCATCAATGACAGATGCGGTAAAGTTTGATATCCGCTCAATGTTGTCCGGTGTTGAGGCGTAGTCGAGAACAAAAGCAACATCTGCTCCAGTAGATGGTGCTAAAAGAAAATATGTTATGTTAAAATGGACTAATTTACTAAAGGTGTGACTATTACGCATACACAGAAGTGCAGCAGTTCTCAAAAAGCAGCCCTCTCCAGCTCTAGTATTCCTCTTATTCCTCCTCTCAACTGTTCAGGGGGCTAGGGACATATGCATACGGGCACCTTCGGACTGGGTGGAGGGCATCGGGGCTGTGACCTCGTTGGCCGAAAACAATTAAGGAATGAGTGGGCATTAAATGGGTGTATAAAAACGCCCACAAACTCAAACTCAAACTCGTAAGCGCGTTGTACGTTGTCTTCGTGGCACACGAGGAGAACATAAAAAATTCGCTCAAGAAATCTACCATTTCATCTGAACACCAGCTTGATATATACCAGCTCAGTTTTGTTGGTAGGTTTTATTCCAACTGCTGTTACCCGAATCCTGAGCGTTTTGCCCAGAACATTTCTACAATTTTTGAAACTGGGGAGGCTGCATCCGACCTCGACTCCCCGGCTCGTGCTGTTTGTTCTATTGTTCTTTCGGAGGATAGCAAGCCAATTATGTAAGACTGTGCGGAGCTACTTCCCGTTAATGCCTGATACGGTTAGCTAAAAGGGTAGCGATCTGCAAAGTGGGAAATTGTAAGCTCCAATTCAACATAGAAACACCAGGCCTTTCTTACAGTAGTCTCCCTCGCAGCCGTCTTGGTGCAAAGACTACAAAGGAAAAGGAATGTTGTTCGAATGTGAGCAGCCGTCTGTGAGACTAAAAACGGCTGCGAGGGAGACTATTCTTACAGTGCAACACAACCAACATTTGCCAGTCGAAAAAGTTTTTGATTAAATTTTTGACATTTTTTGACAGTTTTCTTCAAATTTATACGGGTTTCTTTTTAAATCGGCCTATCAAAACAGGAGAACCATCGAGGGCATATATTTTCAGTAATGCATTCCTCCGAGATGTACTTTTGTTCCCTGCATTAGGGTAACCAGCTCGAAATTCAATGGCTATTCTGGTTACCACGCACATATTTTCTTATTCTTTCCATAGCCATTTGCAACATTTATTTCTCTTCTTATATTTATTTTATAACAACGATGTAAATTAACTCTGTAAATAGTGCACCATTAAAAAAGTGAGTCGTGTTGAGAGATATTTAACTGCCAACTGAAATGCACTATTCACTCTCTTGGGAATTGTCGCATACCAGGATCCACCAGCATCCACGAGTCTGGCGCTGCTGAAACAACATGAAGTTATACGATTGTTATCTCAAGTATGTCTTACCACACTGAGGCCAGCCCTTTCTTCTCGTCCCAGACTGTTCTCTACCTGTAGCATCGACACACCAGCAATATTCCCATCCAGCCCCACACTGCACCTCTTCATAGCGTCCATCTGGTTTGCATTGCGGCACGAATGTGCCAATGTTAAAGTTCTCTATTGCTTGGCGATACTTTTCCAAGCACAAGCTTTTCGTTGGGTCTAGGGGAATAAACATTTAGAAGACAACGCCTCATCAAACAAGTTAAAAGCCCATTAGTTAAATGTATCTACAAATGCAGAAGTATCACAATTTTTGAGAGTTACGATGAAACTTGAAAATAGTTAAAGAGGTATTGTTTTGCTGTTCATGAATACCCTGATCTCATTTTAATTCCTTTGATAAGAGTTTTCCAAACGTGAAAACTAAAACAATACTATCAGTTTTCTTCAAGCCGAAGAGCTTCTTCTGGAATTTTTTCATTGGGCATACAAAGCAATCTAATCACTTCTTTGCAGTCTCTGTTTTTAAACGTTGTACTTACCATCATCTTTTGGTCTTGGAACAAGACAGTTAGGTGTGTCAGGGCGCGTTGTCTTGGTTCCTGAGATTTCGTTTCCATCCTTGTCCACACAGTAACAAACAGAGCCCTGACACTGAATGTTCTCAAAACTACCGTCCTCGGTGCATCGAGGAATGAAACTTCCAGGCGCTCTGTTTTGAAGAGCTCGGTCTCTTTGTTCTTGACATTTTGTTAGTCGATCACCTAGATAATGAAAATACAATTATAATCTTCAGAGAGGTTACGTTTCTAAAGAAACTATGGTGCTGCGTCGGTGGGAAGTATAACAATATAATTTGGTTTTATCAACTGGGTTGATAATGTGAATTGGCCACCGTAAAGAGATTCAAGAGCTGACGTTTCGAGCGTTAGCCCTTCGTCGGAGCGAATTATAATCTTCAGTTGACATCGTGCAGTAACTAAAGACACGAGTTACGACAGCAGGAAGAATCAGGGACGATTAGTTCAGTGAGGTACAAGGTATGATTTGTTTCTAGTATGACTGTTATTAGCTGTTATTAACCGAGACGACCCAACGTAGTGAGGTCTGTGACCTGGGTCAAGAATCTACCATACAGACCGACTTAGCTCGTTTCATTAGACCCTTTTTCGGCCAAACAAAGAAAAAACATAAATTCCCTTCCCGTAGCGGGTTGGTACTCGCTTACATTAAAAGAGCTACGTCACGATATTTTGAGTTATTTCTTCGAAACCATAAATTACCCTTAAAATTTAGGAAACCCAAAAATAATAGTTTGCTAAGGAAGAAAAGTACCAAAGGAGTGATACCAAACCAAACAGAAACAACGATAGCTGAGGATGGAGAATATTGTGCATGAACGTTGGCCAATGACGTCGCTCCTTTAATTTCCTCGCGAATTGCGATACGCTGAAAGTTTTTCTTAAGTTGGCCCATTCTCTTTATTTTTTCTCATTAAGCCTTTTAAGTCTTTTATTTAGCATAGACCGTGGTCAATATCGAATCTAGCCAATCAAACTCGTGCATCTGGTAGTTCCCAGTCCTTAAGAGAAAGCCAAATAATAATATAATTTACTGCCTGCATGGCGCTTACCGTTAAAATAATTGCTCCCTACGACTTACCTGGTGCCGGGCAGTGTTTCTTTCCACTGCCTCTCGTACCGGGTATTTCTTGTCCCTGGTTGTTGACACACCAACAGACGCCATTGGAAACGTAACACTGTAAGGGTTTGTAGTTGCCATCGCTGTCACAGTCAGGCGAGTACCGGCCGGGAAGAGTCGAGCCCGTGTAACCCTCTGAGTTCAAACGTTCCTGTAAGCATGGGGTTAGCCCAGCTTGGGAATGAAACATAGTTCAGGTAAAATAGATTTCATTTAATATATGAGACACTGTGATTTTCATTAGGATTCACCTTATTACCTTATAGCCTACTTATAAAGAGCATAATTTCCCTCAAACTAGAGGGGAACTCAGCAAGGTCATTTGTCAAAATCCATCAGGGAAAATATTGGCTACAAAATAAAAGGCCAATAATTGCTTCTAAGACATTATTTTGAGGTGCTGAGAAAATTTTATCTGCTCCACACTCTCGAGAGAAATATGTGTAAGTTTCATTTCTCAGTAAGGTCTCAGAAAATTTCCCTGACAAGAAGGCGGTTCATAACAAAATGGGCGTGGCCGTAGGTACACATTTAGCCCGTAAGTCGCTGTGCAGACTTTGGGAAAGGTGCAGAAATGACAATAAATCGTTCAAGAAAAATTTAAAGTTCTAGCTTTACCATTGGGAGGACAGCTTGGTTTTCCCTGCGTTCCTGTTCGTGGGATTTCTAGGTTGTTATAATAGACACACCAACACGTCCCTGTGGCCGCCGAACACTGTATGTCATCGTAGCTACCGTCCGGTTTGCACTGTGGCACATCTCTGTTAATTTTGATGTCCTTTATACGGAAGTTAAGTGCGTTATCTCTTCTCTCTTGGCACTCGGTGGGACGCCTGCTTAGAGCTGCAATATGGTTAAGTATGTCATTATTGAAACGCGTAGTTTGATAATTACCAGAAGTTATTTATTTATTTTTTATTTTTGTTATTTATTTTAAATCGAGTGTCCATTTGATTTAAAATGTGTAGATATTGGTTCCGTAATACTGCATTGTCAAGCTTCAATCTATGAAATACTTTCACATGAATACACACCTTTCAAAATAATCGTGGAAAAAATAATCGTGCGTCATATCACATTAAGGACGTTCGCGCAAAAATTTTCTACCATTAATTTTTTTTCTGAATCTCTCATCACTGTAGGAAAATGAGTAACTGATGTCAGAAAGGCAAAACAAAAAAAAAAGGGTTCACCGACTTCGTTTTGGAGATAACATGCCCAGAAGAACACCCTAAATCTGAAAACTCGCGCTTCGTTAGCGGATTAGGCTACAGTGTCTGTAAGCACAAAAATATTGCAAATGAATCTTTGAAATGAACGTATCTCTGTCAAATGTTGTTTAAATGGGCCCATAAAGTGAATTTATTCAATTGGTGTGGTTCATTTAGAGACCACATTCCCACTCGCTTAACAGCCGCAAGATGGCGGGATTCGATGTCCTGTTGGCAGAAAACTTCAAAATTTTTAAGCTTCCCACATTGATTTTTTGTCCATTTATTGACAATCTGCCGGGAATTGTAAATAAAATCAGTTCATGGAAAAAACAGTAGGGGTCACCAACCATTTAAGAGAGCAAACTACCAGCAAAGTTACGAAACCGCTTCTGGCTCTTTTTTTTCCACAGCGCGCGCGGTCGATGGATGACGTGACGTGGCGCGTGACGAATTCCTTGCGCAGTAACGATGCGCACAAACAGTTAGCGCGAACGGCCTTAATTCAATTAACTGGTGAATTGAAATTGTAAAATACTAACACTTCTTTCACAAACTTATCCGCCTATAAAAACTGCGAACACTTTAGCCGTTGAGTATACCTTCATCAGAACAGTTTGGAGAACTGTTATACACCGTAGTGTTGGTATAAGCATTTCCATTCTTGTCAGCACACCAGCACTGTAATCCCAAAGCATAGCTACATTGTACTTTCTTATAATTCCCTTCGCTGTCGCAATCTGGGAACGGAAGATCTACTACTCCAGATAGAAGCAACCTTTCCCTGTCATAGTAACAATTCTTGGGCTCTACTGCAATAAAATAGATTAGATAAATAAAATGGGTTACATACGGTAATTAAGTTCTAAATGAGTAGGGGCTGGGAATGGAAACAAAAAATGAAACAAAAAATTTAGCCCGTCACCGGGAGGAGCATTCGAACATTAGTTGGTTTACCTATCAATGTTAGCCATTTGTACCCAGTCCTCTTCTCGTTTTGAACATGGCTAATTGTCACTATCACTGTTACGTTGCACTATGCAAACGTACTGTAACATTTACTACGCTCTCAATAAATGTATAGTCTATGAATTGCGATGTAAGCCTTAATGGTTTAACGGCACCTAAAGCATTCTACAGCTGAGTTGTTTTGAATGAGTGGGAAACTAAGCTCGTCCAATTTGAGTGTCGATGAAACTGTGACAATGGCTCTTCTACTCAGGTTGCTGGCGCATAAGTCACCCACAACGCTCATTTTACGACGACCCTAACCCTAAAGGTGGCAGTATTCAAAGTAAAGATATACAAATTCTAAGGGATGCACCATTAGAAATGTGAAGGGGAGTCCAAAAACAAACAAAGAAAACCCTGCAAATCAGAAAAAATCCTCATTGCAGAGGAAGCCAAAAAAAATAAAATAAAAACGACATAGATTGAAAGAAAAAAATCGCGCACTCCTGCTGGTTGTAAAAACTATAACGTACATTTCCAAAAAGGCCCCTTCCTTCGCGTTTCGCGATTGTCTATAAAATTGAGGATCGCAATTTCCAAGTGGTTTAATATTACATTCTTTTGTAGACTCTTGGTAAGGTCACGGTGAAATCAGAACACCTTGTCGTTGAACACTGCTGTTAATGGTATTAATTCTACTTTCGCTTGGTACTCTGTGTGTTGCAAATAACATTAAACACAAACCTTTATCGGGGCAGCTGACCCTTCCCTTGTTCCTCGTTCCAGGTATTTCTCGACCAAGAGAGTCTACACACCAGCAGTAGCCAGTTGCAGAGTAGCACTGCATTCTGTTGTACTTCCCGCTGTCGTCGCATTCTGGAGCAAAGCGACCAGGTGGTGTATTTCCTAATGGTCCTAATGCTGTTCCTCGTTCTTTTTGGCACTTGGTTAAATCAGCTTTACATTCAAAACAAAAATCCAGAGTTCAGAGTTATTATACCTTTAAAATGAGATATTGTCTAGAATATGTTTGCAGTAGTTAGGAAAGTTTTATCTTTGTTTTTGTTTGATTGCTCCTATTCCCAAGCTTTGAACTGTTCTTTATAGCCAGTGTGTCTTCTGGTGGATTACCAAAATTTATGTTCTTACAGGTAGAAGTATAATCAAAGCCAGCGACTGTTACGTGCATCGTTTTAACTTTCCATTAACTGTCTGTCTGTAGCATTAGTAGTTGTAAAAGTAGTCCAGTAATGAAATATGTCTTCTTTGTAGCTTTGATGTGCAAACACTGCACGCCCTCCCTGGAAACCAGCCTAGCGTTGTTGGGACTAGCGTGTTTCTCTTTCATATAAATGATATATTACCTATACGCCTTCCTTCCTACCTACCAACATACATATCTACCTACTACCTACCTCGTACGAGGCGCAGCTGCTGCTTCTGTTGCTGCTGCCTGCTGCTACTACTACCGCTACTGCTACTGCTGCTGTTACTGCAACTATTACTTTTTTCTTGTGGTGGTATTGCTTAGCAACCCAACACTCGTCAGAACGGCGAGCAAACGGTAGAAAATCAAATCATTTCAAATAACTTTACGTGAAATAACGCCAAATACTCACCCATCAATCCACAGCTTGGTACACCAGGCGTTCTTGTGCCTCGCTTCTCAATTCCCTTTCTATCAACACACCAACACTCACCCATGGCCGGGTGGCACTGAACAACCCTGTATCTACCATCAGGCTGACAGGATGGTACAAACTTTCCAGGGGCTTGCATTCCTTTCCATCCAAGAGCTGTCTGACGCTCCTTTTGGCACATCGTTAGACCGGCTGCGGAGGTATAAATGATTGTTTAGAAAACGCGGTTTGAAACTGCGGAAGAGTTGGACAAGTAAATTATAAGCTTACCCATGGGGCCACATCTCGGCGTTCCTGATGTTCTTGTCCTAGGTATCTCTCGTCCATATTTGTCAACACACCAGCAGAATGAAGTACCTCGATGACACTGCACTGGACTGTACCCTCCATTGACATCGCATCTCACCATGGACCACCAAGGACCACTTGGTCTTAAGAATTGGCTTGGTATCTTCATTGAAACTACTGGCTGAAGTTTTTTCATTTGGCGCTCTTTCTGACATGTAGTCTTCACACCTAGTAAATGTATCAGAACACTTGTAAATTGTGCCTGATGCTCTTAATGTACTGACTTGAAGAAAACGAATTACTAAATTAAATCCATCAGGCGAATGATAATATCTGGGTACGCATAACATTACTCTCACATTTCTATTTGTAAGCGTAAGCGCCACTCTCTATTTTTGTTACCGAACGTAAAACGTCCCAGTCAAATACTAACATAATCTAACAAGACCAACTAAATACCTGGTGTGGATGGATCTGGACACCTCGATTGCGGACTTCCGTAAGTCTTGGTTCCATAAAGCTCATTTCCGTACTGATCAACACACCAACAGATGCCGTTCTCACACTGTATAGGTTTGTATTTTCCATTCTCAGTACATTCAGGCTGAAATTGGCCAGGTCTACCAGACGCACGGAGTCTTTCACGTTGACACTCAGTTAAATTGGCTGGGCAAAGTCAATAAAATGATACATGAAATAATATGATACTTGAATATCATTTAATGACAAAGTTATATTTCCACCTGTTTCGTTTTTCAACCATGCTGATTACTTGCATCTTGCATAGTATAATGTTGGGTAATGCTGTTATATGGATATTTGCTTATTATTTGAAAGAGATTACATTTAATGACATTCAGGAGTTTTCCTACGTACGATCAGAGACACCAACAGAGAAAATAAGACCTTGACCCTTACTGAGTTATTTACTGTGATACATATTTTCTAAATCCTTTACAAACCTGTGTCAACACAGCTAAGTTTGTCAGTGGAGCGTGTCCTAGGAATAGGGTTGCCATTCTGATCCACACACCAGCAATAATCGCCAGATGGCGCGCACTGCACAAGTTTAAATTCACCATCATTTGTACACTGTGGCACAAACACACCAGGTGGGGCTGTTCCACTCCAAGCCAGAGCTGCAAGCCTTTCTTTCTGACATCTCTTTAGTCCAGCTGTTAATTGTAAAAAGAAAAAGGTGAAAGGATTTTATGCAACATGATAGACGTTTGTTGTTAGTTATTGACTTGTTTCCTGACTCTTCGTTTCTCCGTCCTTAGTATGATTGAGAAAATTACCGCATTATGAGAAGGAAAAAGAAAGCCGATCTGGAAAAGCATGATAATGTCACGTGATGTTGTGTTGATGTTGGTAATCGTATGAATGCAAGTTCAATTGAAAACTACCGGTAAGTATTCGAAAGTAATAGAAAATTGCGAACATTTGTGCGTGAAATCGATAACAGTACCTTCACAATTTAATTTGCCTTCCTGGTATAACAAGAAAAGGAATGAGCAACAAAAACCATTCGTAAACCGGAAAGCATATCAAATTACAAACTTAGCATGTTTAATAGAAAGTCTCTCAGCAACTTTACTAAGGAAAATCTAACCATCGGGTCCACAGTAAGGTAATCGTCTGGTCTTGGTCCTTGGTAACTCGTTGCCATATCTATCCACACACCAACATTCGCCAAGCGGTCCACACTGAACTTTTCGGTAACCACCATATCTATCACATAGTGGCACGAAGCGGGTAAACTGGAATCGAGTCTGCTGGAGCTGTGCACCTTCACTGCTTTCCATTTCACACACAGTTTTCTTTTTGTCTGCGGCGAGAGGACATAAAAAGAGTTCTGGTTGTTATGATTCAACAGAAGTTATGGACTAGTCATTAAATATTATAATCTAATCAGACTGAAAAGTATTGTAAGCAGTTTATAAAATACAACCATTGGACCTAATATCTACCTATATCAGTGCAGGTCGGCTTTCCTCTTATTCTGGTTCCCCAGATTTCACTTCCTTCGCGGTCAACACACCAGCAGTAACCAGTTGATTTTTGACACTGCACTGTTTTAAAACTGCCATCTTGATTGCACTCAGGGGAGAAAACGATTGCGAAATCCGCAGACCAAGCACTAGCTTGTACTTGGTCCTTGATGCAAGCACTGACATCGTCTAAAAGACAAAAAGATATTTTCCTAATAAACGCCAAAGTTTATCTTGTGCCTAGGTATACAAATATTCTTATGCTAGGCAGACGGCGATAGATGTTCACTGGTTGTTGGATTTATGAATGTTTTATGAGCTGGAAAATAGAACAGCAGTTGAAAGCTACGTAGGGTGTGCAATCACAGCATGAAAAGATAACTTTACTGCAGTGAAAAGCCCACGAAAAGTCGGGGTAAATATCTACTTTACGAAGCTTTACGCCACCTTTACCTTTTTCAAAAGCTGACCCATTACATCAGCTTTACACTCACAGTTTAAACAAAGTTTACGTTGCCGTAAAGTTTCTTAAATGTCATCTTTACGCCAAGTTTACATCAACTTTACACACGGTAGCGTAAATGCAGGTTTGCAATCCTTACTGGGCTTTACTGTATAGCGCAAAGTTAAATAAGCAACTTTACGAAGATCTTAGCCAGCTTTAATTTCCCGTAAATCTCGTTTTTAGTGCTGTGAAATAGGGTAAAAACTGTTTGATGTAGACCAAAAACAAAACAAAACTGTAGAGTTTAGAATAGACTTTATGCATCAGTAATAGATGCTGACGATTGCTCAATGGCGCAATCAACTTATCAAATTTCATTGTAGAAAACTGAGTTATGCAACGATGTACAGGACTCATCTGACTGAAGTAAACTAAGAACTGTGGTTTAGAAAGTAAAATAGAGTTTACCTGGTAAGTTGGAGCAGTCTGGTTTTCCACGAACTTTCGTACCACCATACACATGTCCGTCCTTGTCACTGCACCAACAGAATCCAGACGAGGCATGACACTGCACTTGTTCATATTTACCGTCAGTCGTGCATTCAGGAACAAACAGTCCGGGCACTGCAATATCACTCCAGCCCAGGGCGAACTGGCGTTCACGAAGACAACGAGGTAACTTGCCTAATATAGAGAGGTAAAGTTTCATAACAGAAACTACTCCTGCAGATGTTAAACGGCGCACGTTCTCAAAACCACCGCCATTCTGCGATCTAATTCAGTTTGAGTAAATTGATTATAGCCCTTATAAGACTTTTTTCCAAGCTGTCAATTATCTCGTAAACGTGTGCGGTCGGGAATTGATATCCTTATGTTATATAAGGCGAGATTGCTGTCATCATTTTGTTAGCAAACGGGACTTTGAGCACGATGCTCAACGAGTTTGCCAAGCAGAAAGGTCTTTGAAGAGTCCCTTAGCAGGGACGAAACGACAAGCGCTGCATCAGACTAGCCACGAACAATTATTTTTAATAATAAAACAGCATTTATCATAATAAATAACCTACCGTCTGCGTAGCAAAGTGGTGGCCTTCCTCTTTTGCGCGTTCCTCGTATTTCTCGCCCGTTCTTATCTACGCACCAGCAGTACCCAGTTGAACCATGGCACTGAAGACTTCTGTACTCCCCAGTGCGATGACACTCTGGGAGGAAGCGACCAGGAGGAGGTATGCGGTCGAGTCCGTAGGCCTCAAGGCGATCTCTCAAACAAGGCGTCAGACCGGCTGGCAGGTTAAAGATGCATTAAATAATTGTTGTAAGGGAATGATTACATTTTTTCCGTGCTACAGCCCAAAAAGCTTTAAACTACACAGTCGGTTTAAGTGCATCTTTTGCACAGTAACACAATCACAAATGGTTATAGTTTGCGTGGATGGCTTGTTCGTACATGTCCTTTCTTCTTATTTTAAGAAAATACTATTTCTTCGATTAATGACAAAATAACAACAACTTATTATTTACCAGTATGATCACAGAGGGGCCTGCCCCTTTTCCTTGTTCCTCGCCACTCCTTGCCGTTCTGGTCAACACACCAACAGTATCCAGTTGAAGGATGGCACTGAACATTTTCATATGACTTGTCCTTTGAGCATGTTGGGACGTAACTGCCAAATGGGCGATCAGCTTGGGTGAGATCCATTCTTTTCCTCTGGCACAGAGTCAACTTAGAATCTACGGCAAACGCAGAATAATGTTAATATGAGATGAAGTAAACACTTCTGGTTTCTTACAACCAGGCTACTCACCTGTATCACTGCAGTCGGGTGTTCCACCTGTCTGCCTTGTACCAAGAAGCTCATTGCCGTACTTGTCCACGCACCAACATTGTCCTAAGTCAGCATGACACTGTACTGGATCGTAACCTCCGTCCTTGTCACACTTGGGAATGTATTCGCCATTTGAAGACAGTACATTCAACGCTAAAGATCGTGCTCTGTCCAACAGGCAGCGAGTTGGTTTGCTTTCATCTACAACTCCAAATCCTTTTTCTGTGAACGAACATATTAGAAAGCACCAAAAGGGTATTACATAAATTACATAAGCAAAATCCATACAATTAGGCCCTCTTGTATCTGTAAAACCCCTCGCAGACCCGCTCACTAAAACCTCTGTGCGAGTGTCCTACGTTTCCACGAACCCACAAGCAGTAGACTCAATTGTCCAGATAAAACAGTCTCAAAGAGGCGTATTGTGAGATTCAGAAAACAACTGATGCCACGAACGTGGCGAACTAGGGATTGCGCAGCCTTGCGTCGATGAATAATTTCTAAATCACTAAGTAATAGTGTTATATATTTGACGATATGGTCATAGTAGTATTAGCTATGGCACCTCCAACAAAATATAGGTTAGGGTAATACAAAGTGGAAAGCCTATTAATCTTGGTAGGCTGAAAACCCATACAACAGTTGCGGTATCAAGAACGTTAAATTATTGCATGCCTTTTCAGGGATAGTCCGATAACGAAACCTGCTCGTCAATGAAGCCAATAAATACATATTCCACACTTTATACCTGGGCAATCCTCAGGCTTTCCATTTTCCTTTCGCGTGCCAGGCACTTCTTTTCCGTTTTCATCTACACACCAGCATGGGCCTTCTGAGCGTAGGCACTGGACAGGAATGTATGAACCGTCAGGGTCACAATCAGGCACAAAAACGCCGTCCTTTGGTTTGTTGTCCCAACCTAGAGCGAGGCGCCTTTCTTTTTGGCACATGGTCACAGGAGCTGAAATACAGAAATTGAGAGTGTGTATTAGCCTGCGAACAGGCTCTCCAGTTGGGAAAATTTAAGGAAAATTTCGGCGAGCGAAGGAAACTATGTTCGGCTGGCTGGGAACATGTTCGCAAACTAGTGTGTATCAATTGAACAGTTTTGTTTATTACAGTTGAAGATATCAAAAACATTAAATAACTGCTTGCCAACTTAGTAGTAGATAAAGTGTGTGTTCGAGCCCAGTGGTGATTATCCTGCTTTTAATACCAATAAGCAACAAGTAATCTACTTCCTCTGAGATGCGATGTCGTTTATAGGGTTACCACTATCATGAATTCTGCGGTATCCTGAGTTATACTTGCGCAACCCTCCCTTTCAGGTGGGATTATTTTAGACGTTGGTTTATTGCTGGTTTGCAACTGACGTCACGGCGACCATGTTGGTGGTCAAGAACAATAGCCTTTCACTCCGCTGGGAGCTAAGTTTTATTTTTATGGGGAAAGAGAAATATAAAAGGCGCAATGAATAATTGTAGTAGCAATAGTATTTGACTTCACAACAAACGGCGCATTGAATTCGTTTGCACGATCTTTAAAATAAGTAAATTGGTACCCCTATTTAAAAGAAACCCAATTTCATTCAACGAAAGTGGAAAAATGATTCTTTGAGTAAACAAATACAATTTCGTACATCAGTAATAAACATCAATGCCACAGGGTGACAGAGTTGTACTAGATCATTGAACTCAGACCAACAATGGATAACCTTAGATATCATTGGTTAGCCTTACCTAAACTAGCTAGAGGGCAGCAAGTTTTGCCTCTTCTGCGATAAAAAGTTTACCCACCTGTTTCTGGGACACACGATGCCTTCCCCGTAACCCGGGTTCCTATCAGCTCTTTCCCATCGCTGTCCACACACCAACATGTTTCGTTTCGAACTCCAAACACCAGACACTGCATTTCTTCGTATGTCCCATCTCGCTTGCAGCGTGGTTTAAAACGTGCCTTTATGGCCTGGTTGGTGTATCCTAAAGACCTCCGCAGTTCCTTTAGGCAGGGTGACAGGTTCGCTGAAGATAAAATTACCTTTTACTCATGGTATCCATAGAAATAAACGAGTAAGTGGGTAGGCGATCGCGAACGAGTGTGCGACAATTTAAGCGCGCTTTCTTTATGTGAAGAGTAATCCTACAATCCGAAACTTCTTCAACTCGACAAAAAACGAAATAGCACGAGCAATCGATGCTATGATGACTTAAAAATAATAACCCTTTTTCTCGCAGTTTGTTCTAAAGGAAAAAGTAACCATTTTCTTGGCGTTTTATTCTCTACCTTTTAAATATACCTGCAGCTATTTTACGCACTTAACAATACGCTCTTTTATATCAGTTAACCATTTATAAACTTGGCGTACTCTTAACGGTAAAATTTAATTTTCGTGCCGTTAATAAACGTTTCTATACGTTTTCCCTTGTCGTAAAACCCTGGCAGAAGTTTAAACTGCTACGAAACATTTTTCATTTAAACACAACTTTAAGAAAGGCAGAAGAAAAACCATACCTGGTGCATCACAGTATTGCTTGTTTCCTCTAATACGTGTTCCTGGCTCCTCGTCACCCATCTTGTTTACACACCAGCATTCTCCAACTGAGCTGTCACACTGCATTCGTTCATATCCGCCAGCTGGGTTGCAACTTGGAACGAAGGTTTTTCCATTTCCATTCTGGCTCCTAACAGCGTTTGCTAGCTGTTGTTCTTTGACGCATTTAGTTGGACCTGTACATAAATCAATGCCAATTTTTAGTGGTATTTCCACAAAAAGTCTCTTCATGCACTGTTCCAGATTGAATCTGACTTTTTTAGTAGAAATCCTGGTTCTTGCGGAGGGAGGAAGTCCGGAGATTCTTGGTCCGAACTCTTGGATCACGAACGAGAACCGAAAACAAACTTACCTATGGAACCCGAACGCGGGTCACATTGGTGGAAAGGATATATGATAGGAACAGCATAGCATCCGTGATATGAGTTAATTATTCACGATTGAAGTCGATGGACCATTTCACGATTTCCAGCGCCATTTTGGCCGTAGGGAAATGCAGTTAAAATTAAAGTAAATGCATGGGTTTTTAACTGGCGACTTTGAACCCGGTAGCTCCGCTCAATTATTTATCTGAGTAATGTCAACAACATAATTATTCATGCTTGCACTAACAGGAAAATGTTAACATAATATACACGTGAAGGGGGAGGATTTTTTATTCGATTCCATGTGCATGGAGAGTACCTACCCTTCTTTAAACAGTTTGGACTTCCTCTTGTCGTTGTGGTCCAAATCATAAATCCATCCTTCGTAACGCACCAACACTGTCCAGTGCTTCCTAAACATTGGGCTTTTCTGAAGCTTCCATCTTGCTCACATTCAGGAATGAATACACCAGGTGGAACAGGGAACCCAGGTAAGCCGAGTATGCGGCTTCTCCATCGCTGACACGTACTCAATTTAGCTAAGTGGAGATAAAGAAGTTACACAACAATTGATTTTGCAACGTTATTCAACACTGCACTACCTTGTTCTGCACAGCGATGCAGTGCAGTGATACTTTCTATGCAAGTCAGTAGTACAATTCTTGTGCCTAGCCTCCTTAAGTTAATAATCACCCAGGATTAAGAATCTTTTTATACAATCAGGTAATTTATGTGAAGTTATTCAGCCACTATTCTTGTTATCTAACCTTATTAATTAAGTAACTTTAATTTTTATTAATGTAACTTAAACTTTCCGAGGATGATGATATCAGCGACACTTCATTAACTGTCGACAATCACTAAATAAATTTGTTTTCTTTTTTATACCTGGCGCTTTGGAGCAATCAACCCTTGAAATCTTCAACTTTAATGTTCCTGGCAGCTCGTATCCATGACCATCCACGCACCAGCAGTGAGTGGTATTACACTGCGCGGGCTCGTATCGGCCGTCATCGCTACAGGCTGGTTCATAGGGTCTGTCAGCAGGACCTTTCCAACCGAGGTACCGTTGACGTTCTTTCTGACAGGGCGATCTGGTCACTGTTCATCAAAAGAGATGCCAGAAAAAAGTGAATACTAAAACAGGAAAGAGCAACTGCTGTTTATCGCGGTCTACTTAACAATTCCACTGTGAGATCGAGGTATCTATTCGCTTAGAGTTGGTGAGAGGCCAAACCAACAGTCAAAGACAGGGAAACCAAAAGCAACCAGTTTAATTGTTGCAGCATAACTCAGTTGTTTTTTTCTTTAAACATAGAGCATCGATAAAAAAGTAAAATATATATGGTTTTGTTGTTTTACGTTTCATTCTCAATGTCTCGCGAGCTTCGGATCGATAGTAGGTACCTACGAAGCAAATCCACGTCACTTTTCACCACAATTTCTTAAGCCTTACACAGCCGATAGGGCACATAGAGCGCCATGCTATTGCGGATTTCGTCCATGTACTAACAATAGTTGTCATGCATAGTTTGAAGTCTTTAGAGCTTTCCTTTGCGTTTTCATGAACGTTTTCACGGTTTTCGCGCTAGGAATTTTTGGTGAAAGAGCCAGTAGCGATCTTTTTCAGTACGATTGTTTAGATTAAAATGTTTAAGTCGTCGATAGCAAAGGCATGACAATTTACCTGAAGGTCTACATACAGCGCGTCCTCTGATACGAGTTCTTGGGACCTCATTTCCTCCTGCATCTACACACCAGCAGAATCTTGATGATTCATGACACTGTGTGCTTTTATACTCTCCGTTTGTATCGCACTCGGGTACAAATACTCCAGGAGCTGGTCTTCCCCTCCATCCTATATTCCGTTGTCGTTCCTTTTGGCACTTTGTCAATCCAGCTAAAACGCACACGACATTACTTAATGTTTCTTTTCATCTTTCCTTCTTTATTCGCCTTCAAAATACTTAACTACAATTCGAAATGTGCATTTACAACAGAACCAATACCAAATCCTGAATTCTTTTAAATGATTCTATGAATTAGTGGTACTCAAACCGTGTTTATTCAACACCTAAAGAGTTCAACATTGAGTATGAGAAGGACTTTCAGATCTCCCACTGATTGTACCGCATTCCACTTGTCAGCAAAAATGAGTAGCGCGGGCTCTGGAAACATTGTATCGAAATTCCAAAGTCTTACCACAGGTAGCAGAGGAGTTATGCTTGAAACATCAATAAGAGAAACGTCTTATCTTCGTTCTTGTATTTATTCTCTTAGTTAAAACCTCATTTGCGAACCAAATATACGTATTCATTTGCGATCGATCGTTTGGAACCGCCATCATTCTGAATAGTGTCGACCGCTGTGCATTCAGTTGGACGAACTGTGGGCGCCAAAGACGCCACAGCAGTAAGAATAAGAAGAGAGACAAGGGATGAAACAGATTTCGGTCGAATTTTCGTCCCCCATTCACTCGCTACATATTCAACAAACGAGTCCCAGTTTTTGGACTAGGCATAGTATTTACGTCATCTTTAAGCTACCTAAGCCATTACGATGAAAGGATTCATGAAACAAGCCTTTGGCGATCGCTCATTTCGTGTTGACAGTTGGCTTTTCGCACGATGTGCACCACAAGATACTGGTGGCGGAAGTACGTATTATGAGGTGTCATGCGCTTGACCGAGAGCCAACAAAAACAACAATTTATTTCAGTATTCCCATATATGATATATGAATGAGACTTCCGCCACCAGTACGTCGCGGTTCACATTCGACGAGTCACGTGGTACTATGTTTCATCCCTTGTCATTTTTCTTCTCGGCACTTCGTGCCTCGTTCGGATACGCTTTCAGAAGCTTCGCTTTCCGAAAATCATTCGTTGGACTTCGTCCAACTGAATGCACAGCGGTCGACACTATTCAGAATGATGGCGGTTCCAAACGATCGATTGCAAATGAATACGTATATTTGGTTCGCAAATGAGGTTTTAACTAAGGGAATAAATACAAGAACGAAGGTAAGACGTTTCTTTTGTTGATGTTTCAAGCATAACTCCTCTGCTCCCTGTGGTCTTACGCGTACTCGATCACGTATTCGTACTGGTATTTAAGGATCCCTATTAACAATCACAACAATGTACCTGTTGCATCACATTTGGGCCTCCCTTTGCTATCGGCATCTCTAGTCCTTGGAATTTCTCTTCCCAATCTATCTACACACCAGCAGCTGTCAATTGCTTGATTGCACTGCCCTGGGATGAACCCGCCATCTTTGTCACAAGCTGGTACCCATGCATTGGCAGCTTCGGCATCGTTTTGACACTTCGTCTTACCAGCTGGTAAAAAGTCAATGAAACACGATTTGTAGTCAACATAAAAATTAACAAAAATAGTATTTACAAAATGTCTCTCTCTGTGAATTTACAAAATATTTCTTCTTCCTTAACTAAAGATCCTCGAGGCTTCAACGACAAGCAACAAGCAGGTCATCAAGTACACGAATGAAACGATTCCACTAATACCAAGTGAATTTACTGTGATCATTTGTCAACACTTTATTAGCCATGTCATTGGGGACACCAAACTCACGGGTAGACTTTTATAGCGGAGCCGCAAAGCGGAGCCCCATAACCATAAGAGAAGGACAATCGTGCATGCATAGCAATAGGAAAACCATGCATTCAAGTTTTTACAATAACTGCAGAAATTCTCGCGCGCTCATTGGCTAACGTTCGCGGTATAAATATTCATCGAAACACAAAAGAGAGAAAGCCTGGGTTCCAGGTTGCACGCGCGTTGAAAACTTTCAAAAAAAAGATTCAATCGCTTAAACTGTTTACAGTCTTTGGTGCTGTTAGTTCTCAGAAATAAGCAACAAATTGCATCCAAAGTGACTCCTTTAAAGGGGAGATCATCAAGTTCGTTGTCAAGATGAATATGGTTCGGGATTGAATTAACCTATCAAGGGAAAACTCCAAAGTTGATAACGTTTGACGTGAAACTTGTTGAAGAGATGTTTATTTTTGCCCTGTTCTGTCGTGGCACCACGAGTGGACTGAACTTTGTATTAATTCATCTGGTTTTCGAGAATTTCCGAATGGAATAAAGGTTAGTCGTTAAAATTCTGTTTCTGTATTTTGGTTTTGCGTTACTTTGCGAAATTTGAAGTTATTGATTCTGTAGGTTTCGAATCGTTTTGAGAATTTCAATTCAGGTTCGCTCGCACTTTTCGTGGAAGTGAGTCTTCGCTTAATCATTTTGGCTTTGTTTTGTTATGGCCGCGGCGGCCTCGTGAGCCAACACCAAATTTGACAATGTGATGAAGAAATTTCGTGGTCGATTACAGGACATACTACAACACGCTCACGTCTATTTGTATATTTCATGGTCGACATGGCCAGTGACATGGATCGCGGGCGCCTGCGCCCTACAACGACCACGAAGACGAAGTCGCACAAAATGGCGGCCATTGGGGTAGCCATGCCTTGTCAATACCTTGTCAGCCTTACCAGCTTACATCTTTGGTATTGGACATCCATGTTATGGTCAATTGACAGCTGTCAAATCGAGGTATCCGCTGACTAGTATCACATGACCAGATCGCGGGCTCAGATTTAGAACTCATCGAGGTAACGTGTTTTTTAAGTTGACCGCTGGCCAGGTATTTGCTTTCCCTTGATTGCGGGCTCAGGTCCAATTTTTTTTCTTCGGGCAGCATTTTTTAATTTTTTATGGTCATCCTCAGAGGAAATTTTGCAATTGCTAAATCTATATATTAGGTAAAAACTGTGACACTGAAATGGAAGATACAAAAACACGAGTAACCAGTCAATTTGTTATAAAACTGGAGTTTCCTTCCGAAGCTAATCCTTTTTAGCACAACCAACTGTTAAAATTAGTGAAAGTAAACAAGAGATCCACAAAATGAACTGAAAGTGAAGCTGTTGCTGAAATCCAAGCTGTCATCCCATTAAGATAAATGTAGGTTTCATAAAGACAAACCTTGAGTTGTACAAGAACGTCTTCCGTTTGCTCTTGTTCCAACTAGCTCATTTCCATTTTTGTCAACACACCAGCATTGACTAGTTGATTTATCACATTGCTCGGGGACATAGCTACCATCTGGTCGACATTCTGGCGTAAAAACCGCAGATGTTTTGCCATTTATTTGCCAGCCACGAGCACGCAACAAGTCAGTCTCACATCGCGTCAAATTACTGGCATCTAAATCAGAAAATGAAAGCAATTATTTCAATTTTGCACCAATTATGCTCAAGTTTAGATTCCTCGGTTAATGCTTATAAGTATTCGTTCTACCCCTGCACAATCCCAGAATGGAATAGGTTTCCCCTACCGGTCGTCCATGCAACTTCTATTGCCCACTTCAAGACTCTCGTTTTGCCTTAGCGACTTCTGTGTTATTGTTAATAGTTAATTATTCATGTTTGTAGTATGTTGCTGTAAATAGCTGCCGCTGCCCATTGCTGGATTAGTGTTAACTATAGGCAATTACCCTAATTAAAGATTAAAGATTAGACATAATAACACAATCCAAGGTTGATTGTAATTGTTGTCATGATCATTAGCACAGTTTTATTACCTTTATCACATGTTGGTTTCCCACGGGTGCGACTGCGGGGAATTTCCCTTCCGGCCTCATCAACGCACCAGCAGTATCCAGTAGAGGGATGACATTGTCTTTGGTTAAAACCACCGTCAGGATTGCATTGTGGAACATACACGCCGACACTGACCGCGGTTAGCGCTCCTAGAGCTTGTTTGCGCGCCCGTGCACAAGGAGCGCGGCCAACTAGGTACGGATATATTTTAGTGCCTGGTGCTGCTGGCGGGGAGGGTCTTTGTCCTAAGAATAACGTGACGAAATATTATTAGAGAACTTGATTACTACCTTGCTTACAAAGTTGCAATCGAAAGTCCAACGAAACAGAGGTGAACAAGGTGAATTAAGGGATAGTTCGCAGCTCTCTAAAACCTCTAATTTCATTGGATCTTAATAGCAAACTGCTCTATTGTTTTAGGGCTAGGGTCCATTGTTACTGTTGTTTGTTTATAATTTTTTCAGCCAATACTGTGTGACCTTGTAAAGAGCTGCGTACCGCCCCTGAATTAAGCTGTTACAACTTTTTATTTTAGTTATCTTTCGCCGGCGAAAGATAACTTTACATTCGGGATGTGAACAATTTAATAATGAATCTTTAATCTTACATATTTTGAATTTACATAACATATAAAGTCACAGAACTTCAAAGTGGCCCACCTTGCAAACCATTTAATGTATTAAACCGAAACGTTGACATGCAGACTATTTTATATTTAAATCCTATGAAGCTCCTAGATTGACCTAGATTGTATTCTCTTATTTATGACGTCACAGCTCCACTGGGGCTCATCTGTCAATCACAAACGAACCTATTAAATATGAAACAAAAATATGTGTTCCTAATATCCATATATAGTTTTCCATGTTTCCAGTTCTTTTCGATGCTGTCAATACCAGTAAAAGTTAGACATTTTTGAAAAGCCCTCAAAACAAGAAATGTTTTTAAAAGCAAAGCACACAGAAATTGTCGTACCAAACTTAACACAGTCTGCTGCTTGGCGAACACCTATTGACCCTGCCAATACATAACCATCATAATTATCAACACAGAAGCACACAGAGCTGGAACGGTCGCACTGGAGTGACTTATAATGGCCATCATCACTTCGACATTTTGGAACAAAGGATCCAGATGGGGGTAAACTGGAATGACCGGTCAACTGGTGAAGATGTTGTTGGCATCTAGTTAGCTTATCTGCCGGAAAAAAACAACCAATGTCAAGTTACTTTAAACCCCTTTACTGCTACAGTACAACGTGATATATGCAATCTTTTACATGCAAAGACACATAAGACATATTTATTTGCGTAACGCGATGAAAGTCTGAAAGTGTTTCATAGCTACCCTTATGAGCTATGTATGGTAATAAGGGCTGTAGAACAATGACGAACTTCGTTCCCATTTTCAATTTTTCTGGTCAAGAAAGTTTTTCAGCGTTTTGTTTTGCGGTAATTATTATACCCATCCCTTATAAAGAAAAGTCACCGACGAAGTCGAATGAATGGTGTAACATGATATAAGGAGTTTCAAAAACTCATTAATAATTCATAAAGGAAATACAAAAGAAATTAATGTTTAATGAGTGTCTTTATATCTGATAAACACACGACTAAATTTTACAGACAATTTTCTCCGGAATAATAATAATAAACCCGATGATTATTCTACAAATGAATAGATCTATCACAAACATTTTTCAAGCTGTTCAAAAAACTCGCAACACGTGTTTTATCAGGTTTAAAACACGAGGCGGGCGCTGCTGCTCGTTTTTTAAACATTACTTAAAATGTATCACTTACCAGGTGCCTTGCATTCAGCTTGGCCCCTGACAGTTGTTCCTGGTATGGGATTGCCATTTTCATCCGAGCACCAACAGTAGCCATACCTGTAGTCACACTGGAGAGGTTTGTAATCTCCATTCTCATTGCATTCGGGTATATAATGTGTGAAATACCCAGCATCTTGAACTTGATTAATAACACAAATAGGTGCAGAATCTACAAAAAGCAACAGAATGGAAGATAAATTCTAATCTTTGTTATTTGGTCTAATTGATTATGGTACAGAAAAGTAAATGTTCCTTGTTGACGATTTTTCTGGTCTGTCGTTTGGTCAGGTCAGAGAGCTTAGATTGCCGTCTGGCTATTTTCTGCGCATGAAGAAGGGTAAAGTAATGGTACCTGGTTTGGGACATCTGATAGGACCAGGTGACCTTGTTTGTGGGATCTCTGTCCCACTTCTGTCAACACACCAGCACTCATCGCTTTGTACACCACACTGCATATCAAGAAACTCTCCACTAGAGCTACATCGTGGCAGGTACTTGTCAGCACTTGGAGGGGAGGTGAAGAAATCTACCTGCTGCTGCTGACAAGGAGTGAGTGGTTGCTCTGTAAATAGGAAAAGAAATACAGATGAAACTCTCTGAAAGGGTCGCCCTGGAGAGGTATTATCTGACCGTAAGAGGGTGGGTTCAGTTGAAATAAAACATATGGAACAAGACCCATCTTGGAGAGGTGACCACTAAAGAGATGGCTTGAAACTCTCATCCATTAAAAGCAACCACAACCATCATCACAAATGTTTTCTTTCTACAATGCTTTCACAGTATAAACATTTTAAAATCTCTTACCACTATCTGGACAATCAGCCATCATTATAGCACTTGGCTCAGACAGCAGCATAAGGCTGCCAGGTCTTTTGTTTCCATCTTGGTCCGTGCAGAAGCAATATGGTCCAGAACACTGGGCATTATCAAAGGAGCCATCTGGTTTGCATCGAGGAACATACCGGCCCATGACTGGATATTTCCAGTATTCCTGGTATTGCCGCTGGCACAAAGAAAGGGTCTTGCCTATGGGTGTAAGAAAGAAGTCAGGCCAATTGACTTACCCGATAATGTGAACAATGTTCTGGCCCTTAACATAGTAGCAACAGACGAGTTTAAAATAGTGAAGTCGGCATTGTCAACATCACTGGGTACATTTTTCCATTTTTAAAGGGTTCTATTCGCCCAGGGGTCCCTTAAACACAAAACATTAGCCTGTATCTTTTCAATCAAAACTTTTGTTCAAAGAAAAGTCGAGCGCTTATGTTTCATTGTGCAGTTCTGGTGGTGGGTTTCACTTGACCATAAGAGGCCTGGTGATGTGATACGTTGTTACTGTAATGGAATAACGAAAATGAAACGAAAATTTACAGGGATAATGAATTCCTTATTCGAGAGTTTTACATATAATACTTGCAGTCGTTTATTCAAACAATGGCGGACAACGAGAATAACTGCCCGCCGTGACCTAACTCCCTACCCAGGCCCTAGTGATGTGCGAGAAAAAAATTTGCCACTTCTTTCTTTCCACTTAGCCAGTGGAAAATCAACCTCCTCCTTTTACGGCTTGCAAAAAAATAAACAAGCTTTCGTTGCGTATGTTATCTGAAAAACCGTCTGCTAAGTTATCATTATCGTGCCTGGAGGGTAAGTTGGGATAGAACGCAAATTTCGGATAGCGGTGCCGAGTACATTCAGAAGTTAAGTTGGGTTTAGAGAACATGTCAGACATTGGATGCAGTTATTAAAACAAAATTACGTTTTGACAAATATCGCTTTGATCATACCTGGCGTAGCGCAGTTTGGTGATCCTTCTCCAATACTCACTCTGGTTCCTCGTAGCTCGTTGCCCCTCCTGTCAACGCAGTAGCAGACTGACCCACGGCATTGAACATCATCATAACTGCCATCTGGTTTACAGCGAGGAATAAATGCCCCAGGTGCTGCGTTATTTGTTTGTTGTCGGTACTGATACTGGCACACCGTTGGTTGTTGATCTAGAGTGACGAAAACAATTGGGCACTTTATTTCGTATTTGAGGACTATGTAGCTTGTTTTGTGAGAAAATGGTGGTGTTAAGTCGTAAACAGAAAGAAATCAGAACCGTGCCATGGATAAATTGGATTAATCCAGGTTGAATTTATAAATTATTTATGTAACAAAATGGAGTGAGTGAGTGAGTGAGTACGTAAGTGGCTGAGTGAGTTAGTGATTGACATTGAACCCCATTCCTATACCCCATAGCGCCATACATCATCCATGAGCTTAAAAGCGACTCCAGACTGTCAGACCCGAATTGCCTAAAACTGGTGCTGTATTTCAATAGACAAGGAAATAGCGTCCTTTAACTGTCTGACCTGTTAGCAATGCCTCGCTATAATACCAGTAAGCTCTTCAGTGTTAGTGCATGTTCAAGATGTTGGCTTTTTCCTGACGTAATACCTGCTGTTGTGCAGTTTGGCTTGACAGGGAGCTCTGTTCGAGATTGCGCAATTTCATCTCCTCTCTCATTCACACAGAAACAGGCTGTCCCTTGGCACTGTATATCTTCGTAGGATCCCTCTGGAGTACAGAGTGGCTTGAAACGCTCTTGCAGATATTCTTGTTGGCATCGTGTTAGATCAGTACCTGTGGTACAGTGGACAGGTAACTGAATTCTTCATCAGTTAAGTATTATATAAGAAACTTTTTGTTACTAGTCTTTTACTCGCACTGCGGTACTTACCCATTCCGGGACAGGCAACGAAGTCCTGTGACCTTGTGCCACGTTGTTCCACTCCTTGTTTGTCGACACACCAACATTCTCTTGTGTTCTCTGAACACTGCACATCTTCATAGCTGCCATCTTCTTTACAGCGCGGCACAAAGCGATCAGGGCTGAAAGGGGTTTGAAGTGCCTTTTCTACCTCCAGCTGGCATGGCGTTGGAACCGGTGCGACTGAAAAGCCACAGGATATTTAATGGTGTAGCAATGCAAAAATGCACCAAAGTCAAATTTTGCCAGCCCGTAATTAAAATATATTATTTTACCTGGGAATTTATCTATTGGTCCAGAAAGGGCCGCCTTTTTGACAGCTCTCTTCAGTGGATCTACTGCATCTTGGGGGAAAACAGCCTTCGGATCACTTGCAATGGCCTTAAGTTCTTTTGGGTCATAATTCGTTCCCATACCAACTGGTATAATCTCGACACCTTTCGCGCTAAGTCCGGCAACAGCATCTGATAAGGGAACCTGTTTGTTGTCCTTTGTCTGGGTGCTTCCAACAAAGACTACCAGAACCTATCGAAAACAAGCAACACAGGAAGTTCTTCACACATGTAAGTTATTTCTACCCTATAAGTGCAGAATAAGATTTTTTTGTAAAACGTTTCGGCCTTGTATTAAGGAATGAAATATTCCTTAAGGCAAGTTTACTTGTCTAAGCAAACAGAGTACAAACAATTGCATTCCATTAACAGAACATTCTGCTGCCCCGTGCAAATGAATAGTGTTCGATGACAGGTTCTGCATTCCAGGACAAAACAACTCATTAAGAACAGGAACTGGTCTTGAGAATTCTCAACATCTCTTTAGAAATTAAATAGTTTCATCTTTCCGCCTTACCTTTGGAACATTAGTGCTTCCTCCTTTAGGGCTAAATAAATCGGAATCCACAATTTTCAGCCCTTTTCCAAGTCTTGCGGCGCCCAGGTCATGAGGTGTCTTGTCAAGAAGTTCCTTGACTGCCCGAGGGGTTCGATTTGGCCCATCAAGAGGATTGTTAAAGCTGAACTGAACTGTACTGTTTTTACTGTATGTTGCGGCACCAACACGTGCAAGTCCATCGCTGATATTAAACGTGTCAGCAATTTGTTTTGCTAAGTCAATTTGGGTAAGAAAATCTGGGTGATTGATTTGTCCTGAGCCATCAAAAAGGAAGCCAAGTTCTACTGGCACACTGAGTGTGTCTTCTGAAAAAGAAAAAATACAACCATAACACTAAGTTAGCCCCTCTGCGGCATGGTTGCCAACGGTTTCTTTTAAGCGACTGCATTCAAAACAACTGAATCACTGAATGCCCTTAGTAGCTCTCTTCTTAGGTAGAATGACAGAAAAAGAAATTACTAAACCATCTATTTAAGAATTGGTTCATGCTTAGCGTGCGTATATCGAGTTATGGTGCACGCGGGAAGCTTGGAGAGCACGAAAGAAGCGTAATTGATTGGTGGTTTGAAAAAAAAATAGTGAAAGGAAAAGTGAAAGGATTGAAAACAACAACAGCAACAGACCATGCATTGAAATTGGTCGCGATTCAAGCGTTGGTATTTAGGCATCCGTTTAGAGTTTTATAGAGGTTTAAGAAAATAGCTTAGACTTTGTTTGTACGACTTTGATTGATGGGTTGACAATGAACGCAATAAAGCAATTTTGTTTTCATCGCCAGGATTTATTCAGTTGATTTAGCGACAGCATTAATTTTACAAGTTTCATTTCTAAACGGTTCTAAGGTTAGCTTTGAATTTGGTTGAATTATTTCATTAATATATTGACAATACACGCGATGAAAATGGTTTTACGAAGAAAACTGAACAAAAGCGATGAAATCGGAGCGGCGAATTGAAATGATCGATGAAATCAAAGGTAAAAAGCAATTTTAGAGTTTTCATAGACGGCTCTAATTTGTTCGAATGAAGAAAATGTTAATTAACATTGACTTACCTGGCCTAAAAAATTGATAAAAAAAAAAAATGAACAAAACAGGCCTCGCGAAGACACAATTCATCAGCTGCTTCAAATGCAATTGCACACGTCATTTCATTGAGCACGGCCGTGCGTACATAAAGATTTTGTTCATGATGGCTCAGTGGGAATTAGATAGGACCAGCGCGCGCGCTATGTTATAATTATAGTTTTGATCGAGAAAGCAACGACTGTGTGGATGTCATATGGTATACCTGGCTTGTCACAATTTGGATTTCCAGGTTGTCTGGTGTTGGGAAGTTCCTTTCCATTTTCATCAACACACCAACAGATTGGCCCACCACTTTGGCACTGTGTGTTATTATAACTTCCATCTGGTTTGCACCGAGGAACAAAGACAGCTAATGGAGCACTGCCTGTCGGGCCGAGAACCTGTTGTCGATGTGCTTGACATGGCGTGTACCAAACTAGAAAGATTGTTGTGAAGATATTACTTTTTACTATCATGGTATTTCATTACGCCCCTATGAACGGCACACAAGCGGTATGCTAATCGTCGCAATTCTGCATTAGAAAATGTAACAAATACATCGTTCAAGAATGAGCTTGGATCTATTTAAGCATACCCGGTACGTTATCATGACAGTTTAAACTCTGGGTCAATGGCAATGGTGTTAGGTATTTACCATAGCTTCAGTAAGAGTAATAATCAAAATATATTATAACATAGCTAGCAGAGCCGCGCAATCAAATTCAGTATACGTAAGCGTGCTCAAAACCCCGATAGTGGACGCTGATAGCGTTAGCAAATCGACATCACAGCTCCACGCCTGCAGCGAAAAATGTAAAATGTTGGACGGCAGGTAACGGGTGTACATAGTAATGGCTTCATAATATTAGCTTACCCGGCGTTGCACAGTTTGGTATTTTCTTGCTTTGAGTCTCAGTAAACTCGAGTCCATTTATGTTGACGCACCAACAGTTACCGCTATGAGCATTGCACTGGACATCTTGGAAGCCTCCTTCCGGGCGACAGTAAGGGACATGACTCCAAAGTGCCAACTTTCCTCCAGATGCTCTCTTTACACGATCCTGGCATGGTGACAATGGTGCTGGATGCAGGAGACAACAGAAGTAAATATCACAAAAGAAGTTAATATTGTTTAAAAGCTACGTCACGGTATTTTGATTAATTTCTTGGCATGAATAAAAAAACTTTAAAATGAATTAAGCTCAAAATAATAGTTTATCAAGGAAGAGAAAAAATTAGAAAATGATATTAAATAAAAAAAAGAGAGAATGGCTAAGGATGGGGAAGACTGAGACGGATTTTTCAAAAAGTGAAAGCTAACTTTCCCAAGATGCACAAACCGTGCACATCAGTTCCTTTAAGAAGGAATGTTGAGTAAACTACAAAACCGTGTACTGTACAAGATGTACTGTACAAACGAAAAGTCCACGCTTTGGAATCTAACGTAAATTAACTTGGGTGTTCACCTGTTGCAGAGCATTTAACCACACCCAGGCTTCTAGTTCCAAGAATCTCTTCACCATTTTCGTTCACACACCAACACTCATCTGTCGACTTGTCACATTGCACATCGCTGTAAGAACCATCAGGCTTACACCTGATTCGAAGTGAGAGAGAGGATGACAGCTGAGACTCAGCTTGCTTTTTCTGGCAATCAGATAGCGGTTTGACTGTAAGCAAAGGAATAATGAAAATTCATGAATAAGACTGTACCATGCACTTAATTGTCATTGTCAGTGTGACGTTGTCGATTTGAGGTACATTTTTATCGAAAGCGTACGTGACCAGGATAGGTAAACTACACGAAAATCATTGGGACACAAGTAATCTCAGTTCTTTTTTATTAACACCTTACTGGTCGCAGATACCTCCAAAATACAAAAACGGCTAGGACGAGGTCTTCTAAAAGATTGCATATTTTTTGGATACCTCCGTGAGATTCAGACGACATTAGCTTGTTCCGAGAAAAATAAAGATAATACAGGTGAGGTTTTTTTGTTTCAAGAGCTCTTTAGGAACACAGGCTTTGCACGAGAATATAGCTTCAAATCTTCCGCCATTCCGGTCTGCCACTTGTACCCCTGGTTATTAATAAAGAAAATGATTCAAAATCCTACGATATATTCATAAGAGTTTTAACCTACAATGGGAATGCATGCCAATGCAAATAGTTATCTTCATATTGTAAATTCTATAGCTTAATGTTTCAGTAGCACATAAATTATGGAAAAATACCTGGATCTTCATCACAGTTGGGGGGTCCATCTCTAAAGGAATTGACGCTGGTTCCTCGTATTTCATTTCCATTTGCATCCACGCAGTAACAGGTGCTGAGGTAACACTGCAACTTACTGTAGCTTCCATCCGGTTTACATAATGGAACATCCCCGTGCGGATTTCGAAATCGGTATTGGTACTGTTTCTGACAAGGTGTTAGGGGATCTTCTATGGTCAGAAAATGGCACATTCATTAGATAAGTATTTTGATAAATACAGGAATGGCAAATATTAAGGAATTTCGATGTTAAGGAATTTTCGATTTTTACATACTTTGTTGAGGGCACTTGGCATGATCTTTAGACCTTGTTCCAGGTATTTCGTTTCCATCTTCATCAACACACCAACAATCACCACTTGATCCATCACACTGCACTTCTTCATAAGTTCCATCTAGCTTGCATCTTGGAACAAATTTGCTTCCGTCGATCAGACTTTTCTGGGAGTGCCTTTCGCATTTTTTAAGGGTGTCATCTTTATAAATAGGTAAATAGATAAACAAATAAATAGAAAAAAATACGGAGAATTATCATTATTGGTAATCCAGTTAATCGTAATCTAGTTTTTTCATACAAGTCTGTCAGTTAGTTGTTAAAGGCTACATCTATTTGTAAACGTTTTTCTCTACTTCTACATGTTTCTACCTCATGCGTATTTCATTAACCACACAAAAGTATTTTTATGTCTTATTTTCTCTAAGTCGAACGCTAAAATGGGTGAATCGAATAGACAAACAGTCCCCACGATGTCGATATTGGAGAGATTAAGCATGGCGTTATACGGCAAACGGCAAACGCGATCTTACCTTTCATTTTATTGAATTTTTTCTAAGTCAGATCTCATAAAAAATAGGGAAAAAATCACTCATTCACAAAAAAACACAAATCGACTTCTCTCCGGGTACCCCTAACGGCAGACCACAGAAGTTGAATTTTTTCCGTTTGCGGGGGAAAACAAACGTCATGCTTTGTTTCTTTATTAAGCTAAGTAAATTAAGTCGTGTCGGTAGGTCTAAATTAAATGTCATACTATACTAACCTGGATCTTTACAATCTGGCGTTCCTTTACCAACGTTGACAGCGGTGCCAGGAATACGTATTCCGTTAATGTTGACGCAGTAACAGACAGAACCGAGACACTGCTGTGCCTCAAAATTTCCATTTTCTTTACAGCGTGGTATGAAAGCGCCTGGTGCTGCGTTGGCAGAGAAATCAGCTCGCTGAATCTGACACTTTGTGAATGCTGAATAATGAACAAAACAACCAATACCAGAATAAATGAAATCATGTGCATTATCATAAATTTCTTCATAGGAAAGACCCAATGTGTCGGTTCACAGCTAAGTTGGTAGAGCGGCGCACTGGCATCGCAGAAGTTAAGGATTTGAATCCCGTTGGCGACCTGAATTCTCAGGACGCTTTCCCCAATTGCTAAAATTGATCGATGAGGATTGTGTCAATGCTTACACCCAGAACAATACGAACACTAAAGATAGCAATATGATGGATAAAACGGGTAATGTAAATGTTTTTAGCCATTAAAAAGATGTGTAGTTTTAATATTTGATTAGATAATTGATCAGGTGTCGATCCATTTGCATCAAAGATTCTTACTGGGAGAAAACAGACCTTGCGTCGCATATAAAAGATAGCAATTAGAAATTTAGTTATTGGCACTGTTAGACGAGCAAGAAAGGAAGTGAAATAAATCCGATGGACATCACAAGCAGCTATCGTAGTTTAAGTGGAAAATTTATTATATATATGTATTCACCCTACTACATCACCAGAGAGGTTCTCAAGTTAATATCTTTAGGACACTCGAGTGTATGACAGCTCATCTGGGGCTTGGAGGATTTGAGCTCACCTGGATCAGGACCACACATAAGGTCACCATCTGAGACATTCTTCCTTGAGCCATATATTTCAACACCATACTTGTTGACGCAGAAACAGTACGACTTGTAGCATTGCTTTCTGGAGTAACTACCGTCTGCCTCGCAACGTGGTAAATACCGTCCTTTCAACATCCAGTTTCTTGACTTTTCCGCATATTCCTTTTGACAAGGTGTAGGGTCTCCTCCTGTTTACAAGAAAACCTGGGTGATTTTCCTTGTTAAGAGTAGACTTCAAACTTTAACAAGACAGAAAACAGTCCCTGGTCAAGGATTCGAGCTTGTCTTACGGTTAAAAAGTAAAACTGAGATTCAATGACATTTCTCTTCGGTTGTAACACTAACGATTTTGAAAAGTTTGACTGGTTTGTAGAACGTTCGTATCCATATAGCTGCTTCTCCAATATCTCACAGCAAGTCCCCGATTCCAGGAAAAACACATGAATTTCACTACGATGATCATTTATCACTGTCATCTACATTCGCAGTTCGTATATGAATTATTTCAAATACTTTACGTCATTCCACACCTCACGGGGAAACATGAACTCAATGAATTGACCTCGCTCCCAATGTGTGGCTTCACAGGTCAGTTGGTAGAGCATCGCACCGGTATCGCGGAGGTCACGGGTTCGAATCCCGTTGCAGCCCTAAATTTTTCAGGCCTCTTTATTTCAGTTTCACTGCAATGATCATTTATATATCACTTTCAACTTACCTATTGTAGGACACTTTATAGGCCCATTTGTTCGGGTCCCTGTAATTTCATAACCATTTTGGTCAACACACCAGCACTCCTTGGATTTGTCATCACACTGGATTTCTTCGTACTTCCCATTATCTTTGCATTTTGATCCTGGTCGTTGCGGGATTACTATTTGATCGTCGCCATTGTTAAATCTCTGGCAGATGGTCACTTTGGGATCTATGATAGCAAGAAATGAATATCAGTTTTCAAATGCAAGCACCTAGGGTACTTGTGTGAACAGTAAAAATCAACGTCTTGTTGTGAATTAGACTTCTGGTGGTAACCTCAGCTTTCCCGTTTTCTTTTTTAGACGTTAATAATTTGGAAAATCATTCTGCCTAAGAAGAAGAAGTTGTTTAACAGAAAAACACTCATATCAACACTACACTGAAGAACGTTATGATAGTAGATCACCGGTAACCATGTAGGAGTTCCTAACTTGCTACCTGCTTTCTGAACAATAGTAGTACTACTAAGCATCCTTTGCACTCAAGGTCCTTGAACAATACAGCTTACAAAATCATCAATCAAACTGAACCTTTAATACACATGAATAAGAAGTTAGTTATTGCTTTATCTGCCGAACGGATCAAGGCTTCGAAAGCACCTACTGAGTACGCAAATTGGGGGTAGATGTCTACAAGTTCCAGTATAAATGTAAGTCAAACATGCAGTCTTCCAGTCAGGGTTGTAGCCAACATAAAAAGAAATGTGGATATACGCAATCATGTCTATGACGCAACTTGGCAGTACGTACCTTTGACAATTGCTTGGACTATTTTGGGGTGGGCTTCTTCGATATCACTGTAAGGGTTAGTTCTGAAGATGAAGCGTTCCGTACTTGCAGCTCTCAGGGCCTGTGGAGTATCCGCTGATGGATCTGTACTGACAACATAAACGTCGACGCCTCTGTTCTTCAGCTGCGTTACAGAGTTAATCCATCTGTTCTCAGGAGGCCATTCACCATTGATAAAGAGCACAACAATCTACGGAAAATAATAAAAGCAACACACGTATAAGAATGACAGCTTTATGCTGTTATGAAGGGTTGGACGAACTTCATGGAACATGCCAGTACAAGTACGTGGTCTTCCGCTAGACGTCTAGTGAGGATAATCCAGTAAAGGAGCTTTGTTGGCAACTGACGTATCGACAGCTTGCGCTATTTTGACAGTCCTTCAAGTACTTCTGAACGTCGGTCAACAATACCCTCACTCGGACGGTCATGTTAGACGAAATACCAATACTCCTAAGAGTAACCATTCACATACTTGTTTTGTCGCACGACGCGATCTATTTTGTGAATTAAAGAGGTCATCACGCGCCGCCTGGAATGCAAGATCGACCCGTGTCTCGGATCCTCCAAGTTGAGCAACGCTGTTGATCATCTCTTTGACTACGGTTGGATTGTAGGGTCGAGTATCCGCAGAAGGGAAGCGGACTGCCACTGCAGCTGATGAACTGTACGGTATAAAGCCAATGTGGGTACCACTTTGCGAGACATCAAAATTATAAATAATGGCTGAGATGGCATCCAAAGTCTTTTGCCAGTTGACAGTATCTGATGAATCCGCTAGGAAACCAATGTCGAATGCTGGGATGGTACCTGAAGAAAACTTAAAGTTAGCTAACTTTCATCATGATTTTTAAAAATAGTAATGGATGCAGAGGTTTCACGCAGAATCAAGACTACTGATTATATATTATATATTTGAACTTAGGAAAATTCTATGAAATATTCTTACTGCTTTTTTACTTTCATATCACGAGTTTATTCTCAATGCAATACTTTTGGGTTGGTTATTCTTTACACTGGGCTGCAAATGTGGAATTCAATAGTTGAAAGGAAAAAAGCAAAACCAACAACAAAAAGAACGCTATATAAATCCATTAATATAAAAATAACATGGCAAGAAATTTAAAAATACAACGAGTGTATATATTACAAAAGGCTAGCCTGTTCAAGTCGGGGGCGGTCGATGAAGCGGGCGAGGGGGTTGGTTCCCCCCCCCCCCCCCCACACACAGTCCTTGCTTTTTTCAAGTGGGGCTACCCACCTTCTCCCCCCCCCCCCCCCCCCGCACACACACCGCTTGTTTTTTCATCGCTCGTCCTCGACTATTCGCGAGTCTGGCGAAGGCTAACAAGAGGCGGGCTTTGACCTAGTATATGCACCTTACCTGAGCGTATCAAAGCATTTAACTGAGAAGCAAGTATGGGCAAACTAGCAGTCTGTGATCTAAAGACATATTCTGGCCTCGATGCAATAGTTTCTAACTCGGATGGTACCACATTTGGTCCAATCCCAAACGAGTATACGTCCACTCCAGTGTCTTTGAGCTGAGCTGCAGCGTCGGCTAATGGTGTGTCCAGTGGCTGTTGGGAAGACTGAGCGCCAGTGGTGACTACCACAGCAATCTAAGAAAATGGAGAAACTTTACATTTAAAAATTTCAATGGTTACTTCATATGACAAATGTATTTTGATATATTTTTTTCTTCTTTGGTCGAGCGCTCTTTACATACTCCTCAGCCACTCCAACAACGTAAAATAAAGTACCTTACTTTTCTGTTTTTAACGATATGTTACAACAACAGAACATGATTTCAAACAACCACTTTAAATCAAAAAAGTTGAAACGTCTTAGTGAAACAATAACAAAATTAGCTAAATATGAACGAAAACACTAGTTTTATTTAGTCCAGCGAGGAGCCATCAGAAAGTTTTGGCACATTATCTCTAACGTCATAAAAGTAAAATTTGGTACTTCTTTGTAAAGTAATGTAAAAATAAAGTATATAAGCTTTTCTCTTTCAAGCTTTTACTACCTTCTTGGAATTTGGTCTTGACCCTCCCCTTCTAGTAAAGACAACTGTAGCAGCACGCTGCAGTGCCAGGTCGATGCGCCTATCACCTTGAATTTGAGTTATTCGGTCGATGAACTTGTTGACAGCATACGGCGTTAGATTTTCATCCGTAATTGTGTTAAAATATAGGGAAATTGATGGCGTAGAAGTGAAACTTATTATTCCAACCCTTGCACCACCGGGTGCAGAAGACACACCAAGCCCATTAACAACTTTTTTCAAAAAATCAAGCACAGCTCTCCAGTCATCCGCTTCAAGGGCCAAGGTTTGGTCAAGAATGATTCCAACATCTAAGGGTCTTTTGCCATCTATCGGAAATAAAAAAGATCGGATAAAGATCTAGACATTTGTTTAACTTTAGGATGTGGACGAAAATAAGTACTCATAGATGCCTGTTACGCTAACGATTGAGGATTACCTGGCCGTGGTGCAGTGCAGTTTGGCCTTCCATTTGATAACACGACATTACTTCTGTATTTCTTGGCCCCATTTGCATCCACACAGAAGCATTCTTGGTCTGCACATTGTGTCTCGTCAAAACTTCCATCAGGTCTGCAACGTGGTGTGTAGTCCGAGGGATCCCTTCCTTGGTACTGTTTTTCACAAGGGGTTGCTGGTTTGTCTGAAATTAAGGTAACCTTAAAACATTTCTTACTTTCTCCTATTCCCAGTTGCCAGGTTTAGTGTGGGATCATTGTATTGAAAGCTGAAACTTGTGGGGAGGTGCGTCTAAAATATATTCTTCTGGCAGGAGTCTGAGGCTTGAAGACGTGACTGCAAATTAGCGGTAGGAAGGAGGATTTGAATCCCGGACCCTTACAATACAGCGTCCTTACTTTTAGAAGTCATCGCCTCCTTCGAACGAAATATTATTGATGCCCGTGTGCTGATGTTAAAAAATAATCAATCGTCAACAATCTTCAACCTATTAGAATTACCAGATTTTGGTAAACGCTCATTATTTTGTGCTGCCTGTATTGCTTTATTTATCACGGGACGATATACTACAAACAGTTTTGCTCTTTCTTGTTCTTTCAAAACCTACCAGCCTGAGGACACCTAAGAGACTTGGTGGTTCTTGACCCTGTCAATTCTGAACCTGACGAATCCACACACCAACATTCTTTAGTCAATGACTTGCACTGAACTTCTTCAAACTGTCCATCTGATTTGCATTCAGGTCCACGCATCATTGATCCTTGAGATCGCACCTGCTGGGCTTGACAAGCCGTGGGTTTTATTCCTACAAAAGTTCAAATGTGCAAATCTACCGTTAACTACGAAAACGAGCCATTACCATACACAATAGTTCTGGCAATACTATTCATGTGGCCACGACAACAACGTATATTGATTTTACTAAAGTCATAGAACTGCAATTGGTTGTACCCATCTGTAGACATAATGTTTTGTAAGGTAAATCATTTTTATAGCATTCAACCCTCCGTAGCCTACCCAAACTACCTTGGTCATTTTATTGTGTCCTAAACGAACAGAATAATTGGCTTATAGCAATTCATTGACAAATTTTTGACCATTTTTTTTTTACACTCCAATCGATGACTGATTTTTCCACTTCATGCCATGGAAATATACAAGCCATATACCTGTGTCATCACAAATGGGCCTTCCGTATCTGACACTGAGACGAGTGTCTGGCTGTTCATCTCCGTTCTGGTCAACACAGTAACAGTATGACATATCACACTGCAACGACTCAAAACTTCCATCGGGTTTACATCGTGGTATCTTCGCATGGGGAGTATAATGGCTGATAGCATGCTGATAACGCCGCTGGCACTCCGACAATTTTTTGTCTGGTTGGGCTAGAAAGGAACGAAAAAGTTGCATTATAACTGAAGAGAACGTGCTGCCTTTGTATCTTCATCATCAAATTGTTAGATGTTCTAGTTTCTCGGATAAGGACGATAAAACCGTATGTCACGTCTCCTGTATTTTCAATGTTACGGGTCAGCCGGGGACGTTAAAGAACCCACACACTAATCTTAAAGATTAGGGCACGGAGTTCCCAGTGCACTCTGTTTACATATGTACTCATGGGGTGGGGTGAAATCATGAATGGACTGATAGCGACTGCCATAAGTGTCTTTACATGCTGACGTCCGATCTCACCCCTGACTAGAATTGTAAAAGCGCATTTGAACATGTATCTGGAAAATGCGCTATACAAATCCATTGTTATTACCATTATCAGTAACACTAGCAATACCAATAACGAACACCTATATTTGCGATAGAGCGGTGTCATATGACGTCATGCAGCCACATTGGTGTTCGAAACAAAGAAATGGTGGCCTTGTTGGTGTACCAAAGTAATCTTCCGTGAAGTGAACTCTTTAGTTTCAGTAGTCCAATATGGTTATTTGTCACGTGAGCGAAAACGTTATGAGGCCGCGTTTAAAACGAATTCCACCGCGAAAAGAAATCATAACAATTTCTACACTGTTCGCGTTAAGTCTGTAAGCTAGTCGAAACCTGTTCACATTGCTGTCCTACCCACGATGCAATCAGTACAGTTAGATTTGTTAGTTTTTAACTGATTTAATCAAACAAAAATCCTTCAGTGGTACACAATCTCAAATACAGACAGTAGCGTTGCAGCTCGTTAGCTTCGAAGAGTTGCGAGCCGCTCACGCGAGACCTTGCGAGAGGTGCAGCTCAGTGTTATCTGGTGAACATTTTTGATCAAAACTTGATCGAAAGGTAAAAAAAGGTAAGTATACCTGTTCTGGTATCATAGTCAATGTCAGGTGTTACAGAAGGTAAATCATCTCCCACATAAGTATTCTCTGTGATATCATTTAACTGTGCGTCGTCAACAGATGAACCGATTCCAACAGCATAAATTTCAACCCCTCTTTGTCGCAGTTGCATTGCTGCTAGCCTCCAGGCATCTCTGTACTGTGATGGCCATCTACCATTTGTCCAGAGCATCAAAACCTGGAAGTTGAAGCCAATAGGGCAAAGTCGTGTGATGATTAAGCGACATACTTACTTAAGATTCAACCTAGTACTTTTAAAGTTGTCCCAGGCAGCCTGGTACTATCCCCTAAAGCCCTGCACCCACCAAATCGTAACTGAAAGAATAATCTAGGTTTCTATTTCCAAAGCATATGTAAAGGTATGTTACAGTTTGGTTGACAAGAAAGAACTGATCTTTGGCCAGAATAAGAATCTTTCGAATGCAAAGTCAAAAATTTCTAGCCAATCCACTGAGGTTCGTAATTTGTGGCTTTAAAAACCAATAAACCACCTCCCACGCCTCCCATGTTACCTTTCTTGCGTCTGTCCTTGCTCCAAGTCTGGGGGTAAAGAGTTCATCTCTGGCAAGTTGAAGTGCTTGGTCTATTCTTCTTCCAGATCCGCCTTGTTGTGGTGTCCTGTTGATCAAAACATCCCAGCCTTCTGCAGCATTGAATGGAAATGCTATCCTAGCGCGATCACCAAAGGTAATAAGACCAACCTTGAACCTGGGGTCAGCGACCTTAAAATACCTCTGAGCATTCTCCAGAATGTATCTTCGCCAGGAATTCCAGTCTACTGAGTCCGAGGAATCGACAACATAAGCCCAGTCCACGGGTCGTGCACGCTGTGTTAAGGGACCTGGTGAAAATCAACATTTTAAGTGATATTCTCACTTAAAGTAGTAACAGCTCCAAAATGCACAAAACTAAGACAAACAAATTCACGTCAGGACAGTGTCACACATGTCTCAAATGTCATTCACGAGGGACGTACTTTTGTCACTACGCAGTGGGACACACAAGCGGTTTGGTGCTCTGTAATTTTGAGTTGGAGTTGGTCGTAGTAATTAGACTTATAAAAAAATATAAATTTCACCTCTTGCGATTTCATTCACAAGTTTTCTCGTTGGTTCAGTACGGTCGTCATACGATCTCATGATGTAGGCATCTCTCATAGGGTTACGGACGATGCTTGTCAGCTGTGGTAGCCTTACTGATGGCCCGAATCCAGCTGAATAAATTTCGATGCCTCTATTTCTAGCATCCCGAACATTCCGTAGCCAGCCTAAACTCTGTTGATCTTGCCATGGTGAGGCCGTAAGAACAATTACAACCTGAAGAAAACAGATGGTAGGTAACACATTCTTAAAATCACACCGAGAAAGTATTTGACTGGACAGCTAGTCACCTCGAAACCCTTCTCTGAGTGCGTTGTCGGTAGGTGCTGTGCGTTGTCTGACAACACTTGTACCAACGGTAACAATAGGAAAAGCTTACCTCCTTCAGATACATAGAGTAAATCAGAAAGGTAAACTACATTCAATTTGTATAAATGGAATTCACAAATTTGAAGTATTTAAACAAATTACAGATGAGGATATATGATTATATGTAACACATGAAAATGGGGCTTGACTTGTAGGTTTTCCGCATTCCTCAACTTTTGTTTTAACACGGTATCACCATGAAGTTATACACAAAAAGACGACATGAACCTTTTGGGAGCGAAGAATGAACAAAAAAAATTGATGACAGTAGACAAAATCAGACTCATCTGTTTTCTGTGTGAAAAACTGTGGGAGTGAAAGCACATACGAAGTATCCAGTACACTGCTTATAAAATGTCTAAAAGTAAAAATTGACATATATAGCTGAATGAAATTGCTAATGATACGTTAAAATACTTGACTATAGAAGTTTTACCTGTCTTACTCCTATTCTTCCACCCTGTTGAGGTAAAAAGAAGCTTGAAAGCAACTGCAGTGCTGGAATAAATCCTGCACTAGATCCTCCTTCTGGCTGTATTTGGCCGATGAAACTCAAGACATCTCTTTCGGTGTCTTTAGAATTTAGGGTCATCGCAACTTTAGCTCCATCACCATAGGTTATCATTCCAAAACCGAGGTTTACTTTTACCACATCATAAAAGTACTCAACCAAGTATTGTATATACGTCAACATCTTATTCCAGTCCACAGAGTCAGATGAATCCACTACAAAGCCGATGTCCATTCCTCGAGGGTCAACTGTAAAAAAATTTGATCACTATTAATTCCTTAAAAGGTAATGCACAGGGAGATGTTCAGCTCCTTGTGAAGAAGATATACTTTATACAGTGTCGACTGTTCCCCTTCGAATGACCCACCCCACGTTTAAGCTTAGCCATTTCATATCATGTTAGACGTGATACATCATACTGGCCACTCCGTTCAACCTTGAGCAGAAAAAGCGACAACAACATTATAATTAACTTACCCGTCATGAATCCTTCCCATGGAGGCGCCCAGTCATCCAGCTATCAGCAAGCCCAGCCAGCCAACCAGTCAAACAATCAACCGTGTGTCAAAAACCAGTGTTTTTGGCTACCACTTACATTACAATGGTTTTATATTTCACCAAAAATCGGTGACTCGTTAAATAATATTGTTTACTACTGCCACTGAGGCAACCGCCATATTTTGTTACTTCAAAAAGGTGCGACAAACGCAACCTACCTGCCACGCCCGTTGGTATAGCCTTTGGCAAAGTGTATCCGTCTAACAGGTAGCTATAACTGGGCAGTGTAGTGATGTTTTCTAGTTGCTCTTTCTGTGCTCCTGGTCTAATACCATATGCATAGATCGTTACTCCTCTGGCTATAAGAGATTGTACTGTTTCTTGCCAGTCTTGGCTGTATTGGGATGGCCAGCTGCCAGCTGTAAAAACGACCAGAACCTACAGCCGGCCACAAGACAGAACAAACTGTTAAACAGTCATGTTATAACATTTAAAAATGATTACTTGACCTTCTTAGGTAAATTTAATTTCACATACATTCTATCCCATCGTTTACAGAAATGGTTAGTCATACATGCTGTAAAAACAAACATGACTTTGAATGGCTAAACGCAATATAATAAAGCAAAGAAAATATGGGTAGAAATTATGATCAGGTGATAGTATTTCCCCTGATTATCTGAAATCAATAGTACTAATCGGAGTGCAAAATCTACCTATTCTCTTAGGAATTGTGAGGGCAAACTAGCTGTCCCACTCCCCCGCACCAATTTTCCAAAAAAACAGTTTCAGCTATAGTGCTGCGGTGCTGTGGTGCTACCAATCTGCGGCAAGCACAAACTCGGCTGTAGGGGTTTCCTTTTTGATAATGACTAAGTTTATTAATCACATGGCATTCATGGAAAGCAGGCATTTATTATTGTTTATATTTTTGTTGTTATTAGATTTATTTTAGTAATAGATTAGTATCTTAATAATGTAATTAATGTAATTTTAGTATTTATTTTAAGTCCTGATGTTTTACCAGTGTATAAATAAAGTTAAACAAATAAATAAATATTTCTACCTGATCGGCGTCTCGTCTGGCCCCACTCTGAGGTCCAAACAAGTCACTGGAAACAACTTCAAGTCCAAGGTCTATTCTTCTATCATCTCCTCCTTGTTGTCTAAGGTCATCAATTGCTTGCCAAATGCTATTTTTGTTGTACTCTACACTGCTAGAAGCAGGGAATGGCAAGGCAACTTTGCTGAATGATGCAAAATACACAATACCAACACGATCACCATCGAAAGAGATGTTCCTTGTTCCGACATAGTATTTAATCAAGCTCTGCATTTGGCTCCAATCAACGGCTGAGGAAGAGTCTACTAATATTCCCAGGTCCATAGGAGGGTCATAGTCTAGACAAAAGAAAATACGATTCGATTTGATGCACATTCCCACTGGTAATGTTTTAAAACAATTGAAGTAATGCTCTTAGCTGTGCACTATCGAGTTATGGTAGACTTGGGAAGTTTGTAGAGCATTCAAGAAGCTGGAGTTGCTCTAAGCTATCGTTTTGAACAAGTCTTACACTTCTTTCGTGCTCTCCATACTTCCCGTGTGCATCATAACTCGACAGTGCACGCTAGCATGAGCGTATTCTACTATCCACTTCAGGATATGATCTAAAATTACCTTATAAGATGGAAACTTGTAACTTGTTTTTTGCAGAAAAAAAAGCAACTTCCATAACAATTCAATGTGCGTGTGTCCTGACCGAGAGCCAAATATTTTCCCTTCCGGGCTGACCTAACTTAGTCAATAAGCATTTTATCATATGACCACTAATTTTTTATGATTTTCTCGCTCAAACGCGGCAGTCTGTTTCGCGCGCATTTTGGAACTTGCGGAAAAGCCAGTGAAGTGCATGCGAGTTTCGGACTATGCGCAAAATATGCAAACTTCGGTGAAAACCAAGGCCAAATCTTTGGGTTTTTCTGCTTAGTTTCAAGGAAATTTCAATCCACACACCTTGTGCTTCATTGCAGCTAGCAAAACTTTACAAAGAAAGCGTTTCAAGGATTTTGGATGTCAAGAGAACCATGTCAGCTCTAAATCGTTGAAAATGGGGCACGACTTGGAAAGGGATCTTATTGGGACTATAGCTAGTTGAAGATTTTGCTTCGCTTTGTTTCTCTTCGGCTTCAAGTTGTTTTTATCACTGAGGATTCTTGGCGTCCACTGTTGTTGCTTGAATTCGTTAGTTGCTTGAAGACGTTGCATTAACTCTCCATTTTGGTTCAAATTGCATCTCACTGCAGTCGCGGGGCCGTACGCTTTCCTAGCAGGGCCGTACGGCTTTTTTCGGCCCCGCTAGATTAAGGCCAACCGTCCACAGATCATACGGGACTTGGTTTTCCAAGGAAAAAGCGAGCGGGGCCGAACGGGTCACATGATAAATACAGATATTACACACATAACTATCATTAAACGCGGATTTAATATATACACACATTCATTAAACTTTGTACTTATACGTTTAAATTCATGATCACAGAAGACGGAAGCCTTTGGGAAACATGCTAGTAGCCTCTGAAGAAAGGACAGACAAAATATTTCAGTACTTACCTCCTTGGATAGATCGTATTAGCCTTGGTCTAACATACTGTAGATCGTCATATGCGTTGGACAGGAACCAATATCTCCTTCCCGAAGAAATGCCCCTCATCTCTGGAGCTGAGGTGCTTGGACCGACACCAATAGCGTATACCTCTACACCTCTGTTCTTTAGAGACCCTAGAATTCTGTACCGGTATGCTGACGAATCACTGTCATCTTTCCACGCGCCACCAGACATTACGATAAGAATCTATGTAAAATTATTCATGACATTAAACAAGAGATAGGAACAAGAGTACAGACACTCATTGTTCATGATCTAGGAAAATAGAAGAGGGGAAAAAGCAACTGGTTTCCTGTTTCAACATGCAGAGAAAAGGAGGACCTGTTTTCCCAATTACAATTATAAGTACTTCAGGTAGAGATGACGCCGATTCCAATTTGCCAACCCATTGACATCTTCACATCCCCAATTTTATTATCACTTCTTTGGTTGTCTTCGATCTCGATGGTTCCTTTCAATTTGAAGTCTTTAGGACAGAAATGTCTCTTACTGATTAGACCATGTATTTCACCCAGCAATGGCAAATCTTACAAGTGGTTCGAGGGGATTGTATGTGGTATAGAATTAGGCATCAGAAACCATTTAAGTACGTAAGTTATTAAGACCTTTATTAAGCCTTGTAGCCTGGGATAATACCCATACTAATTAGGGGACACTACTAAAAGCTAAAAATAAATACTGATAGTAAAACTAGAAAAATTATATATAAGTGATATAAAATTAGTTATTGACGTCTATAACTAAGCGTGAAAAACACTGGTTAAAATCTGCAACTATGTGTTAGATACATTATGTTGAACATAAAGCGCAGCACTTGTAGCCCGTCTCCATTAAGTTAGTTATATCACATTTGCGAATGCGATTTGTTAAAGCCTTCAGTAACTTGGCTGATCTGTTAGCCGTAGACAATTTTCCCCATAGTTTAGGTCTTAAAAAACGCAGAGAGTGCCTCCGAAACTGTTAGAAATTCATTCATATAATGTAAACGTTACATGTGAATCAATGATCGCTAGATGGCTAGTCACCTAATCACGTTACGCTAAATACCTTTCTCGCGTCATCTCTTCCACCTGCCCTGGTGCTAAACATGTATTCAGCCATATCAAGGCCTTCGTTAATATTCCTTTCTTCTCCACCTAGCTGCTCAATTGCATCAATCAATTGTGTTGCACCTGCCTTGGTATAACCGGCATTACCATGACCACGGAAATCAAATCCAAGAGTTGCTTTACTGCCATACGATATAAAGCCTACATGCCCTTTTTCCTCTGAGATGTCCAACGAGTCAATGGTGTTTCTTACAAAGCGGCGGGTTCCGTCCCAATTTACTGACGACGAGGAATCAGCTAAAAAGGCAATATCTAGAGGCCGGGAAACGTAGCCTGTGCACAATAGGTCAAACATGAATTAATATGGTATGGTAGCTGTCGATATTGTTAATTATTTTAATCAATATATAAAATATCATCTAATAGCTGCGGATTGCTGGAATAAGGATGTCTTATAGTCCATTTTCCTTTATTCCTATCCATATCAAAATTGCTATATTGCTAATTCATCATTTTAATCAATATATAAAATGTCATCTAATAGCTGCGGATTGCTGGAATAAGGATGTCTTATAGTCCATTTTCCTTTATTCCTATCCACATCAAAATTGCTATATTGCTAATTCATCATTTTAATCAATATATAAAATGTCATCTAATAGCTGCGGATTGCTGGAATAAGGATGTCTTATAGTCCATTTTCCTTTATTCCTATCCACATCAAAATTGCTATATTGCTAATTCATCATTTTAATCAATATATAAAATGTCATCTAATAGCTGCGGATTGCTGGAATAAGGACGTCTTATAGTCCATTTTCCTTTATTCTTATCCATATCACATGGTTTCCCGACCCGTTTTTACCCTTTCAAACGACACCAGCCGTTACATCACAATTTCATAGAGCATTCGAAAGAGCCCAAGTGAAAAGTCGTTAGTGGTCTTGACAGGTATAGTTGCGTTTAGCGTTATACAAACTACACAAACTTACAAGAAATAAATGGTCTCTAACAAAACACCGTTTGTCGCCTTACCTCCGCGGATAGCTTTCACTAGATCCGGCCTTCTATTGTCCATGGTTTCATACGAGCTGACTCTAAAAATGTCCCTGTTATGGGGGATAACACCTTGAAGCTGCTCTTGCGATGGCACAGGCCCAACAGAGAAAGAATACATATCAACAGGCAATTGTCTTAAATTATTTGCATAAGACTTCCACTGTGATTGATACTGAGGATCCCAGTCGCCTCCTGTCAGAAGGACGAGAACCTGCAAGGAGGGTTAGGTTAATCAAAGTTAATAAGGTAAGGGGATAAAACGTAATGCTCAAGATAAATGGAAGGGAACAGAGATGACGTAGTGGTGAGAGCGGCAGCCTCTCACCAACGTGACCCGGGTTTGATTCCTGAACCTAGAGTCATAGGTGGGTTGAGTGTGTTCTTTGTGCTTGATCTTGCTCGATCTTGCTTCTTTCCCTCCCTCCACAGAAACGGAATCCGAGGGCCACAGGTTTTTTTTTAAGTTGAAAGACCATTACATGCTACCCTCTTTAAACAAAGGCATATTCAACATACAGTTGTTTTCAATTTTATGTTTTTACTATTGTATGATAACTGGAGAAATTTCCGCTGGCTACGTCATCGCGTACGGTTGTTGAAAATTTTGTCAAATTGTTTACAGTTAAGCGTTGTTCGCTCTCGAAAATATGTAAGCGAAAACCTGATTCAAACGGGGCTCCTTTAATGATAAATCATCGAACTACATTAAGCCGGATTGAATTCAACCGTAAAGGAAAAACGCCAAAGTTTGACTGAAACTCGATCTTTTAATTTTTGTCGTTTTCTGCCAAAGTGATACCAGTGGAGGGAATTTTGTAGTAATTTAGCGGCTTTTCAATAATTTAAGAATGGAACAAAGGTAGGTGTTGAAATTCTGTTTCTACATTTATTTCATTTTTGGGTTACTTTACCCTGTTTACGTAGTTTGAAGATTGTGCTGCTAAAAGTTTTCTAATAGTTTTCGTTGAAGAATTTCAGGTTTCGCTCTCGCTTTTATCCAGCGACTTCGAGGCTATGCTTAATCCCTTTGGTATCGCCTCTAGGATCCACATTACTTTGACAATGTGATGACGAAATTCATGATAAATGACAGGGAATACGCTTAGAAAGTGACGTCTATTGGTTAAGTTTTTGGTATGAAAATTACTTTACTTGTAGCCGAACTTTGCTTTTTGAGATTTATATTTTCCGCTGTAAAAGTGACTTAGTTTAACAAGGGTTGTACATAATAGTCTTGCGACTAGTCCTGTGGATTTGCGTTGCAACACAACGGCGCTGATTGCCAATAGGCGTTTTGATACAAATGGTCAACCTGAAGGGCAAAATTTGGGATAGCATCCGACACAAATCGACTTCAACCAGTAAAGCTGGACTTTTCTTTCTTTTGGATGTCCAAGTGCGGGAATAACAAGCTTGCACTCCAGCATGGCGGATTTTGTACTATGTTACTATTTGTTGCAAACAGTCTACATTGATCCACATGCCCAGGAATAGAGTTTTGAAAAGGACAGACACAGGACTACATTATACCTTTCTAGCAGTCTTTCTGGTGCCACCAGCACCGCTGAATAAATCCCTATATGCTGTTTCCAATGCCAGGTCAACTCTTCTCTGACTGCCACGAAGCTGGGATATTCTGGTAATCAACTGCCTGATGCCTGCACGGGTGTACGCCGCCCGTTGAAGCGCATTGAATCCAAATGAGCGTACTGCTCTGTCACTGAACACAACAAACCCAACGTGAACTCTGTCCTCGGAAATTTCAAACGACTCGAGCATGGATATTACAAAACGCTGCATGTATGGCCAGATTACACTATTTGAAGAGTCTACTACAAATCCAAGGTCAAGTTGCTGGGGTCTTGCTGCGAAATACACAAGGAGAAACAAATCATCAATGAGAAGATATAGATATTTCCTAGCAGGATCTGTATTTCAAAACATACAAGTTAATTCCTCTTGTTGTATGATACACAAAGACATACTGATCCGTGTAAGACGCTACCATAAGGGTGTCTGCATCTGGTGTACTCTAAACATACAAAAACTAATGCAAAACAATTCGAAGGTAATTTTTTAGAGTGGGTGTCATCCTGAATAACACGCACAAACATTTTATCCAATGCCGAGGCGTTACCGAATTTTCGTAACTTTACAACTGGAAGGTCGGTTGAAAGACGCACATAATGGCAAACGAACGTTGAATATAATCTCTTTGATGTTTATACACGACCCCAAAAGCTTTCAATCTTTAACACCTATTGTTCTCACATGAAGGTGTGTTTTGTTGTTGTTGATACCACAAAACTCTGATGTAAGTACCTCCAAACACGATCTGTCTTATCATTTCAGGTATGTAACTATTCATTTGATATTCGGATGAAGCATCATATGCCTTGGATGGCAGCCCGCTGATGTCTAGGAAATAAGAGCGCGCATCCTGTGATGTAACTCCCGTGGCGTAGACGTCAACTCCTGCACTCCTCAGCTGGGCAGCGGCAGACCTCCAGGCTGGACGATAGTAGGGATTCCAGGTTCCACCGGAGAGCACAATGAGGATCTGAAAACAAATGCAATGGATTCTTCCCGATCAAACGCAACCACCTAGGTAGCTTCATCCGACATGCAGCGTCAAATAACACTGCGTGGTCAAACTCGCTTGAGTACACAGGTAGCCTCCCTTCCTGCCCTCTCTTTTATTAAGCGTTCACATTGTTGATTCTGCGTTTTATTCTTGCTAAAACAGAACTCTCATTTCTGTTTATAACACAAAAATCACGGCAACAAACAATTTTCTCCCGTGAACGGACTTGTGTCCGACTTAGTCACCATTTTGACAGGACAAAACAGTAGTGATGTAGGACTTTATATTACAGAACTCCACGAAGGGACGTTGTCAATACAAAACATTGGCGTTTGCTTTGAAAGGCGCAAAAATTGTCCGGCCGCAGTTAAAATCCCATCGGCTATTCCCCAATTTTGGCCGGCAATTATCCGATGTCCGACTTTATGTTAATTTGCAGCCCTGAGAACTATACTGGATTCTGTTAAATTCTAAAAGATCTAACTAAGCGCAGTGGTACAGCAATCTTAAGCAATTATCGTCGTTTGCGAAAGGCAAAAGAAGTCGTTTTGTCCTACCTGTCTTGCTCCCGCTCTAGCACCATATCGAGCACTAAACAAATCCCTGTATGCCACCTGCAAAGCACGATCAATTCTATGTTCACCCCTGTCTGATTGCCGCAAACCAAAGATCCGTTGGCTTACACCAGCTCTTGTATAGTCAGCATCAAATGGAAAAGCAATCCTAGCATAGCTGTCAAAGACAACAACACCGACACGTGTTCTACTAGAGGAGATGTCGAAAGACTCAGTTACTGCCTTTGCGTAGAACAGCATGCTGCTCCACCAACTAGTGGGTACACCTGAGTCCACAATAAATCCCAGATCCACTTGATAATCTAAAAAGTCAACGACAGGCACATAAACGTTAACACTGCATGAACTTTAAATGAAACAAGTAAATCTTTACGTTGCCCCACTTAAATAAATCACGATATTTGAGAGGAAGCCACATCAACTCTGGTTGGTTTATGTGGCTTCTCTAACTGGATTAAATTGGAATTTAGCAATGTTGGCTTTTCAGGAGTGATGAATACCGGGGAACCCAAAAAAAAAAAAAACTCTCGGAGCGAAGCGAGAATCAACAACAAACTCAACCCTCGTATTGCACTGGGCATGAATTAAACCCGGGTCATATTGATGGAGGGCGAGATCTCTCAACACTGCGCCAAAAGCTTCGTCTTTGGTGACACTTAAAAAGTTGCAATAACTGTTGATTTTCACCTGGATTGAAGTAACGTCTGGGGAGCTCATTGAATCCATACGGGCGAACATAATCTGCATATGATGCCAGTCCCAGCACTTCAGCTTGTATATAACGTGGGCCGACACCTACTGAATACATTTGAACACCCTCGCTCTGAAGTCCTCTTGCTGCTTGTACGATGTTAGCTGGACTAGAGCCTGGTGTCTGAGGCCCAGCAGTGATGATCAACAGAATCTGCAAAAATGATAAATAATTGATCCCTAATCTAAGGTGGCCATAAAATTGAATAACTGCCACAAAATTATACAAATCCCCAGGATGACAAATGGCAGATTTTTTGACGTATGATCTCGAATAAGCGGAATTCTATTTATTGACGCTTTTCATAACGGTTGTCATTTGCAATAACATTGCAATTGCAATAACGGTGTCATAGAAAAAGAAAAAAAAAATATAAATAGGAATTAATTAGGCAAACAGACTACTTTTTTGATTGCAATAGTTCTCAAAGCAGTCATCATTACGGCATAATAACAGGGTTTAGCAGAAACTCAGTTGTGTTTGGAAATCCGCGAATGTGATTGGTTCTCCCACTGCGCGTAGCTCTTTAAGCTCTTTTGTATTTTAGCTCAAAAGTACACAATATTGTAGGTTTTGGACTGCAATCTTTCAGTGTTTCTACTAAAACAATTAGAGTACTCGCCCTCGTTTTCTACGAGCGATAGTCAACTCGGCTGCGCCTCGTTGACTATTCGCTCGTAGAAAACTCGGGCTCGTAGTCTAATTGTTAATTATAATTCTGCAAATGTTATATGCTATTCGTGTGAATGATGGATACTATTTATAACGAGTAACCTAATTAATTCTCCTTTTGCTTATTGCAATGAAGTGCTTTACACGGGAAGACAGTAGACGTCTTTCAAAGATTAATGCATAGAAGAAGGATGGACTACAATGGACTATCGAACAAAAATAGTAAAACTCAGTTAATTAGATTAAATAACCAGTATAGAGGACCCGCATGAAAACCAGCTGAGGCTGATGTGGCATCCGCTATTTTTTTGGCTTATTTATTTCTGTTGACAGTTACTTGTGATTATTCAGATAATTACATTGTTCGTGGCTAGTCTGACGCAGCACTTGTCGTTTCGTCGCTGTCAAGCGATTAATTATTCAGAGACCTTTCCGCTTAGCAAACTCGTTGAGCTTCGCACTCAAAGTCTCGTTCGCTCAACCAGTTTGCCAAGCCGAAAGACCTCTGAAGAGTCCCTTGGCAGGGACGAAACGACAAGCGCTGCATCAGACTAGCCACCAGCAATGTAATTATCTGAATTATTTATTTTTATCTAACAATAGGTTATGATGTACACATACTCTTCTGGAATTTGGACGAACTCCACCCCTGGGACTAAAGAGATTTTTTCTAGTGAAGTCGACGGCATTGTCTATTCTTCTGTCACTATCGGGCTGGCGATAAAGCGAGTTCACAAGTTCTTTTATTCGTTCTTTATTGAGATTTGGACCCCACAGAAAGTTGAAGTCAAAATGCAGGCGAGGACGGGACGCGTAGCTGACGATTCCAACTCTAGTTCCATAACGTGCTGGGGAGATGTTCTGCAGTCTGTCAATAACATTGCGCATGTACCACAAGATTCGTTGCCAGTTGTCGCTGCTGATATCCGATGAAGAATCCACTAAGAACCCAAAATCTAATGGCCTTCTATAAGCTACAAGAAAGAGAGGCATTCATTATTGACATTAATGTAACTCACTAAGTCCATTAAGAAAATAATCACTCAATGTGGGAGGCGTTTAATATTTGTCGGACTGCTCGGACAAAAAAAACTACCTTTGAGTTAACTGTTTCAAACTGCTTCTTACTTCGTGAGTCCTGACCTTTTAAGCTGAATTTTTACGTTGCCGATCCTAGAGTATGCAATGCGCGTGTCACATGAACCAAGCTAATGGTCTAGCTCACCAAAAGTTCTCAGTACTTCAGTTGGTCAGGGCGCCCAACCGATATCTGGGAGGTCATGGGTTCGAAACCCTACTCAGGACCTCAGTTATTTTTGTCCCGTGCTCGTGACAAATATTTATAGTTCTATATCTATAGTTCTATGTTTTAGTTGTATCTATCAAACTCACTTAACCCATTAATGTTTACATAAGCAATAAAAAGGCACAAAAACGACTTCGAACTTCATTAGCAAGAAAGCCAACAAAACAGTAAGTAACATGAATATCCTTACAAGGTATTTCATCAAATCTATCGTGCTTACATGGTGGGCAAGTAACCGTTCCCGTTGATCGTGTGCCATTGATCTCTGTCCCTTGAAGTTCAACACACCAACAGTATCGCCTATTGCACTGCATTGGCTCGTAATCACCATCACGCCGACATCTTGGAATATACGCTGCAGGGGGACGACTTCTTAAGGCCTCCCAATACCTCTGTTGACATGGTTTACGATATCCAGCTACAGTAAAATCGAGAAACATATATCACGCTACCTCCTTCACAATCTAAAGACCCTAAAGCTAAATACGACTACTTCTGGTTAAGTTTGAACTGTCATGTATCTCAAAATGTCAGCTGAGTCCATCCCCTTTTTTTCGCTTATCGTCGAATACGTTTCATGATTTTGGGTCGGTCGGCAGGAAAAGGCCCCCAAAAATAGTTGCAAGAAGAATAGAATGAAAGGGGGAAGCAACGAATAAAGAGTTTATGGTTAGATATTTTCCTCCCACACGGGCGGAAAGCCACTGTTATGGGGGTCTGACACGTTCTCTCTGTAGTGAAAGTTAAAAATCTGTATTGGCACTTGGCAGAGTGAGAAAATGATTGACTGGGTCAAATCACTTTCGTCGTAACTTTTTTCTTTGAAAACGCAAAAGTTTGGATCGGCCGGAGGACACTAAACGGGCAAAAAAGGGGCTAGCTTCTTAGAGTTAGAGATGCAGTTAATTTCTCCGTTAGCTCACTTGTATATGTACACTTGGGCTTTCCAGTCTCTATGTACGTTCTGGTATTGCTGAGCTCCTGGCCATTGCTGTTAACACAATAACAGTTGGAACGATAGCATTGCACAGGGCTGTATGAACCATCAACACGGCACCAGGGAATAAACCTATCGGCAGAGTAACTCCTTAATGCATCCTGGTAAGCTCTCCAACAGGCTGTTAATGGTGCTCCTGAGTAGCAAAAACAATAAAGGAAATGATCAAAGCTACCATTCCACAAAAGAAGCACAAAGGAACCCTGCCTTACATGAGCTAAGCCAGTAAATTCTTATTTCTCAAAGAACCTCTTTAATACGATCGGTCGCCTATTACCAGTCCACACTTTATCAGCTGAAAACACTGAAAAATAAATTTTAAAACCTCCGCACCATTTTTCTAGGCTTGAATCTTGGTGCACACCGATTACTATATTTCATCTCAAACTCAGGCTAGCAGGTTTTATACATTAGGCACTGCACCCCCCCCCCCCCCCCCCCCTTTAATCCCTACAGAATGACATGAACCTTTATCCAAACATCAGCTATTAGAACTATAAAGTCGCACAACAGCATTGGATAGAAAAATTCAGTACATTCAACGTGGCGTTGAAACTACCTCTCCTTGGACATCTGATGGGGCTTCTGCTCCTAGTTCCGGGTATTTCGTTACCATCCTCGTCAACGCACCAACAGAAGTTGTCATTCTTCTGGCACTGCACTTCTTCGTAGCTTCCATCTTTCCTACAACGATATGCAAAACCAGCTGCTGTGCTAAGGGATGGAAGAGCTCTCTGTTGGCATGGAGTCAATAATCCCCCTGCAAAGAAGACCACATGCGTTGGTGCCACCAAACAGGGCTCAATGCATCGTTACGCGGAAATAAGAAATTTCTTTTCGTGTATTCAACTCGATATTTCAGTGAGCGGTATGATATTGAGTTGGACGAGGAGAGAACTTTCATATTTCATGGCAGCTGTGTGTTATTTTGTTTCATTTTACAGCAAATAACGATTTTCGTCGACCTTCAGGAGATGTCTAACCATTTCCCGAAGATTTCCGTTGATTTTAATTGTTTTCTGAAGGGTATACCAACGTTTCCGAAGATGTGCGAAGTTTACCGGAGACTTCCAAGGAAGATCCGAAGATGTTTCGACTGTATGCACCAAAAAATGTAATAATCGCAATTAACAACCTAAGTTTACGTGTGTTCCATTCTTGTAAAATACGACAGGTAAATAATGCCGACTGCCACAAAAGGTTTTTCGACGTTCTTGTCTAACGGAGGATGTTCCTGTAATACGTTGAAGTAACTGAATTACGATGAATGCACCTCCTATGTTCTGCCAACATCGTCTGGAATTTAAATTGATAAACCAACCCATTAAGCCTGCGGCTCGTGTTTTCTATATTTCCCTCGTGTTCTCAAATGCCCGTCGTGTTTTATGATAGTATAATACATGGCTTAGGCTTATTTATTTGTTAAATAAAAGGAATGCTGCAAAACTTGTTCATCAAAGTTAAACGTGGTGATTTATCCTCACCATCCTTTGAGCATTTTGGCGTTCCATTACTGCTGTAGACACGCGACTTCGGGACCTCTCTACCATACTGGTCAACACAGAAACAGTAAGAACCATAACACTGGCGCCAGTAATATCCACCATCAGGTTTGCACCACGGGATGTATTGCCCAGAAACTGGGTTTTTGGAAAGCTCGATGTAACGTCTTTGACAATCAGTGTAATTAGGTTGGGATGCTGTGGAAAGATATAATATGTTCAATGCATACATTGGAGAAGGTTTCCAATGATTTTTTTGTGATAGCTGTAATGATTTTGTGCTACATTCTTAGCACCCATATGCCCTTACATGTGTTACATAAAACAAGAAGGGTGAAATTTCAAATTACAAAACATTAAAGGAACCTAGTCAGTCTTCGCCATTGTCGATTACATCGAAATTGTTGAAATTATGGAAATTGTATGGTGAAGCGTAATCTCATTGCATTGCTGTAAGATATGTTACTGGAAGTGTTTAAATTACCTTCAGGAAGTTTGTCAGTGATCTCTTTCGTTTCTACACCCTCCATGTAAAATATAATACTGAAACTCTCGCATGTAAATAATAAAAAAGGCATGGCTGACTAGGGTCCTTTAAAAATGTATTTCTGAAAATGTAGAATCGCGGAACAAACAAAAATGGTTATTTTGCGTTCATGGATCAGAGGGCTTGAGGGAGAGAGAAGTAGGTATGGGTAGCTTCCTGAGAAAAACATAGTTTTCTGTTACGAACTTGAATCAGTCTAGGTGGGCACTTGCTCGAAACCCAAAATTAAATTGAGATGTTTCCTTTAGTAATTCATAGTCTCTGCGTACTTCTGCCTTCAGAGTTGGCACCACCGCAGCTGATCGGGTAGCCACTCCCTCTCTGGAACCTCCATTGGTTTTTAGGGCTAGAAGGATTGTTGTGACGTGTTATTTATTGTTTCAGAACACCAATGACATGTTTCGACCCCAGCTGATTCCAACAGGTGTTATTTATTTATCTAAATCTTAGGTCATTGGAGTTAATTGTAAACCAGGAGCTCTGCAAATTGTATGATTGGTTAACGGCAAATAAATTGACCCTGAATATAAAAAAATCAAACTTCGTCATATTTTCTCCTGCTCAAAGAAAATTTACCTATCGACCCAAAATTATGATCTTTGATAACGAGCAGAATAAAAATGAAGCGTTATGTAAGGAATTTATAACATATCTTGGGATACTAATCGATAGTCATTTAACTTGGAAACATCATATTGATCATATAGCAATTAAAATAAGTCGAACCATAGGTCTAATGTCTAAACTACGGCATTTTGTTCCAAAACACACTCTTATAAATATCTATAGATCTCTTGTTGCGCCTTATTTGACCTATGGACTGATCGTTTGGGGCCAGGCGTGTAAATCATATCTTGGTAAGCTTCTCAAGCTGCAAAAACAAGCTCTACGTTTTATTTATTTTTCTGACCGCAATCAGCATGCAATTCCTCTATTTTCCGATGCCGGTATTTTACCGCTACAAATTTCTTATTATGAACTTACAGCTAACCTGATGTTTGATATTAGACACAGAAATGCACCTAGAAATATTCGAGACCTGTTTCAAGACATATCTAATATTCACCCCTATAATACCCGATCCTATGCTTCGCACAACTTTTACACACAAAGCTCTAGGCCCTCTATTCAACTGAACTCGTTTTCTAGAATTGGAACAAAAATTTGGAACGAGATGCCTCTTACATTAAGGAATCTTTCTAAACATGACTTTAAAAGAAAAATTAAAAGAGTACTTTTCATTATTCTGTCTTCTGAAGACTCCTATCTTGACATACGAAACGTTATTCAAAAGGTCAAATTTTCTTGAGGTTTTTATGTATTTTCAGAATAACAAGTATAGTCTTAATTGTAATATTGTTGTATTTTTGTTTCTATACCTACTCTTTTTAGTTAACTTCCAGATTTTTGATTTCTATAAACTTGTATACGTACTCTCTCTGGTAAATTTCCTGATTTCTGTTAACTTCTATACTTACCTTTTTCTTTTTCGTTAAGACATGACCCACCTAGATTAGCTAGCTACCTGTGGGCATGTCCAATTTGTTAAAATAATTATTAGAAAATAAAAGAAATAAAAGAATGAATGAAAAGAATGCAGGTTCGGGCATACGTTGCCCTTTGAACAAAGTGGTTTCAGATGAATTTTTCATTGTTTTACTCTTTATCAAATTCATTCATCTGATTTCTCGTATTGTTGTGGCCTTATTTTTTAACACGATTGATCTAAGGACGTAAAAAAAGTGAAATCTCCCAGTCTTCAGACTTTGAGCTTTACTTTTATCCATTCAGTTTTTACTTGCTAAAGGAGCTACGTCACGGAAACTCATCTTGAAAAAACTGGCAAGTTTTTTCAAGTTTGTCGTTTGTAATCGGTCTATATCGTTGTCATTCGAAACAGTCCTTGTATAATTTCAGCATTTATTATCCCGTTGGTGTTTTTCAGCATTAGAAAACTCTTACTTTTAGATTTCCTTCAAATTGAAAGTAATTGGGAAAATTACTTCAAATGCCCTTTAAGTTTAACAGCTTGGCCAAACACCCAAGGGTCTAGTGTGGAGACATTTCAAGGATGATGATAACGATAGCCTTCATAAAGCTTCAAAATTATACTGGTATATTCCTATTTGGACATTATATCTGTTATTAAAGTTTTATTCCAGCTCCGTTCTCGAAAAATTGTTGGCTTCTCGAAAAAAGATTATGTCTGCAGAAATATATCCTTGCACATTTTTATGCTAAATGTAGGCTATTGTTTATTTGTACATGCTAAGTACCCGGATCAGGACATTGGAGATTCTTGGTTGTTCTCGTTCCCGGTATTTCTCTTCCATCTTTGTCTACACACCAACATTGCCCGGATTTTCGTCCGCACTGCATGTTCTCAAACCCGCCATCATCTTTGCACCTGGGAATGTAGCTTCCAAACTTGGGATTTTGAATGGCGTTTTTATACGCTTCTTGGCATGGTGTCAGTTTATCTGTTGTTCCAAGCAAAGATAATATTAAAACAAGACAACAACGTATTTTACGTGGTGACGTATTTGCATAAAAATTGCATTGGTTTTACAGCTCTCAGTCAGCACAATAGGGTTCTGCAATGACGCTGAGTGAACTGTATCGAGATTAAGAATTTGATTATATTTAGCGGTTTAGCGTGGGTTCATTGGTAAATTGATATATGGATATGAAAAGCAATGCGATTGCAGCTGATACGAGATAAGCGTAACAAGAGTAACAGTTGCTTTCGGGGACAGCAGCAAAGGAAACTATACCGAATTCAATTTTATGAGTATACTCTGGAATTTCCAAGGGAAACCATAAATGGCGAGTTAAAGCATAGGCCAATTTGTATTAGCATAGCAACTACAAACAACGGAGAACAAACTATCGATAACCAGTCTGGAAACTGCCCATTCGAAAATAAACAATGAGACATACATGGTTCCTTGCAGCTTGGTTTCCCTGTGGTAAGGGGTGTCTTTGTCCCTATGATCTCATTACCATCCTTATCCACGCAGAAACAAACTGATCCACGGCACTGCACATCGGCATAACTGCCATCCAGGTTGCACCGTGGCACAAATCTCCCAGACGCATTGTTCTTTGTGGCCGCTAAGTATTCTCTCTGGCACTTGGTTTCCTTTTTATCTATGTCACAAAAACAATGGTATGGAACCAACCAGCAATAACAAGTGAGAATAGAGCAGTCTAAATGTTTCCTTAGCGAATGGAACAGAATTCTAAGTATTTTGAAGTTCGTAAAATAGTAGCATGAATGTAGCCGTCTTTAATTTCCTGAAGCGAAAAAGCATTCCATAAAAAATAACCAGGAAAAATTCGTAAGGCCGTACAGTCTACCTTCACATGCTGCCTTTCGTATGTCGTCCAAAATATTCTTCAGCTCCTTAAATGACTTGACCAAAATGACTTTTCCAGGATCAGAAGCAATTGTTTCAAGTTCTGACCTTTTTGCACCTTTCCCTACACCAACGGACCAAACATCTACTCCTTTGTCTTTGAGAGGTTGTGACGCCTTATCCAGTGGCGTATAGGCACGACTTGTTGTTTGTTGACCATCAGTTATCACAAAACAAACCTAATTAAGATTAAAGGATATAATTTGGTTTTATCAACTGGGTTGATAATGTCAATTGGCCACCGTAAAGAGATTCAAGTGCTGACGTTTCGAGCGTTAGCCCTTCGTCGGACGAAGGGCTAACGCTCGAAACGTCAGCACTTGAATCTCTTTACGGTGGCCAATTGACATTATCAACCCAGTTGATAAAACCAAATTATATTGTTATACTTCCCACCGACGCAGCACCACAGTTTCTTTAGAAACTTACCCCCTCTAAGATTAAAGGAGACAGCCAATACACATCTACAGAGACTTTTATATTGGAACATTTTTAGTATTGAGAATAACACAAAGGAAAGGTTAAAAGGTTAAAAAAGTTCGCCTACCCTAATTGGGGCAAGAAAGGGCTTATTTCCCTTTACGCTTTTCGCACAACACAGTAAAAGGAAATCAGCGGGTATCTACTACCTCTCTGGAACCTCTATTTTCATTGGGCTAGAGACTTTGTTGCGACGTGTTATCTATTGTTTCAAAACCAATGACATGTTTCGTTCCGAGAGGTAGTGGGCGATCCCAAATCAGAACCGTGATAGCCTGTTCCACGTTCTCAGATAGTGGAGCATGCGAAGAAAAGATACGCGAGCAAAGCGAGCGGGAGAGCGAAGAGTATCTTGTTTTCGCATGCCCCACTATCTGAAATCTTATCTTAATTAGCAAAGATTTTTACGATTTTATTTCTTCTTTTTCTCGGTAGTTTAAGTTTCGATTAAAAAGATGCATCAAACACACGAGAGAGTGTTTCATCACATTTTCAAATACCTCTAAGTTTGTCAAAAATACTCCGCTGCGAGTGAGTCGTATTTCCACTCAAGTTCAAGTTCAAGTTCTGTTTTTTGTGTTTGGAATGCTCTCTTCAAGTTCTCTTCTTTGTGTTTGGAAATGTGATGAAATACCGTCTCTCTTGTTTGAACAACTTGTAGTGGCATAGCGCAATTGACGTACAAAGACCAACATTTCAGACATTAAAATGCGCCAAAATGAGCACAGACTGGCAAAAGAGGCCATTAACAGCTGCAAAATAATATAAGTCCCTGTGAACAACCGTTTTTCTCAGACATATTATCCTGTGTAAAGAATTTTGTCCTCACAAAATCAGCTGATTTGAATTCAGGAAACAAGTCCTCTGAACTGAAATAAAAGTGGCACACAACGGGGGACCTGTTCATGTAACTTTCTCCGTCGTGTACTACACTACTAGACACCGTAATAATTCCCCCATCCGCCCCCGAACTCAAACAGACTTGAATCGAGGCAACAAGTCACCGCGACCACAAAAGGAGACTCCGTGCACTATAATACCATTCTACACACATTACAAAGGACTTGCTGGAAAGATGGCCAATCAAGTGGCAATATCAGCTACTTGGGATATTAAAATAAAAGCGCTACTTAATGCTGCGTTGCTTTCTTATAATATGGTTCTCTAGTTATAATTTCACAACAAGCTATGAAGAAGTTAACTGTATATATTGTGTATTCGCATCGATGAAGTAACACGGATAGACTACAGTGATCATGATACCTTTTTTACTGCCTGCCTCATTCCACCCTTATTACTGAAGATCTCCTTGTTTGCAAGGACCAGTGCTTTGTCAATGAATGTGAATCCTCTTTGGTGTCTTATTCTGTCAACAATCTTATGTAGCTCTGCCCCGTTAAGTTTGTCTCCTATTAGAGTATTGAACCGGAAATCTACCAATGGCTTTGTTGAATAGGACACGGAGGCGATGTGGGATCCCTTGGGGGAAACGTCAAACCAATCAATTGCATCCTTCACGAAAGAGAGCAATAATTTCCAGTTGCGGCGACTAATGCTTCCAGAAGAATCGATCAGGAACGCCAAGTCTACTATAGCTTTGCACGCTTCCTCTACAAATAAAAGAAAATAATGCACGCCAATTGAGATTTCCAAGCTTTAAGAGGTGGTATCGATAATAACTAGCCGGGACCTCACACGGAACAAAACTGTAACAGACGTAAGATGGTATACACCCCTGCAGGCGCGCCTTGAGCTTGAAATCGAGAGACAAACTGTTAAAAATGCCAAACTTAGTTCCCGGTAGAGCAGTAGTTTCTACCGAACCATGCTGCTGTGTTGCTAAATAGCGAAGAACCTAATTCATTTTTCATGTGAACAGCTACAGTTCTGCTCTGCCATTAACAGCCACCCCAAATACCAATCCTTCATGGTTGCTTTCGAGAGGTCAAAGTTTCGAGCCATAGCCTCCATGCACAAATGCATTCGGAAAACCCTAAACGCTTTGATTAAGAAGACGCCTAGCAAAAAAGAAAATATTACAGTGTACCCAGTGCAATTTCCAAGTTGTAATAATAGCAGCGTTGTGACGGAATAGCCACTCCCGACTGTAAACTGGATGCAAGAAATAAAATTATCTTATGCAAGAACAAATTTTATACTTAAAAATATATTACGGTGTCAAGGCGACTCGATTCTTAAAGGAGCTACGTCACGATATTTTGAGTTATTTTTTTGCGATGAACCAAATTACCCTTGAAATGCATGAAACCTTAAACTAATAGTTTACTGAGTCAGAAAAATACCAAAGAGGTGATACTAAACTAAAAAGGAACAGGGATGGTTAAGGATGGAGAAGATTGAGACGGATTGCAAATTACTATTTTGAAAAAGATTAGGCTAAATGTTTCAAAATACACGAACCGTGACGTAGATCCTTTAACTTGTAACTGCAGTGAGGTCGGATCGGATGAAGTGGTGGATAACTTGGAGTAAACAACATTTGACATCTCAAACTCTCAACTTTGAAAGTGGTCGCGACCGCATGTGGGAGGTGGTGGCTGACAAAAGGTTTTGGCTATAATGAATTTGATATATGGTTGAACAGGGAGGTTATAGTCAACGTTATAACGTAAAACTGACGTCATGACATGCCTTTGATGTCTGGTTCGACACAAACACGTCCACACGACTGTTCACAACACTTCAAGTCGCCATCACAATCGTGGTCAATAGAGCATTCATGGTTCAGTTCTCGACAGGTTGATCTGTCAGCAGATGGTACAGGACATGTTCCCTTCTTGGCTGAAATGTACAAACAAGAAACATTAAAACTACGGCATACAGCTTCGCGTCAAAACTACATAGGCGTTCGGGCATCTTCGGGCTTGCCCGATGAAAATTACAGTAGACGAATACATCCGTTTTCAAACCCACTGAAGTTGCGCCAAGAAAAACAAGACGTTCCCAATTCTCACGCTTCTTGAAATTGTTATAATTTTAAGTAATGTTTGTTTCATTTCGCATAACAAAATTAAACGGATATTCGGGAACCAGACATTTCTGACTTCAACGTTGAGATTGCAAGTCTTTGCATCTGAGTTTTTGAAATAAGGAATCGATATCAACGTCTTAGCTCGACGCAGTTACCCCATGCAGCTCGGTTGTGTAGCTTTTGGAGCTTGTTAGATAATGTTTTGCCACAACTACACCAGACTAGGCTCCATTGGAAACTTGTTCAATCGGAACAATGGAGAGTTTGAGTTTATAGCAATCTTCTGGTTATGGATGGCGGATGAGAGCATCTAGCTTTAGTAACTGTTTTAGCTTTTGACGACTAGGACTTGTAAGGGACCTTTCATTTTTTATGAGGTAGGGGGGCTGGTGGGAACGATGGGGGGCCATGCAAAAAAAAAATTGGCCTTAAAGAGGGGGCCAGCCAAAAAAAATATTGTCTGTATGGGGGGTCACTTCAAAATTACCCTAAAATGTTGTAATGACAGCATCTATGATGGGGCAAAATGTTCTACCAAAATGGCCTAATATTACATTTCTGAGGTTCTAAAAATCAAAATTTTCCCGGGGAAGCATGCCTCCCGGACCCCCCTAGTTTGACAGGGATGGAACATCATCAACTCAAAACCACTTGATAAAGTGCCCATTTAAATATAGGAACTTACCTGGTAGGACAGGTATGACGCACTCTTTTCTGCATTTCCCAGGGCAGCACTCCACCGAGCAACACTTTTTTCCCGGTAGACAGTCATCATTCGCTGAACATTCATAGCTCGAACTACGTCGTATACATCTGGAGTACGTTACGGGGGCGGGGCACACTCTGTAGTCCGGAACTTCTGTTTATTAATACAAATAAGAAACAAAGATGTGGTATTGTTGATAAGCCGTCTTGGGTTCTCTTTCTGCATGGAACAGTATGGCAGTTACAACATATGTGACTGAATTGATGCACAATTTAGTCATACCGGTAGTACCATATTCCAAGCAAATCTTTATTATATGATAACTGAGAAAATTCCCGCGCGCTCATTGGTCGAGAGCTATGGTGAATGAGGAATATATAGACCATGGGGATGACGTAGAATGTAAATCAAATTAAGGCAAATTTCGGCATTCCTGGGAGATTGCAATTTTTACAAAAACAGAATCTAGCAAGCACTGAAATGTCCACTGGTACATTTGGTGCGAAATTTGCTCACATTGGTCGGCTTGAAGTACAGAAACTGCAAGCTTACGAGCTGTTATAAAAGCCTTGCACTGCTGTGAAAGAGATTGTTAGAGCGTTACCTTTTCTTTTGCAAACAGATTGACACTTTTCCTCGTTTAGAAAGTTGTTTGAATTCCCTTCACAACCACTGTACACGAATGGAAAACATTCATCTCGGTCGCTGTTAAAATGCCACCGTATTTTGAAACTTGAGCAATTTCCATCTGCGCGAGGCTCATCACAAAAGTCAGCTGTAGTTGGAATGGCTGCAGATGAACAGAAAGTAATCATATGTAAAGAAATAAAGTGCGTTTATTATACAATAACCGAAAGAATTCTCGCGCGATCATTGGTCGAGAGCTGTGGCGTATGAGAGTACAGTGAAATGACGTAGCTTGTAACGTAACAAAACAAGAATTTCGTAAAACTTGAGAGATAGGGTCAACTTTTCTATGAAAGAGAATCGCTCAAACTGTTTACATTCTTTGGTGCTGTTAGTTCTCAGAAATAAGCAACAAATTACATCCAAAGGGACTCCTTTAAAAGGGAAATCATCAAATTCGTTTTCAAGATGAATATGGATCGGGATTGAATTACTGCGCGACGCGCCTTAGTGTGGCCACCCAACAAACTTTTTTGGCAAGTTAGCCAATCAGAGAGCGCAAATTTGTTTTATTTGTCCCACCTCCTTGTTAAAAGCGCGACAGGTTTCATGACAATATCTTTGAACATTACAAGGAGGCAGGACAGCGCAAACAAATTCCAGCTCTCTGATTGGCTAATTATAACTTGTCAAAAAAGTGTGTTGGGTGGCCACACTAAGGCGCGTCGAGGTGTACTCTGTACGTGAAGGGAAAACTCCAAAGTTTGACGTGCAACTCGTTGAAGGGATCGTTTATTTTTGCCGTGTTCTGCCGAGGCACAGCGAGCGGACAGAACTTTGTATTAATTCACCAGGTTTTCTAGAATTTCTGAATGGAATAAAGGTCAGTTGTTAAAATTCCGTTTCCACAGTTTGGCTTTGAGTTACTTTATGTAATTTGAAGTTTGTGGTTCTGTAAGTTTCGAATCGGTTCGCTCGCACTTTTCACACTTATACTTCGTGAAAGCAAGTCTTCGTTTAATTATGTTGGATTTGTTTTGTTATGGTAAAAAACAAATATACGTGAGCTGGTCGCCTCGTGAGCTACCCAAAATATTACAATGCGATGAAGAAATTTGTGCGTACCACAACGTATATTTGTTAAATTGACGATGGAAATGACGCCAGAAAATGTTCAAAAACTTGCAGTTAAACTACTCGCCTAACGACTCGTGGTCGTGGTTCCACTTGAGTTTTGAACATTTTATGGCGTCATTTCTATGGTCTATAAGATTGTATACCATGGAAAAATGTGGTTGATTTGCTAGGGCTCACATACGTAAATATTGAGCTTCAGGTTAGTTAATATTGATAACTTAACAGTTTGTAAGTGGGATGTTATCGCGACGGTAAGAATGGGAATTTAGAAAGTCTTGCATGCCACTACCAATTTTAAGGAGCTTTTTAAGTGGATGAAACCTTGAAGTATAGACTCCCTTTTTCAATTTTGCCAATGACGATCCATCAAATTCTTCCTCATTCGAATGCACCCGTGCCTCTTCTCAGTTTATAATTACAACTTTCGTGTTTCTTTACCTAGCAGTTTTCGTTGATTTGAACGCAATTTTATGCAATTTTATGCATTAACAAAAATCATTTCACTTTTGAGTCAAATGCATTATAGTGAGCTAAAGATATTGGATGAAGAAAAAGGGGCTGGCCCAAGATATTGAAGTCTCATTTCATATTGATTAATGGTTGCTACTAGGCATACTTACATCGGATCGTGACATTAACCACGGCCTCAACAACTTGGTTAGTGTTTGGTCCACCCACTGCCTCGCACAAATAAATTCCAGCGTCTTCTCTCAATACCAGGCTAATCGACAAAATATTTCCCACAACAAACATTCGAGCTGGCAATGGTTTGCGGTTTGGCAACACCCATCTGTAAGAGGTGACAGTTCCTTCGATTTGACATGAAATGTTGCCGCCACCTCCCTCAGTAAGTTCTTGATTCACTTGGTGCCAAGGACTCACTTTCAAAGCCGGTACTTTAGAAAAACCAAAACGACATAAAATATAAGAATTACTAATTAAAGCAATACCATTGAAAAAATACCAATTTGTTTTACCTTATTCACTTTACGCTTGGAATATGCCGCTTGGGGCCTAAGCCCTTGTAGGTAAATATGGGATTATTGTTAACCTCAAATTGCTAAGTTATGATTATCACTTCTGTCAACTTCAAGTTGTAAATTAAAATTAGCGATAGCGGACCTGACCATTTTGCAGTTTCCTCTTTATTGTCAATACTAACACGAACGATGACAACCAAGGTTCCTGGTTATTGAATTATAAAGAACTGAAATGTAAGAGTGGTGATTGTGAGCCTTTATAAGAGTCGCGGACCACAAACGGCGGCTTGCACTAAGAGATTGGGCCCCTTATGTTGGTGCGTACACGTTCAACGTAACCCGGGATTGTCTCGCGGGAATACACAGTTTACCACCTTCGGCAAATTTTCGTCAGAGACAGCGATGGATGCCCAGCAAAATAAAAACAGCGGGATCATCACTGATGTAACTTGCGCTAACCAACGAAACAGCATTCTTCACTCCACTTCGCAATCCTTCTCAATCGTCTCCATCATCGGCCATCTTTGTTCCTTTCTGGTTAGGTATCACTCCTTTGGTGTTTCTCTTCCTTAGCAAACTATTATCTTTAGGTTTCTTACATTAAAGGGTAAATTAGGTTGTCGTAGAAATCACTTAAAATATCGTGACATAGCTCCTTAAAATGTACGCTACCATTTTGCCACGTTAGTACGCTAGTGTGTAGCAGGATATTGTCACGTTGGTGCGCTAGTCCGAAATCGAATTTTGTCACGTTGATACGCTAGCAGGCATTACGATTTTGTCACGTTTGGTACGCACGCTATTAACGGATTTTGTCACGTTGGTTCGCTAGTCTGTTGCAGAATTTTGTTACCTTTTCCGGGAAAAGGTACAGATTAAGGAACAGTGCTTATATATTCCAATACGGATACCGCAACCAGGACTCTAAAAGAGGACCGCGCGGTTCCGCATCCCATGCGATAACAGTTGCGATCAGCGTCTTTCACATAGTGGTCAGTAATATTTCTATGAAGTGTTTCGATAACAAACATTGTAGCTACCACGGCCATGCTCTGCGGAATTAACAAGATATTACCTGTAGGAGAAGGTTTAGGAGAAGGTGTAGATGGAGGTTTGGTGGGGGGTGTGGAGCCACATCGGCCGTCTTGACTCTTTGTCAGTGTGCTATCGCCAATTACACATGCGGTCCTCATCAACTCACAGTAACTTTTATATGTGATGCCATCAGTACCGCATACACGTTGAATGCGGTGGTCGAGGCAGCGTGGAGGGCAGAGACATCTGGGCCGAGAACCGTCAACGACACAAATCTCCCCATGCCCGCATTTAGTTTGTGAACAAGGATCTGTTAAATTAACCAGACATATATTACAATGAAATACTGACAAGTCGTGAATTGAATTGTGTAGCAATTCCTTCTATGACCGATTTGCTACAGATTGAGTGGAAAATTATGTAACCTTATTTAGATTTTTCAGTTTTCTTGTTCGTGGGAAAAGGGCGGAGAATGCCTGAAAGTGTTCAAAACAATTGAAGGTATAAAATCCGTCATCCCCCATTTTGCTATACTCTGCCGCAATAAGTCTTATCAGAGTTTTCGAAGCCATATCGACGGTAAGGCAAAGTCGTCAAAAATTATAGTGTTTTTGTGGGAATCTGATGGGAAATAGAGTTTGTACAATTTATCAATCAAAACGGTTAAATACTAGGCGGAATATTGTATTCACCAAGTTTGAAGGATGTAGCTGGAATAGAAGACGCTCAGTTAATTTTTTAATTTCCAGACGTTTGTCCGTAAATTTGGGTAGGTTGACGGGGTTCGCGGGAAAATAAATATATATAAGGCCTATTTCTTCGGCTGCTATGACAGTACAAAATAAAAAACCAATGAATGCGGATACTTTACAGAGTCTGTAAAGGCATTGCAAGAAGTTGATGACTTCTTATAAAACATAATGTTGTCATGGCAATTGAGTGACTTGAACATAAACACATCGAGTGCTGCTAGGTGGTTCTGTTATTGGCTTACCTTGGGGGGCTGGAACTGGTGTTGTACAATAAGCAGCACGTGCACAAGAATGTAAGCAGCATAAGCTCTGCCCAGGACAGTCTTTGTCTTTGGTGCACTTGGGCCCTTTAGCTGGACATTTAAAGCTTTGCCACCAATAACAGGAGCGAACTCTTTTTGAATGACCAATATATGCATCTGGCGGTTCATAAAATAGACCTGAAGAACAAAAGCATTTTTATGTCAGCCCCAAATTTGGATACTTTGTATATTTGAAATGTATGCATATCGAGACATGGTAAGAATTCGGGGGCCTTTAAGTTGCGTATTGGACTCTGTGTTCACCTATAAGGAGGAACTCAACGCCTTCTGCTTGCTTAGGAACTGGTGACAGAAGCATGCGAAAGAGCATTTACATAGCCCTGGAATGAGCGCGATATAATTAGTAAGATGGAATTAGTAAGATTGCAGATAAGCGTTGTAGTATTTGTGAATGTTTAGCTCTACCCTCCCCATCCCCCGTGTTTGTATAACGGAGCATGCGTGCTATGGATAATGATTAAAGCGTGCACGATGTAGTTACACTACAAGCGGGGTCTAAATTGTATCATTTGAACGTCGATGAGGGCAAGTTTACGGAGACCACGTGTAGACGCCGTCTAACAAGTGTGTCCATGGTTTTAGCATCGTGCAAGAGTGCTGTTCCATGGGAAAACTATTGTCTTGCTATTGCTGTTTTCTAATAAAAGGTCTACATACATAGTATTATGTATGGAGTAGTGCAGAAATATTTATTAAAGAAATATCAAACATCGCTTGGAACTAGCTCAGAGGTTCAGCAAGCGTTTAAAAAATAAACCAAGAAACAAGTTGACTGATGACAAGTATATGAAATAATTCATTTGAACTGACACAAGCCAGTCCAACAGGCGAAAATCAATGAAAATAAACAGGTCAATGACGTTTAAAACTTTCAATTTGTAAGTTTACGGTTAAACTTTGTCTAAAAAATAAGCTTTTTTGAAAGACCTTGAAAGACCTCTGAAAATGAAAAAGAATTGAGTTTTCCCTGAGAAATACACAACATGTTGCCATAGCAACATCAAAATATTCACCACCTGGTGTATTTCTATTTCTGACTATAACGTGTTCACCAAGCTTCAACTGCCATTCTTCTTCATCATTAAAGGCCTGTCAAATAAACTTATTTTTCAATAGCTTGTTTTCTCATTTCATAAGAACTTTAAGATTAGAATCACAGACTAAATCCCGGTTCTCTTCTCCAAGACAGCATTTAGTTCATTCTTCACGTAGTTTGACGGAGGTGGCGGAGCATTTTAAAACGTGAGCGGGGGCTTATCGTCAACCAAGCCAATTGGAGGAGAGGATGTAGGTTTTCGCTGGGAAATGTCGGCACCCAGATCTCCAAATTCTGACCCAATTTTCGCAGGAATTTGCATTCAATACGTCATTATTACCCAACGACAGCTTACTGGTGCGCGTAACGCACCATGGGAATTGCATCAGTGCATTTGTGATGTCAACGGACCTAACAAATATAGTTCTCGAAATGACTGCTGGTAAGATTTCGTTTCTTCTAAATATGATACCTCGACAAGTGCAGTCTGCAGAAGTGTCTTTTCCAGGCTCTTGGTAGTTGGAACCGGTTAGCTGCCGGTGGAGCTAGGGTTACCCTAGCGCTAGCGCAACCCAAGCTGCCTTGCAAACGCGTCGTTTAAAAAAAAAAGAAGAAATGTGCGAGCGCCAGGGTAACCCTCTTGCTAGGATAACCCTAGCACTAGGGTTACCCTACCTCCTAGTAAAAAAACTGGTTGACCTCTGACAAAAAAGCAATTCAAGCGAAAGGAGTAAATATGACGATGCAAGTAACCGGCTTAATGCTACCTTTGTCGGTAACGGATAACAGATTTTTGTTAGACATGTTTACCCCAGTTTAATGAACCAAATGGCATTAGTGCAATAGATCTTTTAATTGGGCTCAGCAACTCCCTTTTTCCTATTGGTTAACCTGTTGGTTATTTAATTAGTAAATAAACCCGTTCAGGCGGCTGGACGTATATATTGGAGGATGATGCCCGAAAAATGAACATTTGGCCGAGAAGCGAAGCTTCGAGGGCAACTGTGAAATTTTGAGGACAATCTTTCAGCCGAGGACATTATCCTCCAATATACCAGCAAGCCAGAAAGGGGTTCCTCTATAGACCACTTCGGAATATACCATAATACTCTTTGTTTGTCCCCCAAAATTTTGCATAAGCATTGTTTTTGTTTTCTCTTGGGACCACTGTAAGTTCCAAGAGAAACTGGAAACAATGCTTATGCAAAATTTTTGAGGGACAAACAAAGAGCATAATGGTCTTTTCCGAAGTGGCCCATTTTATAACCCTCCGTTTAATTTCCACAACGTGATTTGTCGCAGTGAAAAAGGAAAAACCTATAGCAATATTATAATCACGGCGTAATTGAGATTGAAATGAATCAAAATTGATTGACTTACCAATTTTTTTTTCAAAACTATGATTTGGTTAGAAAGTCAGAGCTGAAAATGTGACTGTTCGTTTGTTTTGTACTCCTCCAGAAAATCGCACGACTGATATCAAATCGGATCGTCCGATTCGTACCACGTGATACGTTTTGCCCAAGAGCGCGCGCAAAAATTAATCTGTGGGTTATAACGTAAAAGGGACACAGTCATCATAAACAAAGTCAACTTTGGCAATGTATAAAATTGCCTTCAGATCAAAGTAAACCTTGAAATAGTTGTTTGGTAACTAGAAATTCACCAATAAACTAAGAAGAATCAAGGATGGCTTTGAATGAGGACTCCTGATGAGGAAGATTGAGAAGGATTAAATATCAAGTTCTAGCTAGAGAGAGAGAAATATTATAGGAGAGAGAAATATTTTGTAATCAAACAAATCAAGCGCAGTTATTTCTTATTTCCCAGTAAATATTTGGGGCAAATTCACCAAAAAAGCACGTTTGGTGTTCTGTTTTAGACTGCGCTTCATTTTGCCTAAGGAATACTTTCTTCCATTGTTGAATGTTTTATACTAAAGTTTATGACGGTGCAATGATTTCGATCTAAGAGAGAATTCCACAAATGCGCGACATTTGAAGTGCAAAGAACAATTGTCATTCATTTTGTCATCGGTTTGTTAGTTGAGACTGAATACGTTTGTACTTAATTAAGAAATAAGTTCTCCTCGATAAATTGCGCGCGTTTCATCAAATAAAATGGCACTGGTTTGAACAAACGCATACAAAGATGGGCCCTATGGTCAAAAGAATCGTATAAAAACTGGTGTAACCAGTGCGGAGTATTTCGTGATGTGGACCATTAAAGCTGTTTTGGATTTAAAAGTAATGCAAGCTCTGATTACCTTAAAGTCTTAACTTTCAGTAGTCATTTCAAAGATTTGCGGGTCGTGGATTAAAAAAATCAGGCAAATTAATGTAACTGTTCATGAAAACCGAAGGTCTCAGTAATGGAATGGTAATGAAATAGTACATGGATAACGGTTGTGCAAATTCCTTATTCATTGCCGGGGACTTTGGTCTGTACTTTGGCTAGCAGGAAGCCATATTCCCCGTCATATTCACAATATTATGGAAATGAGAGTGATGGCAATTTAGCTCTCCAGGAGTTCTCGAAGCTCAGTGGGTAGAGCGCCCGCCCGGTGTTCGGGAGGTCATGGGTTCGATTCCTGTCGGGGACTCAGAATTTTTCTTTGTCCCATACTCGTGTCATGTTGATAAATTAATCTTTCACATTAAATTTACCGAGCTTAAAATTCACCATCACCTTCATTTACGACAATTCTTGATGATATCGACATTGCTGGACCTAGCAGTATGCGGGACGCACGTCACATAAGAACTCAGCAAAATGACCTCGCTCTCCATGAGTTCTCGTAGCTCAGTGGATAGAGCGCCCGCCCGGTGTTCGGGAGGTCATGGGTTCGGGTTCCTGTCGGGGACTCAGAATTTTTCTTTGTCCCACGCTCGTGTCATGTTGATAAATTAATCTTTCACATTCATAATATTCTTTTACAAAATACAAAACAGTTATCTTGGCTTTTGAATGAACTTTTGAACGTCGGCAACCTATTTGTCGTGTTCAATTTCCGTTTTCCCATCGCCAGTTGTTTATACACCCCACCCCTTTTCAGATTCTGCTCGCAATTCAAATTATAGACCTTTTTAATGCGTTGTGCTGTCGAGGATAGTGGTCAAAAGAAGCTACGATTGAAAGGCTTACTAGAAGACTTTCTTCGATGGTCACTCTTTTTTCTTCGGAGAAGATTACGTGACGATCCATAGGAATGTCTGTGCGGGAAACTTGCGCATCTCTAAAACTTCATCTGAAACGACCGCATTCAAAATGAGGCTATTTTAAAGTACTTGGAAATCAACTAAAATGCGAAAAACAGACAAGAAAAATACGGCTTAAGAATCAATTTTCTTAATATTTTGGACAGTCAACGGGACACGATGTTTTTCTTGAAAACATGTGCACATGTGGTGACCCAGACAGATTTAGTTTAACTCCAGGGTTCAACAACCATGGGTAAACGACAACTAACATTTCACGCATTCTTTCATCGCTCTCAGCTCCGAGTTAAAAAGTAATTTGCATCACAGTCGCAGCCGACATAATTCCACGCCGCCGTGTTGAAAGGTAAATGGTCTCAGGAGAAAATGGGTGAAGTGTGGGAAAGAAAATGATTTGACTTAAACCAGTGGTACACTAGCAAGCAAGCAACTTTGCGAGACAAAAATATCAACCAGTGGTCATGGTGTTAACAACGAAGAAATGTGTTAAGGCAATTGATGAAACAGAGAGTCGACAGCTGAAATTCCGTTTTCTAAGACGGTATTTTTAGACTATACAAGGAAGGTCAGCTTCTTTCACTTTGGGCAGCAAAAAACCCATCTGGTTCAGGCAAGTCACGCGATTGCTCAAAAAATGTGCAATTTCCTTGAAGAAATTTTTGGCTTGAGTCAATCCTGGTGGCGACAAAGCTCCAGTTTCGAAGAAAGTTTATTTCACATGTTTCTCGTTATTCCTTTTACCATTTCCAAGCTAAAACTGTATACAGCATACAGCTAGTCAACATTCCCGAAAGAAAATCCTTTCCGTTTTTGTCGGTCGCAATAGAGAAATATAAACATCTTTGGTAATTGCTGTGTTTGCTTTGTATATCTTACTGTCGTTGGTTTTTATCGTCTATAAAAAAGTCGATGCTGTCGTCTGATGGTAAATGATAAAACAAAAAAAAATAAAACAAAATGAAAAATGAAGCAGTGAAGTGAAGAATATTAGGAAACATAAGGCAAGCTCACATTGAACAGCCGGAAATAACCATCGTTTTTTACCCAACTTAGTTTATACCATATAGTGTTTCTGGGGTGTTTTCGAGGATTTTCAGTTTACGATAACGATCGATCTTTGCTTTTGTGCACACGTACGCACAGTCAATCATAAAACAGTCAATCACAGAACCTTTCCTCCTCTGAGAAACACGAATCCAAACAGGGAAAAGAAGACAGGGAAAAGAAATAGTTTTCCTTACCACCTTCTGGTTAAAAAAGATTGTAGAATGTGTCACGCAATTATTAAGGAACGTCTCTTCATTCATCCTATAAAATTTCTGTGAGTGATGACTGACAATTTTAACCACGAATGCTTCTCTAATAGAAGGGAGATCTTCATCGAAACCTGCATTTGTTCTCGTTTATTTTACACTTTTCGCGTTTTGTATGAAACACCCGTCGAGGCCCTTCACGTTGAGAGACATGACATGACCACGCGTGCATTAATCTTTAAATCCGGGGCGGGATGTTTTTAAAATGTGGACACTGTATCTTTAAAATCCAATCTTATAAATTGAAGCAAACGCAGCTAGAAAAGGGTATAGCATGTGCGTTTGTATGAAACTAGCTGTGTACTCATTACTCTTGAAATGAAACGTTGATTCACGGAACCTTTCGATTCACGTTTTGTTAACGCTGCTTCAGCTAAAGCAAGATTTCATGGCTTATGAACATGTGCATTACTTTGAAAAGAACCAAGCACTAGTTCGATGAACATACCTGAAACCGCCTGTATGAGGGCGCAGCATACAAGTATCGCTACCAAATCCCTCATGTTTGAGGCATGAAAATCCACCAGCTATAACGGACTTATCATCTCGAAGAGGGTCCGCCGCGAACTGCACCGCAGAACAAACAAGAAAGGTTTTTTATTGACGGCTTTTGTTGCTCAAGATCACGTTTCATCTTGACACCTAAAAGTCAAAGGTCCAACACGTCATACGAATAGTCGCCTGTTGGTTAATTGATATTTTTGAAGAGCCTATCAACAAAATTGAAAGAGTATTTTGGAGAATGAATGTATGCGCTGTGTACTGTTATAGCAATAATAAGAACACTTTGTGTTGCTCGAGCTAAACGAGCTCGGGGAACGTACGAGAGAACCGGTTAATGGGTTATGTCCGCCGGCTGAACGAAATACGCATCGACCCCCGTCTGTGAACTGCGTCCCGACAGAAAAAGTGTTTTGATACTGGCAATTCCCCCTCCAAAAGTTCAAATACGGATTTGAAGATCATAAAGGCATATTAACCTTTCTTTAAAGGTATTCCATCCATTTGCAACATACCAAAATGAACGTGGAACAAAATCAAAAATTTGTAGTGGAAGATTAACTGCCACAAACCAGACCTTCAAATAAACCCGCAGTTGGCATATTGCGCAAAATGGGAGGATAGAGCTAAGAACCTCCTCCTTTCTTGTCAATCTTACAATTTTAATCTGTTGAACACCATTTTGCAATAGGGGAAGTCCAGTTGTCAGTTTTATCACATTACAATGTCTGGCTCTGTGGCAGTACAGATAACCTCCCCTAACATTCCATCCACTTTTTGCTCCACGAAGAAATTTGCTCGGTGATTCCTTCATGGAGTATTTATCGTTTTTTTCATTCCACTTTTAGAGTCGGGAACCGAAGTCCGCTTCGCTGTTTTCTGTGAGAAAGCGGGTGTCAGACGGCTAGGCCAGTGGTCTGTTTGATGACGTCTTCCTTTTGTCGCAATCGCGAAGTTTCAAAATGACACCATTTAGAGCTCGAACTTTCGAGATAACCTCGCAAAATCTTGCATTTATTTTGCCATTTCTTAATACAGATTTACCTCGCAATAAGCACTTTACAATGCGCTTTCAAGAAATTTATGTCACTCTTAACTCATTTCATTTTGCAAAGCGCCTGATGAAAATAGAAAACGCACTTTGTCTCTACTCTACTGTGAAATTAATAGAACGCTGGACATTTCGTCGAAAATTTGCTACTCGTTTATTAGATTTTCGTAAACGGCAATGTGGCAAAAAATATCGTAATGGCTGGGCGACGTAAGCGGCGTTGCCAACACGGACGGATTGGGAGACAAGCCCGGACATAAGGATTACACTTTGCAATTTGTAAACGCCATTCAGACTGTTGACAGAGACTCCGCGAGAGTGACTTTCACCAGGAACGATATCATGAGCAAGGCTCGGACAAGGGCACAGTGAACTACAAATTAGAAATTAAGTGATGTGATTTGAAACGAACTCCAGAGTTGATTCGGATTTATATTAGTCGTGTCGATAGGTACGTAAGGCTAATAGGATTACCCGATTTTCTTGAACTTGAAGTTTTAAAAATAGAAACGACGAGTTATTTTCTTTTCTGCGCTTTCGAGTGTCTGATATGTTTTGGTTTTACTTGACCTAGATAGTTACAATTAGGATTAAAAAGAAAAATGAGCAGTATTGCAAATTTAAATTAAAAACACGACTGGTAAACAAAATTATAAAATAACAGATGCACAGCAAGAAACAACGAGACATGCAGTGATCTGACCGGAGAAGCCGATTTGTGTCTGTTCATTGTTATTCTTGAACATGATTCTAATAAAATTACTCCACAGTAGGAAAGAGGGCAGCAGTCTCCAAACGTATATAAACTGTCTTTAATGACGTGGAGTCCCCATTGTGGGTACGGGTGGAGACACAGTTCTCTGGAAAATAAAGCAGACCAATACAGGAATGCGTTACAGAAGAGATATCATTTCCATCTGTCGACTACAGGAGTTGTCACCTGATATTTAGCTGGCTATGAGATCAAGATAATTGTTTCTCTGAAAGTTGGGTGTCCTTTTAGACGAGCGTACCGAGCATCTTAGTTTTGATCAAATTATGTTCATGGAGATGTTTTGTATGAGCAGACAAATAGTATAGCCCAGGGGGTCTAGTACGAAATGACCCAGATAGTGGCAAAATCTCCTCAAAGCACTCTTTGTACTCTGAACTCAACTCCGGGGACGGGATACCCATATCGTTTTTATGTGCCGCGTGATAGGGCATGGTTTTTTTGTGGTTCTCGGTCCTCAATCTCGTTGCCAGGGCTAGGGTCTCTCATCTTCCCGCCCTCCCGGAGAGAGATCAAGAGAGAGGAGAGGGCAGGAGGGCGGGAAGATGAGAGGCCCTGCATAGGGAATCATTTTTGACACTGCATTGTTCTCGGTGTGATTCTTAGATGGGGTATCTAAATAAAAAACGAAAACTAAATCGAAATTTAATGAATTATCAGCTTTAAAAGGAGGTGCTTTTACGGGTGTTCTAAATTTCCCTACGAGCATCCCCTTTTTTGTGGGGGAGATAGAGAAGTACCCCCGGGATATTTAGGCGAATGTCCGTCTCCAGTGTTCGATCTTACCAAAAGACAGCAAAACCAAATGAGCAGACAAACAAAGCTATAAAAACATAACTGTTTTACACTGTTTGATAGAATTAAAGCGAGAAATAATTTTCTCTGCCAGAGAGAGAGAGGGAAAATTAAATCGACGGAAGTTTTTCCTCGGGGGTCAATACGTTTACACGTAGGCTACCTTCGGAACTTAGTAGGTATTCTAATTGTTCCACCCGTCTCTGTACATGCCGGGAGCAAAGAAAGCTCGGGACAAAGACGGTTGTATTCGCAGGCTAGATAACATCTGTTGATCTTCGAAATGACCCGGAGTGAGTGCATAGTCCATAGGTTTGTACCGCCCAAAGGGTATGGTCTGTATACTAGGATATTGATTTGGCCTTCTGGTCTGAAACTAAGTATGGTTTTGCCTTAAAGACTAAAATTTGTCATTGATTTTAAGGGAATCCACCCCAGAAAGTGTAGGCACCATCAAAGCATTTTTCTATTTTCATGAGAAACCAATAAAATCTGATCAATCGAAATTTACACTACAGGAACGCTAAAACGAGAAACGTCATGAAGCAGTGGAAAACCAAGCAAAATGTGAAAATGAATTATCTGAAGAAAAAAATAGAAATTTTCGAACTGAATTGCGAAGCTCCAAGTGACGAAAGCGATGAAGAAATGGCTGTAGTCCGGGAAAAAAAGAAAAACAAACTTTCAGATTAAAATAATAATAGCTTGTATTTTTAAAGGATTTTTTTCTCGACGACGCTGCTTAGTAGAGATTAATTGTTCTTGTGGACAGATCCGACTATTTCTAATTTCTAATCGTGGCAGTCCGATCTGTTCACAATTTCTAATAATCCCTAATCGTTTCAGTTCTCTCCTATACAAATAGCGTCACACCCTCAGCAAAAATTCCAAGAAGCGCCCAAGTCAACCAAATGAGATAAGAAGCAAAAATACACACATGCATTCGACTCTTTGGTTTTCATCTCCCTTCTATTTTTTCAGCTGGGTTCTTCGTCCTGCCGTTTGCTGATTCTAGGTCCACAGAAGATTTGGCACTCTTCAACAATTTTCCGCTGTGTTTTTCGCTATGGTCTTTGTCTCAGCTAGAGTTATGCAACAAACCGTTTTCTCGGAAAACGTTGGGAGGGGATGGGGCGTTCCGTCAGGCGTGTGATAGGGATGATCCACTTGACTAACCTTTTCGTCCTTTTCATTGCATGTGGTCTTGTTTTTGTATCTTATCGGAGCGAGGAGACTTCAGCTTATTTCATATTTATCAGTTGAAGGCGATATCGCTTGGATGGAGGTGTTGAGTTCGCATACTTGCAACTTTTAAGAACGGAAAGAATTGATGAAGCGCGTTGATAAAGATCACACCACATTACGTGTCATCGGTAAAATGATACTACAGTACTCGTAGACAATCCACTGTCTTGTGTACTGTACCATAACAAAAATAGCTTGGTCCAGTTGTCGGTTTATAGTTGGGGAGCAGCAGCATGGAAATTGAACCCTCGAGCGAAGACGACAGAATGCTCTCTCGAACCCCTGGCCTTTTTTTCGAATCGCCGTTCTTCGCGCCAACCCCACTATCGACTGGAACGCATTGAACAGGCCCTTGGGTGGGTCAGTTCAAAAAGCAGACTACAGACTGCAGACTGGGTACAAAATGCAGACCAGGTACAAAATGCAGACTGCAGACTGAGAACAAAACCGACTTTTGCATAAAACGTGATCACATTTCATTTTATAACAGAAAATAATGCACCTCGGTCGTAGGCCGCACACCACCTGATTTTATAAGTTACCTATTGTCACGTCATAATTAAAATTTTTTAGCCTGCAGATACAGTCTTCTCATTTCGGGGACGGGAGATCGCGGTAAAAATAACAACATTGTGGAAATAGAAGGCTCATGCGACTCTTATACAATACCGAACAAGAATGGTATAACACATGACCAACAGTGCGTTTGCAGTGTCCATCTTCAAATACGATTTGTAAAGAAAATGCAGATTGAGATCAAACCATCCCTGTGTCTGATATTTTTTAATGTTCAAGCGAGGACATACAGCTTTGACCAGTTTGGTGCGAGATAACCACACGAAAGTCAAATAAATCGTCAGTCACGAAACCACGCACGGGGGGGGGGGATACTTGATCCATGTTTGGGTATAGGGGTGCCGCTGGAGGTCCGAAACCCTGACCCTGTTTAGGACCAAATATAACGTCAAACGCATACCTTGTTTAGGACGAAGGAAAACTTTTTTATACTACAGCGCGACTATCTAGTCCTGAAAATGATCTTATGTTCACAGATGACCGGGTAAATAAATATTGATGAACATTTCTGATTTCGGATATGCTTAAAACTCGACTAAAGTCTTGAAGCCATGCATACCTTGTCTAGGACGACCCCTTAATATCCATACCCTGTTTTGGACGGACTCGCTTGAATTATATACCCTGTTCAGGACTGAGAGGTCAAAAACCGGCACGGCCCCGTATAGCCCATGTAGGGAAGTACCCCCGGGCCAAGCACGTTATTCTAATTATAACCTGAGAAATTCGGAGGGAAAACTGGCTTTGTAAAAACCGAGAACTAATTATTTATAACGAAGCTTCCAATATGGAATAACTTGCCCATTGGCATACAGGATGTCAAATCTGTTGATCAATTACACTGAAATCTGAAGAAGGCATCCAGTATGTCGGATTCCCACACGGCAATCATGTAAAGTAGTTGTAATGAGTTTTAGTTTTTAAGGGCCGGGCCAAACGCCGTACTTCACATGAGCTGAACCTAATGACAGTTTGGGTCGACTCGAATAATTAAAAGAACGCCTCGTTGAGTCAAACGTCGAGAATAACAAAAGCTATCTTGTTGGTCAGTGGTTTTGCAAGGTAAAGTCAAAATGGCGCCTCTAGAATTTGATTATGCGTTTGGTTCGGCTCATGTTAAGATCGGCGTTTGACCAAAAGTCGGTCTTTAGACGTTATTCACGGCTGGCCAGACGTGAAGAACGCCTCAGCCGCTCCAAATAAAACCAGTCGAACTTAATTGGGTCAAACGCCTAACTTTAAATGGCCTAATTGGTCCTAATTATTTGAATTGTGTTTCGCTCATGTGAAGTACGGCGTTCGACCCAGGCCTAACAACTTATGCCCAGGGCAAATCGTAGTTGTCTCTTAGTAATACGGGTAATTCCAATGATGTACACTACAGGGCTACTACTTATCTACGCTTACAGTATTGAAACTACAAGATTAAATGAAGTTTAGAGCTAAAATAAATCATTAAATAAGTAAATAAATATATTTAGAGAGGAAGCCACATCAGCCTCAGCTGGTTTTCATGTCAGGTCCTCTATCCAGGTCGAATTTAGAAATGTTGGTTTTTGATGAAGGAGGATAAATGGAGACCTGAGAAAACCCTGCGAGGAGAGAACCAACAACAAACTCAACCCACATATGATCATATGGAATGGGGCCGGAATCGAACCGGGGCAACTATGGTGGGTGACTAACGCTCTCACCACTGCGCCACCCTCACTCCCCAAAAACCGAAACAAATAAATAATAACAAATAATCGGATAGCGAAACTTTCCGTAACGAATGCAAAAGCACCCTATATTTTTATAATTATTTCGCGCTCTTAAAATGGTTCAATGCTTTTGACATTTTCAGGGATAGCACATGACATGTTAGACTTTCGATCTAGAGATTTTAAAAAAATTATATCGACTAATTTTTACATAGATGCTCCCATATCAAAGACGTTCCTTCCATGAGAAAAATGTGAATATTAAATACATTACTTTTCAGTTCGTAGAGAGAAATCTAGTGAAGCAAACTGGATGAAACCTTTCAGGAAAGTTGTTCTATGACAAAGGTATAAAACATGGAAAGGACATTGTTTCAATCTACAGGAGGTCGTTGAAATCAACGAACTAACAGATACTAAAACGAACTTGTTAAATTTTGACTACAAATTATTCAAGTCGATTTTTTTCAGAAACGCTCTCATAGAATTTGTTCAAACTTTTTAGTGTTGAAGATCTACATGTATGCTACAAGGAGTAGACTACGAGCAGGCCCTTTTTTCTTTATAGTCCTTCGAGTGCGGAGCGAAAACATGGCCGCGCGAAACCTGGGAGACGCGCCCACGCAGGGACTGCTCGTAGTCTAACAAGGGGCGTTAATTGATTCGTTTTAATAGTTTAGGTCTATATTTCGAGAGAAGTGCTGGTTTTCAGAAACAATGACGTCGTTGTTTCGTTGCTATGGTAACACCGATACCAATGAAATCTACATTTGTGGGAACAATCTCTAGTAAATGCCGGCCAAAAATCTTGCCCGACCGACCGGCAAGACAGTGAAGTATTAGCCTTTAACCTGGGTTGGTGTGGTTATGAAAAATTGAGATGAGGGGCCGCCAATTTACTTACGTTGCAGTTTATGAAAATCTGGATATAATTAACTTACTGATAGTGAGCAAAATACAGTGGACAACTGTTCGAAATCTTAGCAAACTTTGTTCCTTTACATGTAAGCGTTTATCATTCCAGTGATAATTCTTTATTTAAAACGGCCTTTGTGCGCCATCTATATTCAAAAAGGCTGTCCAACAACAGAACACATTTTGCAAGAATATTGTAAAAAGAATATGAGCGGGACTGATTTACGATAAGACAAATCAGTGATCGGAAACCTATGATGGAACTTGTTTTAGGTCATGTATAGGGTTGGAACAGTCGATCTTATCATAAGTTCTTTCCTCTCGTGCCAAAAGAGAAGAGTTTGCAGGCAAACAGCCAATTTAACTCTCAAAACAGAAGCTTCTAGAACACCGAAGTGCAATCATATATGACCCCCTGCGCATTAACAAATTAAAAAAAAATCATTGAGAGTAAACGCCTAAAATAGAACAGATAGTCGTGGTTACATACCATGCCAATAAATTCGAGTAACGAGCAAATAAATTTCAGTCCCTTTCTCCGCAGAAGGCAACATCAGTTCGAACATTTTTTCATGACTAAGAAAACAGCGTTGAAACAGAAACAGCTATCTGTGAAATAATATCCAACCATGCCCTTAATGTTAAAGGACCATGAACGGAAACATTAGTGATAAACTACTATATTGATTTCCCAATTCATATTTTCACACATGTATTTACGTTACGTGGTGCAAAATTAAAACCCACGAGAATTTAATTTTTTTTGCGCCCCATGTTCCTTGGGGCTTGCTACGGCCCTGTAATTAACATAGAACGTGTTGAAACTGAAGAGATCACTGCGAAACTGCTGAAGGTATATAAGGAGACTTCCAGGAACACAACTGAATTGAAAACTGTAGACAAATGTCAGTCCCAGTTATGTGTGTCGGCACGTAAGGGTGATCAACAATTCTAACACTTTTGACAACAAAGAAAACGCTCTTGGAGCAGCTATCTGTGTAACCATGCCCAATTGTGACAGCCTTGTACACACACACATACATAAAAACTCGTATTTAAACTCGAATTTAAGATAAGGCATATATCTTCGACTTAAAGTAAGCAAATATTTAAAATACCATAATTTATTAATTAGCTAGCACTAATTTAATATATAAGTATAAAATACGCATATGAAATGGCCGGGGATACTCTCTTAGGGGTGTAAATTTTGGATTTTGGTCTCACTTAGGGTGTTCTGAACAAAAGGCCATTATATTTAACCGTGAAGGTCTCGTTTAGAGTTGTACGCGAAGAAATATAAACGTTATGTATATTTTTAATTCTCTTTTAGAGGTCAAAAAAGCTTGGGACACGCCTAGATCGGTCTCTTTTAGGGGTTTACCTTTATTGTTACATTAATGACGTAATGTAAGTGTGTTGCCAAATATGGACATGGTCTGTTAAAAGAGTTAAAAATGCGGGATTAAGGTATTTTCAACAATTTTGACGTTTCTTGTAATCAAGAAGAACAATTTTGACGTTTCTTGTAATCAGAAAGGAGCACGGAACCTTTAATTTCAAGAGAAGCTGTGAGCGAATTTACTGAATTTGTTTTAGTGTTTTTATATTTTGGCGCCTGAATTTATTATTCGCCAGGCTCTCAAGTTGTATCGGAGGGGGGCTAGAAACTAGTTAATAAAAGCAAATAGACTGGGTAAGAGTAAACACAAAATGGCGATCGTCTGTGACCTTCAAAATCAATTTTTAGATGGTTTTCTTGCTCGTTTGCCACGAATTCTTCCAATTCAAGATGGCTTCAGATAGCGATTTTTTCTTTCGATTTAAAAACTGTTTTGCAAGTATCTTGCTGGCATGAAATGAATCTTTTTACGGGCGATTTTGGAGCATCAAACTCTGCTGTATTGAAGACGAGGTCATGTAAAGTGACTTGTTCAAGGGTTGGTCTTCAAATCACCGAGGACTTTGGCGATGTTTTACTATTTTTAGAGGCAATGTATGAAGAAAGAGCGTAGAAGAAGTGTAAGATAAGAGACATCTCGGGAAGTAAGTAGAATTGAATTTCTTTCAAGTTAGATGCATTGCAAAAATCGACCTATAACTTTTATCGAGGTCGAGCTAAGGTATCCGTAAGCTCATAATTGTTTTAATTTTTAAAAATTTCGATTTCCCATACATTTCCTTACCCGATTTCGGCGCCATTGATGATACATGCCATTAGGGACAGCGCGTCACCCAAGCCGAAAAAGCCCTGGAGGTAAATGAATAACAAGACCAAAGTGCATTGTGGACTTAGGTTATCGAGCCAGCGGGAATCTGGTTTCTAAATGTAAAGTAACGCCTGTCTATTTTTGTGTTTGGCGCGAAAGGTAAATTCTGAATAAAATTAATCACTTGATTTGCTTTGGCAAATATTGTATTGTTCGTTTATTCGACCGTAAAATGAGTCATTCAAAGGAAGTTCGTCGACAACAAAAGCCAAATGCTTACAAAGAGGAGGTTCAGTGGTTTGCGAAAGCTTTTCGCCAGCCCAAAACTCGGCGCGATCTATCCTCGGAATCGATCGATAAATTCAAAGATATGATCTGGGAGAATCCTGCTGATGATGTCCTACCGAGTTATGGTAAGTCTTCATAGTATCTTACAAAGCTTAATTCGCGTGGGGTTAATTGCATCATAGAAAACTAAGGACAGAAAACCAGGTAAAGTACCAGTATGTGACGAGATCAACAAAAGGAAATAATAAAATTCGGACGCCTAGTTCGCTTCATTAAATTTCTTATTACAATTGTCAACTGTAAAGGTGCTTTGAGGGCTTATTCAGCATAGGGCCAGGATAAGTAGATGTAACTAAAATTAAAGCAAAATGAGCAAAAAAATATTTAAAAAAGGACATCGCCTCCCCCCCACCCCACCCCCCCAAAACCTTCAGTTAAAAAAATCTACATATTTTCTAGTCTTTGCACTAGAAATGCAATATTTGGTCCTCACATTCAAATAAGACACACCCCTTACAGAGTTCAAATGATGAGACGAAGAAATGTTTGCTCCATGTATTCTTTTTGTTCACACCCTCCCCCCCCCCCTTTTTTTCTCCCTCACTCCCTCCCCATTATACCATAAGGGGGATACACGCGCTCTAACACATCGCACACAGACTCGTCAATGTGAAAGGGAAGGGAAACAATTTTGTCTAGTTAGACAATTTGCACAATTCGCAAGATTGTCCCCCACGAAGCCTTTACCCTGATTAAATCGGATAAGGGCACGATGTGTGCCCACTCCCCCTTTCTTTCTCTCTTTTGTTATATACAAAAAAGTTCCGAGTTATACATATGAAGCTTACCGATGTGTTACTAATTTATAGGACTTACTCCAGACGAGCTTGCTTGTCTTGCTGCATCTGGAACTGAAAGTTGGCTCTCTACCGATCATGTCACGTGGATTTTGAGCCAACTTAACTGCATGCAAAGTGAAACCATGCTACTGTGCCCCAACGTTGTTGTTAACATCGACAACGAGATGATGAGGAAGGCGAAGTTATTTAACTTCGGAACACTAAAACGACTGGTTATGGCTCTGAATGTGGGTCAGAGGAATGGTGTGACCTTTATGGGAGGTCCTGGAATGGGTGGTAATCATTGGGTCCTCGTAGATGTTGAACTGCGCCCGTTTATGAAGATCATATACTGTGACACGCTGGCCGGGAAACCTCCCCCGAACAGGACCGGACCGTACCGGCTCCTCAAACCCTGACCATGTTTAAGACAAAAAATTTCTGATTTTTGATACCCTGCTTAAGACATTTAGCCGAAAACTATACCCTGTTTAAGAAATTTGCCAAGAAAAGATACCCTGACTGGCTGTACCTCCCCATTAAGCCCTTAATAGGGAGTACCCCCACCACCCCCGGATATCTTGCTTTCATACATTTGATAAATTTGGTTGACGCGCATGACCTGTTACTGAAATGAAATAGAAAAATGACCTTTTACTGAAATAAAATAGAAAAATGAAACACACCATGATGGTAAAGAACTGATCCGTTAGTCTGTTCCTAAGATATTTCAAAAATACTTTCACTCTTCGGACTTCCTCAACGAAATAGCATCATGAAAGCGAAGGAGAAGCGTTCGTGCTTTGTTTACCAGTAAAACAGACAGGCTCTACTTTATATTAGAAACCAGGTTCCCGCTGGCGAGATGACCTAGGTCCACAATACACTTCGATCTTGTTATTAATTCGCTCCCAGTGCTTTTTCGGCTTGGGTGACGCGCTGCCCCTAATGACATGTTGATGATGTACTGCGCAAGCGCGTGCGCCATTTTGTCCCCGATTTCTGGCAATGTGGATGTCGCTGGTTACTCGAAAGAGTCTTGTTACACATTCGTAACCACAGGCGGCCCATACGTTGTATGTGATTTATGTGACATTATGTAAGAGAATATATGAGAAAAGTTCGAAAATTGCCCTAAATTCTGCATGTGGAAAAGAATGCAAATAAAATGCAAATATAATGCAAATAGAATGCAAATAAAAATGACTTACGTTTGTGTTTTCATTACATTATTTTGATGTCTCTGTGGTCCTGGAGTCGATTTAAAGTCATTTAGGTGAGTTTACCTTCTGAGGTTTTTCCTATACGAGTAAAGCGAAGCGAAAGGCTGGCAACTTAGTCCACCAACGGTCCACACTCGAAGCTCCATAAATCCCACGACAATGGCCTAATCTCGCCAAAACTGCCTCACGGAAGCCGTCGATAATTTCTCTTCCTATGGGCTGCCTTGGGTTTCAAGGTTTATCCTAACCTTTCGTAAAACACTACTTTTCGGACTCTAAATTTCAAATTCTGCTTTCGTTGGAGGCGCATCCAGCTGTCTTGGCCGCCAAATTCAAACTGCCAGCTTAGCGACCGTGCTATTGTGACGAAATCGCTCTCCACACTGAAGAGGCACAGGACAATTTTTATCATGCAATGAGCACTATTTTTACCGTGTTATACGGCCCCTGGGGCAGTTTCACCGAAAACGGCGGGAAATTATGAACCGCGTATTCTCTGCACGCAAGGTTTCATAATTTCCCGCCGTTTTCGGTGAAACTTCCCCAGGGGCCGGCCGTAACACGGTAAAATTTGCATGATAAAAATTGTCCTGTGCCTCTCCAGTGTTGAGAGCGATTTTGAGAGACATCAAAATAACGTAATGAAAACACAAGGTAAGTCATTTTTATTTGCATTCTTTTCCAAATGCAGAATTTAGGGCAATTTTCGAACTTTTCTCATATATTCTCTTGCATAATGTCACATAAATCACATACAACGTATGGGCCGCCTGTGTCGTAACATAATTAAAATTTTGCGACGAGGATCCCCGTCCTTTTCATTTGCGAGTCACCCCGGGTTTTTAATATCTGTATATTATACATAAGCAATGTTTACATATGAAAATAGACAAAATATTGAACACAGTTTCACTGACATGTAATCTGACATGCAAATCCGTACATTTCCAAGGAAAGATGTTATCCTTTAGTTGCCGTTTTTAAAAAGCGAAGCTATTACACGTCTTCTGAATCTTTTGTTAGTAATTTTTATGGTTTTGTCAACCTTTCCCATAAAAATTGTCTCAGCCGTGCTCAAAAATGAAAAATTGTTTATAAAGCCAGTTGTTGGGACTGTGAGGCTTTCTACGTTGGCAAAACCAAACGACGATTGCATGACAGGAAGACCGAACATTTCAAACCTCTCAGACAAGTTTGTCACGCGTCCGCTGTTGTAGACTATGTTAGACTATGTTAGCAAGAGCAAGAATGAAAGAAACTCAGTTGATCCGGTACTTGAAACCCATACTCAATATTGTCAGTGCGAAATTGTTTCTTTATTAATTACTACCAGTTGTCGCATGCTACCAGTGCTTTGCTGAATTTTTTCTTTTTAAAATCCGTTATCAATTTTGTACTTAACCGCCACTTCTGAGGATTTATGTTGCAGCACACAAAACGTCAAATTAGTTTAATTTAAAGACCATGCGTAGTCTATTTGTGATGTTTCTAAACACTGTTTGTTTTCTATACCTTCTAAAATGTTGTATACATGGCTTGAAAAACTAGGAATAACGACCATGTCCCGGTACCCTTGCAAATTGCCTCAACCAACCTCCTGTTCGTCGCTCTTTCCTATGATCGTACCAGCGTGGTGCTGATAACGCCAAGGTCGTGAGTACGACCCTCACACGGACCGCGGAGATACTTTTCTTTTTGTCGCTTTCGATAGGGGAAATTTCGTTTCTTGAAATGTCTTTCAATCTTTAAATGCAATGATTGTTTCCTCTTAGCAAAGATGGACTGCCTTAGTAACAGAGAGTTTGCTTTTGGACGGCGAGATTGCTGCCAGACTACACTCCTTTTTCTTATACCTCCGTTCTACTTCCATCGTCTGTTAACGAGAAATAACTGACAACCGAGCCCGGATATTCTGCCCAAACAAGGGCTTTGGTTCAGTATTAATGATACATTATTCGGAGTGTGTTTAGGTGCCAAGGGAAGGCAATACTGCCGAAAGCCCAAAAAACCCTGGGTTACTACCCTCAAAGAAGAAAATTTGGGAGTGTTCCCACGGAGCCGAGAGGACTCCACCGGATTAGATGTGATTGGTTTGATTGGTTCAGTTTTGTCTGGTTCAACAGAAAGACCTACAATAGCAATAATAATTTAATTCGATTGCGAGAAAAGCCATGTCTGGGGGATTAGCTCAAAACGTAAGCAATAAAAAAATGGAAAACGTAAACGGAAAAAGTCCGAATCACCACAGATTATCTCCCGAGATGAGGTTGGACTTCCTGTGGTATAAGCCAGAGACTGGGACGAGGGAATCGCACAGCAAATGCCTCCGTGCTCTGGTATCGTTTTGCAACGTTTTCGGATCGATGAATGACTTGCCAGATCTGGTTCTTTGTCTCATATTTACCTAATTAACTGCCTTTGAAAGGTTCTGCAAAGAAGGCCGAATATGTAGAAGGTGGCAAAGATTAATCAAGGGCTCATCACAAGTCTGAAAGTGCGTTGAGTTTGCCTGGCAAAGGTAATTCAGCTCCCACGTGTTGAGAGTACCTGTAATTTTACACTTATCCAGGCTGTCATGTTTAAGAAATATCTCATGGCCTATGTTGAAAATACCATTTCAGAGCCTCTAGTTTCAAAATTTTCTGGGACCCCCTACAAACTCTCGCCTCCGGCGCGAGATTTCAAACACCCCACTTTAAAATTCAATTCGTCGTCCCTGCTCAAACGGTAGAGCGCCCGCTTTGAATGCGGGAGGTACCGGGATCGATACCCGGATTCTCCAACTTGACCCTTCGCTGCAAAAGCAAGAACATTGTGCTGTTGGATGTCTCTTTCTCAAATTTTCGTTTTCAGTTTTTATTGCTCAAATTATTGACAAGCTTTCAAACATTGTCAAAATTTAAATCAGATAGGTCCTATCGATTTTTCAGAAACTATTGGGTACGGTTTTGCTGAAAGGTTTCAAGATTATCATTTCAGAAACTAGCTGTTCATGTCACAAAATAGAAAACATGATGGAGAATCCGGGTATCGATCCCGGTACCTCCCACATGCTAAGCGGGCGCTCTACCATTTGAGCTAATTGCCCTGGCTGCACAACTGTAGCATGCAAAAGAACCTGGTGATACCTGTACACAGGTATGAATTTAAGGCCTTAATCGTCATCTGGTCACGTCGGGTCAGCCGGAGAATAAAGCCATCACATTCCTCGACCAACGCTTTCTGTTCTGCGTTGTTTCCTTGGCTACACTGCAACTGATCCACACAACCCGCTTTCTCTCTCTCTGTAGTCCTTCAGTCAATCTGCGTAATGCTGGCATTTACGGCGGCTTTAAAGCGGTTTGCAGAGCAGTCAAGTTGACACTTCCTGCTGTGTTCTTAAAATGTCCTTTGGTTTTACTCTTGCCTAGTCCTCTTGCCCATTGCCTCAACCAACCTCTTGTTTGTCAGGCTTTGTTATTATCTAATCGTGAGTATCCGTCCCAGGCATTATCATTGGAAACTGTTTTACTATGCTTCGAGAAAAAGCAGTCTTTTCACAGAGAAATATAACTGAATTGATTTTGTGTACGTCGAGTTCTTACCTGGTCCGTTAGCTCAGTTGGCAGAGCGTGGTGCTGATAACGCCAAGGTCGTGAGTTCGACCCTCACACGGACCACGGAGATACTTTTCTTTTTGTCGCTTTCGATATGGGAAATTTCGTTTTCTAACATGTCTTTCAATCTTTAAATGCACTGATTGTTTCCTCTCAGCAAACATGGACTGCCGCAGTAAGAGAGAGTTTGCTTGTGGGCGCCGAGATTGGTGCCAGACTACTCTCCTTTTTCAACAATTGAAGTATTTATATCTGCGGTCTATTTCCATCCGAGCCCGGTTATTCTGCCCGAACAAGCGTTGGTTCAGTATTGTCGGTATGAAGATAAAGATCTAGAATAGCTCTATTAATTTAATTGATTTAGGAGAAAAGTCATGTCTGGGGGATTAGCTCAAATGGTAGAGCGCCCGCTTTGCATGCGGAAGGTACTGGGATCGATACCCGGATTCTCCAACTTGACCCTTCGCTGCACAAGCAAGAACTTTGTGCTGTTGGATGTCTCTTTCTCGAATTTTCGTTTTCAGTTTTTATTGCTCAAATTATTGACAAGCTTTCAAACATTGTCAAAATTTAAATCAGATACGTCCTATGGATTTTCAGAAACTATTGGGTACGGTTTTGCTGAAAGGTTTCAACATTATCATTTCAGAAACTAGCTGTTCATGTCACAAAATAGAGAAAATGATGGAGAATCCGGGTATCGATCCCGGTACCTCCCGCATGCGAAGCGGGCGCTCTACCATTTGAGCTAATTCCCCTGGCTGCACAACTGTAGGATGCAAAGAAACCTGATGATACCTGCATGCAGGTATAAATTTAAGGCCTTAATCGTCATCTGGTCACGTCGTGTCAGCCGGCGAATAAAGGCATCACATTTCTCGACCAACGCTTCCTGTTCTGCGTTGTTGCCTTGGCTACACTGCAACTCATCCACACAACCCGCTTTCTCTCTTTCTGTAGTCCTTCGGTAAATCTGCGTAATGCTGGCATTTACGGCGGCTTTGCAGCGGTTTGCAGAGCAGTCAAGTTGACACTTCCTGCTGTGTTCTCAAAGTGTCCTTTTGTTTTACTGTTGCCTAGTCCTCTTGCCCATTGCCTCAACCAACCTCTTGTTTGTCAGGCTTTGTTATTATCTAATCGTGAGTATCCGTCCCAGGCATTATCATTGGAAACTGTTTTACTATGCTTCGAGAGAAAGCAGTCTTTTCACAGAGAAATATAACTGAATTGATTTTGTGTACGTCGAGTTCTTACCTGGTCCGTTAGCTCAGTTGGCAGAGCGTGGTGCTGATAACGCCAAGGTCGTGAGTTCGACCCTCACACGGACCACGGAGATACTTTTCTTTTTGTCGCTTTCGATAGGGGAAATTTCGTTTCCTAACATGTCTTTCAATCTTTAAATGCACTGATTGTTTCCTCTCAGCAATCATGGACTGCCGCAGTAAGAGAGAGTTTGCTTGTGGGCGCCGAGATTGGTGCCAGACTACTCTCCTTTTTCAACAAATGAAGTATTTATATCTGCGGTCTATTTCCATCCGAGCCCGGTTATTCTGCCCGAACAAGCGTTGGTTCAGTACTTTCGGGATCAAGATAAAGATCTAGAGTAGCTCTATTAATTTAATTGATTTAGGAGAAAAGTCATGTCTGGGGGATTAGCTCAAATGGTAGAGCGCCCGCTTTGCCTGCGGGAGGTACCGGGATCGATACCCGGATTCTCCAACTTGACCCTTCGCTGCAAAAGCAAGAACATTGTGCTGTTGGATGTCTCTTTCTCAAATTTTCGTTTTCAGTTTTTATTGCTCAAATTATTGACAAGCTTTCAAACATTGTCACAATTTAAATCAGATAGGTCCTATCGATTTTTCAGAAACTATTGGGTACGGTTTTGCTGAAAGGTTTCAGTCAAGATTATCATTTCAGAAACTAGCTGTTCATGTCACAAAATAGAAAACATGATGGAGAATCCGGGTATCGATCCCGGTACCTCCCGCATGCTAAGCGGGCGCTCTACCATTTGAGCTAATTCCCCTGGCTGCACAACTGTAGGATGCAAAGAAACCTGATGAAACCTGCATGCAGGTATAAATTTAAGGCCTTAATCGTCATCTGGTCACGTCGTGTCAGCCGGCGAATAAAGCCATCACATTTCTCGACCAACGCTTCCTGTTCTGCGTTGTTGCCTTGGCTACACTGCAACTCATCCACACAACCCGCTTTCTCTCTCTCTGTAGTCCTTCGGTAAATCTGCGTAATGCTGGCATTTACGGCGACTTTACAGCGGTTTGCAGCAACTGTGTTCTTAAAATGTCCTTTGGTTTTACTCTTGCCTAGTCCTCTTGCCCATTGCCTCAACCAACCTCTTGTTTGCCAGGCTTTGTTATTATCTAATCGTGAGTATCCGTCCCAGGCATTATCATTGGAAACTGTTTTACTATGCTTCGAGAAAAAGCAGTCTTTTCACAGAGAAATATAACTGAATTGATTTTGTGTACGTCGAGTTCTTACCTGGTCCGTTAGCTCAGTTGGCAGAGCGTGGTGCTGATAACGCCAAGGTCGTGAGTTCGACCCTCACACGGACCACGGAGATACTTTTCTTTTTGTCGCTTTCGATAGGGGAAATTTCGTTTCCTAACATGTCTTTCAATCTTTAAATGCACTGATTGTTTCCTCTCAGCAATCATGGACTGCCGCAGTAAGAGAGAGTTTGCTTGTGGGCGCCGAGATTGGTGCCAGACTACTCTCCTTTTTCAACAAATGAAGTATTTATATCTGCGGTCTATTTCCATCCGAGCCCGGTTATTCTGCCCGAACAAGCGTTGGTTCAGTACTTTCGGGATCAAGATAAAGATCTAGAGTAGCTCTATTAATTTAATTGATTTAGGAGAAAAGTCATGTCTGGGGGATTTGCCCAAATTGTAGAGCGCACGCTTTGCCTGCGGGAGGTACCGGGATCGATACCCGGATTCTCCAACTTGACCCTTCGCTGCAAAAGCAAGAACATTGTGCTGTTGGATGTCTCTTTCTCAAATTTTCGTTTTCAGTTTTTATTGCTCAAATTATTGACAAGCTTTCAAACATTGTCACAATTTAAATCAGATAGGTCCTATGGATTTTTCAGAAACTATTGGGTACGGTTTTGCTGAAAGGTTTCAAGATTATCATTTCAGAAACTAGCTGTTCATGTCACAAAATAGAAAACATGATGGAGAATCCGGGTATCGATCCCGGTACCTCCCGCATGCTAAGCGGGCGCTCTACCATTTGAGCTAATTGCCCTGGCTGCACAACTGTAGCATGCAAAGGAACCTGGTGATACCTGTACACAGGTATGAATTTAAGGCCTTAATCGTCATCTGGTCACGTCGGGTCAGCCGGAGAATAAAGCCATCACATTCCTCGACCAACGCTTTCTGTTCTGCGTTGTTGCCTTGGCTACACTGCAACTGATCCACACAACCCGCTTTCTCTCTCTCTGTAGTCCTTCAGTCAATCTGCGTAATGCTGGTATTTACGGCGGCTTTAAAGCGGTTTGCAGAGCAGTCAAGTTGACACTTCCTGCTGTGTTCTTAAAATGTCCTTTGGTTTTACTCTTGCCTAGTCCTCTTGCCCATTGCCTCAACCAACCTCTTGTTTGTCAGGCTTTGTTATTATCTAATCGTGAGTATCCGTCCCAGGCATTATCATTGGAAACTGTTTTGCTATGCTTCGAGAAAAAGCAGTCTTTTCACAGAGAAATATAACTGAATTGATTTTGTGTACGTCGAGTTCTTACCTGGTCCGTTAGCTCAGTTGGCAGAGCGTGTTGCTGATAACGCCAAGGTCGTGAGTTCGACCCTCACACGGACCACGGAGATACTTTTCTTTTTGTCGCTTTCGATAGGGGAAATTTCGTTTTCTAACATGTCTTTCAATCTTTAAATGCACTGATTGTTTCCTCTCAGCAAACATGGACTGCCGCAGTAAGAGAGAGTTTGCTTGTGGGCGCCGAGATTGGTGCCAGACTACTCTCCTTTTTCAACAATTGAAGTATTTATATCTGCGGTCTATTTCCATCCGAGCCCGGTTATTCTGCCCGAACAAGCGTTGGTTCAGTATTGTCGGTATGAAGATAAAGATCTAGAATAGCTCTATTAATTTAATTGATTTAGGAGAAAAGTCATGTCTGGGGGATTAGCTCAAATGGTAGAGCGCCCGCTTTGCATGCGGGAGGTACCGGAATCGATACCCGGATTCTCCAACTTGACCCTTCGCTGCACAAGCAAGAACTTTGTGCTGTTGGATGTCTCTTTCTCAAATTTTCGTTTTCAGTTTTTATTGCTCAAATTATTGACAAGCTTTCAAACATTGTCAAAATTTAAATCAGATAGGTCCTATGGATTTTCAGAAACTATTGGGTACGGTTTTGCTGAAAGGTTTCAAGATTATCATTTCAGAAACTAGCTGTTCATGTCACAAAATAGAGAAAATGATGGAGAATCCGGGTATCGATCCCGGTACCTCCCGCATGCGAAGCGGGCGCTCTACCATTTGAGCTAATTCCCCTGGCTGCACAACTGTAGGATGCAAAGAAACCTGATGAAACCTGCATGCAGGTATAAATTTAAGGCCTTAATCGTCATCTGGTCACGTCGTGTCAGCCGGCGAATAAAGCCATCACATTTCTCGACCAACGCTTCCTGTTCTGCGTTGTTGCCTTGGCTACACTGCAACTCATCCACACAACCCGCTTTCTCTCTCTCTGTAGTCCTTCGGTAAATCTGCGTAATGCTGGCATTTACGGCGACTTTACAGCGGTTTGCAGCAACTGTGTTCTTAAAATGTCCTTTGGTTTTACTCTTGCCTAGTCCTCTTGCCCATTGCCTCAACCAACCTTTTGTTTGCCAGGCTTTGTTATTATCTAATCGTGAGTATCCGTCCCAGGCATTATCATTGGAAACTGTTTTACTATGCTTCGAGAAAAAGCAGTCTTTTCACAGAGCAATATAACTCAATTGATTTTGTGTACGTCGAGGTCTTACCTGGTTCGTTAGCTCAGTTGGTAGAGCGTGGTGCTGATAACGCCAAGGTCGTGAGTTCGACCCTCACACGGACCACGGAGATACTTTTCTTTTTGTCGCTTTCGATAGGGGAAATTTCGTTTCCTAACATGTCTTTCAATCTTTAAATGCACTGATTGTTTCCTCTCAGCAAACATGCACTGCCGCAGTAAGAGAGAGTTTGCTTGTGGAAGCCGAGATTGGTGCCAGACTACTCTCCTTTTTCAACAAATGAAGTATTTATATCTGCGGTCTATTTCCATCCGAGCCCGGTTATTCTGCCCGAACAAGCGTTGGTTCAGTATTGTCGAAATGAAGATAAAGATCTAGATTAGCTCTATTAATTTAATTGATTAAGGAGAAAAGTCATGTCTGGGGGATTAGCTCAAATGGTAGAGCGCCCGCTTTGCATGCGGGAGGTACCGGGATCGATACCCTGATTCTCCAACTTGACCCTTCGCTGCACAAGCAAGAACTTTGTGCTGTTGGATGTCTCTTTCTCAAATTTTCGTTTTCAGTTTTTATTGCTCAAATTATTGACAAGCTTTCAGACATTGTCAAAATTTAAATCAGATAGGTCCTGTGGATTTTCAGAAACTATTGCGCACGGTTTTCCTGAAAGGTTTCAAGATTATCATTTCAGAAACTAGCTGTTCATGTCACAAAATAGAAAACATGATGGAGAATCCGGGTATCGATCCCGGTACCTCCCGCATGCTAAGCGGGCGCTCTACCATTTGAGCTAATTCCCCTGGCTGCACAACTGTAGGATGCAAAGAAACCTGATGATACCTGCATGCAGGTATAAATTTAAGGCCTTAATCGTCATCTGGTCACGTCGTGTCAGCCGGCGAATAAAGGCATCACATTTCTCGACCAACGCTTCCTGTTCTGCGTTGTTGCCTTGGCTACACTGCAACTCATCCACACAACCCGCTTTCTCTCTCTCTGTAGTCCTTCGGTAAATCTGCGTAATGCTGGCATTTACGGCGGCTTTACAGCGGTTAGCAGCAACTGTGCTGTTAAAATGTCCTTTGGTTTTACTCTTGCCTAGTCCTCTTGCCCATTGCCTCAACCAACCTCTTGTTTGTCAGGCTTTGTTATTATCTAATCCTGAGTATCCGTTCTAGGCATTATCATTGGAAACTGTTTTACTATGCTTCGAGAAAAAGCAGTCTCTTCAAAGAGAAATATAACTGAGTTGATTTTGTGTACGTCGAGTTCTTACCTGGTCCGTTAGCTCAGTTGGCAGAGCGTGGTGCTGATAACGCCAAGGTCGTGAGTTCGACCCTCACACGGACCACGGAGATACTTTTCTTTTTGTCGCTTTCGATAGGGGAAATTTCGTTTCCTAACATGTCTTTCAATCTTTAAATGCACTGATTGTTTCCTCTCAGCAAACATGTAGCTTGCTTGTGGGCGCCGAGATTGGTGCCAGACTACTCTCCTTTTTCAACAAATGAAGTATTTATATCTGAGGTCTATTTCTATCCGAGCCCGGTTATTCTGCCCGAACAAGCGTTGGTTCAGTATTGTCGGGATCAAGATAAAGATCTAGAATAGCTCTATTAATTTAATTGATTTAGGAGAAAAGTCATGTCTGGGGGATTAGCTCAAATGGTAGAGCGCCCGCTTTGCATGCGGGAGGTACCGGGATCGATACCCGGATTCTCCAACTTGACCCTTCGCTGCACAAGCAAGAACTTTGTGCTGTTGGATGTCTCTTTCTCAAATTTTCGTTTTCAGTTTTTATTGCTCAAATTATTGACAAGGTTTTAAACATTGTCAAAATTTAAATCAGATAGGTCCTATGGATTTTCAGAAACTATTTGGTACGGTTTTGCTGAAAGGTTTCAAGATTATCATTTCAGAAACTAGCTGTTCATGTCACAAAATAGAAAACGTGATGGAGAATCCGGGTATCGATCCCGGTACCTCCCGCATGCTTAGCGGGCGCTCTACCATTTGAGCTAATTCCCCTGGCTGCACAACTGTAGGATGCAAAGGAACCTGGTGATACCTGTACACAGGTATGAATTTAAGGCCTTAATCGTCATCTGGTCACGTCGCGTCAGCCGGAGAATAAAGCCATCACATTCCTCGACCAACGCTTTCTGTTCTGCGTTGTTTCCTTGGCTACACTGCAACTCATCCACACAACCGGCTTTCTCTCTCTCTGTAGTCCTTTTGTAAATCTGCGTAATGATGGCATTTACGTCGGCTTTACAGCGGTTTGCAGAGCAGTCAAGTTGACACTTCCTGCTGTGTTCTTAAAATGTCCTTTGGTTTTACTATTGCCTAGTCCTCTTGCCCATTGCCTCAACCAACCTCTTGTTTGTCAGGCTTTGTTATTATCTAATCGCGAGTATCCGTCCCAGGCATTATCATTGGAAACTGTTTTACTATGCTTCGAGAAAAAGCAGTCTTTTCACAGAGAAATATAACTGAATTGATTTTGTGTACGTCGAGTTCTTACCTGGTCCGTTAGCTCAGTTGGCAGAGCGTGGTGCTGATAACGCCAAGGTCGTGAGTTCGACCCTCACACGGACCACGGAGATACTTTTCTTTTTGTCGCTTTCGATAGGGGAAATTTCGTTTTCTAACATGTCTTTCAATCTTTAAATGCACTGATTGTTTCCTCTCAGCAAACATGGACTGACGCAGTAAGAGAGAGTTTGCTTGTGGGCGCCGAGATTGGTGCCAGACTACTCTCCTTTTTCAACAAATGAAGTATTTATATCTGCGGTCTATTTCCATCCGAGCCCGGTTATTCTGCCCGAACAAGCGTTGGTTCAGTATTGTCGGTATGAAGATAAAGATCTAGAATAGCTCTATTAATTAAATTGATTTAGGAGAAAAGTCATGTCTGGGGGATTAGCTCAAATGGTAGAGCGCCCGCTTTGCATGCGGGAAGTACCGGGATCGATACCCGGATTCTCCAAGTTGACCCTTCGCTGCACAAGCAAGAACTTTGTGCTGTTGGATGTCTCTTTCTCAAATTTTCGTTTTCAGTTTTTATTGCTCAAATTATTGACAAGCTTTCAAACATTGTCAAAATTTAAATCAGATAGGTCCTATGGATTTTCAGAAACTATTGGGTACGGTTTTGCTGAAAGGTTTCAAGATTATCATTTCAGAAACTAGCTGCTCATGTCACAAAATAGAAAACATGATGGAGAATCCGGGTATCGATCCCGGTACCTCCCGCATGCGAAGCGGGCGCTCTACCATTTGAGCTAATTCCCCTGGCTGCACAACTGTAGGATGCAAAGGAACCTGGTGATACCTGTACACAGGTATGAATTTAAGGCCTTAATCGTCATCTGGTCACGTCGCGTCAGCCGGAGAATAAAGCCATCACATTCCTCGACCAACGCTTTCTGTTCTGCGTTGTTGCCTTGGCTACACTGCAACTCATCCACACACCCGCTTTTTCTCTCTCTGTAGTCCTTCGGTGAATCTGCGTAATGCTGGCATTTACGGCGGCTTTACAGCGGTTTACATAGCAGTCAAGTTGACACTTCCTGCTGTGTTCTTAAAATGTCCTTTGGTTTTACTCTTGCCTAGTCCTCTTTCCCATTGCCTCAACCAACCTCTTGTTTGTCAGGCTTTGTTATTATCTAATCCTGAGTATTCTTCCCAGGCATTATTATTGGAAATTGTTTTACTATGCTTCGAGAAAAAGCAGTCTTTTCACAGAGAAATATAACTGAATTGATTTTGTGTACGTCGAGTTCTTACCTGGTCCGTTAGCTCAGTTGGCAGAGCGTGGTGCTGATAACGCCAAGGTCGTGAGTTCGACCCTCACACAGACCACGGAGATACTTTTCTTTTTGTCGCTTTCGATAGGGGAAATTTCGTTTCCTAACATGTCTTTCAATCTTTAAATGCACTGATTGTTTCCTCTCAGCAAACATGGTCTGCTGCAGTAAGAGAGAGTTTGCTTGTGGGCGCCGAGATTGGTGCCAGACTACTCTCCTTTTTCAACAAATGAAGTATTTATATCTGAGGTCTATTTCTATCCGAGCCCGGTTATTCTGCCCGAACAAGCGTTGGTTCAGTATTGTCGGGATGAAGATAAAGATCTAGAATAGCTCTATTAATTTAATTGATTTAGGAGAAAAGTCATGTCTGGGGGATTAGCTCAAATGGTAGAGCGCCCGCTTTGCATGCGGGAGGTACCGGGATCGATACCCGGATTCTCCAACTTGACCCTTCGCTGCACAAGGAAGAACTTTGTGCTGTTGGATGTCTCTTTCTCAAATTTTCGTTTTCAGTTTTTATTGCTCAAATTATTGACAAGCTTTCAAACATTGTCAAAATTTAAATCAGATAGGTCCTATGGATTTTCAGAAACTATTGGGTACGGTTTTGCTGAAAGGTTTCAAGATTATCATTTCAGAAACTAGCTGTTCATGTCACAAAATAGAAAACGTGATGGAGAATCCGGGTATCGATCCCGGTACCTCCCGCATGCTAAGCGGGCGCTCTACAATTTGAGCTAATTGCCCTGGCTGCAAAACTGTAGCATGCAAAGGAACCTGGTGATACCTGTACACAGGTATGAATTTAAGGCCTTAATCGTCATCTGGTCACGTCGGGTCAGCCGGAGTATAAAGCCATCACATTCCTCGACCAACGCTTTCTGTTCTGCGTTGTTTCCTTGGCTACACTGCAACTCATCCACACAACCGGCTTTCTCTCTCTCTGTAGTCCTTCGGTAAATCTGCGTAATGATGGCATTTACGTCGGCTTTACAGCGGTTTGCAGAGCAGTCAAGTTGACACTTCCTGCTGTGTTCATAAAATGTCCTTTGGTTTTACTATTGCCTAGTCCTCTTGCCCATTGCCTCAACCAACCTCTTGTTTGTCAGGCTTTGTTATTATCTAATCGTGAGTATCCGTCCCAGGCATTATCATTGGAAACTGTTTTACTATGCTTCGAGAAAAAGCAGTCTTTTCACAGAGCAATATAACTGAATTGATTTTGTGTACGTCGAGTCCTTACCTGGTCCGTTAGCTCAGTTGGCAGAGCGTGGTGCTGATAACGCCAAGGTCGTGAGTTCGACCCTCACACGGACCACGGAGATACTTTTCTTTTTGTCGCTTTCGATAGGGGAAATTTCGTTTTCTAACATGTCTTTCAATCTTTAAATGCACTGATTGTTTCCTCTCAGCAAACATGGACTGTCGCAGTAAGAGAGAGTTTGCTTGTGGGCGCCGAGATTGGTGCCAGACTACTCTCCTTTTTCAACATATCTGCGGTCTATTTCCATCCGAGCCCGGTTATTCTGCCCGAAAAAGCGTTGGTTCAGTATTGTCGGGATGAAGATAAAGATCTAGAATAGCTCTATTAATTTAATTGATTTAGGAGAAAAGTCATGTCTGGGGGATTAGCTCAAATGGTATAGCGCCCGCTTTGCATGCGGGAGTTGCCAGGATCGATACCCGGATTTTCCAACTTGACCCTTCGCTGCACAAGCAAGAACTTTGTGCTGTTGGATGTCTCTTTCTCAAATTTTCGTTTTTAGTTTTTATTGCTCAAATTATTGCAAACTTTCAACCATTGTCAAAATTTAAATCAGATAGGTCCTATGGATTTTCAGAAACTATTGCGTACGGTTTTGCTGAAAGGTTTCAAGATTATCATTTCAGAAACTAGCTGTTCATGTCACAAAATAGAAAACGTGATGGAGAATCCGGGTATCGATCCCGGTACCTCCCGCATGCTAAGCGGGCGCTCTACCATTTAAGCTAATTCCCCTGGCTGCACAACTGTAGGATGCAAAGGAACCTGGTGATACCTGTACACAGGTATGAATTTAAGGCCTTAATCGTCATCTGGTCACGTCGGGTCAGCCGGAGAATAAAGCCATCACATTCCTCGACCAACGCTTTCTGTTCTGCGTTGTTGCCTTGGCTACACTGATACTCATCCACACAACCCGCTTTCTCTCTCTGTAGTCCTTCGGTAAATCTGCGTAATGCTGGCATTTACGGCGGCTTTACAGCGGTTTGCATAGCAGTCAAGTTGACACTTCCTGCTGTGTTCTTAAAATGTTCTTTGGTTTTACTCTTGCCTAGTCCTCTTGCCCATTGCCTCAACCAACCTCTTGTTTGTCAGGCTTTGTTATTATCTAATCCTGATTATTCGTCCCAGGCATTATCATTGGAAACTGTTTTACTATGCTTCGAGAAAAAGCAGTCTTTTCACAGAGAAATATAACTGAATTGATTTTGTGTACGTCGAGTTCTTACCTGGTCCGTTAGCTCAGTTGGCAGAGCGTGGTGCTGATAACGCCAAGGTCGTGAGTTCGACCCTCACACAGACCACGGAGATACTTTTCTTTTTGTCGCTTTCGATAGGGGAAATTTCGTTTCCTAACATGTCTTTCAATCTTTAAATGCACTGATTGTTTCCTCTCAGCAAACATGGTCTGCTGCAGTAAGAGAGAGTTTGCTTGTGGGCGCCGAGATTGGTGCCAGACTACTCTCCTTTTTCAACAAATGAAGTATTTATATCTGAGGTCTATTTCTATCCGAGCCCGGTTATTCTGCCCGAACAAGCGTTGGTTCAGTATTGTCGGGATCAAGATAAAGATCTAGAATAGCTCTATCAATTTAATTGATTTAGGAGAAAAGTCATGTCTGGGGGATTAGCTCAAATGGTAGAGCGCCCGCTTTGCATGCGGGAGGTACCGGGATCGATACCCGGATTCTCCAACTTGACCCTTCGCTGCACAAATAAGAACTTTGTGCTGTTGGATGTCTCTTTCTCAAATTTTCGTTTTCAGTTTTTATTGCTCAAATTATTGACAAGCTTTCAAACATTGTCAAAATTTAAATCAGATAGGTCCTATGGATTTTCAGAAACTATTGGGTACGGTTTTGCTGAAAGGTTTCAAGATTATCATTTCAGAAACTAGCTGTTCATGTCACAAAATAGAAAACGTGATGGAGAATCCGGGTATCGATCCCGGTACCTCCCGCATGCTAAGCGGGCGCTCTACAATTTGAGCTAATTGCCCTGGCTGCAAAACTGTAGCATGCAAAGGAACCTGGTGATACCTGTACACAGGTATGAATTTAAGGCCTTAATCGTCATCTGGTCACGTCGGGTCAGCCGGAGTATAAAGCCATCACATTCCTCGACCAACGCTTTCTGTTCTGCGTTGTTTCCTTGGCTACACTGCAACTCATCCACACAACCGGCTTTCTCTCTCTCTGTAGTCCTTCGGTAAATCTGCGTAATGATGGCATTTACGTCGGCTTTACAGCGGTTTGCAGAGCAGTCAAGTTGACACTTCCTGCTGTGTTCATAAAATGTCCTTTGGTTTTACTATTGCCTAGTCCTCTTGCCCATTGCCTCAACCAACCTCTTGTTTGTCAGGCTTTGTTATTGTCTAATCGTGAGTATCCCTCCCAGGCATTATCATTGGAAACTGTTTTACTATGCTTCGAGAAAAAGCAGTCTTTTCACAGAGCAATATAACTGAATTGATTTTGTGTACGTCGAGTCCTTACCTGGTCCGTTAGCTCAGTTGGCAGAGCGTGGTGCTGATAACGCCAAGGTCGTGAGTTCGACCCTCACACGGACCACGGAGATACTTTTCTTTTTGTCGCTTTCGATAGGGGAAATTTCGTTTTCTAACATGTCTTTCAATCTTTAAATGCACTGATTGTTTCCTCTCAGCAAACATGGACTGCCGCAGTAAGAGAGAGTTTGCTTGTGGGCGCCGAGATTGGTGCCAGACTACTCTCCTTTTTCAACATATCTGCGGTCTATTTCCATCCGAGCCCGGTTATTCTGCCCGAAAAAGCGTTGGTTCAGTATTGTCGGGATGAAGATAAAGATCTAGAATAGCTCTATTAATTTAATTGATTTAGGAGAAAAGTCATGTCTGGGGGATTAGCTCAAATGGTAGAGCGCCCGCTTTGCATGCGGGAGTTGCCAGGATCGATACCCGGATTCTCCAACTTGACCCTTCGCTGCACAAGCAAGAACTTTGTGCTGTTGGATGTCTCTTTCTCAAATATTCGTTTTTAGTTTTTATTGCTCAAATTATTGCAAACTTTCAACCATTGTCAAAATTTAAATCAGATAGGTCCTATGGATTTTCAGAAACTATTGCGTACGGTTTTGCTGAAAGGTTTCAAGATTATCATTTCAGAAACTAGCTGTTCATGTCACAAAATAGAAAACATGATGGAGAATCCGGGTATCGATCCCGGTACCTCCCGCATGCTAAGCGGGCGCTCTACCATTTGAGCTAATTCCCCTGGCTGCACAACTGTAGGATGCAAAGGAACCTGGTGATACCTGTACACAGGTATGAATTTAAGGCCTTAATCGTCATCTGGTCACGTCGGGTCAGCCGGAGAATAAAGCCATCACATTCCTCGACCAACGCTTTCTGTTCTGCGTTGTTGCCTTGGCTACACTGCAACTCATCCACACAACCCGCTTTCTCTCTCTGTAGTCCTTCGGTAAATCTGTGTAATGCTGGCATTTACGGAGGCTTTACAGCGGTTTGCATAGCAGTCAAGTTGACACTTCCTGCTGTGTTCTTAAAATGTTCTTTGGTTTTACTCTTGCCTAGTCCTCTTGCCCATTGCCTCAACCAACCTCTTGTTTGTCAGGCTTTGTTATTATCTAATCCTGATTATTCGTCCCAGGCATTATCATTGGAAACTGTTTTACTATGCTTCGAGAAAAAGCAGTCTTTTCACAGAGAAATATAACTGAATTGATTTTGTGTACGTCGAGTTCTTACCTGGTCCGTTAGCTCAGTTTTCAGAGCGTGGTGCTGATAACGCCAAGGTCGTGAGTTCGACCCTCACACAGACCACGGAGATACTTTTCTTTTTGTCGCTTTCGATAGGGGAAATTTCCTTTCCTAACATGTCTTTCAATCTTTAAATGCACTGATTGTTTCCTCTCAGCAAACATGGACTGACGCAGTAAGAGAGAGTTTGCTTGTGGGCGCCGAGATTGGTGCCAGACTACTCTCCTTTTTCAACAAATGAAGTATTTATATCTGCGGTCTATTTCCATCCGAGCCCGGTTATTCTGCCCGAACAAGCGTTGGTTCAGTATTGTCGGTATGAAGATAAAGATCTAGAATAGCTCTATTAATTAAATTGATTTAGGAGAAAAGTCATGTCTGGGGGATTAGCTCAAATGGTAGAGCGCCCGCTTTGCATGCGGGAAGTACCGGGATCGATACCCGGATTCTCCAAGTTGACCCTTCGCTGCACAAGCAAGAACTTTGTGCTGTTGGATGTCTCTTTCTCAAATTTTCGTTTTTAGTTTTTATTGCTCAAATTATTGCAAACTTTCAACCATTGTCAAAATTTAAATCAGATAGGTCCTATGGATTTTCAGAAACTATTGCGTACGGTTTTGCTCAAAGGTTTCAAGATTATCATTTCAGAAACTAGCTGTTCATGTCACAAAATAGAAAACATGATGGAGAATCCGGGTATCGATCCCGGTACCTCCCGCATGCTAAGCGGGCGCTCTACCATTTGAGCTAATTCCCCTGGCTGCACAACTGTAGCATGCAAAGGAACCTGGTGATACCTGTACACAGGTATGAATTTAAGGCCTTAATCGTCATCTGGTCACGTCGGGTCAGCCGGAGAATAAAGCCATCACATTCCTCGACCAACGCTTTCTGTTCTGCGTTGTTGCCTTGGCTACACTGCAACTCATCCACACAACCCGCTTTCTCTCTCTCTGTAGTCCTTCGGTAAATCTGCGTAATGCTTGCATTTACGGCGGCTTTACAGCGGTTTGCATAGCAGTCAAGTTGACACTTCCTGCTGTGTTCTTAAAATGTCCTTCGGTTTTACTATTGCCTAGTCCTCTTGCCCATTGCCTCAACCAACCTCTTGTTTGTCAGGCTTTGTTATTATCTAATCCTGATTATTCGTCCCAGGCATTATCATTGGAAACTGTTTTACTATGCTTCGAGAAAAAGCAGTCTTTTCACAGAGAAATATAACTGAATTGATTTTGTGTACGTCGAGTTCTTACCTGGTCCGTTAGCTCAGTTGGCAGAGCGTGGTGCTGATAACGCCAAGGTCGTGAGTTCGACCCTCACACAGACCACGGAGATACTTTTCTTTTTGTCGCTTTCGATAGGGGAAATTTCGTTTCCTAACATGTCTTTCAATCTTTAAATGCACTGATTGTTTCCTCTCAGCAAACATGGTCTGCTGCAGTAAGAGAGAGTTTGCTTGTGGGCGCCGAGATTGGTGCCAGACTACTCTCCTTTTTCAACAAATGAAGTATTTATATCTGAGGTCTATTTCTATCCGAGCCCGGTTATTCTGCCCGAACAAGCGTTGGTTCAGTATTGTCGGGATGAAGATAAAGATCTAGAATAGCTCTATTAATTTAATTGATTTAGGAGAAAAGTCATGTCTGGGGGATTAGCTCAAATGGTAGAGCGCCCGCTTTGCATGCGGGAGGTACCGGGATCGATACCCGGATTCTCCAACTTGACCCTTCGCTGCACAAGGAAGAACTTTGTGCTGTTGGATGTCTCTTTCTCAAATTTTCGTTTTCAGTTTTTATTGCTCAAATTATTGACAAGCTTTCAAACATTGTCAAAATTTAAATCAGATAGGTCCTATGGATTTTCAGAAACTATTGGGTACGGTTTTGCTGAAAGGTTTCAAGATTATCATTTCAGAAACTAGCTGTTCATGTCACAAAATAGAAAACGTGATGGAGAATCCGGGTATCGATCCCGGTACCTCCCGCATGCTAAGCGGGCGCTCTACAATTTGAGCTAATTGCCCTGGCTGCAAAACTGTAGCATGCAAAGGAACCTGGTGATACCTGTACACAGGTATGAATTTAAGGCCTTAATCGTCATCTGGTCACGTCGGGTCAGCCGGAGTATAAAGCCATCACATTCCTCGACCAACGCTTTCTGTTCTGCGTTGTTTCCTTGGCTACACTGCAACTCATCCACACAACCGGCTTTCTCTCTCTCTGTAGTCCTTCGGTAAATCTGCGTAATGATGGCATTTACGTCGGCTTTACAGCGGTTTGCAGAGCAGTCAAGTTGACACTTCCTGCTGTGTTCATAAAATGTCCTTTGGTTTTACTATTGCCTAGTCCTCTTGCCCATTGCCTCAACCAACCTCTTGTTTGTCAGGCTTTGTTATTATCTAATCGTGAGTATCCGTCCCAGGCATTATCATTGGAAACTGTTTTACTATGCTTCGAGAAAAAGCAGTCTTTTCACAGAGAAATATAACTGAATTGATTTTGTGTACGTCGAGTCCTTACCTGGTCCGTTAGCTCAGTTGGCAGAGCGTGGTGCTGATAACGCCAAGGTCGTGAGTTCGACCCTCACACGGACCACGGAGATACTTTTCTTTTTGTCGCTTTCGATAGGGGAAATTTCGTTTTCTAACATGTCTTTCAATCTTTAAATGCACTGATTGTTTCCTCTCAGCAAACATGGACTGTCGCAGTAAGAGAGAGTTTGCTTGTGGGCGCCGAGATTGGTGCCAGACTACTCTCCTTTTTCAACATATCTGCGGTCTATTTCCATCCGAGCCCGGTTATTCTGCCCGAAAAAGCGTTGGTTCAGTATTGTCGGGATGAAGATAAAGATCTAGAATAGCTCTATTAATTTAATTGATTTAGGAGAAAAGTCATGTCTGGGGGATTAGCTCAAATGGTATAGCGCCCGCTTTGCATGCGGGAGTTGCCAGGATCGATACCCGGATTTTCCAACTTGACCCTTCGCTGCACAAGCAAGAACTTTGTGCTGTTGGATGTCTCTTTCTCAAATTTTCGTTTTTAGTTTTTATTGCTCAAATTATTGCAAACTTTCAACCATTGTCAAAATTTAAATCAGATAGGTCCTATGGATTTTCAGAAACTATTGCGTACGGTTTTGCTGAAAGGTTTCAAGATTATCATTTCAGAAACTAGCTGTTCATGTCACAAAATAGAAAACGTGATGGAGAATCCGGGTATCGATCCCGGTACCTCCCGCATGCTAAGCGGGCGCTCTACCATTTAAGCTAATTCCCCTGGCTGCACAACTGTAGGATGCAAAGGAACCTGGTGATACCTGTACACAGGTATGAATTTAAGGCCTTAATCGTCATCTGGTCACGTCGGGTCAGCCGGAGAATAAAGCCATCACATTCCTCGATCAACGCTTTCTGTTCTGCGTTGTTGCCTTGGCTACACTGATACTCATCCACACAACCCGCTTTCTCTCTCTGTAGTCCTTCGGTAAATCTGCGTAATGCTGGCATTTACGGCGGCTTTACAGCGGTTTGCATAGCAGTCAAGTTGACACTTCCTGCTGTGTTCTTAAAATGTTCTTTGGTTTTACTCTTGCCTAGTCCTCTTGCCCATTGCCTCAACCAACCTCTTGTTTGTCAGGCTTTGTTATTATCTAATCCTGATTATTCGTCCCAGGCATTATCATTGGAAACTGTTTTACTATGCTTCGAGAAAAAGCAGTCTTTTCACAGAGAAATATAACTGAATTGATTTTGTGTACGTCGAGTTCTTACCTGGTCCGTTAGCTCAGTTGGCAGAGCGTGGTGCTGATAACGCCAAGGTCGTGAGTTCGACCCTCACACAGACCACGGAGATACTTTTCTTTTTGTCGCTTTCGATAGGGGAAATTTCGTTTCCTAACATGTCTTTCAATCTTTAAATGCACTGATTGTTTCCTCTCAGCAAACATGGTCTGCTGCAGTAAGAGAGAGTTTGCTTGTGGGCGCCGAGATTGGTGCCAGACTACTCTCCTTTTTCAACAAATGAAGTATTTATATCTGAGGTCTATTTCTATCCGAGCCCGGTTATTCTGCCCGAACAAGCGTTGGTTCAGTATTGTCGGGATCAAGATAAAGATCTAGAATAGCTCTATCAATTTAATTGATTTAGGAGAAAAGTCATGTCTGGGGGATTAGCTCAAATGGTAGAGCGCCCGCTTTGCATGCGGGAGGTACCGGGATCGATACCCGGATTCTCCAACTTGACCCTTCGCTGCACAAATAAGAACTTTGTGCTGTTGGATGTCTCTTTCTCAAATTTTCGTTTTCAGTTTTTATTGCTCAAATTATTGACAAGCTTTCAAACATTGTCAAAATTTAAATCAGATAGGTCCTATGGATTTTCAGAAACTATTGGGTACGGTTTTGCTGAAAGGTTTCAAGATTATCATTTCAGAAACTAGCTGTTCATGTCACAAAATAGAAAACGTGATGGAGAATCCGGGTATCGATCCCGGTACCTCCCGCATGCTAAGCGGGCGCTCTACAATTTGAGCTAATTGCCCTGGCTGCAAAACTGTAGCATGCAAAGGAACCTGGTGATACCTGTACACAGGTATGAATTTAAGGCCTTAATCGTCATCTGGTCACGTCGGGTCAGCCGGAGTATAAAGCCATCACATTCCTCGACCAACGCTTTCTGTTCTGCGTTGTTTCCTTGGCTACACTGCAACTCATCCACACAACCGGCTTTCTCTCTCTCTGTAGTCCTTCGGTAAATCTGCGTAATGATGGCATTTACGTCGGCTTTACAGCGGTTTGCAGAGCAGTCAAGTTGACACTTCCTGCTGTGTTCATAAAATGTCCTTTGGTTTTACTATTGCCTAGTCCTCTTGCCCATTGCCTCAACCAACCTCTTGTTTGTCAGGCTTTGTTATTGTCTAATCGTGAGTATCCCTCCCAGGCATTATCATTGGAAACTGTTTTACTATGCTTCGAGAAAAAGCAGTCTTTTCACAGAGCAATATAACTGAATTGATTTTGTGTACGTCGAGTCCTTACCTGGTCCGTTAGCTCAGTTGGCAGAGCGTGGTGCTGATAACGCCAAGGTCGTGAGTTCGACCCTCACACGGACCACGGAGATACTTTTCTTTTTGTCGCTTTCGATAGGGGAAATTTCGTTTTCTAACATGTCTTTCAATCTTTAAATGCACTGATTGTTTCCTCTCAGCAAACATGGACTGCCGCAGTAAGAGAGAGTTTGCTTGTGGGCGCCGAGATTGGTGCCAGACTACTCTCCTTTTTCAACATATCTGCGGTCTATTTCCATCCGAGCCCGGTTATTCTGCCCGAAAAAGCGTTGGTTCAGTATTGTCGGGATGAAGATAAAGATCTAGAATAGCTCTATTAATTTAATTGATTTAGGAGAAAAGTCATGTCTGGGGGATTAGCTCAAATGGTAGAGCGCCCGCTTTGCATGCGGGAGTTGCCAGGATCGATACCCGGATTCTCCAACTTGACCCTTCGCTGCACAAGCAAGAACTTTGTGCTGTTGGATGTCTCTTTCTCAAATATTCGTTTTTAGTTTTTATTGCTCAAATTATTGCAAACTTTCAACCATTGTCAAAATTTAAATCAGATAGGTCCTATGGATTTTCAGAAACTATTGCGTACGGTTTTGCTGAAAGGTTTCAAGATTATCATTTCAGAAACTAGCTGTTCATGTCACAAAATAGAAAACATGATGGAGAATCCGGGTATCGATCCCGGTACCTCCCGCATGCTAAGCGGGCGCTCTACCATTTGAGCTAATTCCCCTGGCTGCACAACTGTAGGATGCAAAGGAACCTGGTGATACCTGTACACAGGTATGAATTTAAGGCCTTAATCGTCATCTGGTCACGTCGGGTCAGCCGGAGAATAAAGCCATCACATTCCTCGACCAACGCTTTCTGTTCTGCGTTGTTGCCTTGGCTACACTGCAACTCATCCACACAACCCGCTTTCTCTCTCTGTAGTCCTTCGGTAAATCTGTGTAATGCTGGCATTTACGGAGGCTTTACAGCGGTTTGCATAGCAGTCAAGTTGACACTTCCTGCTGTGTTCTTAAAATGTTCTTTGGTTTTACTCTTGCCTAGTCCTCTTGCCCATTGCCTCAACCAACCTCTTGTTTGTCAGGCTTTGTTATTATCTAATCCTGATTATTCGTCCCAGGCATTATCATTGGAAACTGTTTTACTATGCTTCGAGAAAAAGCAGTCTTTTCACAGAGAAATATAACTGAATTGATTTTGTGTACGTCGAGTTCTTACCTGGTCCGTTAGCTCAGTTTTCAGAGCGTGGTGCTGATAACGCCAAGGTCGTGAGTTCGACCCTCACACAGACCACGGAGATACTTTTCTTTTTGTCGCTTTCGATAGGGGAAATTTCCTTTCCTAACATGTCTTTCAATCTTTAAATGCACTGATTGTTTCCTCTCAGCAAACATGGACTGACGCAGTAAGAGAGAGTTTGCTTGTGGGCGCCGAGATTGGTGCCAGACTACTCTCCTTTTTCAACAAATGAAGTATTTATATCTGCGGTCTATTTCCATCCGAGCCCGGTTATTCTGCCCGAACAAGCGTTGGTTCAGTATTGTCGGTATGAAGATAAAGATCTAGAATAGCTCTATTAATTAAATTGATTTAGGAGAAAAGTCATGTCTGGGGGATTAGCTCAAATGGTAGAGCGCCCGCTTTGCATGCGGGAAGTACCGGGATCGATACCCGGATTCTCCAAGTTGACCCTTCGCTGCACAAGCAAGAACTTTGTGCTGTTGGATGTCTCTTTCTCAAATTTTCGTTTTCAGTTTTTATTGCTCAAATTATTGACAAGCTTTCAAACATTGTCAAAATTTAAATCAGATAGGTCCTATGGATTTTCAGAAACTATTGGGTACGGTTTTGCTGAAAGGTTTCAAGATTATCATTTCAGAAACTAGCTGCTCATGTCACAAAATAGAAAACATGATGGAGAATCCGGGTATCGATCCCGGTACCTCCCGCATGCGAAGCGGGCGCTCTACCATTTGAGCTAATTCCCCTGGCTGCACAACTGTAGGATGCAAAGGAACCTGGTGATACCTGTACACAGGTATGAATTTAAGGCCTTAATCGTCATCTGGTCACGTCGCGTCAGCCGGAGAATAAAGCCATCACATTCCTCGACCAACGCTTTCTGTTCTGCGTTGTTGCCTTGGCTACACTGCAACTCATCCACACACCCGCTTTTTCTCTCTCTGTAGTCCTTCGGTGAATCTGCGTAATGCTGGCATTTACGGCGGCTTTACAGCGGTTTACATAGCAGTCAAGTTGACACTTCCTGCTGTGTTCTTAAAATGTCCTTTGGTTTTACTCTTGCCTAGTCCTCTTTCCCATTGCCTCAACCAACCTCTTGTTTGTCAGGCTTTGTTATTATCTAATCCTGAGTATTCTTCCCAGGCATTATTATTGGAAATTGTTTTACTATGCTTCGAGAAAAAGCAGTCTTTTCACAGAGAAATATAACTGAATTGATTTTGTGTACGTCGAGTTCTTACCTGGTCCGTTAGCTCAGTTGGCAGAGCGTGGTGCTGATAACGCCAAGGTCGTGAGTTCGACCCTCACACGGACCACGGAGATACTTTTCTTTTTGTCGCTTTCGATAGGGGAAATTTCCTTTCCTAACATGTCTTTCAATCTTTAAATGCACTGATTGTTTCCTCTCAGCAAACATGGACTGCCGCAGTAAGAGAGAGTTTGCTTGTGGGCGCCGAGATTGGTGCCAGGCTACTCTCCTTTTTCAACATTTCTGCGGTCTATTTCCATCCGAGCCCGGTTATTCTGCCCGAAAAAGCGTTGGTTCAGTATTGTCGGGATGAAGATAAAGATCTAGAATAGCTCTATTAATTTAATTGATTTAGGAGAAAAGTCATGTCTGGGGCTATTAGCTCAAATGGTAGAGCGCCCGCTTTGCATGCGGGAGTTGCCAGGATCGATACCCGGATTCTCCAACTTGACCCTTCGCTGCACAAGCAAGAACTTTGTGCTGTTGGATGTCTCTTTCTCAAATTTTCGTTTTTAGTTTTTATTGCTCAAATTATTGCAAACTTTCAACCATTGTCAAAATTTAAATCAGATAGGTCCTATGGATTTTCAGAAACTATTGCGTACGGTTTTGCTCAAAGGTTTCAAGATTATCATTTCAGAAACTAGCTGTTCATGTCACAAAATAGAAAACATGATGGAGAATCCGGGTATCGATCCCGGTACCTCCCGCATGCTAAGCGGGCGCTCTACCATTTGAGCTAATTCCCCTGGCTGCACAACTGTAGCATGCAAAGGAACCTGGTGATACCTGTACACAGGTATGAATTTAAGGCCTTAATCGTCATCTGGTCACGTCGGGTCAGCCGGAGAATAAAGCCATCACATTCCTCGACCAACGCTTTCTGTTCTGCGTTGTTGCCTTGGCTACACTGCAACTCATCCACACAACCCGCTTTCTCTCTCTCTGTAGTCCTTCGGTAAATCTGCGTAATGCTTGCATTTACGGCGGCTTTACAGCGGTTTGCATAGCAGTCAAGTTGACACTTCCTGCTGTGTTCTTAAAATGTCCTTTGGTTTTACTATTGCCTAGTCCTCTTGCCCATTGCCTCAACCAACCTCTTGTTTGTCAGGCTTTGTTATTATCTAATCCTGATTATTCGTCCCAGGCATTATCATTGGAAACTGTTTTACTATGCTTCGAGAAAAAGCAGTCTTTTCACAGAGAAATATAACTGAATTGATTTTGTGTACGTCGAGTTCTTACCTGGTCCGTTAGCTCAGTTGGCAGAGCGTGGTGCTGATAACGCCAAGGTCGTGAGTTCGACCCTCACACAGACCACGGAGATACTTTTCTTTTTGTCGCTTTCGATAGGGGAAATTTCGTTTCCTAACATGTCTTTCAATCTTTAAATGCACTGATTGTTTCCTCTCAGCAAACATGGTCTGCTGCAGTAAGAGAGAGTTTGCTTGTGGGCGCCGAGATTGGTGCCAGACTACTCTCCTTTTTCAACAAATGAAGTATTTATATCTGAGGTCTATTTCTATCCGAGCCCGGTTATTCTGCCCGAACAAGCGTTGGTTCAGTATTGTCGGGATGAAGATAAAGATCTAGAATAGCTCTATTAATTTAATTGATTTAGGAGAAAAGTCATGTCTGGGGGATTAGCTCAAATGGTAGAGCGCCCGCTTTGCATGCGGGAGGTACCGGGATCGATACCCGGATTCTCCAACTTGACCCTTCGCTGCACAAGGAAGAACTTTGTGCTGTTGGATGTCTCTTTCTCAAATTTTCGTTTTCAGTTTTTATTGCTCAAATTATTGACAAGCTTTCAAACATTGTCAAAATTTAAATCAGATAGGTCCTATGGATTTTCAGAAACTATTGGGTACGGTTTTGCTGAAAGGTTTCAAGATTATCATTTCAGAAACTAGCTGTTCATGTCACAAAATAGAAAACGTGATGGAGAATCCGGGTATCGATCCCGGTACCTCCCGCATGCTAAGCGGGCGCTCTACAATTTGAGCTAATTGCCCTGGCTGCAAAACTGTAGCATGCAAAGGAACCTGGTGATACCTGTACACAGGTATGAATTTAAGGCCTTAATCGTCATCTGGTCACGTCGGGTCAGCCGGAGTATAAAGCCATCACATTCCTCGACCAACGCTTTCTGTTCTGCGTTGTTTCCTTGGCTACACTGCAACTCATCCACACAACCGGCTTTCTCTCTCTCTGTAGTCCTTCGGTAAATCTGCGTAATGATGGCATTTACGTCGGCTTTACAGCGGTTTGCAGAGCAGTCAAGTTGACACTTCCTGCTGTGTTCATAAAATGTCCTTTGGTTTTACTATTGCCTAGTCCTCTTGCCCATTGCCTCAACCAACCTCTTGTTTGTCAGGCTTTGTTATTATCTAATCGTGAGTATCCGTCCCAGGCATTATCATTGGAAACTGTTTTACTATGCTTCGAGAAAAAGCAGTCTTTTCACAGAGCAATATAACTGAATTGATTTTGTGTACGTCGAGTCCTTACCTGGTCCGTTAGCTCAGTTGGCAGAGCGTGGTGCTGATAACGCCAAGGTCGTGAGTTCGACCCTCACACGGACCACGGAGATACTTTTCTTTTTGTCGCTTTCGATAGGGGAAATTTCGTTTTCTAACATGTCTTTCAATCTTTAAATGCACTGATTGTTTCCTCTCAGCAAACATGGACTGTCGCAGTAAGAGAGAGTTTGCTTGTGGGCGCCGAGATTGGTGCCAGACTACTCTCCTTTTTCAACATATCTGCGGTCTATTTCCATCCGAGCCCGGTTATTCTGCCCGAAAAAGCGTTGGTTCAGTATTGTCGGGATGAAGATAAAGATCTAGAATAGCTCTATTAATTTAATTGATTTAGGAGAAAAGTCATGTCTGGGGGATTAGCTCAAATGGTATAGCGCCCGCTTTGCATGCGGGAGTTGCCAGGATCGATACCCGGATTTTCCAACTTGACCCTTCGCTGCACAAGCAAGAACTTTGTGCTGTTGGATGTCTCTTTCTCAAATTTTCGTTTTTAGTTTTTATTGCTCAAATTATTGCAAACTTTCAACCATTGTCAAAATTTAAATCAGATAGGTCCTATGGATTTTCAGAAACTATTGCGTACGGTTTTGCTGAAAGGTTTCAAGATTATCATTTCAGAAACTAGCTGTTCATGTCACAAAATAGAAAACGTGATGGAGAATCCGGGTATCGATCCCGGTACCTCCCGCATGCTAAGCGGGCGCTCTACCATTTAAGCTAATTCCCCTGGCTGCACAACTGTAGGATGCAAAGGAACCTGGTGATACCTGTACACAGGTATGAATTTAAGGCCTTAATCGTCATCTGGTCACGTCGGGTCAGCCGGAGAATAAAGCCATCACATTCCTCGACCAACGCTTTCTGTTCTGCGTTGTTGCCTTGGCTACACTGATACTCATCCACACAACCCGCTTTCTCTCTCTGTAGTCCTTCGGTAAATCTGCGTAATGCTGGCATTTACGGCGGCTTTACAGCGGTTTGCATAGCAGTCAAGTTGACACTTCCTGCTGTGTTCTTAAAATGTTCTTTGGTTTTACTCTTGCCTAGTCCTCTTGCCCATTGCCTCAACCAACCTCTTGTTTGTCAGGCTTTGTTATTATCTAATCCTGATTATTCGTCCCAGGCATTATCATTGGAAACTGTTTTACTATGCTTCGAGAAAAAGCAGTCTTTTCACAGAGAAATATAACTGAATTGATTTTGTGTACGTCGAGTTCTTACCTGGTCCGTTAGCTCAGTTGGCAGAGCGTGGTGCTGATAACGCCAAGGTCGTGAGTTCGACCCTCACACAGACCACGGAGATACTTTTCTTTTTGTCGCTTTCGATAGGGGAAATTTCGTTTCCTAACATGTCTTTCAATCTTTAAATGCACTGATTGTTTCCTCTCAGCAAACATGGTCTGCTGCAGTAAGAGAGAGTTTGCTTGTGGGCGCCGAGATTGGTGCCAGACTACTCTCCTTTTTCAACAAATGAAGTATTTATATCTGAGGTCTATTTCTATCCGAGCCCGGTTATTCTGCCCGAACAAGCGTTGGTTCAGTATTGTCGGGATCAAGATAAAGATCTAGAATAGCTCTATCAATTTAATTGATTTAGGAGAAAAGTCATGTCTGGGGGATTAGCTCAAATGGTAGAGCGCCCGCTTTGCATGCGGGAGGTACCGGGATCGATACCCGGATTCTCCAACTTGACCCTTCGCTGCACAAATAAGAACTTTGTGCTGTTGGATGTCTCTTTCTCAAATTTTCGTTTTCAGTTTTTATTGCTCAAATTATTGACAAGCTTTCAAACATTGTCAAAATTTAAATCAGATAGGTCCTATGGATTTTCAGAAACTATTGGGTACGGTTTTGCTGAAAGGTTTCAAGATTATCATTTCAGAAACTAGCTGTTCATGTCACAAAATAGAAAACGTGATGGAGAATCCGGGTATCGATCCCGGTACCTCCCGCATGCTAAGCGGGCGCTCTACAATTTGAGCTAATTGCCCTGGCTGCAAAACTGTAGCATGCAAAGGAACCTGGTGATACCTGTACACAGGTATGAATTTAAGGCCTTAATCGTCATCTGGTCACGTCGGGTCAGCCGGAGTATAAAGCCATCACATTCCTCGACCTACGCTTTCTGTTCTGCGTTGTTTCCTTGGCTACACTGCAACTCATCCACACAACCGGCTTTCTCTCTCTCTGTAGTCCTTCGGTAAATCTGCGTAATGATGGCATTTACGTCGGCTTTACAGCGGTTTGCAGAGCAGTCAAGTTGACACTTCCTGCTGTGTTCATAAAATGTCCTTTGGTTTTACTATTGCCTAGTCCTCTTGCCCATTGCCTCAACCAACCTCTTGTTTGTCAGGCTTTGTTATTGTCTAATCGTGAGTATCCCTCCCAGGCATTATCATTGGAAACTGTTTTACTATGCTTCGAGAAAAAGCAGTCTTTTCACAGAGCAATATAACTGAATTGATTTTGTGTACGTCGAGTCCTTACCTGGTCCGTTAGCTCAGTTGGCAGAGCGTGGTGCTGATAACGCCAAGGTCGTGAGTTCGACCCTCACACGGACCACGGAGATACTTTTCTTTTTGTCGCTTTCGATAGGGGAAATTTCGTTTTCTAACATGTCTTTCAATCTTTAAATGCACTGATTGTTTCCTCTCAGCAAACATGGACTGCCGCAGTAAGAGAGAGTTTGCTTGTGGGCGCCGAGATTGGTGCCAGACTACTCTCCTTTTTCAACATATCTGCGGTCTATTTCCATCCGAGCCCGGTTATTCTGCCCGAAAAAGCGTTGGTTCAGTATTGTCGGGATGAAGATAAAGATCTAGAATAGCTCTATTAATTTAATTGATTTAGGAGAAAAGTCATGTCTGGGGGATTAGCTCAAATGGTAGAGCGCCCGCTTTGCATGCGGGAGTTGCCAGGATCGATACCCGGATTCTCCAACTTGACCCTTCGCTGCACAAGCAAGAACTTTGTGCTGTTGGATGTCTCTTTCTCAAATATTCGTTTTTAGTTTTTATTGCTCAAATTATTGCAAACTTTCAACCATTGTCAAAATTTAAATCAGATAGGTCCTATGGATTTTCAGAAACTATTGCGTACGGTTTTGCTGAAAGGTTTCAAGATTATCATTTCAGAAACTAGCTGTTCATGTCACAAAATAGAAAACATGATGGAGAATCCGGGTATCGATCCCGGTACCTCCCGCATGCTAAGCGGGCGCTCTACCATTTAAGCTAATTCCCCTGGCTGCACAACTGTAGGATGCAAAGGAACCTGGTGATACCTGTACACAGGTATGAATTTAAGGCCTTAATCGTCATCTGGTCACGTCGGGTCAGCCGGAGAATAAAGCCATCACATTCCTCGACCAACGCTTTCTGTTCTGCGTTGTTGCCTTGGCTACACTGCAACTCATCCACACAACCCGCTTTCTCTCTCTGTAGTCCTTCGGTAAATCTGTGTAATGCTGGCATTTACGGAGGCTTTACAGCGGTTTGCATAGCAGTCAAGTTGACACTTCCTGCTGTGTTCTTAAAATGTTCTTTGGTTTTACTCTTGCCTAGTCCTCTTGCCCATTGCCTCAACCAACCTCTTGTTTGTCAGGCTTTGTTATTATCTAATCCTGATTATTCGTCCCAGGCATTATCATTGGAAACTGTTTTACTATGCTTCGAGAAAAAGCAGTCTTTTCACAGAGAAATATAACTGAATTGATTTTGTGTACGTCGAGTTCTTACCTGGTCCGTTAGCTCAGTTTTCAGAGCGTGGTGCTGATAACGCCAAGGTCGTGAGTTCGACCCTCACACAGACCACGGAGATACTTTTCTTTTTGTCGCTTTCGATAGGGGAAATTTCCTTTCCTAACATGTCTTTCAATCTTTAAATGCACTGATTGTTTCCTCTCAGCAAACATGGTCTGCTGCAGTAAGAGAGAGTTTGCTTGTGGGCGCCGAGATTGGTGCCAGACTACTCTTCTTTTTCAACAAATGAAGTATTTATATCTGAGGTCTATTTCTATCCGAGCCCGGTTATTCTGCCCGAACAAGCGTTGGTTCAGTATTGTCGGGATGAAGATAAAGATCTAGAATAGCTCTATTAATTTAATTGATTTAGGAGAAAAGTCATGTCTGGGGGATTATAAATGGTAGAGCGCCCGCTTTGCATGCGGGAGGTACCGGGATCGATACCCGGATTCTCCAACTTGACCCTTCGCTGCACAAGCAAGAACTTTGTGCTGTTGGATGTCTCTTTCTCAAATTTTCGTTTTTAGTTTTTATTGCTCAAATTATTGCAAACTTTCAACCATTGTCAAAATTTAAATCAGATAGGTCCTATGGATTTTCAGAAACTATTGCGTACGGTTTTGCTGAAAGGTTTCAAGATTATCATTTCAGAAACTAGCTGTTCATGTCACAAAATAGAAAACATGATGGAGAATCCGGGTATCGATCCCGGTACCTCCCGCATGCTAAGCGGGCGCTCTACCATTTAAGCTAATTCCCCTGGCTGCACAACTGTAGGATGCAAAGGAACCTGGTGATACCTGTACACAGGTATGAATTTAAGGCCTTAATCGTCATCTGGTCACGTCGGGTCAGCCGGAGAATAAAGCCATCACATTCCTCGACCAACGCTTTCTGTTCTGCGTTGTTGCCTTGGCTACACTGCAACTCATCCACACAACCCGCTTTCTCTCTCTGTAGTCCTTCGGTAAATCTGTGTAATGCTGGCATTTACGGAGGCTTTACAGCGGTTTGCATAGCAGTCAAGTTGACACTTCCTGCTGTGTTCTTAAAATGTTCTTTGGTTTTACTCTTGCCTAGTCCTCTTGCCCATTGCCTCAACCAACCTCTTGTTTGTCAGGCTTTGTTATTATCTAATCCTGATTATTCGTCCCAGGCATTATCATTGGAAACTGTTTTACTATGCTTCGAGAAAAAGCAGTCTTTTCACAGAGAAATATAACTGAATTGATTTTGTGTACGTCGAGTTCTTACCTGGTCCGTTAGCTCAGTTTTCAGAGCGTGGTGCTGATAACGCCAAGGTCGTGAGTTCGACCCTCACACAGACCACGGAGATACTTTTCTTTTTGTCGCTTTCGATAGGGGAAATTTCCTTTCCTAACATGTCTTTCAATCTTTAAATGCACTGATTGTTTCCTCTCAGCAAACATGGTCTGCTGCAGTAAGAGAGAGTTTGCTTGTGGGCGCCGAGATTGGTGCCAGACTACTCTTCTTTTTCAACAAATGAAGTATTTATATCTGAGGTCTATTTCTATCCGAGCCCGGTTATTCTGCCCGAACAAGCGTTGGTTCAGTATTGTCGGGATGAAGATAAAGATCTAGAATAGCTCTATTAATTTAATTGATTTAGGAGAAAAGTCATGTCTGGGGGATTATAAATGGTAGAGCGCCCGCTTTGCATGCGGGAGGTACCGGGATCGATACCCGGATTCTCCAACTTGACCCTTCGCTGCACAAGCAAGAACTTTGTGCTGTTGGATGTCTCTTTCTCAAATTTTCGTTTTTAGTTTTTATTGCTCAAATTATTGCAAACTTTCAACCATTGTCAAAATTTAAATCGGATAGTTCCTATGGATTTTCAGAAACTCTTTCGTACGGTTTTGCTGAAAGGTTTCAAGATTATCATTTCAGAAACTAGCTGTTCATGTCACAAAATAGAAAACATGATGGAGAATCCGGGTATCGATCCCGGTACCTCCCGCATGCTAAGCGGGCGTTCTACCATTTGAGCTAATTCCCCTGGCTGCACAACTGTAGCATGCAAAGGAACCTGGTGATACCAGTACACAGGTATGAATTTGAGGCCTTAATCGTCATCTGGTCACGTCGGGTCAGCCGGAGTATAAAGGCATCACATTCCTCGACCAACGCTTTCTGTTCTGCGTTGTTGCCTTGGCTACACTGCAACTGATACACACAACCCGCTTTCTCTCTCTCTGTAGTCCTTCGGTAAATCTGCGTAATGCTGGCATGTACGGCGGCTTTTCAGCGGTTTGCAGAGCAGTCAAGTTGACACTTCCTGCTGTGTTCTTAAAATGTCCTTTGGTTTTACTATTGCCTAGTCCTCTTGCCCATTGCCTCAACCAACCTCTTGTTTGTCAGGCTTTGTTATTATCTAATCGTGAGTATCCGTCCCAGGCATTATCATTGGAAACTGTTTTACTATGCTTCGAGAAAAAGCAGTCTTTTCACAGAGCAATATAACTGAATTGATTTTGTGTACGTCGAGTTCTTACCTGGTCCGTTAGCTCAGTTGGCAGAGCGTGGTGCTGATAACGCCAAGGTCGTGAGTTCGACCCTCACACGGACCACGGAGATACTTTTCTTTTTGTCGCTTTCGATAGGGGAAATTTCGTGTTCTAACATGTCTTTCAATCTTTAAATGCACTGATTGTTTCCTCTCAGCAAACATGGACTGCCGCAGTAAGAGAGAGTTTGCTTGTGGGCGCCGAGATTGGTGCCAGACTACTCTCCTTTTTCAAGATATCTGCGGTCTATTTCCATCCGAGCCCGGTTATTCTGCCCGAAAAAGCGTTGGTTTAGTATTGTCGGGATGAAGATAAAGATCTAGAATAGCTCTATTAATTTAATTGATTTAGGAGAAAAGTCATGTCTGGGGGATTAGCTCAAATGGTAGAGCGCCCGCTTTGCATGCGGGAGTTGCCAGGATCGATACCCGGATTCTCCAACTTGACCCTTCGCTGCACAAGCAAGAACTTTGTGCTGTTGGATGTCTCTTTCTCAAATATTCGTTTTTAGTTTTTATTGCTCAAATTATTGCAAACTTTCAACCATTGTCAAAATTTAAATCAGATAGGTCCTATGGATTTTCAGAAACTATTGCGTACGGTTTTGCTGAAAGGTTTCAAGATTATCATTTCAGAAACTAGCTGTTCATGTCACAAAATAGAAAACATGATGGAGAATCCGGGTATCGATCCCGGTACCTCCCGCATGCTAAGCGGGCGCTCTACCATTTGAGCTAATTCCCCTGGCTGCACAACTGTAGCATGCAAAGGAACCTGGTGATACCTGTACACAGGTATGAATTTAAGGCCTTAATCGTCATCTGGTCACGTCGGGTCAGCCGGAGAATAAAGCCATCACATTCCTCGACCAACGCTTTCTGTTCTGCGTTGTTGCCTTGGCTACACTGCAACTCATCCACACAACCCGCTTTCTCTCTCTCTGTAGTCCTTCGGTAAATCTGCGTAATGCTGGCATTTACGGCGGCTTTACAGCGGTTTGCATAGCAGTCAAGTTGACACTTCCTGCTGTGTTCTTAAAATGTACTTTGGTTTTACTCTTGCCTAGTCCTCTTGCCCATTGCCTCAACCAACCTCTTGTTTGTCAGGCTTTGTTATTATCTAATCCTGATTATTCGTCCCAGGCATTATCATTGGAAACTGTTTTACTATGCTTCGAGAAAAAGCAGTCTTTTCACAGAGAAATATAACTGAATTGATTTTGTGTACGTCGAGTTCTTACCTGGTCCGTTAGCTCAGTTGGCAGAGCGTGGTGCTGATAACGCCAAGGTCGTGAGTTCGACCCTCACCCAGACCACGGAGATACTTTTCTTTTTGTCGCTTTCGATAGGGGAAATTTCCTTTCCTAACATGTCTTTCAATCTTTAAATGCACTGATTGTTTCCTCTCAGCAAACATGGTCTGCTGCAGTAAGAGAGAGTTTGCTTGTGGGCGCCGAGATTGGTGCCAGACTACTCTTCTTTTTCAACAAATGAAGTATTTATATCTGAGGTCTATTTCTATCCGAGCCCGGTTATTCTGCCCGAACAAGCGTTGGTTCAGTATTGTCGGGATGAAGATAAAGATCTAGAATAGCTCTATTAATTTAATTGATTTAGGAGAAAAGTCATGTCTGGGGGATTAGCTCAAATGGTAGAGCGCCCGCTTTGCATGCGGGAGGTACCGGGATCGATACCCGGATTCTCCAACTTGACCCTTCGCTGCACAAGCAAGAACTTTGTGCTGTTGGATGTCTCTTTCTCAAATTTTCGTTTTTAGTTTTTATTGCTCAAATTATTGCAAACTTTCAACCATTGTCAAAATTTAAATCGGATAGTTCCTATGGATTTTCGGAAACTCTTTCGTACGGTTTTGCTGAAAGGTTTCAAGATTATCATTTCAGAAACTAGCTGTTCATGTCACAAAATAGAAAACATGATGGAGAATCCGGGTATCGATCCCGGTACCTCCCGCATGCTAAGCGGGCGCTCTACCATTTGAGCTAATTCCCCTGGCTGCACAACTGTAGCATGCAAAGGAACCTGGTGATACCTGTACACAGGTATGAATTTGAGGCCTTAATTTCCTTAGGGGAAATTTCGTTTCCTAACATGTCTTTCAATCTTTAAATGCACTGATTGTTTCCTCTCAGCAAACATGGTCTGCTGCAGTAAGAGAGAGTTTGCTTGTGGGCGCCGAGATTGGTGCCAGACTACTCTCCTTTTTCAACAAATGAAGTATTTATATCTGAGGTCTATTTCTATCCGAGCCCGGTTATTCTGCCCGAACAAGCGTTGGTTCAGTATTGTCGGGATCAAGATAAAGATCTAGAATAGCTCTATTAATTTAATTGATTTAGGAGAAAAGTCATGTCTGGGGGATTAGCTCAAATGGTAGAGCGCCCGCTTTGCATGCGGGAGGTACCGGGATCGATACCCGGATTCTCCAACTTGACCCTTCGCTGCACAAGGAAGAACTTTGTGCTGTTGGATGTCTCTTTCTCAAGTTTTCGTTTTCAGTTTTTATTGCTCAAATTATTGACAAGCTTTCAAACATTGTCAAAATTTAAATCAGATAGGTCCTATGGATTTTCAGAAACTATTGGGTACGGTTTTGCTGAAAGGTTTCAAGATTATCATTTCAGAAACTAGCTGTTCATGTCACAAAATAGAAAACGTGATGGAGAATCCGGGTATCGATCCCGGTACCTCCCGCATGCTAAGCGGGCGCTCTACAATTTGAGCTAATTGCCCTGGCTGCAAAACTGTAGCATGCAAAGGAACCTGGTGATACCTGTACACAGGTATGAATTTAAGGCCTTAATCGTCATCTGGTCACGTCGGGTCAGCCGGAGTATAAAGCCATCACATTCCTCGACCAACGCTTTCTGTTCTGCGTTGTTTCCTTGGCTACACTGCAACTCATCCACACAACCGGCTTTCTCTCTCTCTGTAGTCCTTCGGTAAATCTGCGTAATGATGGCATTTACGTCGGCTTTACAGCGGTTTGCAGAGCAGTCAAGTTGACACTTCCTGCTGTGTTCATAAAATGTCCTTTGGTTTTACTATTGCCTAGTCCTCTTGCCCATTGCCTCAACCAACCTCTTGTTTGTCAGGCTTTGTTATTATCTAATCGTGAGTATCCGTCCCAGGCATTATCATTGAGTTAGGCTTCTCGAGCGGGAACAAGTGAACTACAACGACGCCATGTTGAGTGGAAAACTACTCACAACTTTATTCCCCTGACCATGATGCCTAGCGCACCCTAACATCTTCCTTTCTCCGTTTTTTTTTTTCTTACAACAGGAATAAAAACATGTCTAACGTTGAACAAGAAAATCCTGTAAGAGTTCCCAGCTAAAAAACTAGCAATTGACAAGTGCTGGGTCTCACAGCCTAAATGTATAATAGGCTACTTAGTAAAAAAACAAAATATGAACAAGGAATCAATAAATAAATAAACAATAAAAATAATAAAAGAAAGTTTGCACGTCCCATTCCATATGGCAGAAAGCGGGAACAGTCAGTTCACAGGTCAAGACTTACTACTGGCCTGGACACCCGGCCCGATCTGGTCTTAGTCAGGGCTAGTTTCTCTTGTGTTGTTTGGGTGTTTGACGCATTCGAAGGGTTTGTGGCAGTATCTTTAGTGTTCAACTCCATCGGTGAGGGTGGGTTGCTTTCAAGTTCCGGAGCCCTCTTAGGTGATGCTGCTGCCGGTTCAGGGGCTGTTTTAGCGGAATTTGTTTGAGTTGTGTTGTGAGGTGTGTCTTGCCTTAATCCGTCAGGCGAGGATGGTGTTAGCCCAGGCTTCGGTTGTTTTGAAGAGAGATCAACCGTGATGGTGGTGGGTGTTTTGGCAGACAGTTGCTTCATCCAGGACCGTGGGATTAGAGCCTCTGGGGGTGGTGGCGCAGCTGGGCGCAAGTGTAGTCGATTTCTTCTTGTTAGGCCCGAGGGGGTCTCGATAATGTAGGACCGAGGAGCTGGTATTGCGGTTACAAGTCCATAAAGCCAATGGCCTGACTTACAAACAAAGTCACCGATTCCTAACGGGGGGAGACTGCTGTTCGCTGTTGTATCATAGTACTGCTTGGCCTTTGCCCGCTTTGTGGCAATGGTTTCTTGGACAGAGGGTGCGGTTTGGTCGTTTGGCAATAGGAGGACTTTGGAGACAGGGAGTAGCCCACGAAGGCGTCGCCCCATACTTCTTTGGGCTGGGCTCATGCTGTGTCCTGCCTGCGGGGTGTTGCGGTAGGCAAGAAGGGCTTCTTGCAAATTGCGGTGTCCTGATTTCTTTAGAATCCGCTTCACTATCTTTACCGCTGCTTCTGCTTTGCCGTTCCCTTTTGGCCAGTAGGGGGAGCTAGTAAGGTGTTGAATCTGATATTTTCCACAGAATTCCTCGTACTCAGTTGCAATGAATTGAGGTCCATTATCGGTTAGGATTGTCTCAGGGACTCCGTGACGGGCGATGTGGGCCTCTGTTTTGGATACAATGGTGCTGGCCAGAGTATTTTCAACCTCGTCGACTTCAATAAAGTCAGAGTAGTGGTCCGTGGTGATGAGGTAGGTGTGTGACTCAAACATGCAGAGGTCTTGGCTTACGAGTTGCCACGGATACTGTGGGAGTGGTTGGCTCTTCATGGGTTCCTTTGAGTTCTGTGTTTGAAACTGGGCACATGTTCCACATGATTGGCAGGCAGTCCGTATGTCGTTCCGCATACCGGGCCAGAATATGATATCTTTACAGTGCCGTATGATTGACTCTGGGCCGAAGTGTGCAACATGAGCTTTCTGAAGCATGTAGTTCCTTTTAGTCTGTGGGATGACTACTTGCTTTCCCTTGTAGACAATCCCATCATGAGTGGTGAGTTCATCACGGTATGACCAGAATGGGTGTAGGCTTTGAGGGAGTTTAGACTTCTGTGTGGGCCAACCTTGGATTATGATCTTGTTTAGATCGCACATAGTAGGATCAGTTGCTGTGGAAACCTTGATATCATCAAGTGTTTGGGAGGAGATCTGTGAATCTTCCACGTGGTTGTCAATGTTGACTCTGAAGATCTCGAAATTGGTTTGCTTGGAGGCATTGGTGGTGGGGAGTGGTGCTCTGGAGAGTGTATCAGCCAAGAGAAGTGATGTGCCTTTCTTGTATGTGACTTTGATGTTGTACCGTTGAAGTCGCATCATCATTTTCTGCAGTCGGCGAGGAGCTGCATGAAGTGGTTTCTTAAAAATCGTTTCTAAAGGCTGGTGATCAGTATGCACATTGACTTGTCGACCATAGATCCAAAGGTCCCATTTATCACAGGCGGCCGCTATAGCAAGGCATTCTTTCTCAATCTGTGCCCAGAGTTCTTCATTTGGGCGCATTTTACAGGAGGTGTATGCCACGGGCTGAAGATTATCAGAATCATCTGGTTGCAGGAGGGCAGCTCCTAGGCCACTTTGGGATGCATCTACTTGAAGTGTGACAGGTCTGGTATGGTCATAGTAGGCCAAGCAGGGCGCACTCGTGATAAGCTGTTTCGCCGCGAGGAAGGCTGACTGATGAGTTTGAGACCAAATGAATTCATGGTCTTTCTTTGTAAGATCGAGGAGAGGCTTGATTGTCGATGACAGGTGTGGGCAGAATGTGCTTAAATAGTTGACCATGCCGCAGAATCTCATCACGCCCTGCTTGTCGACTGGAGCAGGCATGTCGTTTATGGCCGTCACCTTGCTGGGGTCTGGTTCTACTCCCTGTTCGGAAAGTACATGGCCCATGAAGGTTATCTTTGGTAACTTGAATTGGATCCTATGTGGGTTAAACTTGAGGTTTTTTTCCTGGGCACGTTTCATGAGCGCAAAGACATTCAGGTCGTGCTGTTGATTTGCCTCTCCTCTGGTCTCGCCTTGGCCTACAACGAGAATGTCATCTGCTATGCAGAAGACGTCTTTCAGGCCTTCTAGAGCCTCATGCATTCGCAGCTGGAATTCCTCGGGAGCACTGCTGATTCCATAAGGAAGGCGCAGCCAACAGTATCTGCCCCATGGTGTGTGCATGGCGGTGAGTGGACGGGATTCTTCGGTGAGTGCTATTTGGGTGAAGCCATCTAGTGCATCAAAGATAGAGAAGGTCTTGTATTTCTTGCCTGCCAGCCGGGGCAATATTTCCTGGATGGTGGGAATCTGGTAGTGTGGGATGACAATGGCTTTGTTCAGTGTTTGGCTTGGGTCTAGGCAGAGTCGTACTTTGGTGTTGCCATCAGGGAGGACTTTCTCTCGGACTGTCATGTTGCTGCACCAGCTGGTCGGTTCATCGATTTTCTTCAGTTTTCCGCAGTTCACCATGTCATCCAGCTTAGCTTTTACTTTCTCAAGTTTGGAGACCGGTATTCTGTGTACCCCTGCATGACATGGGGTGACACTGGGGTCAAGGGTCAAGTGGACAGGTTGTCCCACAGTTCCTAGGCCTTCAAAGTTTTCCTTGTATGCTGATATCAGGTCCTCTTTTTGGAGGTGGCCTGGTTGCAAGTCTGCAACGGGAAAGGGCTGTTGAGGTCCCAGCTGAGTAGAGGTGGCCATATGGACGTGGCTTGGTTTAGGTTTGATGTCAGTTGTTGTGGAAGAGAATACCCTGTCTTTGTGGAATTTTATCAGACCGAGACGTTCACTGTCTTTGCCGCTGATCAGTGCTGGTTTTCCAGGGATGTCGTTAGAGTCCATTACTTGGAATTCCAAGGTTTCAAAATGGGATGCCCCTTCACAGGCCAGGCTGATCTTGCCAAGCGGGTAGATGGCCTTTCCAGAGTAAGGAAGTATCTTCGCATGAGAGGGCTGCAATGGGGCTGCTTCTGATATTTTCCTGTAGATAGTTGATGGAAGTGTGTTACATGTGGCTGCTGAGTCCACTTGCATTAGCACTTTGATGGTCCTGTCTGGACTGATAGAGACAGGAAGCCAGGTGAAGTATTTATCATCCTTTGGGGAGTCGTTGCCATTGTGATGGGCAAACACAGAGAAGGAGTGCACGACGTAGTCATCATCATCCTCAGACGAGTAGGGTGGAGGTGTGGTGAGCTGGTGGACATTGTTTCCACGCTTTGTGGCTGGACGCCTGTTGGGTTTTGTGTGCTTTCTCTCGAAATCTGCCTTGAACTTATCCTTGGGAGATCTGCACACTGCTGCAAGGTGGTTTTCAGTCATGTAGCAATTGGTGCAGTAGGTGCCTGGCTTAGAGGCTAGGCAGTCCTTGCGGGGGTGTCTGGCGCCTCCACACCACCCACATTTTGCTTGCGGCCGAGGGGGCTTGTTAGTCAATCGATTGACCTGTTCTTCAATTTTAGAGGTAGCGGAATGCATGATGGTTATGTTTGTGTTGTGTGCTGCCTCCCAGGATTTTGCTCGAGCAAGCTGTTCTTCAAACGTGTAGGGTGTTTTACCATCTTCTTTGTAATGGCGAAGGAGGATTTCCCTCAAATCCTTGTTGTGAACGCCAGTGCACAGACGGTCACGCATGAGTTCCTGTAATGGGTTAGTCATCTCCGCATATCTGGTCTTTTTGGCTGTACATCTGATCCGTGTCTCAAAATCTGTGACTGATTCGGATGGTTTTTGTGTACAGTTGAAGAAAGCGAGCCTCTGAGGCATTACATCGTCTTGACCAACATAATGGTCTTCTAGACGCTGCTGATACATCCACGGTTGGTTTTTCTCGTCTTCGGTGAATTTCTCAAGGACTGTGGTGTCAAAAATATTTAACACGTCGTCTGGAAGGGCGAGATAAAAAGCAGCAATTTCGCATTGTGCTTTGTCTTTAACTCAGTGGTCTGGGGACGTCGGGCTTTTGCTTGTATCTCGCCAGGATTTTTGTAACAGGCACCAAGCATTGAATTTTCGACGCCAGATTCGTACGCTTGCGGCTTTGTCATCGGTGAGAGTTAATTTCGGAGGCTTGCTGTCGGCCATGTGCTTCGTGTTCGACGGGTTTTAGCGTGCTTTTCAGACTTTTGAGCGACTGAATTGAGCTCAAGTTCGCCGATTTTTCCAGGTTATGTTGGCGATAAGGCGAGAGGTTTGTTTTGTTGAAAATTCCACTTCTGACACCAAGTTAGGCTTCTCGAGCGGGAACAAGTGAACTACAACGACGCCATGTTGAGTGGAAAACTACTCACAACTTTATACCCCTGACCATGATGCCTAGCGCACCCTAACAATTGGAAACTGTTTTACTATGCTTCGAGAAAAAGCAGTCTTTTCACAGAGCAATATAACTGAATTGATTTTGTGTACGTCGAGTTCTTACCTGGTCCGTTAGCTCAGTTGGCAGAGCGTGGTGCTGATAACGCCAAGGTCGTGAGTTCGACCCTCACACGGACCACGGAGATACTTTTCTTTTTGTCGCTTTCGATAGGGGAAATTTCGTTTTCTAACATGTCTTTCAATCTTTGAATGCACTGATTGTTTCCTCTCAGCAAACATGGACTGCCGCAGTAAGAGAGAGTTTGCTTGTGGGCGCCGAGATTGGTGCCAGACTACTCTCCTTTTTCAACATATCTGCGGTCTATTTCCATCCGAGCCCGGTTATTCTGCCCGAACAAGCGTTGGTTCAGTATTGTCGGTATGAAGATAAAGATCTAGAATAGCTCTATTAATTTAATTGATTTAGGAGAAAAGTCATGTCTGGAGGATTAGCTCAAATGGTAGAGCGCCCGCTTTGCATGCGGGAGTTGCCAGGATCGATACCCGGATTCTCCAACTTGACCCTTCGCTGCACAAGCAAGAACTTTGTGCTGTTGGATGTCTCTTTCTCAAATTTTCGTTTTTAGTTTTTATTGCTCAAATTATTGCAAACTTTCAACCATTGTCAAAATTTAAATCAGATAGGTCCTATGGATTTTCAGAAACTATTGCGTACGGTTTTGCTGAAAGGTTTCAAGATTATCATTTCAGAAACTAGCTGTTCATGTCACAAAATAGAAAACATGATGGAGAATCCGGGTATCGATCCCGGTACCTCCCGCATGCTAAGCGGGCGCTCTACCATTTGAGCTAATTCCCCTGGCTGCACAACTGTAGCATGCAAAGGAACCTGGTGATACCTGTACACAGGTATGAATTTAAGGCCTTAATCGTCATCTGGTCACGTCGGGTCAGCCGGAGAATAAAGCCATCACATTCCTCGACCAACGCTTTCTGTTCTGCGTTGTTGCCTTGGCTACACTGCAACTCATCCACACAACCCGCTTTCTCTCTCTCTGTAGTCCTTCGGTAAATCTGCGTAATGCTGGCATTTACGGCGGCTTTACAGCGGTTTGCATAGCAGTCAAGTTGACACTTCCTGCTGTGTTCTTAAAATGTTCTTTGGTTTTACTCTTGCCTAGTCCTCTTGCCCATTGCCTCAACCAACCTCTTGTTTGTCAGGCTTTGTTATTATCTAATCCTGATTATTCGTCCCAGGCATTATCATTGGAAACTGTTTTACTATGCTTCGAGAAAAAGCAGTCTTTTCACAGAGAAATATAACTGAATTGATTTTGTGTACGTCGAGTTCTTACCTTGTCCGTTAGCTCAGTTGGGAGAGCGTGGTGCTGATAACGCCAAGGTCGTGAGTTCGACCCTCACACGGACCACGGAGATAGTTTTGTTTTTGTCACTTTCGATAGGGGAAATTTCGTTTCCTAACATGTCTTTCAATCTTTAAATGCACTGATTGTTTCTTCTCAGCAAACATGTAGCTTGCTTGTGGGCGCCGAGATTGGTGCCAGACTACTCTCCTTTTTCAACAAATGAAGTATTTATATCTGCGGTCTATTTCCATCCGAGCCCGGTTATTCTGCCCGAAAAAGCGTTGGTTGAGTATTGTCGGTATGAAGATAAAGATCTAGAATAGCTCTATTAATTTAATTGATTTAGGAGAAAAGTCATGTCTGGGGGATTAGCTCAAATGGTAGAGCGCCCGCTTTGCATGCGGGAGGTAACGGGATCGATACCCGGATTCTCCAACTTGACCCTTCGCTGCACAAGCAAGAACTTTGTGCTGTTGGATGTCTCTTTCTCAAGTTTTCGTTTTTATTGTTCAAATTATTGACAAGCTTTCAAACATTGTCAAAATTTAAATCAAATACGTTCTTACGATAAGTTCTTACCTGGTCAGTTAGCTCAGTTGGCGGAACGTGGTGCTGATAACGCCAAGGTCGTGAGTTCGACCCTCACACTGACCACGGAGATACTTTTCTTTTTGTCGCTTTCGATAGGGGAAATTTCGTTTCCTAACATGTCTTTCAATCTTTAAATGCACTGATTGTTTCCTCTCAGCAAACATGGACTGCCGCAGTAAGAGAGAGTTTGCTTGTGGGCGCCGAGATTGGTGCCAGACTACTCTTCTTTTTCAACAAATGAAGTATTTATATCTGAGGTCTATTTCCATCCGAGCCCGGTTATTCTGCCCGAACAAGCGTTTGTTCAGTATTGTCGGTATGAAGATAAAGATCTAGAATAGCTCTATTAATTTAATTGATTTAGGAGAAAAGTCATGTCTGGGGGATTAGCTCAAATGGTAGAGCGCCCGCTTTGCATGCGGGAGGTACCGGGATCGATACCCGGATTCTCCAACTTGACCCTTCGCTGCACAAGCAAGAACTTTGTGCTGTTGGATGTTTCTTTCTAAAATTTTCGTTTTCATTTTTTATTGCTCAAATTATTGACAAGCTTTCAAACATTATCAAAATTTAAATCAGATAGGTCCTATGGATTTTCAGAAACTATTGGGTACGGTTTTGCTGAAAGGTTTCAAGATTATCATTTCAGAAACTAGCTGCTCATGTCACAAAATAGAAAACATGATGGAGAATCCGGGTATCGATCCCGGTACCTCCCGCATGCTAAGCGGGCGCTCTACCATTTGAGCTAATTCCCCTGGCTGCACAACTGTAGCTTGCAAAGGAACCTGGTGATACCTGTACACAGGTATGAATTTAAGGCCTTAATCGTCATCTGGTCACGTCGGGTCAGCCGGAGAATAAAGCCATCACATTCCTCGACCAACGCTTTCTGTTCTGCGTTGTTGCCTTGGCAACACTGCAACTCATCCACACAACCCGCTTTCCCTCTCTCGCTGTAGTCCTTCGGTAAATCTGCGTAATGCTGGCATTTACGGCGGCTTTACAGCGGTTTTCATAGCAGTCAAGTTGACACTTCCTGTTGTGTTCTTAAAATGTCCTTTGGTTTTACTCTTGCCTAGTCCTCTTGCCCATTGCCTCAACCAACCTCTTGTTTGTAAGGCTTTGTTATTATCTAATCCTGAGTATCCGTCCCAGGCATTATTATTGGAAACTGTTTTACTATGCTTCGAGAAAAAGCAGTCTTTTCACAGAGAAATATAACTGAATTGATTTTGTGTACGTCGAGTTCTTACCTGGTCCGTTAGCTCAGTTGGCAGAGCGTGGTGCTGATAACGCCAAGGTCGTGAGTTCGACCCTCACACGGACCACGGAGATAGTTTTGTTTTTGTCACTTTCGATAGGGGAAATTTCGTTTCCTAACATGTCTTTCAATCTTTAAATGCACGGATTGTTTCTTCTCAGCAAACATGTAGCTTGCTTGTGGGCGCCGAGATTGGTGCCAGACTACTCTCCTTTTTCAACAAATGAAGTATTTATATCAGCGGTCTATTTCCATCCGAGCCCGGTTATTCTGCCCGAAAAAGCGTTGGTTGAGTATTGTCGGTATGAAGATAAAGATCTAGAATAGCTCTATTAATTTAATTGATTTAGGAGAAAAGTCATGTCTGGGGGATTAGCTCAAATGGTAGAACGCCCGCTTTGCATGCGGGAGGTACCGGGATCGATACCCGGATTCTCCAACTTGACCCTTCGCTGCACAAGCAAGAACTTTGTGCTGTTGGATGTCTCTTTCTCAAGTTTTCGTTTTTATTGTTCAAATTATTGACAAGCTTTCAAACATTGTCAAAATTTAAATCAAATACGTTCTTACGATAAGTTCTTACCTGGTCAGTTAGCTCAGTTGGCGGAACGTGGTGCTGATAACGCCAAGGTCGTGAGTTCGACCCTCACACTGACCACGGAGATACTTTTCTTTTTGTCGCTTTCGATAGGGGAAATTTCGTTTCCTAACATGTCTTTCAATCTTTAAATGCACTGATTGTTTCCTCTCAGCAAACATGGACTGCCGCAGTAAGAGAGAGTTTGCTTGTGGGCGCCGAGATTGGTGCCAGACTACTCTTCTTTTTCAACAAATGAAGTATTTATATCTGAGGTCTATTTCCATCCGAGCCCGGTTATTCTGCCCGAACAAGCGTTTGTTCAGTATTGTCGGTATGAAGATAAAGATCTAGAATAGCTCTATTAATTTAATTGATTTAGGAGAAAAGTCATGTCTGGGGGATTAGCTCAAATGGTAGAGCGCCCGCTTTGCATGCGGGAGGTACCGGGATCGATACCCGGATTCTCCAACTTGACCCTTCGCTGCACAAGCAAGAACTTTGTGCTGTTGGATGTTTCTTTCTAAAATTTTCGTTTTCATTTTTTATTGCTCAAATTATTGACAAGCTTTCAAACATTATCAAAATTTAAATCAGATAGGTCCTATGGATTTTCAGAAACTATTGGGTACGGTTTTGCTGAAAGGTTTCAAGATTATCATTTCAGAAACTAGCTGCTCATGTCACAAAATAGAAAACATGATGGAGAATCCGGGTATCGATCCCGGTACCTCCCGCATGCTAAGCGGGCGCTCTACCATTTGAGCTAATTCCCCTGGCTGCACAACTGTAGCTTGCAAAGGAACCTGGTGATACCTGTACACAGGTATGAATTTAAGGCCTTAATCGTCATCTGGTCACGTCGGGTCAGCCGGAGAATAAAGCCATCACATTCCTCGACCAACGCTTTCTGTTCTGCGTTGTTGCCTTGGCAACACTGCAACTCATCCACACAACCCGCTTGCCCTCTCTCGCTGTAGTCCTTCGGTAAATCTGCGTAATGCTGGCATTTACGGCGGCTTTACAGCGGTTTTCATAGCAGTCAAGTTGACACTTCCTGTTGTGTTCTTAAAATGTCCTTTGGTTTTACTCTTGCCTAGTCCTCTTGCCCATTGCCTCAACCAACCTCTTGTTTGTCAGGCTTTGTTATTATTTAATCCTGAGTATCCGTCCCAGGCATTATTATTGGAAACTGTTTTACTATGCTTCGAGAAAAAGCAGTCTTTTCACAGAGAAATATAACTGAATTGATTTTGTGTACGTCGAGTTCTTACCTGGTCCGTTAGCTCAGTTGGCAGAGCGTGGTGCTGATAACGCCAAGGTCGTGAGTTCGACCCTCACACGGACCACGGAGATAGTTTTGTTTTTGTCACTTTCGATAGGGGAAATTTCGTTTCCTAACATGTCTTTCAATCTTTAAATGCACGGATTGTTTCTTCTCAGCAAACATGTAGCTTGCTTGTGGGCGCCGAGATTGGTGCCAGACTACTCTCCTTTTTCAACAAATGAAGTATTTATATCAGCGGTCTATTTCCATCCGAGCCCGGTTATTCTGCCCGAAAAAGCGTTGGTTGAGTATTGTCGGTATGAAGATAAAGATCTAGAATAGCTCTATTAATTTAATTGATTTAGGAGAAAAGTCATGTCTGGGGGATTAGCTCAAATGGTAGAACGCCCGCTTTGCATGCGGGAGGTACCGGGATCGATACCCGGATTCTCCAACTTGACCCTTCGCTGCACAAGCAAGAACTTTGTGCTGTTGGATGTCTCTTTCTCAAGTTTTCGTTTTTATTGTTCAAATTATTGACAAGCTTTCAAACATTGTCAAAATTTAAATCAAATACGTTTTTACGATAAGTTCTTACCTGGTCCGTTAGCTCAGTTGGCGGAACGTGGTGCTGATAACGCCAAGGTCGTGAGTTCGACCCTCACACGGACCACGGAGATACTTTTCTTTTTGTCGCTTTCGATAGGGGAAATTCCGTTTCCTAACATGTCTTTCAATCTTTAAATGCACTGATTGTTTCTTCTCAGCAAACATGGACTGCCGCAGTAAGAGAGAGTTTGCTTGTGGGCGCCGAGATTGGTGCCAGACTACTCTCCTTTTTCAACAAATGAAGTATTTATATCTGCGGTCTATTTCCATCCGAGCCCGGTTATTCTGCCCGAAAAAGCGTTGGTTCAGTATTGTCGGTATGAAGATAAAGATCTAGAATAGCTCTATTAATTTAATTGATTTAGGAGAAAAGTCACGTCTGGGGGATTAGCTCAAATGGTAGAGCGCCCGCTTTGCATGCGGGAGGTACCGGTATCGATACCCGGATTCTCCAACTTGACCCTTCGCTGCACAAGCAAGAACTTTGTGCTGTTGGATGTTTCTTTCTAAAATTTTCGTTTTCATTTTTTATTGCTCAAATTATTGACAAGCTTTCAAACATTGTCAAAATTTAAATCAGATAGGTCCTATGGATTTTCAGAAACTATTGCGTACGGTTTTGCTGAAAGGTTTCAAGATTATCATTTCAGAAACTAGCTGTTCATGTCACAAAATAGAAAACATGATGGAGAATCCGGGTATCGATCCCGGTACCTCCCGCATGCTAAGCGGGCGCTCTACCATTTGAGCTAATTCCCCTGGCTGCACAACTGTAGCATGCAAAGGAACCTGGTGATACCTGTACACAGGTATGAATTTAAGGCCTTAATCGTCATCTGGTCACGTCGGGTCAGCCGGAGAATAAAGCCATCACATTCCTCGACCAACGCTTTCTGTTCTGCGTTGTTGCCTTGGCTACACCGCAATTCATCCACAGAACCCGCTTTTTCTCTCTCTGTAGTCCTTCGGTAAATCTGCGTAATGCTGGCATTTACGGCGGCTTTTCAGCGGTTTGCAGAGCAGTCAAGTTGACACTTCCTGCTGTGTTCTTAAAATGTCCTTTGGTTTTACTCTTGCTTAGTCCTCTTGCCAATTGCCTCAACCAACCTCTTGTTTGTCAGGCTTTGTTATTATCTAATCTTGAGTATCCGTCCCATGCATTATCATTGGAAACTGTTTTACTATGCTTCGAGAAAAATAAGTCTTTTTACAGAGAAATATAACTGAATTGATTTTGTGTACGTCGAGTTCTTACATTGGTCCGTTAGCTCAGTTGGCAGAGCGTGGTGCTGATAACGCCAAGGTCGTAAGTTCGACCCTCACACGGACCACGGAGATACTTTTCTTTTTGTCGCTTTCGATAGGTGAAATTTCGTTTCCTATCATGTCTTTCAATCTTTAAATGCACTGATTGTTTCCTCTCAGCAAACATGGACTGCCGCAGTAAGAGAGAGTTTGCTTGTGGGCGCCGAGATTGGTGCCAGACTACTCTCCTTTTTCAACAAATGAAGTATTTATATCTGCGGTCTATTTCCATCCGAGCCCGGTTATTCTGCCCGAACAAGCGTTGGTTCAGTATTGTCGGTATGAAGATAAAGATCTAGAATAGCTCTATTAATTTAATTGATTTAGGAGAAAAGTCATGTCTGGGGGATTAGCTCAAATGGTAGAGCGCCCGCTTTGCATGCGGGAGGTACCGGGATCGATACCCGGATTCTCCAACTTGACCCTTCGCTGCACAAGCAAGAACTTTGTGCTGTTGGATGTTTCTTTCTAAAATTTTCGTTTTCATTTTTTATTGCTCAAATTATTGACAAGCTTTCAAACATTGTCAAAATTTAAATCAGATAGGTCCTATGGATTTTAAGAAACTATTGGGTACGGTTTTGCTGAAAGGTTTCAAGATTATCATTTCAGAAACTAGCTGCTCATGTCACAAAATAGAAAACATGATGGAGAATCCGGGTATCGATCCCGGTACCTCCCGCATGCTAAGCGGGCGCTCTACCATTTGAGCTAATTCCCCTGGCTGCACAACTGTAGCTTGCAAAGGAACCTGGTGATACCTGTACACAGGTATGAATTTAAGGCCTTAATCGTCATCTGGTTACGTCGGGTCAGCCGGAGAATAAAGCCATCACATTCCTCGACCAACGCTTTCTGTTCTGCGTTGTTGCCTTGGCAACACTGCAACTCATCCACACAACCCGCTTTCCCTCTCTCGCTGTAGTCCTTCGGTAAATCTGCGTAATGCTGGCATTCACGGCGGCTTTACAGCGGTTTTCATAGCAGTCAAGTTGACACTTCCTGTTGTGTTCTTAAAATGTCCTTTGGTTTTACTCTTGCCTAGTCCTCTTGCCCATTGCCTCAACCAACCTCTTGTTTGTCAGGCTTTGTTATTATCTAATCCTGAGTATCCGTCCCAGGCATTATTATTGGAAACTGTTTTACTATGCTTCGAGAAAAAGCAGTCTTTTCACAGAGAAATATAACTGAATTGATTTTGTGTACGTCGAGTTCTTACCTGGTCCGTTAGCTCAGTTGGCAGAGCGTGGTGCTGATAACGCCAAGGTCGTGAGTTCGACCCTCACACGGACCACGGAGATAGTTTTGTTTTTGTCACTTTCGATAGGGGAAATTTCGTTTCCTAACATGTCTTTCAATCTTTAAATGCACGGATTGTTTCTTCTCAGCAAACATGTAGCTTGCTTGTGGGCGCCGAGATTGGTGCCAGACTACTCTCCTTTTTCAACAAATGAAGTATTTATATCAGCGGTCTATTTCCATCCGAGCCCGGTTATTCTGCCCGAAAAAGCGTTGGTTGAGTATTGTCGGTATGAAGATAAAGATCTAGAATAGCTCTATTAATTTAATTGATTTAGGAGAAAAGTCATGTCTGGGGGATTAGCTCAAATGGTAGAACGCCCGCTTTGCATGCGGGAGGTACCGGGATCGATACCCGGATTCTCCAACTTGACCCTTCGCTGCACAAGCAAGAACTTTGTGCTGTTGGATGTCTCTTTCTCAAGTTTTCGTTTTTATTGTTCAAATTATTGACAAGCTTTCAAACATTGTCAAAATTTAAATCAAATACGTTTTTACGATAAGTTCTTACCTGGTCCGTTAGCTCAGTTGGCGGAACGTGGTGCTGATAACGCCAAGGTCGTGAGTTCGACCCTCACACGGACCACGGAGATACTTTTCTTTTTGTCGCTTTCGATAGGGGAAATTCCGTTTCCTAACATGTCTTTCAATCTTTAAATGCACTGATTGTTTCTTCTCAGCAAACATGGACTGCCGCAGTAAGAGAGAGTTTGCTTGTGGGCGCCGAGATTGGTGCCAGACTACTCTCCTTTTTCAACAAATGAAGTATTTATATCTGCGGTCTATTTCCATCCGAGCCCGGTTATTCTGCCCGAAAAAGCGTTGGTTCAGTATTGTCGGTATGAAGATAAAGATCTAGAATAGCTCTATTAATTTAATTGATTTAGGAGAAAAGTCACGTCTGGGGGATTAGCTCAAATGGTAGAGCGCCCGCTTTGCATGCGGGAGGTACCGGTATCGATACCCGGATTCTCCAACTTGACCCTTCGCTGCACAAGCAAGAACTTTGTGCTGTTGGATGTTTCTTTCTAAAATTTTCGTTTTCATTTTTTATTGCTCAAATTATTGACAAGCTTTCAAACATTGTCAAAATTTAAATCAGATAGGTCCTATGGATTTTCAGAAACTATTGCGTACGGTTTTGCTGAAAGGTTTCAAGATTATCATTTCAGAAACTAGCTGTTCATGTCACAAAATAGAAAACATGATGGAGAATCCGGGTATCGATCCCGGTACCTCCCGCATGCTAAGCGGGCGCTCTACCATTTGAGCTAATTCCCCTGGCTGCACAACTGTAGCATGCAAAGGAACCTGGTGATACCTGTACACAGGTATGAATTTAAGGCCTTAATCGTCATCTGGTCACGTCGGGTCAGCCGGAGAATAAAGCCATCACATTCCTCGACCAACGCTTTCTGTTCTGCGTTGTTGCCTTGGCTACACCGCAATTCATCCACAGAACCCGCTTTTTCTCTCTCTGTAGTCCTTCGGTAAATCTGCGTAATGCTGGCATTTACGGCGGCTTTTCAGCGGTTTGCAGAGCAGTCAAGTTGACACTTCCTGCTGTGTTCTTAAAATGTCCTTTGGTTTTACTCTTGCTTAGTCCTCTTGCCAATTGCCTCAACCAACCTCTTGTTTGTCAGGCTTTGTTATTATCTAATCTTGAGTATCCGTCCCATGCATTATCATTGGAAACTGTTTTACTATGCTTCGAGAAAAATAAGTCTTTTTACAGAGAAATATAACTGAATTGATTTTGTGTACGTCGAGTTCTTACATTGGTCCGTTAGCTCAGTTGGCAGAGCGTGGTGCTGATAACGCCAAGGTCGTAAGTTCGACCCTCACACGGACCACGGAGATACTTTTCTTTTTGTCGCTTTCGATAGGTGAAATTTCGTTTCCTATCATGTCTTTCAATCTTTAAATGCACTGATTGTTTCCTCTCAGCAAACATGGACTGCCGCAGTAAGAGAGAGTTTGCTTGTGGGCGCCGAGATTGGTGCCAGACTACTCTCCTTTTTCAACAAATGAAGTATTTATATCTGCGGTCTATTTCCATCCGAGCCCGGTTATTCTGCCCGAACAAGCGTTGGTTCAGTATTGTCGGTATGAAGATAAAGATCTAGAATAGCTCTATTAATTTAATTGATTTAGGAGAAAAGTCATGTCTGGGGGATTAGCTCAAATGGTAGAGCGCCCGCTTTGCATGCGGGAGATACCGGGATCGATACCCGGATTCTCCAACTTGACCCTTCGCTGCACAAGCAAGAACTTTGTGCTGTTGGATGTTTCTTTCTAAAATTTTCGTTTTTATTTTTTATTGCTCAAATTATTGACAAGCTTTCAAACATTGTCAAAATTTAAATCAGATAGGTCCTATGGATTTTAAGAAACTATTGGGTACGGTTTTGCTGAAAGGTTTCAAGATTATCATTTCAGAAACTAGCTGCTCATGTCACAAAATAGAAAACATGATGGAGAATCCGGGTATCGATCCCGGTACCTCCCGCATGCTAAGCGGGCGCTCTACCATTTGAGCTAATTCCCCTGGCTGCACAACTGTAGCTTGCAAAGGAACCTGGTGATACCTGTACACAGGTATGAATTTAAGGCCTTAATCGTCATCTGGTTACGTCGGGTCAGCCGGAGAATAAAGCCATCACATTCCTCGACCAACGCTTTCTGTTCTGCGTTGTTGCCTTGGCAACACTGCAACTCATCCACACAACCCGCTTTCCCTCTCTCGCTGTAGTCCTTCGGTAAATCTGCGTAATGCTGGCATTTACGGCGGCTTTACAGCGGTTTTCATAGCAGTCAAGTTGACACTTCCTGTTGTGTTCTTAAAATGTCCTTTGGTTTTACTCTTGCCTAGTCCTCTTGCCCATTGCCTCAACCAACCTCTTGTTTGTCAGGCTTTGTTATTATCTAATCCTGAGTATCCGTCCCAGGCATTATTATTGGAAACTGTTTTACTATGCTTCGAGAAAAAGCAGTCTTTTCACAGAGAAATATAACTGAATTGATTTTGTGTACGTCGAGTTCTTACCTGGTCCGTTAGCTCAGTTGGCAGAGCGTGGTGCTGATAACGCCAAGGTCGTGAGTTCGACCCTCACACGGACCACGGAGATAGTTTTGTTTTTGTCACTTTCGATAGGGGAAATTTCGTTTCCTAACATGTCTTTCAATCTTTAAATGCACGGATTGTTTCTTCTCAGCAAACATGTAGCTTGCTTGTGGGCGCCGAGATTGGTGCCAGACTACTCTCCTTTTTCAACAAATGAAGTATTTATATTAGCGGTCTATTTCCATCCGAGCCCGGTTATTCTGCCCGAAAAAGCGTTGGTTGAGTATTGTCGGTATGAAGATAAAGATCTAGAATAGCTCTATTAATTTAATTGATTTAGGAGAAAAGTCATGTCTGGGGGATTAGCTCAAATGGTAGAACGCCCGCTTTGCATGCGGGAGGTACCGGGATCGATACCCGGATTCTCCAACTTGACCCTTCGCTGCACAAGCAAGAACTTTGTGCTGTTGGATGTCTCTTTCTCAAGTTTTCGTTTTTATTGTTCAAATTATTGACAAGCTTTCAAACATTGTCAAAATTTAAATCAAATACGTTTTTACGATAAGTTCTTACCTGGTCCGTTAGCTCAGTTGGCGGAACGTGGTGCTGATAACGCCAAGGTCGTGAGTTCGACCCTCACACGGACCACGGAGATACTTTTCTTTTTGTCGCTTTCGATAGGGGAAATTCCGTTTCCTAACATGTCTTTCAATCTTTAAATGCACTGATTGTTTCTTCTCAGCAAACATGGACTGCCGCAGTAAGAGAGAGTTTGCTTGTGGGCGCCGAGATTGGTGCCAGACTACTCTCCTTTTTCAACAAATGAAGTATTTATATCTGCGGTCTATTTCCATCCGAGCCCGGTTATTCTGCCCGAAAAAGCGTTGGTTCAGTATTGTCGGTATGAAGATAAAGATCTAGAATAGCTCTATTAATTTAATTGATTTAGGAGAAAAGTCACGTCTGGGGGATTAGCTCAAATGGTAGAGCGCCCGCTTTGCATGCGGGAGGTACCGGTATCGATACCCGGATTCTCCAACTTGACCCTTCGCTGCACAAGCAAGAACTTTGTGCTGTTGGATGTTTCTTTCTAAAATTGTCGTTTTCATTTTTTATTGCTCAAATTATTGACAAGCTTTCAAACATTGTCAAAATTTAAATCAGATAGGTCCTATGGATTTTCAGAAACTATTGCGTACGGTTTTGCTGAAAGGTTTCAAGATTATCATTTCAGAAACTAGCTGTTCATGTCACAAAATAGAAAACATGATGGAGAATCCGGGTATCGATCCCGGTACCTCCCGCATGCTAAGCGGGCGCTCTACCATTTGAGCTAATTCCCCTGGCTGCACAACTGTAGCATGCAAAGGAACCTGGTGATACCTGTACACAGGTATGAATTTAAGGCCTTAATCGTCATCTGGTCACGTCGGGTCAGCCGGAGAATAAAGCCATCACATTCCTCGACCAACGCTTTCTGTTCTGCGTTGTTGCCTTGGCTACACCGCAATTCATCCACAGAACCCGCTTTTTCTCTCTCTGTAGTCCTTCGGTAAATCTGCGTAATGCTGGCATTTACGGCGGCTTTTCAGCGGTTTGCAGAGCAGTCAAGTTGACACTTCCTGCTGTGTTCTTAAAATGTCCTTTGGTTTTACTCTTGCTTAGTCCTCTTGCCAATTGCCTCAACCAACCTCTTGTTTGTCAGGCTTTGTTATTATCTAATCTTGAGTATCCGTCCCATGCATTATCATTGGAAACTGTTTTACTATGCTTCGAGAAAAATAAGTCTTTTTACAGAGAAATATAACTGAATTGATTTTGTGTACGTCGAGTTCTTACATTGGTCCGTTAGCTCAGTTGGCAGAGCGTGGTGCTGATAACGCCAAGGTCGTGAGTTCGACCCTCACACGGACCACGGAGATACTTTTCTTTTTGTCGCTTTCGATAGGTGAAATTTCGTTTCCTATCATGTCTTTCAATCTTTAAATGCACTGATTGTTTCCTCTCAGCAAACATGGACTGCCGCAGTAAGAGAGAGTTTGCTTGTGGGCGCCGAGATTGGTGCCAGACTACTCTCCTTTTTCAACAAATGAAGTATTTATATCTGCGGTCTATTTCCATCCGAGCCCGGTTATTCTGCCCGAACAAGCGTTGGTTCAGTATTGTCGGTATGAAGATAAAGATCTAGAATAGCTCTATTAATTTAATTGATTTAGGAGAAAAGTCATGTCTGGGGGATTAGCTCAAATGGTAGAGCGCCCGCTTTGCATGCGGGAGGTACCGGGATCGATACCCGGATTCTCCAACTTGACCCTTCGCTGCACAAGCAAGAACTTTGTGCTGTTGGATGTTTCTTTCTAAAATTTTCGTTTTTATTTTTTATTGCTCAAATTATTGACAAGCTTTCAAACATTGTCAAAATTTAAATCAGATAGGTCCTATGGATTTTAAGAAACTATTGGGTACGGTTTTGCTGAAAGGTTTCAAGATTATCATTTCAGAAACTAGCTGCTCATGTCACAAAATAGAAAACATGATGGAGAATCCGGGTATCGATCCCGGTACCTCCCGCATGCTAAGCGGGCGCTCTACCATTTGAGCTAATTCCCCTGGCTGCACAACTGTAGCTTGCAAAGGAACCTGGTGATACCTGTACACAGGTATGAATTTAAGGCCTTAATCGTCATCTGGTTACGTCGGGTCAGCCGGAGAATAAAGCCATCACATTCCTCGACCAACGCTTTCTGTTCTGCGTTGTTGCCTTGGCAACACTGCAACTCATCCACACAACCCGCTTTCCCTCTCTCGCTGTAGTCCTTCGGTAAATCTGCGTAATGCTGGCATTTACGGCGGCTTTACAGCGGTTTTCATAGCAGTCAAGTTGACACTTCCTGTTGTGTTCTTAAAATGTCCTTTGGTTTTACTCTTGCCTAGTCCTCTTGCCCATTGCCTCAACCAACCTCTTGTTTGTCAGGCTTTGTTATTATCTAATCCTGAGTATCCGTCCCAGGCATTATTATTGGAAACTGTTTTACTATGCTTCGAGAAAAAGCAGTCTTTTCACAGAGAAATATAACTGAATTGATTTTGTGTACGTCGAGTTCTTACCTGGTCCGTTAGCTCAGTTGGCAGAGCGTGGTGCTGATAACGCCAAGGTCGTGAGTTCGACCCTCACACGGACCACGGAGATAGTTTTGTTTTTGTCACTTTCGATAGGGGAAATTTCGTTTCCTAACATGTCTTTTAATCTTTAAATGCACGGATTGTTTCTTCTCAGCAAACATGTAGCTTGCTTGTGGGCGCCGAGATTGGTGCCAGACTACTCTCCTTTTTCAACAAATGAAGTATTTATATCAGCGGTCTATTTCCATCCGAGCCCGGTTATTCTGCCCGAAAAAGCGTTGGTTGAGTATTGTCGGTATGAAGATAAAGATCTAGAATAGCTCGATTAATTTAATTGATTTAGGAGAAAAGTCATGTCTGGGGGATTAGCTCAAATGGTAGAACGCCCGCTTTGCATGCGGGAGGTACCGGGATCGATACCCGGATTCTCCAACTTGACCCTTCGCTGCACAAGCAAGAACTTTGTGCTGTTGGATGTCTCTTTCTCAAGTTTTCGTTTTTATTGTTCAAATTATTGACAAGCTTCCAAACATTGTCAAATTTTAAATCAAATACGTTCTTACGATAAGTTCTTACCTGGTCCGTTAGCTCAGTTGGCGGAACGTGGTGCTGATAACGCCAAGGTCGTGAGTTCGACCCTCACACGGACCACGGAGATACTTTTCTTTTTGTCGCTTTCGATAGGGGAAATTTCGTTTCCTAACATGTCTTTCAATCTTTAAATGCACTGATTGTTTCTTCTCAGCAAACATGGACTGCCGCAGTAAGAGAGAGTTTGCTTGTGGGCGCCGAGATTGGTGCCAGACTACTCTCCTTTTTCAACAAATGAAGTATTTATATCTGCGGTCTATTTCCATCCGTGCCCGGTTATTCTGCCCGAAAAAGCGTTGGTTCAGTATTGTCGGGATCAAGATAAAGATCTAGAATAGCTCTATTAATTTAATTGATTTAGGAGAAAAGTCATGTCTGGGGGATTAGGTCAAATGGTAGAGCGCCCGCTTTGCATGCGGGAGGTACCGGGATCGATACCCGGATTCTCCAACTTGACCCTTCGCTGCACAAGCAAGAACTTTGTGCTGTTGGATGTCTCTTTCTCAAATTTTCGTTTTCAGTTTTTATTGCTCAAATTATTGACAAGCTTTCAAACATTGACAAAATTTAAATCAGATAGGTCCTATGGATTTTCAGAAACTATTGGGTACGGTTTTGCTAAAAGGTTTCAAGATTATCATTTCAGAAACTAGCTGTTCATGTCACAAAATAGAAAACATGATGGAGAATCCGGGTATCGATCCCGGTACCTCCCGCATGCTAAGCGGGCGCTCTACCATTTGAGCTAATTCCCCTGGCTGCACAACTGTAGCATGCAAAGGAACCTGGTGATACCTGTACACAGGTATGAATTTAAGGCCTTAATCGTCATCTGGTCACGTCGGGTCAGCCGGAGAATAAAGCCATCACATTCCTCGACCAACGCTTTCTGTTCTGCGTTGTTGCCTTGGCAACACTGCAACTCATCCACACAACCCGCTTTCTCTCTCTCTGTAGTCCTTCGGTAAATCTGCGTAATGCTGGCATTTACGGCGGCTTTACAGCGGTTTTCATAGCAGTCAAGTTGACAATTCCTTTTGTGTTCTTAAAATGTCCTTTGGTTTTACTCTTGCCTAGTCCTCTTGCTCATTGCTTCAACCAACCTCTTGTTTGTCAGGCTTTGTTATTATCTAATCCTGAGTATCCGTCCCAGGCATTATTATTGGAAACTGTTTTACTATGCTTCGAGAAAAAGCAGTCTTTTCACAGAGAAATATAACTGAATTGATTTTGTGTACGTCGAGTTCTTACCTGGTCCGTTAGCTCAGTTGGCAGAGCGTGGTGCTGATAACGCCAAGGTCGTGAGTTCGACCCTCACACGGACCACGGAGATAATTTTCTTTTTGTCGCTTTCGATAGGGTAAATTTCGTTTCCTAACATGTCTTTCAATCTTTAAATGCACTGATTGTTTCCTCTCAGCAAACATGTAGCTTGCTTGTGGCGCCGAGATTGGTGCCAGACTACAATCCTTTTTCAACATATCTGCGGTCTATTTCCATCCGAGCCCGGTTATTCTGCCCGAAAAAGCGTTGGTTCAGTATTGTCGGTATGAAGATAAAGATCTAGAATAGCTCTATTAATTTAATTGATTTAGGAGAAAAGTCATGTCTGGGGGATTAGCTCAAATGGTAGAGCGCCCGCTTTGCATGCGGGAGGTACCGGTATCGATACCCGGATTCTCCAACTTGACCCTTCGCTGCACAAGCAAGAACTTTGTGCTGTTGGATGTTTCTTTCTAAAATTTTCGTTTTCATTTTTTATTGCTCAAATTATTGACAAGCTTTCAAACATTGTCAAAATTTAAATCAGATAGGTCCTATGGATTTTCAGAAACTATTGGGTACGGTTTTGCTGAAAGGTTTCAAGATTATCATTTCAGAAACTAGCTGCTCATGTCACAAAATAGAAAACATGATGGAGAATCCGGGTATCGATCCCGGTACCTCCCGCATGCTAAGCGGGCGCTCTACCATTTGAGCTAATTCCCCTGGCTGCACAACTGTAGCTTGCAAAGGAACCTGGTGATACCTGTACACAGGTATGAATTTAAGACCTTAATCGTCACCTGGTCACGTCGGGTCAGCCGGAGAATAAAGCCATCACATTCCTCGACCAACGCTTTCTGTTCTGCGTTGTTGCCTTGGCAACACTGCAACTCATCCACACAACCCGCTTTCTCTCTCTCTGTAGTCCTTCGGTAAATCTGCGTAATGCTGGCATTTAAGGCGGCTTTACAGCGGTTTTCATAGCAGTCAAGTTGACACTTCCTGTTGTGTTCTTAAAATGTCCTTTGGTTTTACTCTTGCCTAGTCCTCTTGCACATTGCCTCAACCAACCTCTTGTTTGTCAGGCTTTGTTATTATCTAATCCTGAGTATCCGTCCCAGGCATTATTATTGGAAACTGTTTTACTATGCTTCGAGAAAAAGCAGTCTTTTTACAGAGAAATATAACTGAATTGATTTTGTGTACGTCGAGTTCTTACCTGGTCCGTTAGCTCAGTTGGCAGAGCGTGGTGCTGATAACGCCAAGGTCGTGAGTTCGACCCTCACACGGACCACGGAGATAATTTTCTTTTTGTCGCTTTCGATAGGGGAAATTTCGTTTCGTAACATGTCTTTCAATCTTTAAATGCACTGATTGTTTCCTCTCAGCAAACATGTAGCTTGCTTGTGGGGCCGAGATTGGTGCCAGACTACTCTCCTTTTTCAACAAATGAAGTATTTATATCAGCTGTCTATTTCCATCCGAGCCCGGTTATTCTGCCCGAACAAGCGTTTGTTCAGTATTGTCGGTATGAAGATAAAGATCTAGAATAGCTCTATTAATTTAATTGATTTAGGAGAAAAGTCATGTCTGGGGGATTAGCTCAAATGGTAGAGCGCCCGCTTTGCATGCGGGAGGTACCGTGATCGATACCCGGATTCTCCAACTTGACCCTTCGCTGCACAAGCAAGAACTTTGTTCTGTTGGATGTCTCTTTCTCAAATTTTCGTTTTTATTGCTCAAATTATTGACAAGCTTTCAAACATTGTCAAAATTTAAATCAGATAGGTCCTATGGATTTTCAGAAACTATTCTCAGCGGTCTCACCTCGCGCGTATAAAAGGCAGAGTAGACAAAGGAGTGATGCCATTCTCTCGAAGCTGCTAAGCTGTTCAGATTACCATGGCTGACCCGCAAGTCCCTGCAGATGCAGTCCAACAAGCTCAAGTTGTCTTACAAAACCAAGCACAAGAAGGTCAAGCACCGGCGGCGTTAGCACATCAAGCTCAAGCACCAGTAGCGCCAGAAGAACAAGCTCAACCGCCTGCACAAGCACCAGTGCAAGCAAACGAAGTTTCTTTGGCGGTTTGTGAAACTTTATTTTATCCGTTCGGTACCACGTGTTTCGTTCTGGTTCCCTAGTATTTCGCTTCCAAACCTTGTATGTTGTTTGCCCTACGTGAGCTGTGTTTCATTTCCTCTTAGAAAATTATTTGCCCTGCTTCTTAACATTTGCCCGCTTTTCTACGGGCTGTGCGGGCTAAGTTTTGTTGGATATATTATTTGCCCTGCTTCTTAACGTTTGCCCTCGTTTCGTGTGGGCTGCGCGGGCTAAATTTTGTTGGATATATTATTTGCTCTGCTTCTTAACGTTTGCCCTCATTTCGTGTGGGCTGTGCGGGCTAAATTTTGTCTGATATATTATATGCCCGGCTTTTAACGTTTGCCCTCGTTTCGTGTGGGCTGTGCGAGTTAAATTTTGTCTGATATATTATTTGCCCTGCTTTTAACTTTGCCCTCGTTTCGTGTGGGCTGAGCGGGCTACATTTTGTTTTATAAATTATTCGCCCTGCTTTTAACGTTTGCCCTCGTTTCATGTGGGCTGTGCGGGCTAAATTTTTATTTGTATATTCGTTCTGCTTCTAAAACTTTACCCTCGTTTCGTGTAGGCTAGTACGGGATATAATTACCGTATTACACTATATTTAAATTGCTTTAAAAGTTTACCCTCGTTTTGTGTGAGCTCAGCGGGCTAAATTTTGTTTTGCATATTATTTTCCCTGCTTATAACGTTTGCCCTCTTTACCAGTGGGCTGTGCGGGCTAAAACTTTGTTTTGTAAAATATTCGCCCTGCTTTTAACTTTTGCCCTCGTTTTGTGTGAGCTGTGCAAGCCCTATTTTGTTTTGTATATTACTCGCCGTTATAAACTATTTGCCCCTTTGTGTGGGCCTCGCGGGCTATACTTTTGTTTGGTTTGTTTTTCGCCCTGATTCTCAACTTTTGCCCTCTTTTCACGGGGGCTTCGCGGGCCATTCTGAATTCGTATGTTTGTTTATTTTCATCTTTAAAATCCGTCATGTTTTTTCCTCGCTCTTTATTTGAGCTATTTAGCGGTTTCGAATGTGTTAGCTTCACGTGCCACTTTCATGGTCACAAGTTGTGCGCTGTGTTTTTTATGGCTATATTACATTGTTGTTTTTACACCTTTTGTGTTTTCCTTGCCTATTGTTGGAATCTTTCTTTTTATTCAGTTCCTTTTTTAAATTTTTTATTTCTGTCAGCCCTGCATTATCGTTTACTCGAAAGTGCACAAGGCACCTCAGTCGAGTCATTGATACAGAGAATTTCATATTATGGTGGCAGAAGAGTTGAGGACTTCGACAAGTATGAAGCGCTTCGTTACGCAGAAGAATTAGCTTCTGTTGCAAAGTCCTCCAGTCACCCCAAGGCCGCCAGCTATGATGTTATCGCTTCGACTTTGAGAGAGAAGCTCCACGTCCCAGCTGAGCAGTTCAAGGCGTATTTCCTGGCTTTGTTAGCTGACAAGGATTTCTCCCGTGTTATCGAAACGATCTCGAAGGTTGACAAGTCCTTCCAGCGGTCCTCACCGTATCGCACACAGACGCGTAGAGGACGATTGCCATATCAGCAACCATATTTTCAAGCCTATCAGCGGCCATCCTCTCGCGTTATTTGTTACAAATGTGGTGAACCAGGGCATAAGTCACCCCAGTGTTGGAAGCGCGCTCCTTCTCGTCAGCCTTCTTCTGCTGCTCAGCCTCGATTTAACCGTCCTTCAACATAATTTTGTTGTATCATCTTATGCAATAAAGATTTTTCTCTAGGCGAATAGTGCATTGTTTTTACTTGCCTTATGTTTCCTTTATTTTTTGTTATTTCGGGGTTTCCGTCTTTAATCCTTCACCCTTTTATCCCTTAATACCGACTTATATTTTATATATTTTATATTTGCCCACTCGCTTTACTGTTATCCACTCGCTATATTGTTCTCGCTCCTCTTTCTTCTTCCCTCGGGTGGCATTCTCAAGGGGAACGAATGTTCCCTCTCGGATTACCGGGGCTGAGTTTGCCATTCCCTGGGCCTTACCTTTTCTTTCTTCTGTTCTAGTTTTTCAAGATGCCTTTTCATGACTGGGAAAAGACTCCCAACTTTGATCCTGCCAAGATTTCTGTTAACTCGCCACGTTGGGTCAATTATAAGGGATCTCTTCTTACTGAGGCCCAGGAAATGGCAGACAACGCCCATATTAGTCAAGATTTCATCTTAATCGCTTAAAAGACTTCGTTTCTGCGTTTCCTCGTTCCTAATTTCTGTTTTGTTAGGATGGGGTTTTCAGTTTGGGGTTCTCCTTTTGAGGATGGGCATCCGTTTGTGCGGTTTTTGTAGTTTCCGCCGTGGTATTTTAGGGTTATCTTCAACACGAGACTGTTGGTGCCCATACTCAACAATAGGCGTGAGGGAGACAGGTGAGAATAGACTACTATTCTCAGCGGTCTCACCTCGCGCGTATAAAAGGCAGAGTAGACAAAGGAGTGATGCCATTCTCTCGAAGCTGCTAAGCAGTTTATATTCAACATGTTGACCGTTCTCATTCGTTTCCTTTTACGCCTATCCTTCTCAGGTCTCGTTTCTGTGGCTTTTTCCCGCCCTACCCACCTCAGTTTTATATTAGGATTATATTAGTCAACAGATCGAGACTGTTGGTGCCCATACTCAACAATAGGCGTGAGGGAGACAGGTGAGAATAGACTACTATTGCGTACGGTTTTGCTGAAAGGTTTCAAGATTATCATTTCAGAAACTAGCTGTTCATGTCACAAAATAGAAAACATGATGGAGAATCCGGGTATCGATCCCGGTACCTCCCGCATGCTAAGCGGGCGCTCTACCATTTGAGCTAATTCCCCTGGCTGCACAACTGTAGCATGCAAAGGAACCTGGTGATACCTGTACACAGGTATGAATTTAAGGCCTTAATCGTCATCTGGTCACGTCGGGTCAGCCGGAGAATAAAGCCATCACATTCCTCGACCAACGCTTTCTGTTCTGCGTTGTTGCCTTGGCTACACCGCAATTCATCCACAGAACCCGCTTTTTCTCTCTCTGTAGTCCTTCGGTAAATCTGCGTAATGCTGGCATTTACGGCGGCTTTTCAGCGGTTTGCAGAGCAGTCAAGTTGACACTTCCTGCTGTGTTCTTAAAATGTCCTTTGGTTTTACTCTTGCTTAGTCCTCTTGCCAATTGCCTCAACCAACCTCTTGTTTGTCAGGCTTTGTTATTATCTAATCCTGAGTATCCGTCCCATGCATTATCATTGGAAACTGTTTTACTATGCTTCGAGAAAAAGAAGTCTTTTTACAGAGAAATATAACTGAATTGATTTTGTGTACGTCGAGTTCTTACCTGGTCCGTTAGCTCAGTTGGCAGAGCGTGGTGCTGATAACGCCAAGGTCGTGAGTTCGACCCTCACACGGACCACGGAGATACTTTTCTTTTTGTCGCTTTCGATAGGTGAAATTTCGTTTCCTATCATGTCTTTCAATCTTTAAATGCACTGATTGTTTCCTCTCAGCAAACATGGACTGCCGCAGTAAGAGAGAGTTTGCTTGTGGGCGCCGAGATTGGTGCCAGACTACTCTCCTTTTTCAACAAATGAAGTATTTATATCTGCGGTCTATTTCCATCCGAGCCCGGTTATTCTGCCCGAACAAGCGTTGGTTCAGTATTGTCGGTATGAAGATAAAGATCTAGAATAGCTCTATTAATTTAATTGATTTAGGAGAAAAGTCATGTCTGGGGGATTAGCTCAAATGGTAGTGCGCCCGCTTTGCATGCGGGAGGTACCGGGATCGATACCCGGATTCTCCAACTTGACCCTTCGCTGCACAAGCAAGAACTTTGTGCTGTTGGATGTCTCTTTCTAAAATTTTCGTTTTCATTTTTTATTGCTCAAATTATTGACAAGCTTTCAAACATTGTCAAAATTTAAATCAGATAGGTCCTATGGATTTTCAGAAACTATTGGGTACGGTTTTGCTGAAAGGTTTCAAGATTATCATTTCAGAAACTAGCTGCTCATGTCACAAAATAGAAAACATGATGGAGAATCCGGGTATCGATCCCGGTACCTCCCGCATGCTAAGCGGGCGCTCTACCATTTGAGCTAATTCCCCTGGCTGCACAACTGTAGCTTGCAAAGGAACCTGGTGATACCTGTACACAGGTATGAATTTAAGGCCTTAATCGTCATCTGGTCACGTCGGGTCAGCCGGAGAATAAAGCCATCACATTCCTCGACCAACGCTTTCTGTTCTGCGTTGTTGCCTTGGCAACACTGCAACTCATCCACACAACCCGCTTTCTCTCTCTCGCTGTAGTCCTTCGGTAAATCTGCGTAATGCTGGCATTTACGGCGGCTTTACAGCGGTTTTCATAGCAGTCAAGTTGACACTTCCTGTTGTGTTCTTAAAATGTCCTTTGGTTTTACTCTTGCCTAGTCCTCTTGCCCATTGCCTCAACCAACCTCTTGTTTGTCATGCTTTGTTATTATCTAATCCTGAGTATCCGTCCCAGGCATTATTATTGGAAACTGTTTTACTATGCTTCGAGAAAAAGCAGTCTTTTCACAGAGAAATATAACTGAATTGATTTTGTGTACGTCGAGTTCTTACCTGGTCCGTTAGCTCAGTTGGCAGAGCGTGGTGCTGATAACGCCAAGGTCGTGAGTTCGACCCTGACACGGACCACGGAGATAATTTTCTTTTTGTCGCTTTTGATAGGGTAAATTTCGTTTCCTAACATGTCTTTCAATCTTTAAATGCACTGATTGTTTCCTCTCAGCAAACATGTAGCTTGCTTGTGGCGCCGAGATTGGTGCCAGACTACAATCCTTTTTCAACATATCTGCGGTCAATTTCCATCCGAGCCCGGTTATTTTGCCCGAAAAAGCGTTGGTTCAGTATTGTCGGTATGAAGATAAAGATCTAGAAAAGCTCTATTAATTTAATTGATTTAGGAGAAAAGTCATGTCTGGGGGATTAGCTCAAATGGTAGAGCGCCCGCTTTGCATGCGGGAGGTACCGGTATCGATACCCGGATTCTCCAACTTGACCCTTCGCTGCACAAGCAAGAACTTTGTGCTGTTGGATGTTTCTTTCTAAAATTTTCGTTTTCATTTTTTATTGCTCAAATTATTGACAAGCTTTCAAACATTGTCAAAATTTAAATCAGATAGGTCCTATGGATTTTCAGAAACTATTGGGTACGGTTTTGCTGAAAGGTTTCAAGATTATCATTTCAGAAACTAGCTGCTCATGTCACAAAATAGAAAACATGATGGAGAATCCGGGTATCGATCCCGGTACCTCCCGCATGCTAAGCGGGCGCTCTACCATTTGAGCTAATTCCCCTGGCTGCACAACTGTAGCTTGCAAAGGAACCTGGTGATACCTGTACACAGGTATGAATTTAAGGCCTTAATCGTCATCTGGTCACGTCGGGTCAGCCGGAGAATAAAGCCATCACATTCCTCGACCAACGCTTTCTGTTCTGCGTTGTTGCCTTGGCAACACTGCAACTCATCCACACAACCCGCTTTCTCTCTCTCTGTAGTCCTTCGGTAAATCTGCGTAATGCTGGCATTTACGGCGGCTTTACAGCGGTTTTCATAGCAGTCAAGTTGTTACTTCCTGTTGTGTTCTTAAAATGTCATTTGGTTTTACTCTTGCCTAGTCCTCTTGCACATTGCCTCAACAAACCTCTTGTTTGTCAGGCTTTGTTATTATCTAATCCTGAGTATCCGTCCCAGGCATTATTATTGGAAACTGTTTTACTATGCTTCGAGAAAAAGCAGTCTTTTCACAGAGAAATATAACTGAATTGATTTTGTGTACGTCAAGTTCTTACCTGGTCCGTTAGCTCAGTTGGCAGAGCGTGGTGCTGATAACGCCAAGGTCGTGAGTTCGACCCTCACACGGACCACGGAGATAATTTTCTTTTTGTCGCTTTCGATAGGGGAAATTTCGTTTCCTAACATGTCTTTCAATCTTTAAATGCACTGATTGTTTCCTCTCAGCAAACATGTAGCTTGCTTGTGGGGCCGAGATTGGTGCAAGACTACTCTCCTTTTTCAACAAATGAAGTATTTATGAAGATAAAGATCTAGAATAGCTCTATTAATTTAATTGATTTAGGAGAAAAGTCATGTCTAGGGGATTAGCTCAAATGGTAGAGCGCCTGCTTTGCATGCGGGAGGTACCGGGATCGATACCCGGATTCTCCAACTTGACCCTTCGCTGCACAAGCAAGAACTTTGTGCTGTTGGATGTCTCTTTCTCAAATTTTCGTTTTTATTGCTCAAATTATTGACAAGCTTTCAAACATTGTCAAAATTTAAATCAGATAGGTCCTATGGATTTTCAGAAACTATTGCGTACGGTTTTGCTGAAAGGTTTCAAGATTATCATTTCAGAAACTAGCTGTTCATGTCACAAGATAGAAAACATGATGGAGAATCCGGGTATCGATCCCGGTACCTCCCGCATGCTAAGCGGGCGCTCTACCATTTGAGCTAATTCCCCTGGCTGCACAACTGTAGCATGCAAAGGAACCTGGTGATACCTGTACACAGGTATGAATTTAAGGCCTTAATCGTCATCTGGTCACGTCGGGTCAGCCGGAGAATAAAGCCATCACATTCCTCGACCAACGCTTTCTGTTCTGCGTTGTTGCCTTGGCTACACCGCAATTCATCCACAGAACCCGCTTTTTCTCTCTCTGTAGTCCTTCGGTAAATCTGCGTAATGCTGGCATTTACGGCGGCTTTTCAGCGGTTTGCAGAGCAGTCAAGTTGACACTTCCTGCTGTGTTCTTAAAATGTCCTTTGGTTTTACTCTTGCTTAGTCCTCTTGCCAATTGCCTCAACCAACCTCTTGTTTGTCAGGCTTTGTTATTATCTAATCCTGAGTATCCGTCCCATGCATTATCATTGGAAACTGTTTTACTATGCTTCAAGAAAAAAAAGTCTTTTTACAGAGAAATATAACTGAATTGATTTTGTGTACGTCGAGTTCTTACCTGGTCCGTTAGCTCAGTTGGCAGAGCGTGGTGCTGATAACGCCAAGGTCGTGAGTTCGACCCTCACACGGACCACGGAGATACTTTTCTTTTTGTCGCTTTCGATAGGGTAAATTTCGTTTCCTAACATGTCTTTCAATCTTTAAATGCACTGATTGTTTCCTCTCAGCAAACATGTAGCTTGCTTGTGGCGCCGAGATTGGTGCCAGACTACAATCCTTTTTCAACATATCTGCGGTCAATTTCCATCCGAGCCCGCTTATTCTGCCCGAAAAAGCGTTGGTTGAGTATTGTCGGTATGAAGATAAAGATCTAGAAAAGCTCTATTAATTTAATTGATTTAGGAGAAAAGTCATGTCTGGGGGATTAGCTCAAATGGTAGAGCGCCCGCTTTGCATGCGGGAGGTACCGGTATCGATACCCGGATTCTCCAACTTGACCCTTCGCTGCACAAGCAAGAACTTTGTGTTGTTGGATGTTTCTTTCTAAAATTTTCGTTTTTATTTTTTATTGCTCAAATTATTGACAAGCTTTCAAACATTGACAAAATTTAAATCAGATAGGTCCTATGGATTTTCAGAAACTATTTGGTACGGTTTTGCTGAAAGGTTTCAAGATTATCATTTCAGAAACTAGCTGCTCATGTCACAAAATAGAAAACATGATGGAGAATCCGGGTATCGATCCCGGTACCTCCCGCATGCTAAGTGGGCGCTCTACCATTTGAGCTAACTCCCCTGGCTGCACAACTGTAGCTTGCAAAGGAACCTGGTGATACCTGTACACAGGTATGAATTTAAGGCCTTAATCGTCATCTGGTCACGTCGGGTCAGCCGGAGAATAAAGCCATCACATTCCTCGACCAACGCTTTCTGTTCTGCGTTGTTGCCTTGGCAACACTGCAACTCATCCACACAACCCGCTTTCTCTCTCTCTGTAGTCCTTCGGTAAATCTGCGTAATGCTGGCATTTACGGCGGCTTTACAGCGGTTTTCATAGCAGTCAAGTTGTTACTTCCTGTTGTGTTCTTAAAATGTCCTTTGGTTTTACTCTTGCCTAGTCCTCTTGCACATTGCCTCAACCAACCTCTTGTTTGTCAGGCTTTGTTATTATCTAATCCTGAGTATCCGTCCCAGGCATTATTATTGGAAACTGTTTTACTATGCTTCGAGAAAAAGCAGTCTTTTCACAGAGAAATATAACTGAATTGATTTTGTGTACGTCAAGTTCTTACCTGGTCCGTTAGCTCAGTTGGCAGAGCGTGGTGCTGATAACGCCAAGGTCGTGAGTTCGACCCTCACACGGACCACGGAGATAATTTTCTTTTTGTCGCTTTCGATAGGGGAAATTTCGTTTCCTAACATGTCTTTCAATCTTTAAATGCACTGATTGTTTCCTCTCAGCAAACATGTAGCTTGCTTGTGGGGCCGAGATTGGTGCCAGACTACTCTCCTTTTTCAACAAATGAAGTATTTATATCAGCGGTCTATTTCCATCCGAGCCCGGTTATTCTGCCCGAACAAGCGTTTGTTCAGTATTGTCGGTATGAAGATAAAGATCTAGAATAGCTCTATTAATTTAATTGATTTAGGAGAAAAGTCATGTCTGGGGGATTAGCTCAAATGGTAGAGCGCCCGCTTTGCATGCGGGAGGTACCGGGATCGATACCCGGGTTCTCCAACTTGACCCTTCGCTGCACAAGCAAGAACTTTGTGCTGTTGGATGTCTCTTTCTCAAATTTTCGTTTTTATTGCTCAAATTATTGACAAGCTTTCAAACATTGTCAAAATTTAAATCAGATAGGTCCTATGGATTTTAAGAAACTATTGCGTACGGTTTTGCTGAAAGGTTTCAAGATTATCATTTCAGAAACTAGCTGCTCATGTCACAAAATAGAAAACATGATGGAGAATCCGGGTATCGATCCCGGTACCTCCCGCATGCTAAGCGGGCGCTCTACCATTTGAGCTAATTCCCCTGGCTGCACAACTGTAGCTTGCAAAGGAACCTGGTGATACCTGTACACAGGTATGAATTTAAGGCCTTAATCGTCATCTGGTCACGTCGGGTCAGCCGGAGAATAAAGCCATCACATTCCTCGACCAACGCTTTCTGTTCTGCGTTGTTGCCTTGGCAACACTGCAACTCATCCACACAACCCGCTTTCTCTCTCTCTGTAGTCCTTCGGTAAATCTGCGTAATGCTGGCATTTACGGCGGCTTTACAGCGGTTTTCATAGCAGTCAAGTTTTCACTTCCTGTTGTGTTCTTAAAATGTCCTTTGGTTTTACTCTTGCCTAGTCCTCTTGCCCATTGCCTCAACCAACCTCTTGTTTGTCAGGCTTTGTTATTATCTAATCCTGAGTATCCGTCCCAGGCATTATTATTGGAAACTGTTTTACTATGCTTCGAGAAAAAGCAGTCTTTTCACAGAGAAATATAACTGAATTGATTTTGTGTACGTCGAGTTCTTACCTGGTCCGTTAGCTCAGTTGGCAGAGCGTGGTGCTGATAACGCCAAGGTCGTGAGTTCGACCCTGACACGGACCACGGAGATAATTTTCATTTTGTCGCTTTCGATAGGGTAAATTTCGTTTCCTAACATGTCTTTCAATCTTTAAATGCACTGATTCTTTCCTCTCAGCAAACATATAGCTTGCTTGTGGCGCCGAGATTGGTGCCAGACTACAATCCTTTTTCAACATATCTGCGGTCTATTTCCATCCGAGCCCGGTTATTCTGCCCGAAAAAGCGTTGGTTCAGTATTGTCGGTATGAAGATAAAGATCTAGAATAGCTCTATTAATTTAATTGATTTAGGAGAAAAGTCATGTCTGGGGGATTAGCTCAAATGGTAGAGCGCCCGCTTTGCATGCGGGAGGTACCGGTATCGATACCCGGATTCTCCAACTTGACCCTTCGCTGCACAAGCAAGAACTTTGTGCTGTTGGATGTTTCTTTCTAAAATTTTCGTTTTCATTTTTTATTGCTCAAATTATTGACAAGCTTTCAAACATTGTCAAAATTTAAATCAGATAGGTCCTATGGATTTTAAGAAACTATTGGGTACGGTTTTGCTGAAAGGTTTCAAGATTATCATTTCAGAAACTAGCTGCTCATGTCACAAAATAGAAAACATGATGGAGAATCCGGGTATCGATCCCGGTACCTCCCGCATGCTAAGCGGGCGCTCTACCATTTGAGCTAATTCCCCTGGCTGCACAACTGTAGCTTGCAAAGGAACGTGGTGATACCTGTACACAGGTATGAATTTAAGGCCTTAATCGTCATCTGGTCACGTCGGGTCAGCCGGAGAATAAAGCCATCACATTCCTCGACCAACGCTTTCTGTTCTGCGTTGTTGCCTTGGCAACACTGCAACTCATCCACACAACCCGCTTTCTCTCTCTCTGTAGTCCTTCGGTAAATCTGCGTAATGCTGGCATTTACGGCGGCTTTACAGCGGTTTTCATAGCAGTCAAGTTGTTACTTCCTGTTGTGTTTTTAAAATGTCCTTTGGTTTTACTCTTGCATAGTCCTCTTGCACATTGCCTCAACCAACCTCTTGTTTGTCAGGCTTTGTTATTATCTAATCCTGAGTATCCGTCCCAGGCATTATTATTGGAAACTGTTTTACTATGCTTCGAGAAAAAGCAGTCTTTTCACAGAGAAATATAACTGAATTGATTTTGTGTACGTCAAGTTCTTACCTGGTCCGTTAGCTCAGTTGGCAGAGCGTGGTGCTGATAACGCCAAGGTCGTGAGTTCGACCCTCACACGGACCACGGAGATAATTTTCTTTTTGTCGCTTTCGATAGGGGAAATTTCGTTTCCTAACATGTCTTTCAATCTTTAAATGCACTGATTGTTTCCTCTCAGCAAACATGTAGCTTGCTTGTGGGGCCGAGATTGGTGCCAGACTACTCTCCTTTTTCAACAAATGAAGTATTTATATCAGCGGTCTATTTCCATCCGAGCCCGGTTATTCTGCCCGAACAAGCGTTTGTTCAGTATTGTCGGTATGAAGATAAAGATCTAGAATAGCTCTATTAATTTAATTGATTTAGGAGAAAAGTCATGTCTGGGGGATTAGCTCAAATGGTAGAGCGCCCGCTTTGCATGCGGGAGGTACCGGGATCGATACCCGGGTTCTCCAACTTGACCCTTCGCTGCACAAGCAAGAACTTTGTGCTGTTGGATGTCTCTTTCTCAAATTTTCGTTTTTATTGCTCAAATTATTGGCAAGCTTTCAAACATTGTCAAAATTTAAATCAGATAGGTCCTATGGATTTTCAGAAACTATTGCGTACGGTTTTGCTGAAAGGTTTCAAGATTATCATTTCAGAAACTAGCTGCTCATGTCACAAAATAGAAAACATGATGGAGAATCCGGGTATCGATCCCGGTACCTCCCGCATGCTAAGCGGGCGCTCTACCATTTGAGCTAATTCCCCTGGCTGCACAACTGTAGCTTGCAAAGGAACCTGGTGATACCTGTACACAGGTATGAATTTAAGGCCTTAATCGTCATCTGGTCACGTCGGGTCAGCCGGAGAATAAAGCCATCACATTCCTCGACCAACGCTTTCTGTTCTGCGTTGTTGCCTTGGCAACACTGCAACTCATCCACACAACCCGCTTTCTCTCTCTCTGTAGTCCTTCGGTAAATCTGCGTAATGCTGGCATTTACGGCGGCTTTACAGCGGTTTTCATAGCAGTCAAGTTTTCACTTCCTGTTGTGTTCTTAAAATGTCCTTTGGTTTTACTCTTGCCTAGTCCTCTTGCACATTGCCTCAACCAACCTCTTGTTTGTCAGGCTTTGTTATTATCTAATCCTGAGTATCCGTCCCAGGCATTATTATTGGAAACTGTTTTACTATGCTTCGAGAAAAAGCAGTCTTTTCACAGAGAAATATAACTGAATTGATTTTGTGTACGTCGAGTTCTTACCTGGTCCGTTAGCTCAGTTGGCAGAGCGTGGTGCTGATAACGCCAAGGTCGTGAGTTCGACCCTGACACGGACCACGGAGATAATTTTCTTTTTGTCGCTTTCGATAGGGTAAATTTCGTTTCCTAACATGTCTTTCAATCTTTAAATGCACTGATTGTTTCCTCTCAGCAAACATATAGCTTGCTTGTGGCGCCGAGATTGGTGCCAGACTACAATCCTTTTTCAACATATCTGCGGTCTATTTCCATCCGAGCCCGGTTATTCTGCCCGAAAAAGCGTTGGTTCAGTATTGTCGGTATGAAGATAAAGATCTAGAATAGCTCTATTAATTTAATTGATTTAGGAGAAAAGTCATGTCTGGGGGATTAGCTCAAATGGTAGAGCGCCCGCTTTGCATGCGGGAGGTACCGGTATCGATACCCGGATTCTCCAACTTGACCCTTCGCTGCACAAGCAAGAACTTTGTGCTGTTGGATGTTTCTTTCTAAAATTTTCGTTTTCATTTTTTATTGCTCAAATTATTGACAAGCTTTCAAACATTGTCAAAATTTAAATCAGATAGGTCCTATGGATTTTCAGAAACTATTGGGTACGGTTTTGCTGAAAAGTTTCAAGATTATCATTTCAGAAACTAGCTGCTCATGTCACAAAATAGAAAACATGATGGAGAATCCGGGTATCGATCCCGGTACCTCCCGCATGCTAAGCGGGCGCTCTACCATTTGAGCTAATTCCCCTGGCTGCACAACTGTAGCTTGCAAAGGAACCTGGTGATACCAGTACACAGGTATGAATTTAAGGCCTTAATCGTCATCTGGTCACGTCGGGTCAGCCGGAGAATAAAGCCATCACATTCCTCGACCAACGCTTTCTGTTCTGCGTTGTTGCCTTGGCAACACTGCAACTCATCCACACAACCCGCTTTCTCTCTCTCTGTAGTCCTTCGGTAAATCTGCGTAATGCTGGCATTTACGGCGGCTTTACAGCGGTTTTCATAGCAGTCAAGTTGTTACTTCCTGTTGTGTTCTTAAAATGTCCTTTGGTTTTACTCTTGCCTAGTTCTCTTGCACATTGCCTCAACCAACCTCTTGTTTGTCAGGCTTTGTTATTATCTAATCCTGAGTATCCGTCCCAGGCATTATTATTGGAATCTGTTTTACTATGCTTCGAGAAAAAGCAGTCTTTTCACAGAGAAATATAACTGAATTGATTTTGTGTACGTCAAGTTCTTACCTGGTCCGTTAGCTCAGTTGGCAGAGCGTGGTGCTGATAACGCCAAGGTCGTGAGTTCGACCCTCACACGGACCACGGAGATACTTTTCTTTTTGTCGCTTTCGATAGGTGAAATTTCGTTTCCTATCATGTCTTTCAATCTTTAAATGCACTGATTGTTTCCTCTCAGCAAACATGGACTGCCGCAGTAAGAGAGAGTTTGCTTGTGGGCGCCGAGATTGGTGCCAGACTACTCTCCTTTTTCAACAAATGAAGTATTTATATCTGCGGTCTATTTCCATCCGAGCCCGGTTATTCTGCCCGAACAAGCGTTGGTTCAGTATTGTCGGTATGAAGATAAAGATCTAGAATAGCTCTATTAATTTAATTGATTTAGGAGAAAAGTCATGTCTGGGGGATTAGCTCAAATGGTAGTGCGCCCGCTTTGCATGCGGGAGGTACCGGGATCGATACCCGGATTCTCCAACTTGACCCTTCGCTGCACAAGCAAGAACTTTGTGTGTTGGATGTCTCTTTCTAAAATTTTCGTTTTCATTTTTTATTGCTCAAATTATTGACAAGCTTTCAAACATTGTCAAAATTTAAATCAGATAGGTCCTATGGATTTTCAGAAACTATTGGGTACGGTTTTGCTGAAAGGTTTCAAGATTATCATTTCAGAAACTAGCTGCTCATGTCACAAAATAGAAAACATGATGGAGAATCCGGGTATCGATCCCGGTACCTCCCGCATGCTAAGCGGGCGCTCTACCATTTGAGCTAATTCCCCTGGCTGCACAACTGTAGCTTGCAAAGGAACCTGGTGATACCTGTACACAGGTATGAATTTAAGGCCTTAATCGTCATCTGGTCACGTCGGGTCAGCCGGAGAATAAAGCCATCACATTCCTCGACCAACGCTTTCTGTTCTGCGTTGTTGCCTTGGCAACACTGCAACTCATCCACACAACCCGCTTTCTCTCTCTCGCTGTAGTCCTTCGGTAAATCTGCGTAATGCTGGCATTTACGGCGGCTTTACAGCGGTTTTCATAGTAGTCAAGTTGACACTTCCTGTTGTGTTCTTAAAATGTCCTTTAGTTTTACTCTTGCCTAGTCCTCTTGCCCATTGCCTCAACCAACCTCTTGTTTGTCAGGCTTTGTTATTATCTAATCCTGAGTATCCGTCCCAGGCATTATTATTGGAAACTGTTTTACTATGCTTCGAGAAAAAGCAGTCTTTTCACAGAGAAATATAACTGAATTGATTTTGTGTACGTCGAGTTCTTACCTGGTCCGTTAGCTCAGTTGGCAGAGCGTGGTGCTGATAACGCCAAGGTCGTGAGTTCGACCCTCACACGGACCACGGAGATAATTTTCTTTTTGTCGCTTTCGATAGGGTAAATTTCGTTTCCTAACATGTCTTTCAATCTTTAAATGCACTGATTGTTTCCTCTCAGCAAACATGTAGCTTGCTTGTGGCGCCGAGATTGGTGCCAGACTACAATCCTTTTTCAACATATCTGCGGTCAATTTCCATCCGAGCCCGGTTATTCTGCCCGAAAAAGCGTTGGTTGAGTATTGTCGGTATGAAGATAAAGATCTAGAAAAGCTCTATTAATTTAATTGATTTAGGAGAAAAGTCATGTCTGGGGGATTAGCTCAAATGGTAGAGCGCCCGCTTTGCATGCGGGAGGTACCGGTATCGATACCCGGATTCTCCAACTTGACCCTTCGCTGCACAAGCAAGAACTTTGTGTTGTTGGATGTTTCTTTCTAAAATTTTCGTTTTCATTTTTTATTGCTCAAATTATTGACAAGCTTTCAAACATTGACAAAATTTAAATCAGATAGGTCCTATGGATTTTCAGAAACTATTTGGTACGGTTTTGCTGAAAGGTTTCAAGATTATCATTTCAGAAACTAGCTGCTCATGTCACAAAATAGAAAACATGATGGAGAATCCGGGTATCGATCCCGGTACCTCCCGCATGCTAAGTGGGCGCTCTACCATTTGAGCTAACTCCCCTGGCTGCACAACTGTAGCTTGCAAAGGAACCTGGTGATACCTGTACACAGGTATGAATTTAAGGCCTTAATCGTCATCTGGTCACGTCGGGTCAGCCGGAGAATAAAGCCATCACATTCCTCGACCAACGCTTTCTGTTCTGCGTTGTTGCCTTGGCAACACTGCAACTCATCCACACAACCCGCTTTCTCTCTCTCTGTAGTCCTTCGGTAAATCTGCGTAATGCTGGCATTTACGGCGGCTTTACAGCGGTTTTCATAGCAGTCAAGTTGTTACTTCCTGTTGTGTTCTTAAAATGTCCTTTGGTTTTACTCTTGCCTAGTCCTCTTGCACATTGCCTCAACCAACCTCTTGTTTGTCAGGCTTTGTTATTATCTAATCCTGAGTATCCGTCCCAGGCATTATTATTGGAAACTGTTTTACTATGCTTCGAGAAAAAGCAGTCTTTTCACAGAGAAATATAACTGAATTGATTTTGTGTACGTCAAGTTCTTACCTGGTCCGTTAGCTCAGTTGGCAGAGCGTGGTGCTGATAACGCCAAGGTCGTGAGTTCGACCCTCACACGGACCACGGAGATAATTTTCTTTTTGTCGCTTTCGATAGGGGAAATTTCGTTTCCTAACATGTCTTTCAATCTTTAAATGCACTGATTGTTTCCTCTCAGCAAACATGTAGCTTGCTTGTGGGGCCGAGATTGGTGCCAGACTACTCTCCTTTTTCAACAAATGAAGTATTTATATCAGCGGTCTATTTCCATCCGAGCCCGGTTATTCTGCCCGAACAAGCGTTTGTTCAGTATTGTCGGTATGAAGATAAAGATCTAGAATAGCTCTATTAATTTAATTGATTTAGGAGAAAAGTCATGTCTGGGGGATTAGCTCAAATGGTAGAGCGCCCGCTTTGCATGCGGGAGGTACCGGGATCGATACCCGGGTTCTCCAACTTGACCCTTCGCTGCACAAGCAAGAACTTTGTGCTGTTGGATGTCTCTTTCTCAAATTTTCGTTTTTATTGCTCAAATTATTGACAAGCTTTCAAACATTGTCAAAATTTAAATCAGATAGGTCCTATGGATTTTAAGAAACTATTGCGTACGGTTTTGCTGAAAGGTTTCAAGATTATCATTTCAGAAACTAGCTGCTCATGTCACAAAATAGAAAACATGATGGAGAATCCGGGTATCGATCCCGGTACCTCCCGCATGCTAAGCGGGCGCTCTACCATTTGAGCTAATTCCCCTGGCTGCACAACTGTAGCTTGCAAAGGAACCTGGTGATACCTGTACACAGGTATGAATTTAAGGCCTTAATCGTCATCTGGTCACGTCGGGTCAGCCGGAGAATAAAGCCATCACATTCCTCGACCAACGCTTTCTGTTCTGCGTTGTTGCCTTGGCAACACTGCAACTCATCCACACAACCCGCTTTCTCTCTCTCTGTAGTCCTTCGGTAAATCTGCGTAATGCTGGCATTTACGGCGGCTTTACAGCGGTTTTCATAGCAGTCAAGTTTTCACTTCCTGTTGTGTTCTTAAAATGTCCTTTGGTTTTACTCTTGCCTAGTCCTCTTGCCCATTGCCTCAACCAACCTCTTGTTTGTCAGGCTTTGTTATTATCTAATCCTGAGTATCCGTCCCAGGCATTATTATTGGAAACTGTTTTACTATGCTTCGAGAAAAAGCAGTCTTTTCACAGAGAAATATAACTGAATTGATTTTGTGTACGTCGAGTTCTTACCTGGTCCGTTAGCTCAGTTGGCAGAGCGTGGTGCTGATAACGCCAAGGTCGTGAGTTCGACCCTGACACGGACCACGGAGATAATTTTCATTTTGTCGCTTTCGATAGGGTAAATTTCGTTTCCTAACATGTCTTTCAATCTTTAAATGCACTGATTCTTTCCTCTCAGCAAACATATAGCTTGCTTGTGGCGCCGAGATTGGTGCCAGACTACAATCCTTTTTCAACATATCTGCGGTCTATTTCCATCCGAGCCCGGTTATTCTGCCCGAAAAAGCGTTGGTTCAGTATTGTCGGTATGAAGATAAAGATCTAGAATAGCTCTATTAATTTAATTGATTTAGGAGAAAAGTCATGTCTGGGGGATTAGCTCAAATGGTAGAGCGCCCGCTTTGCATGCGGGAGGTACCGGTATCGATACCCGGATTCTCCAACTTGACCCTTCGCTGCACAAGCAAGAACTTTGTGCTGTTGGATGTTTCTTTCTAAAATTTTCGTTTTCATTTTTTATTGCTCAAATTATTGACAAGCTTTCAAACATTGTCAAAATTTAAATCAGATAGGTCCTATGGATTTTAAGAAACTATTGGGTACGGTTTTGCTGAAAGGTTTCAAGATTATCATTTCAGAAACTAGCTGCTCATGTCACAAAATAGAAAACATGATGGAGAATCCGGGTATCGATCCCGGTACCTCCCGCATGCTAAGCGGGCGCTCTACCATTTGAGCTAATTCCCCTGGCTGCACAACTGTAGCTTGCAAAGGAACCTGGTGATACCTGTACACAGGTATGAATTTAAGGCCTTAATCGTCATCTGGTCACGTCGGGTCAGCCGGAGAATAAAGCCATCACATTCCTCGACCAACGCTTTCTGTTCTGCGTTGTTGCCTTGGCAACACTGCAACTCATCCACACAACCCGCTTTCTCTCTCTCTGTAGTCCTTCGGTAAATCTGCGTAATGCTGGCATTTACGGCGGCTTTACAGCGGTTTTCATAGCAGTCAAGTTGTTACTTCCTGTTGTGTTTTTAAAATGTCCTTTGGTTTTACTCTTGCCTAGTCCTCTTGCACATTGCCTCAACCAACCTCTTGTTTGTCAGGCTTTGTTATTATCTAATCCTGAGTATCCGTCCCAGGCATTATTATTGGAAACTGTTTTACTATGCTTCGAGAAAAAGCAGTCTTTTCACAGAGAAATATAACTGAATTGATTTTGTGTACGTCAAGTTCTTACCTGGTCCGTTAGCTCAGTTGGCAGAGCGTGGTGCTGATAACGCCAAGGTCGTGAGTTCGACCCTCACACGGACCACGGAGATAATTTTCTTTTTGTCGCTTTCGATAGGGGAAATTTCGTTTCCTAACATGTCTTTCAATCTTTAAATGCACTGATTGTTTCCTCTCAGCAAACATGTAGCTTGCTTGTGGGGCCGAGATTGGTGCCAGACTACTCTCCTTTTTCAACAAATGAAGTATTTATATTAGCGGTCTATTTCCATCCGAGCCCGGTTATTCTGCCCGAACAAGCGTTTGTTCAGTATTGTCGGTATGAAGATAAAGATCTAGAATAGCTCTATTAATTTAATTGATTTAGGAGAAAAGTCATGTCTGGGGGATTAGCTCAAATGGTAGAGCGCCCGCTTTGCATGCGGGAGGTACCGGGATCGATACCCGGGTTCTCCAACTTGACCCTTCGTTGCACAAGCAAGAACTTTGTGCTGTTGGATGTCTCTTTCTCAAATTTTCGTTTTTATTGCTCAAATTATTGGCAAGCTTTCAAACATTGTCAAAATTTAAATCAGATAGGTCCTATGGATTTTCAGAAACTATTGCGTACGGTTTTGCTGAAAGGTTTCAAGATTATCATTTCAGAAACTAGCTGCTCATGTCACAAAATAGAAAACATGATGGAGAATCCGGGTATCGATCCCGGTACCTCCCGCATGCTAAGCGGGCGCTCTACCATTTGAGCTAATTCCCCTGGCTGCACAACTGTAGCTTGCAAAGGAACCTGGTGATACCTGTACACAGGTATGAATTTAAGGCCTTAATCGTCATCTGGTCACGTCGGGTCAGCCGGAGAATAAAGCCATCACATTCCTCGACCAACGCTTTCTGTTCTGCGTTGTTGCCTTGGCAACACTGCAACTCATCCACACAACCCGCTTTCTCTCTCTCTGTAGTCCTTCGGTAAATCTGCGTAATGCTGGCATTTACGGCGGCTTTACAGCGGTTTTCATAGCAGTCAAGTTTTCACTTCCTGTTGTGTTCTTAAAATGTCCTTTGGTTTTACTCTTGCCTAGTCCTCTTGCACATTGCCTCAACCAACCTCTTGTTTGTCAGGCTTTGTTATTATCTAATCCTGAGTATCCGTCCCAGGCATTATTATTGGAAACTGTTTTACTATGCTTCGAGAAAAAGCAGTCTTTTCACAGAGAAATATAACTGAATTGATTTTGTGTACGTCGAGTTCTTACCTGGTCCGTTAGCTCAGTTGGCAGAGCGTGGTGCTGATAACGCCAAGGTCGTGAGTTCGACCCTGACACGGACCACGGAGATAATTTTCTTTTTGTCGCTTTCGATAGGGTAAATTTCGTTTCCTAACATGTCTTTCAATCTTTAAATGCACTGATTGTTTCCTCTCAGCAAACATATAGCTTGCTTGTGGCGCCGAGATTGGTGCCAGACTACAATCCTTTTTCAACATATCTGCGGTCTATTTCCATCCGAGCCCGGTTATTCTGCCCGAAAAAGCGTTGGTTCAGTATTGTCGGTATGAAGATAAAGATCTAGAATAGCTCTATTAATTTAATTGATTTAGGAGAAAAGTCATGTCTGGGGGATTAGCTCAAATGGTAGAGCGCCCGCTTTGCATGCGGGAGGTACCGGTATCGATACCCGGATTCTCCAACTTGACCCTTCGCTGCACAAGCAAGAACTTTGTGCTGTTGGATGTCTCTTTCTAAAATTTTCGTTTTCATTTTTTATTGCTCAAATTATTGACAAGCTTTCAAACATTGTCAAAATTTAAATCAGATAGGTCCTATGGATTTTCAGAAACTATTGGGTACGGTTTTGCTGAAAAGTTTCAAGATTATCATTTCAGAAACTAGCTGCTCATGTCACAAAATAGAAAACATGATGGAGAATCCGGGTATCGATCCCGGTACCTCCCGCATGCTAAGCGGGCGCTCTACCATTTGAGCTAATTCCCCTGGCTGCACAACTGTAGCTTGCAAAGGAACCTGGTGATACCAGTACACAGGTATGAATTTAAGGCCTTAATCGTCATCTGGTCACGTCGGGTCAGCCGGAGAATAAAGCCATCACATTCCTCGACCAACGCTTTCTGTTCTGCGTTGTTGCCTTGGCAACACTGCAACTCATCCACACAACCCGCTTTCTCTCTCTCTGTAGTCCTTCGGTAAATCTGCGTAATGCTGGCATTTACGGCGGCTTTACAGCGGTTTTCATAGCAGTCAAGTTGTTACTTCCTGTTGTGTTCTTAAAATGTCCTTTGGTTTTACTCTTGCCTAGTTCTCTTGCACATTGCCTCAACCAACCTCTTGTTTGTCAGGCTTTGTTATTATCTAATCCTGAGTATCCGTCCCAGGCATTATTATTGGAAACTGTTTTACTATGCTTCGAGAAAAAGCAGTCTTTTCACAGAGAAATATAACTGAATTGATTTTGTGTACGTCAAGTTCTTACCTGGTCCGTTAGCTCAGTTGGCAGAGCGTGGTGCTGATAACGCCAAGGTCGTGAGTTCGACCCTCACACGGACCACGGAGATAATTTTCTTTCTGTCGCTTTCGATAGGGGAAATTTCGTTTCCTAACATGTCTTTCAATCTTTAAATGCACTGATTGTTTCCTCTCAGCAAACATGTAGCTTGCTTGTGGGGCCGAGATTGGTGCCAGACTACTCTCCTTTTTCAACAAATGAAGTATTTATATCAGCGGTCTATTTCCATCCGAGCCCGGTTATTCTGCCCGAACAAGCGTTTGTTCAGTATTGTCGGTATGAAGATAAAGATCTAGAATAGCTCTATTAATTTAATTGATTTAGGAGAAAAGTCATGTCTGGGGGATTAGCTCAAATGGTAGAGCGCCCGCTTTGCATGCGGGAGGTGCCGGGATCGATACCCGGGTTCTCCAACTTGACCCTTCGCTGCACAAGCAAGAACTTTGTGCTGTTGGATGTCTCTTTCTCAAATTTTCGTTTTTATTGCTCAAATTATTGACAAGCTTTCAAACATTGTCAAAATTTAAATCAGATAGGTCCTATGGATTTTCAGAAACTATTGGGTACGGTTTTGCTGAAAGGTTTCAAGATTATCATTTCAGAAACTAGCTGCTCATGTCACAAAATAGAAAACATGATGGAGAATCCGGGTATCGATCCCAGTACCTCCCGCATGCTAAGCGGGCGCTCTACCATTTGAGCTAATTCCCCTGGCTGCACAACTGTAGCTTGCAAAGGAACCTGGTGATACCTGTACACAGGTATGAATTTAAGGCCTTAATCGTCATCTGGTCACGTCGGGTCAGCCGGAGAATAAAGCCATCACATTCCTCGACCAACGCTTTCTGTTCTGCGTTGTTGCCTTGGCAACACTGCAACTCATCCACACAACCCGCTTTCTCTCTCTCTGTAGTCCTTCGGTAAATCTGCGTAATGCTGGCATTTACGGCGGCTTTACAGCGGTTTTCATAGCAGTCAAGTTGACACTTCCTGTTGTGTTCTTAAAATGTCCTTTGGTTTTACTCTTGCATAGTCCTCTTGCCCATTGCCTCAACCAACCTCTTGTTTGTCAGGCTTTGTTATTATCTAATCCTGAGTATCCGTCCCAGGCATTATTATTGGAAACTGTTTTACTATGCTTCGAGAAAAAGCAGTCTTTTCACAGAGAAATATAACTGAATTGATTTTGTGTACGTCGAGTTCTTACCTGGTCCGTTAGCTCAGTTGGCAGAGCGTGGTGCTGATAACGCCAAGGTCGTGAGTTCGACCCTCACACGGACCACGGAGATAATTTTCTTTTTGTCGCTTTCGATAGGGGAAATTTCGTTTCCTAACATGTCTTTCAATCTTTAAATGCACTGATTGTTTCCTCTCAGCAAACATGTAGCTTGCTTGTGGCGCCGAGATTGGTGCCAGACTACAATCCTTTTTCAACATATCTGCGGTCTATTTCCATCCGAGCCCGGTTATTCTGCCCGAAAAAGCGTTGGTTCAGTATTGTCGGGATGAAGATAAAGATCTAGAACAGCTTTATTAATTTAATTGATTTAGGAGAAAAGTCATGTCTGGGGGATTAGCTCAAATGGTAGAGCGCCCGCTTTGCATGCGGGAGGTACCGGGATCGATACCCGGATTCTCCAACTTGACCCTTCGCTGCACAAGCAAGAACTTTGTGCTGTTGGATGTCTCTTTCTCAAATTTTCGTTTTTAATTTTTATTGCTCAAATTATTGCAAACTTTCAATCATTGTCAAAATTTAAATCAGATAGGTCCTATGGATTTTCAGAAACTATTGCGTACGGTTTTGCTTAAAGGTTTCAAGATTATCATTTCAGAAACTAGCTGTTCATGTCACAAAATAGAAAACATGATGGAGAATCCCGGTATCGATCCCGGTACCTCCCGCATGCTAAGCGGGCGCTCTACCATTTGAGCTAATTCCCCTGGCTGCACAACTGTAGCTTGCAAAGGAACCTGGTGATACCTGTACACAGGTATGAATTTAAGGCCTTAATCGTCATCTGGTCACGTCGGGTCAGCCGGAGAATAAAGCCATCACATTCCTCGACCAACGCTTTCTGTTCTGCGTTGTTGCCTTGGCAACACTGCAACTCACCCACACAACCCGCTTTCTCTCTCTCTGTAGTCCTTCGGTAAATCTGCGTAATGCTGGCATTTACGGCGGCTTTACAGCGGTTTTCATAGCAGTCAAGTTGTTACTTCATGTTGTGTTCTTAAAATGTCCTTTGGTTTTACTCTTGCCTAGTCCTCTTGCACATTGCCTCAACCAACCTCTTGTTTGTCAGGCTTTGTTATTATCTAATCCTGAGTATCCGTCCCAGGCATTATTATTGGAAACTGTTTTACTATGCTTCGAGAAAAAGCAGTCTTTTCACAGAGAAATATAACTGAATTGATTTTGTGTACGTCGGTTTCTTACCTTGTCCGTTTGCTCAGTTGGCAGAGCGTGGTGCTGATAACGCCAAGGTCGTGAGTTCGACCCTCACACGGACCACGGAGATAATTTTCTTTTTGTCGCTTTCGATAGGGGAAATTTCGTTTCCTAACATGTCTTTCAATCTTTAAATGCACTGATTGTTTCCTCTCAGCAAACATGTAGCTTGCTTGTGGGGCCGAGATTGGTGCCAGACTACTCTCCTTTTTCAACAAATGAAGTATTTATATCTGCGGTCTATTTCCATCCGAGCCCGGTTATTCTGCCCGAACAAGCGTTGGTTCAGTATTGTCGGTATGAAGATAAAGATCTAGAATAGCTCTATTAATTTAATTGATTTAGGAGAAAAGTCATGTCTGGGGGATTAGCTCAAATGGTAGAGCGCCCGCTTTGCATGCGGGAGGTACCGGGATCGATACCCGGATTCTCCAACTTGACCCTTCGCTGCACAAGCAAGAACTTTGTGCTGTTGGATGTCTCTTTCTCAAATTCGTTTTTATTGCTCAAATTATTGACAAGCTTTCAAACATTGTCAAAATTTAAATCAGATAGGTCCTACGGATTTTCAGAAACTATTGGGTACGGTTTTGCTGAAAGGTTTCAAGATTATCATTTCAGAAACTAGCTGTTCATGTCACAAAATAGAAAACATGATGGAGAATCCGGGTATCGATCCCGGTACCTCCCGCATGCTAAGCGGGCGCTCTACCATTTGAGCTAATTCCCCTGGCTGCACAACTGTGGCATGCAAAGGAACCTGGTGATACCTGTACACAGGTATGAATTTAAGGCCTTAATCGTCATCTGGTCACGTTGGGTCAGCCGGAGAATAAAGCCATCACATTCCTCGACCAACGCTTTCTGTTCTGCGTTGTTGCCTTGGCTACACCGCAACTCATCCACAGAACCCGCTTTCTCTCTCTCTGTAGTCCTTCGGTAAATCTGCGTAATGCTGGCATTTACGGCGGCTTTTCAGCGGTTTGCAGAGCAGTCAAGGTGACACTTTGTGCTGTGTTCTTAAAATGTCTTTTGGTTTTACTCTTGCCTAGTCCTCTTGCACATTGCCTCAACCAACCTCTTGTTTGTCAGGCTTTGTTATTATCTAATCGTGAGTATCCGTCTCAGGCATTATCATTGGAAACTGTATTACTATGCTTCGAGAAAAAGCAGTCTTTTAAAAGAGCAATATAACTGAATTGATTTTGTGTACGTCGAGTTCTTACCTGGTCCGTTAGCTCAGTTGGCAGAGCGTGGTGCTGATAACGCCAAGGTCGTGAGTTCGACCCTCACACGGACCACGGAGATACTTTTCTTTTTGTCGCTTTCGATAGGGGAAATTTCGTTTCCTAACATGTCTTTCAATCTTTAAATGCACTCATTGTTTCCTCTCAGCAAACATGGACTGCCGCAGTAAGAGAGATTTTGCTTGTGGGCGCCGAGATTGGTGCCAGACTACTCTCCTTTTTCAACATATCTGCGGTCTATTTCCATCCGAGCCCGGTTATTCTGCCCGAACAAGCGTTGGTTCAGTATTGTCGGGATCAAGATAAAGATCTAGAATAGCTCTATTAATTTAATTGATTTAGGAGAAAAGTCATGTCTGGGGGATTAGCTCAAATGGTAGAGCGCCCGCTTTGCATGCGGGAGGTACCGGGATCGATACCCGGATTCTCCAACTTGACCCTTCGCTGCACAAGCAAGAACTTTGTGCTGTTGGATGTCTCTTTCTCAAATTTTCGTTTTTAGTTTTTATTGCTCAAATTATTGCAAACTTTCAACCATTGTCAAAATTTAAATCAGATAGGTCCTATGGATTTTCAGAAACTATTGCGTACGGTTTTGCTGAAAGGTTTCAAGATTATCATTTCAGAAACTAGCTGTTCATGTCACAAAATAGAAAACATGATGGAGAATCCGGGTATCGATCCCGGTACCTCCCGCATGCTAAGCGGGCGCTCTACCATTTGAGCTAATTCCCCTGGCTGCACAACTGTAGCATGCAAAGGAACCTGGTGATACCTGTACACAGGTATGAATTTAAGGCCTTAATCGTCATCTGGTCACGTTGGGTCAGCCGGAGTATAAAGCCATCACATTCCTCGACCAACGCTTTCTGTTCTGCGTTGTTGCCTTGGCTACACTGCAACTCATCCACACAACCCGCTTTCTCTCTCTCTGTAGTCCTTCGGTAAATCTGCGTAATGCTGGCATTTACGGCGGCTTTACAGCGGTTTACATAGCAGTCAAGTTGACACTTCCTGCTGTGTTCTTAAAATGTCCTTTGGTTTTACTCTTGCCTAGTCCTCTTGCCCATTGCCTCAACCAACCTCTTGTTTGTCAGGCTTTGTTATTATCTAATCGTGAGTATCCGTCCCAGGCATTATCATTGGAAACTGTTTTACTATGCTTCGAGAAAAAGCAGTCATTTCACAGAGAAATATAACTGAATTGATTTTGTGTACGTCGAGTTCTTACCTGGTCCGTTAGCTCAGTTGGCAGAGCGTGGTGCTGATAACGCCAAGGTCGTGAGTTCGACCCTCACACGGACCACGGAGATACTTTTCTTTTTGTCGCTTTTGATAGGGGAAATTTCGTTTCCTAACATGTCTTTCAATCTTTAAATGCACTGATTGTTTCCTCTCAGCAAACATGGACTGCCGCAGTAAGAGAGAGTTTGCTTGTGGGCGCCGAGATTGGTGCCAGACTACTCTCCTTTTTCAACAAATGAAGTATTTATATCTGCGGTCTATTTCCATCCGAGCCCGGTTATTCTGCCCGAACAAGCGTTGGTTCAGTATTGTCGGTATGAAGATAAAGATCTAGAATAGCTCTATTAATTTAATTGATTTAGGAGAAAAGTCATGTCTGGGGGATTAGCTCAAATGGTAGAGCGCCCGCTTTGCATGCGGGAGGTACCGGGATCGATACCCGGATTCTCCAACTTGACCCTTCGCTGCACAAGCAAGAAGTTTGTGCTGTTGGATGTCTCTTTCTCAAATTTTCGATTTCAGTTTTTATTGCTCAAATTATTGACAAGCTTTCAAACATTGTCAAAATTTAAATCAGATAGGTGCTATGGATTTTCAGAAACTATTGGGTACGGTTTTGCTGAAAGGTTTCAAGATTATCATTTCAGAAACTAGCTGTTCATGTCACAAAATAGAAAACATGATGGAGAATCCGGGTATCGATCCCGGTACCTCCCGCATGCTAAGCGGGCGCTCTACCATTTGAGCTAATTCCCCTGGCTGCACAACTGTAGCATGCAAAGGAACCTGGTGATACCTGTACACAGGTATGAATTTAAGGCCTTAATCGTCATCTGGTCACGTCGGGTCAGCCGGAGAATAAAGCCATCACATTCCTCGACCAACGCTTTCTGTTCTGCGTTGTTGCCTTGGCAATACTGCAACTCATCCACACAACCCGCTTTCTTTCTCTCTGTAGTCCTTCGGTAAATCTGCGTAATGCTGGCATTTACGGCGGCTTTACAGCGGTTTTCATAGCAGTCAAGTTGACACTTCCTGTTGTGTTCTTGAAATGTCCTTTGGTTTTACTCTTGCCTAGTCCTCTTGCCCATTGCCTCAACCAACCTCTTGTTTGTCAGGCTTTGTTATTATCTAATCCTGAGTATCCGTCCCAGGCATTATTATTGGAAACTGTTTTACTATGCTTCGAGAAAAAGCAGTCTTTTCGCAGAGAAATATAACTGAATTGATTTTGTGTACGTCGAGTTCTTACCTGGTCCGTTAGCTCAGTTGGCAGAGCGTGGTGCTGATAACGCCAAGGTCGTGAGTTCGACCCTCACACGGACCACGGAGATACTCTTCTTTTTGTCGGTTTCGATAGGGGAAATTTCGTTTCGTAACATGTCTTTCAATCTTTAAATGCACTGATTGTTTCCTCTCAGCAAACATGGACTGCCGCAGTAAGAGAGAGTTTGCTTGTGGGCGCCGAGATTGGTGCCAGACTACTCTCTTTTTTCATCATATCTGCGGTCTATTTCCATCCGAGCCCGGTTATTCTGCCCGAAAAAGCGTTGGTTCAGTATTGTCGGGATGAAGATAAAGATCTAGAATAGCTCTA
>OX393561.1:12523227-12625727 GCA_947652115.1 Blastomussa wellsi
TTTTTCTTTTGTAAAACAAATGCGGGCCTATACGGAAGGCCCCTAAAAGGTACCACAACATCTTAAGCGGCGGTCATTTTAGATTTTTGCACCCTAAGCGGTACCAATTCACAAATTTTACCCCCTAAAAGGTACGACGAGCACCCCGTCATTTTTATAGGGAGTACCCCCCCGGGGCATAAAATAACTTGGGTTAAAAATGATGGCGATTTCCGGCTGTTCAATGTGAGCTTGCTTTATGGTTTCCCCTTCATTTCTTATTTTAGGGAGTTTTATTTTGTATTATTTACTATCAGTCGACAGCGACGACTTTTTTTAGCCGATAAAAACGAACAACAGTAAGATATACAAAGCAAACGCGGCAATTATCAAAGATGTTTATACGTTAAGAGTTCTCTTCAGGGTATTTTGACTAGCTCTGTGTTCTACAGATTTAGTTTGGAGACGGTAGTAGGAAATAAAGTGAACAATTGGGATATAAACTTCATTCAAAACTGGAGCTTCCATGCAATCGCGTGACTGGCCTGGACGAGGTGTGTTTTTTGCCACCGATGTTTTGCTGCACGCAAGTATTTCAAACATGATGTAATACAAACATTGTTAATACCATGACCACTGGTTGATATTTTTTGTCTCGTAATTTGCTTGTTTGCTAATGTACTACTGGTTAACGCCTAATCATTTTCTTTCCCCCACTTCTCTACTTTTCTCGTGAAACCGTGTAAAATTCAACATCTTATACGGCGGCTGCGGGAATGCTGGTTGCGACTGTGAAGGAGATGGAAAAATCCATTTGCCCCTAGTTGAACCCTGGAGTTAAACGTAATCTGTCTGGGTCACCACACGTTTTCGAATTCCAGAACAACATCTTGTTCGTTGGCTGTCCAAAATATAGAGAAATCTGATTCTTTAGCCGTATTTTGCGTGTCTATTTGCCTCATTTTAGTTGATTTCCATTTACTTAAAAAAAAGCCTCATTTCGAATATGGTCGTTTAAAATGAAGTTTTAGAGATGCGCAAGTTTCTTGCACAGACTTCCATATGGATCATCCCATAATATTCTCTGAAAAAGAAGGATGACCAGAAGGCATTTTACTCATAGCTTGTTTTGACCACTATCCTCAATAGAAAAACGCATTATAACAATGTTATACATGTCTACAATTTGAGGAAAACTGGTGACTCGAGAGCATAGTTAAGGGAGATATCTTTCCATTAGGGAAAGGAGTCATAAACAACTGGGAAACTGAAATTGAACACCTTGACATATGGGTTGCCGACGTTCAAAAGTTCATTCCAAAGTAAAGGAATATGACGTGGAATATGGCTACCTGCTAGCCGAAGCACAGACGAAAGTCCCGGGCAAAGGATAAGGAATTTGCACATTTGCACATATGCTCCATGACCATTGTATTACTGAGACTTTCGGTTTTCATAAACAGTTATATTAAATTGCATGGTTTTTAATCGGTGAACCGCAAATCTTTGAAATGAATACTGAAAGTCAAGTTAAGAGCTTGCATTACTTTTAAATCCATAACAGCTTTAATGGTCGGAAGTTTTTATGGGATTCTTTTGACCATAGAACTCACATTCGAATCTTTCTTTCCAACGCAATGTACTAATTGCGCAAGTTATCGCGGAGAGCTCATTTCTGAATTAATTATTTACGAAAATATTCAATCCATTTGTGGATTTTCCACTGAGATCAAAATCATTGCATCGTCATAAACCTTGGCATAAAACATTCAAAAATGAAAAAAAAAGTCTTTATATTGGTGCAGAAAGCCAAAAAGGTCCGAAGGTTAAATTAAATGTCCCTCTACCAAGAACCAACTATCTAAAAAGGAGCTTTAGCTATAGAGGCGCAACTCTCTGGAATAGTCTGCCCTGCAATCTTAGGCAAGAGAAATCTCTAGCTCGTTTTAAGCAATTGTTAAACTTTTATTTTAGTGAATTAAGTTAGATACACGGCATTCATGGAAAACAGGTATAGTTTAGGGTAATTCTAATTAGTATTTCTAAGAGACTTTTTAGATATGTATTTACTATTAGAAATATTGTTTGTAGTTTAATTTTATATGTAACAAACCTGATGAATTTTTTAACCGTGTTTAAATAAAGATTTGAGATTTGAGAAGGTCTGAGGTCTGAACCGTAACACCAAACGTGCGTTTCTGTTAGAATAAGAAAAAAAAAATTGACAGATTCAGTTGCTTTTGTTCATTTTCCTTTCATGTTCATGTTCATTTCAGTCGATTCCCCTCCGGGAGAGGAAGAGCTTGTAAATTTGTCCCAAAATATTTACTGGGAAATAAGAAAAAAAGTGCTCCTGATTTATTTTACTACAAAATATTTCTCTCTCCTGAATGCAATACTTTCCGCACGCGACTAGCAAGAACATAGTGTTTCAATTAAACTACTTGGAAAACAACTTGGCTGGCACGTTATCAACATTCAAAGACAATTCAACCAGACAAATCGCCTCGTTGCCTCATTGACTATTTAGCAATTGCAATTAGACGGTTAGCTCGAGGTTTCTATTCGACCAATACGACAGAAACCGATAAAGTAGGGTCCCAACCGTTGAGAGCTGTTTCGTTCTTTTACATATCCTTTTTGGGTGAAACGGTATTCGTATGGGGTGAATGTATTCTTTGTATGGAAAGCAAGAAGATAATTTTCATGGCCTGGTTCAAAGTTTTATAAATTAAAAAAAAAAAAAAAAAGAAATTGGAAAACTGAGTTGCTGAATGGCAAGCTTTGCCCTTGACATCTATTATGAACACCCTTGACTGAAAAAGAAAAAACCTTTTAAAACGCCACGATCTGCAATCGCACTAATTCCATCCTGTTAATTCTATCACGCTCATTCCAGGGCTCTGAAAAGGCTCTTTTGCATGCTGCCGTTTTGTAGATCTTAGCTTCAGCAAGCACTAGGGGTTTGGTTATAGGTGAACACAAATTCCAATAGGCAACTTCAAGACCCCGCCGCGATCTCAGATGTACAAAGAGGGGCGCGTAAGGGGGGTCCAAAAACCGCAAAACCGCACAGAAATACGCCAAAAAACTGCAAACCGCATCGGATTTTTTCCCGAATAGCGAAACCGCACGTGCATGGAGGCCACAATATGAAAGCTGACGTCAGCAAGACTTGTGATGTATTCTGATAACCTTGTGCGTTGATATTAAACATACCATCATAACGCCAACGGTATATTGTACTACACTATTATACTCTATTTACCACTAACCAAATGCCGACCGTTCTAAAGAGTGTTATCACCGCAGACACTTTTTTTCACCGAAAACCGCGACTTAAAGGTTGTAATAACCGCAAACCGCTTAGTGTTTTAAAACCGCAATACCGCGAGTTGCAATAAAAATTACCGCAAAACCGCACCAAAAATAACGCAAAACCGCAGCACCGCAAACCTTTACGCCCCCTCTACAAAGAATCCAAATTTGTTGACGTGAAAATGCTTTTTCTCTTCAGGTCTCTTTTATGAACCGCCTGATACACGTATGGGTCAATTGAGCAGAATTCGCTCCTGTTATTGGTGGAAAAGTCTTAAATGTCCAGCTAAAGGGCACAAGTGCACCAAAGACAAAGACTGTCCCGGGCAGAGCATGTGCTGCTTTCATTCTTGTGCACGTGGTGCCTATTGTACAACACCAGTTCCAGCTCCCCAAGGTAAAACAATAACAGAACCACTTGGAGTATTTACGTTCGAGTTCCATGACATTGCATGGTATATTTTCGACGGGAAGTCATCAACTACTTGTAATGCCTCTACAGACCTTTAAAATATCGCCTTTGTCCCACGAAAAAGAAAATGAATCCAAATGAGGGTACAAAATTTGCCATCAATCTGTAACAAATCGGTGATAAAATGAACCGCAATACAATCTAATTCTAGTCTTGTCAAAGTTGTATTGTAAGATATATTTGGTTCGTTTAACAGATCCTTGTTCACAAACTAAATGCGGTCATGGGGAGATTTGTGTCGTTAACGGCTCTTGGCCCACATGTCTCTGTCCTCCACGCTGCTTTGACCGCCGCATTCAACGTGTATGTGGTACTGATGGCATCACATATAAAAGTTATTGTCAATTAATGAGAACTGCCTGTGTTATTGGCGATAGCACACTGACCAAGAGGAAATACGGCCGATGTGGCTCCATACCCCCAACCAAGCCTCCACCTACGCCTTTTACTGAAACTTCTTCTTCAGGTAATATATATATTTTTTAAAAATCTGCAGTGCTGTTTAAACAATGGGCGTGGTAGCTACAATATTTCACGTTATTTTCATTTTTTTCCATTTTATGATATCGAAAGGCATTAAAGAAATATGAGCTCTCCTAGACACTGCCCAGTGGAGCCTGTGTCGTTAAGAACGTAAAAGTCTCGTGGAACATGTCTACTCGCATTTTTTTCTCTCCATCACTACTGACCTATGTGAAAGACGCCGATCACAACTGTTATCAAGTTCTGTACCGAATCATGCGGAGCTCTTCTAGAGCCCTGGTTGTGGCATTTGAATGGTATAAGCACTGTACCTTTAATTTATCCGTACCTTTCTCCGAAAAACGTGACAAATTGAAATCCTATGGTTCTGTAGAAACTAATGCAGTTGTACCTGGCAGTAAGTTTGGCATTTTTAACGGTTTATTCTATCTGTTGATTTGAAGCTCGCACGCCTGCAGGGGTGTACACAACTTACGTCTGTTACTGATTTCTTCCGGGTGATGTCCCGGCTTGTTATCATTATTTTGTTTTATTTGTAGAGGAAGCGTGCAAAGCTATAGTAGACTTGGCGTTCCTGATCGATTCTTCTGGAAGCATTAGTAAACGTAACTGGAAATTAATGCTCTCTTTCGTCAAAGATGCTATTGATTCGTTTGACGTTTCCCCCAATGGATCCCACATCGCCTCCGTGTCCTATTCAACAAAGCCATTGGTAGATTTCCGATTCAATACTCTAATAGAGGACAAACTTAACGGAGCAGAGCTGCATAAGATTGTTGACAGAATAAGACACCAAAGAGGATTCACATTTATTGACAGAGCACTGGGCCTTGCGGACAAGGAGATCTTCAGTGATAAGGGTGGAATGAGGCAGGGAGTGAAAAAGGTATTATGATAACGATAAGTACTATACATAGCTATATAAACTTAGAGGGTATTTATTACGACAAAATATCAATATTTTGAGACAGAGGACGTGGGATAATAACCCCAAATCACGTGGTAATTACGCCACTATGTCCAAACAGCCGCCATCTTGGATTCCTGATTTTTCCAAAACACCAGAAAACCGAAAAAACTGCCGAGAAGTATTCAAAATGAACAATAAGTCGTAAAAATTTTAAAGAGGACTGCATTAAAAATAATTTAGCTAATAAAAACACGAAAATTCCAAATTAGGCGGCAAAGCACACCTTTCAGAAACCGGTTGCTATGGCAACGTCAAGTTCCTGACACAATAAATTGTCTGACCAAATTGTTCCCAGATAAATTTTAGTTAAAAACACAAAGCTTCACAGCTTTTTGTTACATGTTGAAAAGGTTCTAAACGCTCATTGTAAACACGGACACTGCACCCAGTATGGTATGGATAGGGCTAATTGAGTGCTGGTATCGAGTATAACAAGGGGGTTAAATGCCTGATCAAAAGTTGATGGAATGAAAGTGGGAACGAAACGACTCCTTTTTGTACGAATTAGCAGAATGAGTCCTTTCTTGTCCCCAGTTAGGGTAAGTGAACTTTTTTCACCTTTCCTTTGTGTTAGTTTCAATAATGAAAATGTTTCAGCCTGGCTCTGTGCTGATGTTTATTGGCTTTCTCCCGTAATCTTAATTCAGGTTTGTTTTGTGATAACTGATGGTCAACAAACAGCAAGTCGTCCCTATACGCCACTGGATAAAGCGTCACGACCTCTCAAAGACAAAGGAGTAGATGTTTGGTCCGTTGGTGTAGGGGAAGGTGCAAAAAGGTCAGAACTTGAAACAATTGCTTCTGATCCTGGAAAAGTCATTTTGCTCAAGTCATTTAAGAAGCTGAAGAATATTTTGGACGATATACGAAAGGCAGCATGTGAAGGTAGAAACAACGGTTTTTTCTGGTTATTTTTATCAACGAGTGCATATTCATCTTGGGGAGCTAGGGTAGCACAGTGCTGGGAGCGCTCGTTCGATTCCGGCCCAGTGTTTTATGTGGGTTGAGATTTTTTGCTGGATCTCTTCTCTCATGAAGTTGATACGACTTCCAGTCTAAATATCGCTCATTGTTTATTTATTTTTACAGCTGAATTCTGTTCCATTTTGAAAGGAAACATTTAGACTTCTCACTTGTTATCGCTTGTTGTTTCCATACCATATTTTTTGTGACATAGATAAAAAAGAAAACCAAGGGCGCGTTTTTTATTTATAATTATTCTGGAATAAGAATGGGTGGTACAGGATGTTCGGAATAATTTGGATTGCCTGCATTAAAAGACGCCCGTCGAGATGTGAGGCACGAGTAAACATTGTGTAACAAGTATGGCGGCCGACGAAGAGACTGCCATTGCAGTCATTATTACAGTAATTTTTCTTCTTGTTAATTAGAGGGAAGAAAGTATTGAGACTGTTTTGGACTTGCCGAATGGCAATGCACTTAACAAAGAAGAGGAGACACATCCCATCACTGAAAAACGCCATGTACTTTTCGTACAAAGAAATAAGAAGCAATGTTTCATTGTGTTCAAAAGTTTATCTTGATTTTTCTCCAGTAGGTCCAGTACGGACGCGTTTGAATCAGCAGTGCTCATCTCGCCGTCCGGAATAGGAATGTGGAAAAAGGAACGCTCGCATTTCACATTCTGGTCATTCTCATTCCATGGTAGCCTGCGAACACAGACAGATTTCCGGCTTTTGTTTCACGCCGCCGGTAAATACCATCTGCGACACCGAGCCAGTATTTGATTTCCATGACGTCAAGCTTTTTTGACCAATCAAAATTAACCTCATAAAACTCCAGAGCTAAACACGCGTGTCGTGCGTGGTGCAAAGGAATACGCGTGAAGATATCGACTCCCGTGTGGAGTCAACGTTTGGAAATATTTGCGAGAGAAACCAAAGAGATACCAAAGATCAAAAAGCAACAAGAAGAGGCTATGAGATATGTTGTTTTAGCTGAAAATGATTAATTTGCCCACCGGATGTGGAAAATCGTTTATATTTCAAGGATTTCCTGCACTGCTTTCATAGTTGCAGACTGAACGTGAGAAATTAAAACATTGTCATCCTTGTCTCACCACCGTTGGTGAGCTTGATGAAACTCAAAGATCAAGTTAGTCGTGTTAATGAATTGATAAATTTGTTAAATTAAAATGGTCTACAATATTCTAAAGAATAAAGATATAAGAAAACCATGCATTCTTCAGGACGTTATCAAGGCCGCTGATCAAGGCGTCTGATCCGCACCGTAAAATAGCTATTTTCATTTGTTTCGCGATTCTACATTTTCATAAATACATTTTTAATTAACAATAAAAGTTTACAGTTACTGGTGATAATTCAGATAATTACATTGTTCGTGGCTAGTCTGACCCAGCGCTTGTCGTTTCCTTCCTGCCAAGGGACTCTGCAGGGACCTTTCTGTTTTGCAAAGTCGTTGAGCCTCGCGCTCAACAAAATCGGAATTGCGTTTTGAATTTCATCTTTCTTTTTCAGTTTACGTAAGACATGTAAAGGCTTATGGGTGCTAAGAACGTAACGGCTTAAAACATTTCAGCTATCACAAAAGGTTACTGGAAACCTTCTCCAATGTATGCATTGAACAAATTATATCTTTCCTCAGCATCCCAACCCAATTACACTGATTGTCAAAGACGTTACATGGAGCTTTCCAAAAACCCAGTTTCTGGGCAATACATCCCGTGGTGCAGACCTGATGGTGGATATTACTGGCGGCAGTGTTATGGTTCTTACTGTTTCTGTGTTGACCAGTATGGTAGAGAGGCCCCGAAGACACGTGTCTACAGCAGTAATGGAACGCCAAAATGCTCAAAGGATGGTAAGGATAATTTCCACTTTTGATGAAATGTATTTGCAGCATTTTTTATAAGTTTATATCCACTTATCTGGCATGTGTGCTATGCTATTAAGGGCCTATTTAGATGGAAAAGAGTTTTCTCTCGCCCCGAGCTATCTTTTACCGAGCGCTTCCATGAAAGAAAGTTGTCCCTGCTGACCGAGTTAAAGTTGATCATGCATGCTTATTTTTAACCCTTTGTAGATACCCAAATCTTCATTTCTCCCTCTTCCTTAGATTGTCCCTTCGATTTTCTTTGCTGGGTTACAGTTTGTTTTTAATATAAACTTAAACCTAAAATCTAAAATCTGACCATTGCGCCTCGCCGTGAGTTGCCTCGGGTAGGCGAGGGAACTAAGGTTGAGGTAATTAATGTTATTGAATTTTAATAATTGATTTTTTGTAAATTTTGATGTGTTGCTCAGGCATTCCCGCTTAGCATAGCCTTAGTTAGCTCATGCCACCTTCTTTATTTTATTTCGTTTGAAATTCAATAAATAAAGTGTAAGTGCACGCGTGTGGGGATCTTCCTCGGAATTATTTGGCAAACCTCGCACATATCTTGAAATATCGGAAATCTTCTGAAAATGGTCGGAAATCTTCGGAAAGTCGACAAAAACATCATTATTAGTATGCTTATAAAATAAAAAATAACACATACCTGCTTGGAGATATGAAATTTCTCTCCCCTTTTCATCTCAATATCTTACAATTTCACTCCGTTCACTGGTGATGAGATATCGATTTGAAGACTCGAAAAGAAGTTCATGTTTCCGCGTAACATTATTCCCTGTTTAATGTTTTGGTGGCACCAACGCATGTTGTCTTCATTGCAGGGGGATTACTGACTGCATGCCAACAGAGAGCTCTCCCATCCCTTAGCACAGCAGCTGGTTTTGCATATCGTTGTAAGAAAAATGGAAGCTACGAAGAAGTGCAGTGCCAGAAGAATGGCAACTTCTGTTGGTGCGTTGACGAGGATGGTAACGAAATACCCGGAACTTGGAGCAGGAGCCCCATCAGATGTCCAAGGAAAGGTAATTTCAAAGCCACGTTGAATTCAAAATTCCCTGCATTTTTGGATCAAACGGTGTTCTGTGAATACATAGTTCTAATAGCTGGTGTTTGAACAAGGTTCATGCCATCTTGCAACTGAAACTGAAGGGATAGGGGTGGGATAAAGGTAAAGTCTGCATTCGGGCCTAGTGGCCCATAAGGCCGGAGCTTATCCCGGTTACTTAGGGGGAGGGAGGGGGGATGGGGAGCAAAGCCTAATGAATAATGAGAAACCCACGGGCCTTCAAGTTTGAGATGAAAATTAGACTCGGTGTGCATTAAGCTTTTAATCCAAGAAAATTAATGGTGCAGAGGTTTAAAGTGCCTATGACAGATTTTTTTTAGTTGCCAGTTCGAATCTACATTCACATGGAAATCGAAAAAAAAAATCCCAGTAGCGATTTTCCTTCACCGTGTTTTTTCCTTTTAAAAACGAGAAATTTTACTTCCGATTGGGTCAAATACCGCGCCAATAGGGGAACGTGTCACCGGGAACACATTGGCAAAGAAATGAAATTTGCATTTCCTCGTCTGTAACGTTACCACATCTGTAAACAACGCATCGGTGGACCATTTTTCAGCAGACAGGGAAGGAAGCGACGAGAGAAATTATGGCAATCGCATGCGATGTGTTCCCGGTGACACGAAACAGCCCAGCTCTACCCAGTTCCCCTCTTGGCGCGGTATTTGACCAATCCGGAAGTGAAATTTCTCGTTTTTAAACGGCAAAAACGCAGTGAAGGAAAAGCGCTATTGGAATTTTTTTTCGCTTTTCATATCAAGACCCAATGTAAATTCGAACAGGCATATAAAAAAAATTCTGTCATAGGCACTTTAAACCTTTTTTTTTTCATAAAGAGTGGACTGGGGTTGGCAGGGCCATTAAAGACAACCGTCAGCGGTCACCAACGGGCCAAAAAAATCTGACGGTACTTATGGGGTGGCCGTATTAAAGAGGTTCTTTAAAAAATAAGAATTTGACTGACTTGTGTTTCGTTTTGACCGTAATAAAGAGGTGGCTGCATTTTTCAGGGTGGCTGTAAGGGGTTCTACTGTGTTCCTTTTGTGGAATGATGAGTACAATACCACAATACCACTTCCTTTATTGTTTTTGCTACTCAGGAGCACCATTAACAGCCTGTTGGAGAGCTTACCAGGATGCATTAAGGAGTTACTCTGCCGATAGGTTTATTCCCTGGTGCAGTGTTGATGGTTCATACAGCCCTGTGCAATGCAATAGCTCCAACTGTTATTGTGTTAACAGCAATGGCCAGGAGTTCGGCAATACCAGAACGTACATAGTGACTGGAATGCCCAATTGTACATATGCAAGTGAGCTAACGAAGAAATTAACTACATTTATGATATAAACTGCAGTGCTTTATAAGGATTTCCGTCCCTGAGAAAATGGTAATTTAACACATGTAAAATTACGATAATTTTTTATTAACTATTAATCAGTAGTATCTCTAGCAACCTATGTGGCATTTATGGTGTTGATATAAGGGATCCCAAATTAATGGGTTCCCACTCCACTGATAGAAGGTCAGTGGGTAATGGAAGAGTTGTGTGTGTGGGGGTTGGGGGAGGTGTAAGTGAAAAATTAAGGTGTTAAGGTTAATGGTTATATTGAGGGAGTGACCTCTGTAACACAGCATCCTCCAGCTCAATAAGGATTAGGGAAAACAATGAAATAAAAAGAAATTATAAGGCCAGAGTAACCATGGGAGATGAAACTGTGGTTATTTTAGGTTAAACAAAACAGTTTAAGAGAGTAACAAGGAGTGTTATTCTGCACTAACGTTGAGGGACCAACAAACTGCAATGCAGCCACGTCAACCACAAGGCAGTACAGAAAAAACTTAAAAGTGATTAATTGTTAAGGGTTAGTTAGTGCACTAACGTTGAGGGACCAACAAACTGCAATGCAGCCACGTCAACCACAAGGTAGTGCGGAAAAAAAGGAACAAAATGAAAATAATAACAAGTCAGAACTAAAAGATAGGATTAGAAAGGTAAAAGAAAAAAATTTTTTAAAAATAATAATAATAATAATAGAAAATAAGGTTAGAAGTTATATTGAGGGAGTGATCTCTGCAATGCAGTACTCTCCAGCCCAATAGTGGTTATAGAAAAGAAATAAAGGTTAACTTTAAAAGAAAATGTTAGATCAAAGCAACCATAGGCAAGGAAAAATGGGGAGGAGGCTTAAAAAGTCCAGAATTTAAAATATTTCCCAGGGGTGTAAATTGCTGTAGTCCCACAGCCGGGTATTCAATAGGCCACAGGTACCACTGATACCGAAATAGTATTTTTCGTTCTTTAAATTTGTGGCCGTAGAATTTTAGAAGTGTTAGGTAAGAATTCTCCCTGAGGTTTGTTCTGGGTAGGGGTCAGGGGCCGTCTTTCCCTTGGGCTTGGCAAAGTCACTACAGGGATAAATTCCTGGTCGGCAGCAGATATGAAAATAAAGGAAAAAAAAAAAATATATAGAGGCTGGCTTATGGCCTGACGGTGGGCCCAAAACTGATTGTTGACTAACCTAAAGACCAGGAGAGAAGCAAAGATCTTTCCAGACTGAAGGATGATGGAAAAATAAAGTATTTCAAAGGGGTCAGTTTATAGCCAATCTTGGATTTGAGAGTGGAAGCAATCTGAGGCAGGGGGGGGGGGAGGGTTTGTAAAATAATTTTCAAAACTGAAAGGTGCAAATTAAAATTAATAAAGCAAAAACTCATGATTAAAAACCCTTCATCTGGTTTTGGCAGGAAAAATGATCTTAAATTAATATTAAAATAATTTTAATATTGAAATCAGGGCAGGATTGAAAGGAGTAAAGCTGAGAGAAAAAGATGCCAAGTGGAAGTGACTGAAGAAAAACAGATGAAATCCGGCCGGGTGACAGAGGAAGGATGCATCGACACCAAGGCTCCTAATGGTTGTGAATCATCAGGGGCAAAGCACAACCGAGCGAGGATGTTTCTAACCTGGTACCAGGTCAATGCCCGACATCCTCGTGTCGAGTCCTTGAAGAAGAGAAATGTAGTAGTGGAAACTGGAGGAGAAAACTGGCAATGAAAAGGAGCCTAAATACGTTGCGTTTACCGTTAAAATTGTAAAAATTCAGTGAAAGGTCATGTAGCTCAATATAAATGCCAGAGGTAATGGGGGAGAGGACACTATAAAGCTAAAAACAATTTTCCTTATTAGAAACAGTAAACAATTTTTTTCAGCCCGGCTGAAAACCGGAAAATTCCGAGGGATACTTTGCGTGACAAACTCGCACAGGGCGAGCATAGTCCCGTCCCGTTAATCTGTCAAATAAAAATTGCAATTGCGAAAGGAGAAAAATAAAAAATTTTTTATTAACTATTAATCAGTAGTATCTCTAGCAACCTATGTGGCATTTATGGTGTTGATATAAGGGATCCCAAATTAATGGGTTCCCACTCCACTGATAGAAGGTCAGTGGGTAATGGAAGAGTTGTGTGTGTGGGGGTTGGGGGAGGTGTAAGTGAAAAATTAAGGTGTTAAGGTTAATGGTTATATTGAGGGAGTGACCTCTGTAACACAGCATCCTCCAGCTCAATAAGGATTAGGGAAAACAATGAAATAAAAAGAAATTATAAGGCCAGAGTAACCATGGGAGATGAAACTGTGGTTATTTTAGGTTAAACAAAACAGTTTAAGAGAGTAACAAGGAGTGTTATTCTGCACTAACGTTGAGGGACCAACAAACTGCAATGCAGCCACGTCAACCACAAGGCAGTACAGAAAAAACTTAAAAGTGATTAATTGTTAAGGGTTAGTTAGTGCACTAACGTTGAGGGACCAACAAACTGCAATGCAGCCACGTCAACCACAAGGTAGTGCGGAAAAAAAGGAACAAAATGAAAATAATAACAAGTCAGAACTAAAAGATAGGATTAGAAAGGTAAAAGAAAAAAATTTTTTAAAAATAATAATAATAATAATAGAAAATAAGGTTAGAAGTTATATTGAGGGAGTGATCTCTGCAATGCAGTACTCTCCAGCCCAATAGTGGTTATAGAAAAGAAATAAAGGTTAACTTTAAAAGAAAATGTTAGATCAAAGCAACCATAGGCAAGGAAAAATGGGGAGGAGGCTTAAAAAGTCCAGAATTTAAAATATTTCCCAGGGGTGTAAATTGCTGTAGTCCCACAGCCGGGTATTCAATAGGCCACAGGTACCACTGATACCGAAATAGTATTTTTCGTTCTTTAAATTTGTGGCCGTAGAATTTTAGAAGTGTTAGGTAAGAATTCTCCCTGAGGTTTGTTCTGGGTAGGGGTCAGGGGCCGTCTTTCCCTTGGGCTTGGCAAAGTCACTACAGGGATAAATTCCTGGTCGGCAGCAGATATGAAAATAAAGGAAAAAAAAAAATATATAGAGGCTGGCTTATGGCCTGACGGTGGGCCCAAAACTGATTGTTGACTAACCTAAAGACCAGGAGAGAAGCAAAGATCTTTCCAGACTGAAGGATGATGGAAAAATAAAGTATTTCAAAGGGGTCAGTTTATAGCCAATCTTGGATTTGAGAGTGGAAGCAATCTGAGGCAGGGGGGGGGGGAGGGTTTGTAAAATAATTTTCAAAACTGAAAGGTGCAAATTAAAATTAATAAAGCAAAAACTCATGATTAAAAACCCTTCATCTGGTTTTGGCAGGAAAAATGATCTTAAATTAATATTAAAATAATTTTAATATTGAAATCAGGGCAGGATTGAAAGGAGTAAAGCTGAGAGAAAAAGATGCCAAGTGGAAGTGACTGAAGAAAAACAGATGAAATCCGGCCGGGTGACAGAGGAAGGATGCATCGACACCAAGGCTCCTAATGGTTGTGAATCATCAGGGGCAAAGCACAACCGAGCGAGGATGTTTCTAACCTGGTACCAGGTCAATGCCCGACATCCTCGTGTCGAGTCCTTGAAGAAGAGAAATGTAGTAGTGGAAACTGGAGGAGAAAACTGGCAATGAAAAGGAGCCTAAATACGTTGCGTTTACCGTTAAAATTGTAAAAATTCAGTGAAAGGTCATGTAGCTCAATATAAATGCCAGAGGTAATGGGGGAGAGGACACTATAAAGCTAAAAACAATTTTCCTTATTAGAAACAGTAAACAATTTTTTCAGCCCGGCTGAAAACCGGAAAATTCCGAGGGATACTTTGCGTGACAAACTCGCACAGGGCGAGCATAGTCCCGTCCCGTTAATCTGTCAAATAAAAATTGCAATTGCGAAAGGAGAAAAATAAAAAAAGAGAAACCTACGGTGCCAGGGTGTTGTTTTTGTCTCCTCCTTGCAACTTTCTGTGTGCAGAGGGAAAAATTTTTGTCTGGGGTGACTTACGCCATCATTGCGTGATCTGTATTACGTAGAGAAAGTACTGCAGTGGTTGTGATCAGCGGTATCTACATCGTACAAACAAAATGGCCGGTTCAGTTGGGTTGGTTCTAGCATGTTTTAATGCAGGGAAAATGATGGACAATCCTTTTAATGACAGCTTCCAGAGTTTCTCTCTCCATATCTCCCCCGCACCCTCAAACACCCGCCACATCCCACGACAGTACAATACACGGCCTAGGCCCCCCATTTGTTAAATAATTAAATATTCACATTTTCAAATCATGGGTGCTTGTACAAAGGTGTTACCAAATATAAAATATTTACATTTTTCGTTCTTAAAGAACCAGGAAGTTTGATGTAATTTACAGTCATTTCAGGAAACAGATAAAAATATTAAGTGAAATAACAAAATCTGTAATTTTTCGTTCTGAAATTGCTTAATAATTCAAAAACATAAATAAATTTTGCGTAGGTATAGGGATGTCAAATAAATAAATAAAAAAGAATATATATAGAAAAAAATAAAATAAAATTACTGAAGGAGCTAACCATGGTTCATGCATTTAGAAAAATTTTCCCTAAATTTTCCAAATTCGTCATTTGTAATCTGTCCCAATCCCTCCCATCCTTACCTTATTCTGTTTTGCTTTAAAATCACACCTGTGATTTGCAATGTAGGGATAAGACAGTGTTTGAGGACTGTGGCTATATTGGTGATTCAGAAAATAATAATGGTATACTTTGAATTAGTATTTAGCATTGTTAGCTTAAAAAATAATAATAAAAATGGAATAGTGGTAGATGGGGAATATGTATTGGGAAAAAAAAAAAAAAATTTAAAAATTGCATTAAAAAAGGGGGGGTTAATAAATAATTATGTAAGAATTATAATAATGATAATAAATAGAGGTTAATAATTACTATTATTAAATAAATCAGTAATTATTAATTACCGGATGGTAAACTCTGTGTTAGTATTAGTAAAAAGAAATAAATAAAAAATGGGTTTGTGCGAATGAGTACGAACAACACCAAGACCATTCATAGTGTTGACTAGTATCAAAAGCTGTATCCCTACTGTAGATACAATCAAACATTTTTTATTAACTATTAATCAGTAGTATCTCTAGCAACCTATGTGGCATTTATGGTGTTGATATAAGGGATCCCAAATTAATGGGTTCCCACTCCACTGATAGAAGGTCAGTGGGTAATGGAAGAGTTGTGTGTGTGGGGGTTGGGGGAGGTGTAAGTGAAAAATTAAGGTGTTAAGGTTAATGGTTATATTGAGGGAGTGACCTCTGTAACACAGCATCCTCCAGCTCAATAAGGATTAGGGAAAACAATGAAATAAAAAGAAATTATAAGGCCAGAGTAACCATGGGAGATGAAACTGTGGTTATTTTAGGTTAAACAAAACAGTTTAAGAGAGTAACAAGGAGTGTTATTCTGCACTAACGTTGAGGGACCAACAAACTGCAATGCAGCCACGTCAACCACAAGGCAGTACAGAAAAAACTTAAAAGTGATTAATTGTTAAGGGTTAGTTAGTGCACTAACGTTGAGGGACCAACAAACTGCAATGCAGCCACGTCAACCACAAGGTAGTGCGGAAAAAAAGGAACAAAATGAAAATAATAACAAGTCAGAACTAAAAGATAGGATTAGAAAGGTAAAAGAAAAAAATTTTTTAAAAATAATAATAATAATAATAGAAAATAAGGTTAGAAGTTATATTGAGGGAGTGATCTCTGCAATGCAGTACTCTCCAGCCCAATAGTGGTTATAGAAAAGAAATAAAGGTTAACTTTAAAAGAAAATGTTAGATCAAAGCAACCATAGGCAAGGAAAAATGGGGAGGAGGCTTAAAAAGTCCAGAATTTAAAATATTTCCCAGGGGTGTAAATTGCTGTAGTCCCACAGCCGGGTATTCAATAGGCCACAGGTACCACTGATACCGAAATAGTATTTTTCGTTCTTTAAATTTGTGGCCGTAGAATTTTAGAAGTGTTAGGTAAGAATTCTCCCTGAGGTTTGTTCTGGGTAGGGGTCAGGGGCCGTCTTTCCCTTGGGCTTGGCAAAGTCACTACAGGGATAAATTCCTGGTCGGCAGCAGATATGAAAATAAAGGAAAAAAAAAAATATATAGAGGCTGGCTTATGGCCTGACGGTGGGCCCAAAACTGATTGTTGACTAACCTAAAGACCAGGAGAGAAGCAAAGATCTTTCCAGACTGAAGGATGATGGAAAAATAAAGTATTTCAAAGGGGTCAGTTTATAGCCAATCTTGGATTTGAGAGTGGAAGCAATCTGAGGCAGGGGGGGGGGGGAGGGTTTGTAAAATAATTTTCAAAACTGAAAGGTGCAAATTAAAATTAATAAAGCAAAAACTCATGATTAAAAACCCTTCATCTGGTTTTGGCAGGAAAAATGATCTTAAATTAATATTAAAATAATTTTAATATTGAAATCAGGGCAGGATTGAAAGGAGTAAAGCTGAGAGAAAAAGATGCCAAGTGGAAGTGACTGAAGAAAAACAGATGAAATCCGGCCGGGTGACAGAGGAAGGATGCATCGACACCAAGGCTCCTAATGGTTGTGAATCATCAGGGGCAAAGCACAACCGAGCGAGGATGTTTCTAACCTGGTACCAGGTCAATGCCCGACATCCTCGTGTCGAGTCCTTGAAGAAGAGAAATGTAGTAGTGGAAACTGGAGGAGAAAACTGGCAATGAAAAGGAGCCTAAATACGTTGCGTTTACCGTTAAAATTGTAAAAATTCAGTGAAAGGTCATGTAGCTCAATATAAATGCCAGAGGTAATGGGGGAGAGGACACTATAAAGCTAAAAACAATTTTCCTTATTAGAAACAGTAAACAATTTTTTCAGCCCGGCTGAAAACCGGAAAATTCCGAGGGATACTTTGCGTGACAAACTCGCACAGGGCGAGCATAGTCCCGTCCCGTTAATCTGTCAAATAAAAATTGCAATTGCGAAAGGAGAAAAATAAAAAAAGAGAAACCTACGGTGCCAGGGTGTTGTTTTTGTCTCCTCCTTGCAACTTTCTGTGTGCAGAGGGAAAAATTTTTGTCTGGGGTGACTTACGCCATCATTGCGTGATCTGTATTACGTAGAGAAAGTACTGCAGTGGTTGTGATCAGCGGTATCTACATCGTACAAACAAAATGGCCGGTTCAGTTGGGTTGGTTCTAGCATGTTTTAATGCAGGGAAAATGATGGACAATCCTTTTAATGACAGCTTCCAGAGTTTCTCTCTCCATATCTCCCCCGCACCCTCAAACACCCGCCACATCCCACGACAGTACAATACACGGCCTAGGCCCCCCATTTGTTAAATAATTAAATATTCACATTTTCAAATCATGGGTGCTTGTACAAAGGTGTTACCAAATATAAAATATTTACATTTTTCGTTCTTAAAGAACCAGGAAGTTTGATGTAATTTACAGTCATTTCAGGAAACAGATAAAAATATTAAGTGAAATAACAAAATCTGTAATTTTTCGTTCTGAAATTGCTTAATAATTCAAAAACATAAATAAATTTTGCGTAGGTATAGGGATGTCAAATAAATAAATAAAAAAGAATATATATAGAAAAAAATAAAATAAAATTACTGAAGGAGCTAACCATGGTTCATGCATTTAGAAAAATTTTCCCTAAATTTTCCAAATTCGTCATTTGTAATCTGTCCCAATCCCTCCCATCCTTACCTTATTCTGTTTTGCTTTAAAATCACACCTGTGATTTGCAATGTAGGGATAAGACAGTGTTTGAGGACTGTGGCTATATTGGTGATTCAGAAAATAATAATGGTATACTTTGAATTAGTATTTAGCATTGTTAGCTTAAAAAATAATAATAAAAATGGAATAGTGGTAGATGGGGAATATGTATTGGGAAAAAAAAAAAAAATTTTAAAAATTGCATTAAAAAAGGGGGGGTTAATAAATAATTATGTAAGAATTATAATAATGATAATAAATAGAGGTTAATAATTACTATTATTAAATAAATCAGTAATTATTAATTACCGGATGGTAAACTCTGTGTTAGTATTAGTAAAAAGAAATAAATAAAAAATGGGTTTGTGCGAATGAGTACGAACAACACCAAGACCATTCATAGTGTTGACTAGTATCAAAAGCTGTATCCCTACTGTAGATACAATCAAACATTTTTTATTAACTATTAATCAGTAGTATCTCTAGCAACCTATGTGGCATTTATGGTGTTGATATAAGGGATCCCAAATTAATGGGTTCCCACTCCACTGATAGAAGGTCAGTGGGTAATGGAAGAGTTGTGTGTGTGGGGGTTGGGGGAGGTGTAAGTGAAAAATTAAGGTGTTAAGGTTAATGGTTATATTGAGGGAGTGACCTCTGTAACACAGCATCCTCCAGCTCAATAAGGATTAGGGAAAACAATGAAATAAAAAGAAATTATAAGGCCAGAGTAACCATGGGAGATGAAACTGTGGTTATTTTAGGTTAAACAAAACAGTTTAAGAGAGTAACAAGGAGTGTTATTCTGCACTAACGTTGAGGGACCAACAAACTGCAATGCAGCCACGTCAACCACAAGGCAGTACAGAAAAAACTTAAAAGTGATTAATTGTTAAGGGTTAGTTAGTGCACTAACGTTGAGGGACCAACAAACTGCAATGCAGCCACGTCAACCACAAGGTAGTGCGGAAAAAAAGGAACAAAATGAAAATAATAACAAGTCAGAACTAAAAGATAGGATTAGAAAGGTAAAAGAAAAAAATTTTTTAAAAATAATAATAATAATAATAGAAAATAAGGTTAGAAGTTATATTGAGGGAGTGATCTCTGCAATGCAGTACTCTCCAGCCCAATAGTGGTTATAGAAAAGAAATAAAGGTTAACTTTAAAAGAAAATGTTAGATCAAAGCAACCATAGGCAAGGAAAAATGGGGAGGAGGCTTAAAAAGTCCAGAATTTAAAATATTTCCCAGGGGTGTAAATTGCTGTAGTCCCACAGCCGGGTATTCAATAGGCCACAGGTACCACTGATACCGAAATAGTATTTTTCGTTCTTTAAATTTGTGGCCGTAGAATTTTAGAAGTGTTAGGTAAGAATTCTCCCTGAGGTTTGTTCTGGGTAGGGGTCAGGGGCCGTCTTTCCCTTGGGCTTGGCAAAGTCACTACAGGGATAAATTCCTGGTCGGCAGCAGATATGAAAATAAAGGAAAAAAAAAAATATATAGAGGCTGGCTTATGGCCTGACGGTGGGCCCAAAACTGATTGTTGACTAACCTAAAGACCAGGAGAGAAGCAAAGATCTTTCCAGACTGAAGGATGATGGAAAAATAAAGTATTTCAAAGGGGTCAGTTTATAGCCAATCTTGGATTTGAGAGTGGAAGCAATCTGAGGCAGGGGGGGGGGGAGGGTTTGTAAAATAATTTTCAAAACTGAAAGGTGCAAATTAAAATTAATAAAGCAAAAACTCATGATTAAAAACCCTTCATCTGGTTTTGGCAGGAAAAATGATCTTAAATTAATATTAAAATAATTTTAATATTGAAATCAGGGCAGGATTGAAAGGAGTAAAGCTGAGAGAAAAAGATGCCAAGTGGAAGTGACTGAAGAAAAACAGATGAAATCCGGCCGGGTGACAGAGGAAGGATGCATCGACACCAAGGCTCCTAATGGTTGTGAATCATCAGGGGCAAAGCACAACCGAGCGAGGATGTTTCTAACCTGGTACCAGGTCAATGCCCGACATCCTCGTGTCGAGTCCTTGAAGAAGAGAAATGTAGTAGTGGAAACTGGAGGAGAAAACTGGCAATGAAAAGGAGCCTAAATACGTTGCGTTTACCGTTAAAATTGTAAAAATTCAGTGAAAGGTCATGTAGCTCAATATAAATGCCAGAGGGAATGGGGGAGAGGACACTATAAAGCTAAAAACAATTTTCCTTATTAGAAACAGTAAACAATTTTTTTCAGCCCGGCTGAAAACCGGAAAATTCCGAGGGATACTTTGCGTGACAAACTCGCACAGGGCGAGCATAGTCCCGTCCCGTTAATCTGTCAAATAAAAATTGCAATTGCGAAAGGAGAAAAATAAAAAAAGGGAAACCTACGGTGCCAGGGTGTTGTTTTTGTCTCCTCCTTGCAACTTTCTGTGTGAAGAGCGTAAAATTTTTGTCTGGGGTGACTTACGCCATCATTGCGTGATCTGTATTACGTAGAGAAAGTACTGCAGTGGTTGTGATCAGCGGTATCTACATCGTACAAACAAAATGGCCGGTTCAGTTGTTAGCCAATACATTCTCTTGTTAATCCAGTTCTAGATGTAGTTAACAGCAGTGGCCAGGAGTTCGGCAATACCAGAACGTACATAGTGACTGGAATGCCCAATTGTACATATGCAAGTGAGCTAACGAAGAAATTAACTACATTTATGATATAAACTGCAGTGCTTTATAAGGATTTCCGTCCCTGAGAAAATGGTAATTTAAGACATGTAAAATTACGATAATTTAACGTGTGATGATATCAATGACTTCACCTTTGATACCACTGACCCTTTTAATGTACTTCAATTTATTGGTGTACAGTCAAAACATCTTCGGGTCTTACTTGGAAGTCGTCGTTAAACCTTTGAGATCTATGATCGATCGATGGATCGATCAATCAAGTGACCGACCGACCGACCAACCGACCAATCAATCAATCAATCAATCAATCAATCAATCAATCAATCAATCAATCAATCAATCAATCAATCAATCAATCAATCAATCAATCAATCAATCAATCAATCAATCAATGGTTGCTTGGAGATATGAAATGTAAGATCTCCGCGCCCTCACAGTATTATTCTATTTCTGTTAGCTAACATTCTGAGATAACCAGAAGAAGTCGTATTTAGCGTTCATGGTAACGTAATATATTTTCTTGCATTTTATTTTAGCTGGATATCGTAAACCATGTCAACAGAGGTATTGGGAGGCTGTAAGAAGTCGTCCGCCTGCAGCTTATGTCCCAAGATGTCGGCGTGATGGTGATTACGAGCCAATGCAGTGCGATAGGCAATACTGTTGGTGTGTGGAACCTCAAGGGACAGAGATCAATCGCACACGATCAATGGGAACGATAAAATGCGAAAAGTCGACCCTGCCGCATAGGAAAAAATGTATGTGCGTGTTGTTCTGGGTTTCACTCCCACTGAAAAATTTACTCACCGAATGTTTTGCATTAGTGTTTTGCATGTTTAGTGTACACCAGATGCAGACGCTCTTATTGTAGCCTATTAGAAGGACCAGCGTGTATTTGTCACATAACAAGATAAATCAATTTGTATTTTTGATAACCAGATCCTGCTAGGTAACTGAAAAGAAAAATAAAAAAAAAACATATTTTCATATAGCTACATTCTTGCAATGTTGATTGGCCCCTTGCACACATTGTAAACTTCACACCGTTTTTCCCCCAAATTCTGGTTCTCCTTTTGTATTTTGCAGCAAGACCACAAGAACTCGACCTTGGATTTGTAGTAGACTCTTCAAATAGTGTAATCTGGCCATACATGCAGCGTTTTGTAATATCCGTGCTCGAGTCGTTTGAAATTTCCGAGGACCGAGTTCACGTTGGGTTTGTTGTGTTCAGTGACAGAGCAGTACGCTCATTTGGATTCAATGCGCTCCAAGGGGCCGCGTACTCACGTGCAGGCATCAGGGAATTGATTATCAGAATACCCCAGCTTCGTGGCAGGCAGAGACGAGTTGACCTGGCACTTGATACAGCCCATAGGGATTTATTCAGCAGTGCTGGTGGTACAAGAATGAAGGCTAGAAAGGTATAGGGAACTGAGTTCTGTGTATAGATAGTCTTGCCTGTCCTTTCCAGTGTATTTCCTTGGACTGTGGATCATTATAATAATAATAATAATAATAATAATAATAATAATAATAATAATAATAATAATAATAATAATAATAATAATAATAATAATAATAATAATAATAATAATAATAATAATAATAATAATAATAATAATATACAATATTTATAGAGCGCTAATTCCCAATGGTCCAAAAGCGCTTTACATAATAAAAATAACAACAAAATCCTAAACCTACAAAACTACATTGTCATTCTATAAAAATTCCCAATGGAACAAAAGCGCTTTACATAATAAACATAACAACAAAATCGTAAACCTACAAAACTACATCGCCATCCTATAAAAACATCATCATTCTATACAACATCATAACCAATTTTAAAAAGCCAAGTCTTGAGCTTAGATCGAATGGAAGTGCATTCCAAACAGAAGGTGCGGCAATAGTAAAAGACCGGCCACCATAAGTTTTAAGATTAAATTTAGATGTAGAAAGTAAAAATTGATTGGAGGATCTAAGAAGTCTACCAGGTGTATAAGGCTTGATGAGATCAGTGATATAGCTAGGTGCAGCACCATGAAGCGCCTTAAATGTAATTACTGCAATTTTGAAAGTTATTCTTTGTTCAATTGGTAGCCAATGAAGTTGAATAAGCAACGGCGTAACATGCTAATATCTATTAGTAAGGTGAATAAGCCTAGCAGCACTATTTAGGACACTCTGCAAACGTTTCAAAATACATTTAGGCTGACCGTAGAGCAATGAGTTACAATAGTCGATCCTTGCAGTAACAAAGGCATGAATTAGAGTTTTACATGTACCGTAAGAAAGAAACTTGCGAATCTTAAAAATATTGCGTAAATGAAAAAACGAAGACTTGCAAACAGCAGTAACGTGCGGCAACATCGATAGAGAGTTATTAAACATAACCCCAATATTTTTAGCCGTAGCTGAACAGTCAACAGTGTCAGAAGCAATCACCAGGTTTTTTATTTTTAACGCAGGACGTGGGCGATAGGAGGATGAAAAAACTATAATTTCTGTCTTCCCACTGTTCAGCTTCAGCTTGTTATTTAACATCCAAAGGTCAATATCTTTAACACAATCTTCAAGAGTAGATGTACATGTTGACATATCCTCAGACGATGACGTTTCAAAAGATAAATATAGCTGTGTATCATCAGCATAAAAATGATAAGATAGACCATAAGATCTTGCAATATCACCTAAAGGGGAAGTGTACAAAGAGTACAGCAAGGGGCCCAACACGGAACCCTGAGGTACACCATAAGGTAAGGCAAGCCCATCAGAAGAGATATCTTGGATTCTGACATACTGAGTGCGATCAGATAAATATGAACGAAACCAGTCCAGTGCCTGGTCGCAAATGCCAAAACGGGTAGATAGTCTAGCAAGGAGAAAAGAATGATCAACTGTATCAAAAGCAGCAGACAGGTCCAGTAGAACCAAAACAACAGATTTTTGATTGTCAATAGACATAGCAATGTCATTGTAAACCCTGAGAAGAGCCGTTTCGGTGCTATGGTGAGCACGGTAGGCAGACTGAAAGACTTCACACAGACCATTGTTGTCAATGTAGTCAACAAGCTGCAGAGCCACTACTTTCTCAATGACTTTGGACAAGAAGGTCAGGTTAGAGATCGGCCGAAAGTTCTTAAATTCTTGATAATCAAGACTCGGCTTTTTCAACAAAGGACGAATTACAGCTTGTTTAAGTTCAGTGGGCATGACAGAGGTCTCCAAAGACAGCTTAACAATTTTCCAGATCACAGGGCAAAGGAGATCAAGGCAACCAAGGAGTATTCTAGAGGGGACTGGGTCGAGTTCACAAGACTTTGATGCCAAAGGGTGCACAATCTGAAGTAAGGTCGAATATGAAGGACAGCTCAAACGATGGAGTCTAGTTGTTGCTACTGTGACTTCATTAAATAAATAAGTTCCCTGCATAGGGTTCGATTCCAGTTCATGTCGAATAGTAATAATCTTCTCACCAAAAAAGCCAATGAATCTATTTGCAAGATCCGCCACGGAAGAACAAGATGGATACTGCGGTGCAGGACTCCGATGTAACAACTTACCGACAATGCCAAACAGTTTCCTCTGATTACGGCAATTATCATCAATAAGCTTGGTGTAATATTGTGAGCGGACAGAGAGTAATAGCTCATTGAAAATACGATTTTGCTTAATAAAACGAAGACGATCTTCGGGCAATCTAGTCCTACGCCATCTCCTTTCCAGTCGGCGGCGAACTCTTCTCTCCAGTTTAATCTTCTCACTAAACCATGGAGCAGCAGGACGTATGGTAACCATGCGCGATTTTAATGGCGCATGCTTGTCCAAAACAGTAGATAACTCCGAATTATACAAGTGAAGTGAAGTTATAGGCCGTTTGCAGTAAATGGGTAGATGATACAGAATCCGCTATACTGGAGGGCAAGCTTTTTATTCCCGCACTGGGACATCCGAAACAAAGAAAACTCAAGCTTGGCCGGTTGAAATCGCTTGGTTTCGGATGCCATCCATGTTTTGCCCTTCAGCCTGGCCAACTGATTTTTTGAACATCTGAACATCTGACCAGTCTTAACAACAATGAGGAAAAATTGGTTGAGGTCACACTTGAGTTACCATAGTAAACCAAAGTTTACCATGGTAAATGGGTTTTTCAATGTGACCGGCTTTTCTCACTTTACCATGGTAAACGTAAGTCTAGTCTGTTGCGTTAGCAACGGCGGTGGGATGAAAGCAAAGTGTACTATAGCAAAACCATCTGAAAAAGCATGGTTTATCGCGCGTTTATCTAAACTTTGTTTATTTAGGTGACATCTTGTCATGAATTTTGAGAAGCATTCCGCGACTTTGCTGAATTTGCATGTACCCACTATATACATGTGCTTTCGATCTCCTTCACGCACAGTCTTTCGACTGACTATCAGTCATTTCTAGTGGATTTTTGCGACTTTGTAACGTTCTTTGCCATGTTCGGCAACTTCTCACGCAATTCTCCATCAGTAATTTTCATTTTATTCTTTTGAAGTAAACCTATAATTTCGTGAAGAATAAGAATGAATCTGTTCATTCAGAAATCGATGAACGCTAATTTAAAAACAGCGATTTTCCACATTTAGGCTATATAACAATTATTCCATGAGCCCGCGTTGGATATGAAGTGATAAAATAACCAACGAGCGCGTAGCGCGAGTTGGTTATAATCACTTCATATCCAACAAGGGCGACCGGAAAGAGCATAACACTTCCGGTCACACGCGCCCCGACTCCCGACTTTCCATATGACGTAAAACTCCGACTATTGGCTCATAGTCGGAGTTTTTAAGCCAATCAAAAAGCTAGAAATGCAATAGTCGGAGCTGAGAATATACTAAGACAAAATACTCGAATGGCTCTTACGCTCAAAGCTACAACACGTTCACTATCCATGGCGGAGTCACGAAAAGTTAAGTTGTTTTACTCACGCTAAGGAACTCGAAAAATTCCTGTATGTCATCAACTCGACATTTCAGTACCACTCTCGTAACAAGGAAACATCTGGGAAGTGTAAAAGTCAGCTAATGCGTTTTACCATGGTAAACTTTGTTTGCCTCTTTAATCCCATAGTTAAGGGTTTTTACCTTAGTAAACTTCTAAGTGTGACCTCAACCATTAACAGATAGATGTCAGTTTTGTAAGCATTTGTCCTCTCATTTAACAGGAATATCGTCATCACATTGTCAAAGTAGTGTTGATCCACGAGGAGGTACCATAACAAAGGCCAAAGGGATTAAGCGTAGACTCGCCTTCGCTAAGTAAAAGTGTGAGAGAAACCTGAAATTCTTTTAGCGATAACGATCTCGAAACTTCTAGCAACACAATCTTCAAAGTAAACAAAGTGGCCCAAAAAACAGAAAGTAGAAACAGAATTTCAACAACTACCCTTTATTATATTCTGAAATTCTTGAAAATCCGCTGAGTTACTATAATGTTCAGTCCACTCTTAGTACTTTTGCAGAACACGGCAAAAATTAATAGTTCCGTTCAGCGAGTTTCGCCTCAAACTTTGTCGTTTACACCTTTACAGTTGAATTCATCAGTCCAGATTAATGTTCCGCTTAAAAACGAATTTGATGATTTGCTATTTAAAGGAGACCCGTTTGGCTGTAATTTGTCGTTTATTTTCGAGAACTAATAGCGCCAAATTATAAACAGTTTGACGACGTTTTCAGCTACTGCGCGCGATGTCGTAAACCGACTAGGTGCAAAACGAGCATTTAATAGCCAATGAACGTGTATAAAATTGCAAATAACCTTGTTTTTTATCCCACCTGTTAAATTAAAATTTTTGTGTGAACTATCGGCCAGTATTTTCAAACTTCTTGTCATATGATATGCATTCATGAAGTCTTTATCTTGTGCATTACGTTTTACCTCCTTATCGCTTGAATTTTACTTATCTCACTCTCCTTGTAGGTCCTCGTCCTTCTAACCGGAGGCGGCTGGGATCCTCAGTATCAATCACAGTGGAAGAAGTCTGCAAATACTTTAAAGAAATTGCCTGTTGATATGTATTCTTTCTCGGTTGGACCTTTGCCAACGCAAGAGCAACTTGAAAGTGTTATCCCCCACAACAGGGACATGTTTAGAGTCAGCTCGTATGAACCCATGGACTATAGAAGGCCGGATCTAGTGAAAGCTATCCGTGGAGGTAAGACGACAAATGATGTTATGTAAATGCCTGTAAATTCGTGCAGTTTGTATAACTCATTAAACAGTACAATGCCTGTCACGATCACTTAGAGGAGCTCGGTCATGGATGGCACAGTTTGAAAAGTTTAGCCTAAATTTTTCAGATTTGTAAATTACAATCCTTCTCAATCTTCCTCATTCAAAGCCATCCTTGATTCTTCCTAGTTCGTGCATCTTTCGTGTTTTTCTGCCTTAGTTAACTCCCATTTCAAGGTTTCCTTTGATTTGAAGGCAATTTTATACATTGCTGCCACAGTTGACTTCATTGATGATGACTGTGCCCCTTTAAGACTTTTTCGAATGCTTTGTAAAGCAATGATGTAATTATTTTCTGGTGTTGTTTTCTTTAGTAAGTTGAAAGGATGAAAAAGGAGACTACCCAGCAGCTGTGATATGGATAGGAATAAAGGAAAATGGACCATACACAAGACATATTATATTCCAGCAACCCGCAACTTTTAGATGATATTTTAAATATTAATGATGTAAATTAGCTTATTTTTATAGTAGCATAGATGAGTAGATGATAATGAGAAATGATCTCCGCAGCGAATTTCCAAATGTAATCAATTGGAATAAGGACATCTGAAAAAAAATTCAGGGGTCCAGCGGGTTTCGAACCCGTGACCTCCGCGACACCGGTGCGATGCTCTACCAACTGAGCTATGAAGCCACACATTGGGAGCGAGGCCAATTTTGTGAGTTCATTTTTTCTCTCCAGTGTTTGGGTGTATTGGACATGAGTGCTCAGTTGGTACAGCAACGCACCGGTATCGTGGAGGTCGAGGTTTCGAATCTCTTTGGAGTCCTGAATAAGAATTGAGGACATGAAATTACCATCAACATTGTGGAGATCCTATGTTTTTTTTTCTACAGTTGTTATATTTTATTTGCCACTAATATCTATGGAGTTTGCTGTCGAATAGTCGAGGGCGAACAAAGAAAGCGGGGACACAACGTGTTAATACAAGTATGGTGAAGCAAAGAATTGAAACGTATGATATTATTAATCTACCGTGTGTATGCAAAAAGATGGCGACTGGTACATTTACTTACAATTCTTTGCGTGTGAAATCCAAAGAGAAACACCACAAGAACACATTAGTAACTTTCTTTTTACCTCGTGGGTTGTGTTAGGGTTGCAAGGTATTGTGGTAAAATGTACAGCCGCCATCTTTTTTTCGGCGCCGGATTGTCGGTCCCATTGCATTCCGTACCATCCTTTACTTACCAAAATAACCAGTCAGATGGTATAGCAGCTCCTGCTATATCAGTAGAGGCTCGTTAAAGAAAATCTTACAGACTCTCCTTCCTGTTCTCGTCTTAGCGCTCCCTCGTTTTTCCCTCGTTAGCCCGCTTCCTTCACAGCCTCCGACTATTTGGGAGCCTGGAACAGGCTAGGATAGACTTGGGTAGTGTTTTGCAATGCACTCCAAATAATTTTGGAAAAGTCGATAGTTAGGTTGTGAGGACAACTTAACATACTTTGTGGCGACTACAATTTACACAAATTTTGAATTGTCTGGACCTTTAGAATAATCCCTATATGATGGGGACCCCGGTACTTTCTCAATATAACTCTGTTTGAAACTCGACTGTTTTGAGATTGTCTGTATTCGGTGCAATAGATGTTGAAATTATATGTATGTTTCCGCTGATATGACCGCAAAATACTCGGAATTTCCACGGTTTCCATCTATTGCATATGGCGGAGTAAAATTAAAGTGCCTATGACATAATTTTTTATTTACCTGTTCGAATCTACATTGGGTCCTGATATGAAAAGCGAAAAACAAAATTCCAGTAGCGATTTTCCTTCACCGCGTTTTTGCCGTTTAAAACGAGAAATTTTACTTCCGGTTGGGTCAAATACCGCGCCAAGAGGGGAGCTGGGGGAGCTGGGCTGTTTCGTGTCACCGGGAACACATCGCATGCGGTTGCCATATTATCGACACTAAAGCAACTTTTGACAAAGAAATGGACTTAGATATCTTGCTTGTTGAATATTTTAGTGTGTCCACAATCTCTTACTTTCTCTTTGCCAATGTGTGAAATGAACCTGTATTATACAAAAAACGGGGCTAAAATGGACGATGTGTCAACATATTTTGACACTTATTATAGAACGTCTTACCATTTGCAGATGTCATTGCAAAGGCAGCACATTCTCCTCAGTTATTTTAAGACCCTGAGTGTCCGTTCGGTCTGATGCTGGAATCCCGTCCCTTCCGTACAGCAGTCAGACGCTCTACCAAGTGAGCTAGCCAGGCGGTGGGCAAAATATTCATTCATTATTTCTATGTTCTCATGATGGATGTGACTCCTAAAAAAAAGTTGTTCGGAGCGGTCAGTTTTCTTTCTTTGTGGCTTGACGATTTTTCGGAAAAAAGTTTTGTGGGCATTCAATTCATGGTCTTATCAAAAGCGTTATTGGTGAGTGAATGGATGGCAGTCATCTCTTGTAAAAGAGAGGACAAGAAGACTGTTTTAACAGGAAGCAAGAGGAAGATAAGACCAAAGGCCACATGGAGGAGGACTGCAGAGATAGAAAGAAACCAGGTGGTGTGGATGAGCTTCAGTGTAACCAAAGCAACAGCACAGAACAGAGAGCGCTGTTGGTAGAACATGATGGCCTCAGTGCCGGCTGGCGGGTGAGGGTAGATGACGATAAAGCACCAAAATTTATGCCTGTGTTAACCGTTGCAGGGGAATTAGCTCACGAAATTAGCCTCGCATGCGGGAGGTACCGGGATCGATACCCGGATTCTCCACATATCTCATTTCTTCAAGGCAACGTGAGCATGCATTTTCTATGGATTATATTTCAGCCCGGGTTGCAATTTGTCATGTAATCGCAACAATATTTCAGCCCGCCCCACCGGGCTGCAATTTCAGCCCGGGCTGAAATTCACCATGTAATCACTCCCTAAATATTCAAATGTTTTAAAGTGCCTATTAAATGAGAAAACGAGCTATTGGAAAATAAGCTTATTCCCATTTTTGTGATATGTCCTCCCGTTCCAGAGATATTAAAGATTTTCGAATTATGCAAATTAAGTACTGATGATGTCATAAGGTGTGATAATATGGGTGTAGAAACACAAAATATAGCATATCTATGCAAGTAATGATGCAATCTAATTGAAACTTGGCGAGCATGTTAAAGCCTAAGAAATACATCAGATGGTGTACATTTTGGTGTTGCTATGGAAACACATCCGGTTCCAGATCTCTAATATACAGGGATGATTATTCCTGTATTTCATCTTGAGCAAACATCGTCCACTTCCTGAAGGATAATTAGGAGAGCTAGTGCAATATAGGCATTGGGGAGGCTGGGGGGGCTGAAGCCCCCCCCCCCCCCCCCACTTTTTACGACAACGGACAATTTTTTGTTTTAGTACAAGGTTCGTATTTACAAAACTTCCAAATTATTGCTGTAGCACAAAAAGTACCTGTCATTTTACACTTATCCAGGTTGTCTTTTTTAAGTAAATATATCATGGAGAACATTGAAAATACCATTTCCGAGCCTCTAGATTTCAAAATTTTCTGGGGGAGGATGCCCCCCGACTCCCCTAGAAAGTTGCGCCACTGGCGCTCATTTTCAAGCCCCCCCCACTTTCAAATACGCTCCGCCGTCCCTGTAAATGGGATCAATCATTTGCCGTATGCAGTCACAAACGAGTAATATTTGATTTAAATAGGAAAGAGACTGGAACCAAAATATGCATCAAGATGTGTATTTCTTAGAGTGCAATGTGCTTGCAAAGTTCCAATTGCATTGCATCATTAGTTGCAGAGATATGCTATATTTTGTGTTTTTACACCCATGCTATCACACCTTATGACGTCATCATTGCATAATTCGAAAATCTTGAATATCTCTGGAACGAGAGGAGATATCACAGGAAGGAAAATGCGATTTTTCTTCATTTTTAAAGGCCTTTCAAATAAGCTTATTTTTCAATAGCTCGTTTTTCCATTTCATAGGCACTTTAAGTAATTCCGGTTAATCTATCTGGTACAGTAAACCGGCCGTTGGACCGTGCTACGGTCGAAAACTAAAGGCCTTGGCGTTAAAAGATCCATTGCACTGTGCAAACATTACCACGAGGGAGGTGTGATGCTTAAAAACAATAGACTAGCAGAGGAGGGGCTTTGGTGCGGAATTTGACAATTCGGGTATCGATTCTGGTACCTACAACATGCGAAGCGGGCGCTTTACCATTTAAGCTAATTCCCCAATGCATGAAAGATTAAGTTTAATTAAGCATTTGTTGAATAACAACGAGGTACGCGATGCTATCTCAAACTCAAAATGCAATAATTGATTTTGGTCAGTTTGTTTTGAACCGGTCAATTTGTGAATGAACATCCCGTTCAAGCAGAATAGGTAATGATCTGAGATCTCACAAGTTTCCAATATTGGAAAACGTCCCTAGACATGAAAAATTAAGTTGTTGACCAAAAGGAAAGTATATCCTGCGCCAACACTCTATTCGAGCAAGCAAACTCACTGTGAGGAATTTCTATCTTAGCAAGTTCACTTTTTGGAATAAAAGACTTTACACTGATTAAAACTTTTGTCAATGAAATATCTAAATAACCCAACGTTTCGACTAAAACTAAAGCCTTCTTCTGGGTAATGAAGTGCGTTTCGGGTTAAGCTCTTCAAGAGTGGAAAGTCACTGAATACAGTGAATAAAACAAAACAGTACAAAGATAATATTGCAAAGTTAATTCTTTTTAAGGGCTAGCTACGCCCCCGGTAAGCATACTTTATTCGCACGTTGGCTTTTGTTCGGTCGAACACTGACAAGGATTATTGTCTTGTCCTTTGTTTCTATCGTGTTGTTCCTCTTTTGTTTTGTCTTGCAGTGCGAACGTGTCGTGTGCGTGTCAACACCATAGTAACCCAAATCGGGTGGAGGGTCACAATTATTTTTCGTTCTTTCGTGTTGCAGGCTTACTATTGCAATCATTGAGACTCAGCCAGGCTGACTCGTTCCCAGTCGTCTCTTATGCGGAAAAATCGCGGCTTGTTACTTTCTTATAGGAGACGACTGGGGACGAGTCAGATAAACGAGGCGAACAAGAGCGTTATCGAGGCTAACGTGAGCAAAAACAAAATTGATTTGAAGGCTGGCACCACGGCAAAAAGGCAAAATTTATTGGCCAACATTTCAACGAGCAGAACTAGTCTTTTTCAGGGCCAGTATTTAATACAAGGAAAATAACGGCTCTAAAATGTAAATCTAGATATGTACAAGAGCATTTAATGTTTAACTAATAAAAATGAAATGGATAGTGATCTATAAGGTTACAACTGCAGATAAATGTATACAATGCTGAAACTACAGTTTTAAGAAAATAGTGATGGTAACTTAGAATATATATATTCAGAAACTAATTATAAAAAATAAACAAATAAATGAAATAAAAAATAATAATAAAAAAATAACAATAAAACAGTCTAATAAGCCATGTATTATACTGTCATAAAAAAATGACGGACATTTGAGAACACGAGGGAAATGTAGAAAACACGAGCCGCCGGCGAGCGTTTTCTACATTTCTCGAGTGTTCTCAAATGTCCGGAGTGTTTTATGACAGTATAATACATGGCTTAGGCTTCTTCATTTGCTTTATGATATAGATTTTATACGCCGCGAGCAAAAACACCAAAACACGCACGATCGGTAAACTGGCAGAAGCAATTTAATTTCGCTTTTTCTATTTCCATCTTGAACTTAGAAGCTTCTTCGACAATCTCTGCAGCTTGACTCAAAATTTCGTCCGGAATTTCTTTATAGAAATGTTCGCCGCCATCGCTTGCAAATTTTCACTAGAGTAAAGCTGACGAAAAACAATAAAACACGCTTTTTAAATGTTTTATACTCTGATAAAACATGGGTTTTTGACCAATCAGAGCGCGCGCAGAGTCCTATCTATATTATAAAATGCAATAAAGTTAAACAGTCAACATTCATTCCATCGATTCATTCCACTCGGTTCTAGCTTGCGCTGGGCCCCTGTGTATCAGATAGGCCTCCCTTGCTTTTCTGCGAGAGGTATTGGACATTGGGTGAAGCTGGAGTGGAATGAGTGTCATCTCTTTGATAGAGTGATCAGGTAGGTAATGTGTTGGTATTGCTGCTGAAGCGTTGGCGTAAGAAGTCAGGCTGTGCCTGACGAAATATTGGAAAGAAATACATAGTTAAATAATCCCAACCGTACGGTCAGCCTTTCTGTTTTCAGTTAGTTTATTTCGCTACACTTGCTGATCAGATCCAACCAAGATCCGATTCCTTCGCGTTGTATGTTAGTCCTTTCAAAAAAATATAGTGTTCAGTAACTAGGATTGTTCGTCGCTTGTCTGTGTTCTGTGAATCGTCCTCGAAGTGTACGTTTAGTTTCTCCTATGTACTGTTTCGTACATCGTTTGTATTCTTTCAATTAATTTAGCATTATCTCTATATTAAATGTGAACAATATCGTCAGTCTCATGCTCGTCCTCAGAGCCCACGATCCTTCTGGTCTGCGCCAGGAAGCCTCTCACAAATTGTGAGCATGCGCAGCGTACTCGTTCAGCAGACCAGATTGGTCAGATTTGACAAAGAGTCCGAAAATCGCGAACTTCCGGTATTGGGAGTCGCGATCCCTTGCGCAGACCAGAAGGATGGTGGGCTCTGAGAACGAAATGTGTCAGTCTGTGTTAGGCGCGCGGCAACAGACCGGAAATTAGTTTCCCCGGCACGCAATCCATTCTCTAACAAGCAAGTAACGCAAGTAACCTTTCGGCGGGATATTTTCAAGAAACCTAATATCTTGCGGTCGAGGTCTCGCCATAATGCGGTGGAATTTTTAAATGAACGACTACGATGTGCGAGTTCTTTGCTGTAAAACGTTTCGTTTTTCTCTTTGTATTACTGTTCTGCTGTCACATCTCTGAAGGTAAGAAGCCTTGTTTATGTATAGTCCTTTCCTTGTGGGGATAAGCGGTTGTTTAAATAATTTCCCGAACGTCAAGAAAGAAATAGTTCTTGGGACGTGAAGTTTAAATACACAAAATAATCGGCCATTCACGATTTGAAATCTAATGACTTTAATGTATAGACTGTCTGTTGAAAGGATATGGTGTTTTTTATCCGCAGAACCGACAACGAGAGAATTAATCAGACTGACGAATAAGTGAAATTATTTACTGTCTGCCCAGCGGGTTCGCGTCTGAAAGTGTAATCTCTCATTGAGACTCTCATTATACTCTTAAAGATGATAAAACAGTAATCGCATTCATGACTCGTACGTAGCCGTTCGTTGCATAAACATCGGCGATACAATTCACTTAGCTTTTCGATTCGGCCATATCGTTTTCTTGTGTTTAGCTATAATTGTGCCGACTGGGGTGCCGACCAACGAGCTCATATTGACACCCCGAATTGACATCACGTAAACTCGAATATTTTGTTGCATTTTGACGGTCTGTAGTTTAATCGCGGTGTAGCTGGGTCGTAGCTGCGCTTATCATGAATTGCGTTTGCAATGAAGGTTTCGGCTGCTGTCTTACGGTTGTTATTATTAATACAATGTGTAAGAATGAGCTAGACGCAATAATGGGATAGTCGCATAGCTGACCCACCAGAGACAATTATTTTCGCTTCAGAATGACTGGTCTCTTTTGATGAAAGTTCCTCTTATTTGAACAAAGAGAAGTTAATCGATCTAGAACTTAACTGACCACCAACGATTGCCTCGGAAGGATCATGCAAAACACCAGTCTTTGCTTTCTGTGGGGAGAACTCCAACGTGATCTTTGCGCGCTCTTATTTTCGCTGGGATCAAAATTGAGCGTTTCTCAATCCCCCCCTCCTCCCCGCTCCCGAAGTGAGCCATTTTGAGCCCCATAACCTAAATATTGTTTGCAAGGACAGAGGGTGAGTAGTCTTCGATTTTGTAAGTGCAGATGAAACCTTACATCGATGGAACATAAATCTTTATCGGCGCCGCGCGCACCAGAAATGGCTAGCTTCTTTTGGAACGTTTGAGATTCACACGTCAGGTTTATCTGCTGAAATGTTCTGTCTGTTTTGTACGTTTTGCTCTCAAGTCATTGGAATAATCGTCTTTTGTATTTAAAAATACAGTGAATCCCGGTAAAACAAGAGATTTTTGCGCTGAAGAACATCATCGATCGTTCGTTCTGCCGCGGACTTAAATCAGGGTCACATTGTAACAGCAATCTTAGTCGACGTCAAATTCTTGGAATTATCTAGAACCGACTCGAAGTCGACTCGTGTTTTTAAAAGAATTCTTAAGCGTCAACTCCTTAATTAAAACTGATCTCATTCGATGACTTTTCTGAAAGCCGGCATTTCTTCTTTTGAATGAAAGAAGGGGCTTTATGGCGTCTAATGTAAGTGTTTATTTGAATTAATATGAAAAGGTAGGGCATGGCAAATAAAAGTAAAATAATAGAAAAGACAAAAAAAAAAAAAGAGAAGAAAATAGAAGAGAAGAGGCAGAAAACTGAAAAGTGAAAGTTCACATTCCGAGGTTATAAATGAAATGTGTTCGTTTATTAGAATTTCTTCAAAATAAGAACCGATGTTTTATTGAACGATTGATGCATGTCATACCTGCCCTGTGAATAAATTTTTAGAGGAACCAAAAATGACAAGATTTTAATCCCGCATTCCAAAACTGGTAATAGACTGTAGGTTATCCTACTAGAATTGTTTCACTCGCCTGCCCATGTAGCGGAATAGTTTCTTTAGAAATTAAACTAAGCACTTTTATCTTGGGTCGAGTCAACGTTTCACAAACAAACAAGACATCTATTTTGAGTGAGGAGCTTACAAATTGATGATGTATTTGAATGACAGTTGTGAAATTTACAGTGTAGCTAACTGGTTGGCCATGTTCCCTGATCTCTCTCGAAAGCTCGTGTAAGCAATACAGGACGACTTACACGTGCGTGTTGCGGGTGGAAGCCACAGAAGGGAACCGACCTTTAAAAGTGGCTTTGTACCCTCTATTGACAACCGGCCTTGTAAAATTGAAGATAATTGGCACCTGCTTCCGTTTGCCATTAGGCAGCCTGTTCCATGTAGTACGTACTTTAAAGTGGTCACATAAAACTCTCTTATCCAGGCACCTCTTCAGTAAGTTTTGTTTCCCATGCCGGACATCGTTTGCTTGTGTCTACACGCGGAAGGAAGACCGGAGGGATTTTAAAAGGCCCAGTAACCCTGTCTTTATTCAGGTAGTATTGTCTAGCCTGTCACTGATTCGAAACTGAACGTTTGCTTGAAAATGAAATAGGTCATCTCTCTTAACCTTAGGCGTGTCAGAGTAAAGTTGACATTAAACGGTTTAACTTACTTTGTTCTTTGTGTTTAGTTTTCCCATTAAAGCCATAAACGAATAAAGACTCGATTGGTCTGCATTCGAAGCGTATTTCACTTAAAATGAAGAGAGAGAACTTAATCGTTCACGTGTTTTTATAAGCTTTTTCATGGATGTTGTTTGCATTGACGACTGAAACGTGTAACACGGAATATCGAAATTCCGGAGTGCGGAAAAGACGACCCCACGTCCACGTGCACATTTAGCTCAAGACAAGAGGTCAGGGGAGTGTAAAACAGGCATGTCGGCAACGAAAGATAAGTTTCAGAGAAATTTTCCATGCGGTCTTATTTATGCTACCGCCATGTTCATTTTAACGACGTTTTCAATGCTATGGCTGACTTTTCCTTACCTAAGATTCACTTTATTTCAACTATTTTTAGTTGAAAATCATGTGTCGTGTCCATCAAACAGCTGATAGAACGATACAATCTATATTGCAAAGAATGTTCGAGAACGAAGCATTTGAAAAACGTATTCATTGTTTCAGTGATATTATCTAAAGTTAAGAAGGGTTGATTGTTAGAAGTGGAAATAAGTTTGCATTCTAATTAGCTTGATATCGGGCAGTGAGGCTTTGGTACGAAATCTGGAGGCTTCAGTCGCATTATATTGTTTTGTGGGTAGGTCCTGCAATAGTGAAATATATACACAGTGGGTCAGATGTTGGTGTAGTGTAATTGGGCTGTGTTCTCAGAATGTCATCACCACGTAGATATCGGGAGATATCGCCGCCGGTACGATAGCCTGCGTGAGAGGCGTCCGAAGGGGAGGACGATGGGGGAAAACCAGCGCGCGGGGTTTTTCCCCCGTCTCCCTCCCCTTCGGACGCCTGCCACGCAGGCTATGGGGACGACATTAACGCTCGTGATTAATTAATTAAGGTATTGGAAATCAACGCGACTTACTTTCCAATAAAGGAAATTTATGTGAAAGAGGTGCTAAAATTTCAAAAGAAAGGAAATTAACGTGACCACACAAAGCCAAGAAGCCGATGTGTATGTTTCTGACAGTGACATATAAATATTATAAACGACTTACTGTTTAAACTAGAACCAAGCGTTATTTTTTTGCATTAAAAATAAAACAAAATTATAAATATAGACTACCTGTAAAATAGCGGAGCTGATCGAGGCTGGTAGTATGGCCGAAGGCGTGACTATTAAAATATACAATATAGTTTAATGACATAAAAGATATACAATAATTACGAAATTACAGGGATCAATTACAATAATGAATACAAAATATATTATTGTAATGACATAAAGATACAAGATAGTCAAGACATACAAAAATTTCGAAATATCAGAGATTAATTACAATTATTTTATAATGAATTCAAAATACAATAATTACAAGCGGCTAAAAGAGGGATAGAAAACTTGTAGGTGAAGATGTAGAGGCCAACAAAAATAGAAACAAGAAATGTTTAAAATTATTTTATTAATATTAATATTAATAATAATATCTAATATTAATATTCATTAATATTTTGAAGAAGTCTAAATTCTTTTCATTTAATTTATTAACGTATCTATATAAACTGTGAGAAAGTAGTGTGCAAAATGAAAAGCTGCTGCTTAGTAGCTAGCTGGTTGTCAAAAATGTTAAGAATGTATCAATAATTTGGGACCAAAATAATGAAAATTAACGTCGCGGAATTTAACGCTCCAAAGCGCGAAAATTAACGCTCACAAAAATAAACGCGACTTAAATTAACGCGAATTTCCCAAATTCGCGTTGCTTATAAATGTCAAGACCTTTACTATGTTCATCTTAATCGTAGGTAACAGGGCCAAGACTGCTGGCCGCCTCAGAAGACAAGTAGTTAAGGAGGGTCGATGCCCTCCTTGGAGCGCCATCAGGAACTGTTCATCCCTTGAACAATGCAGCTGGGATGGGGACTGTTCCGGTACTCAGAAGTGCTGTAGGAGCACCTGTGAAACACGATCCTGTTACGAGCCGATTTTTGCAATAGGACCTGGTGAAGGTATGGTTTTTAACAACCTGATAAGATCGTTGGCATCCAGCAAGTTACTTGTAGTATTCAGTGTAAAAAATGCGAGATGCCATCAATCACCGCCTTTCTTGGCCGTTCATTTCCTGAGGAAGCCAAGCTTACTAGTATAGCATTAAGTATTTAATTAGTTTTAACCTGATGTATTTTTACCGTGCATAAATAACTGTATAAATAAATAAATACTGTAATAGCATAATGATAAAATAAGAGTCGGAGTGTTAATGAAAGGGATGATTTCTTTTAGACGACTTTGTCTTCTGTAGAATTTCTCCAAGTATTATTTACCAAACATTCTTTATACTCGTATCAGGTGCCTGTCCAAGGGACGAAGCGACGATAACTTCAAATAAAGTGAATTCTATTTGTCTTCCTGGGAGGACAAGATTTTGCTTTAAAAGCAACTGCAAAAGGTAATTTTCCCCTTAACATTCGTCAGATGAGCAACATAATATTAATCATGCCATGTGTTTGTTCTGTATTTTTAGATGCTGTTTCCACTATAGCACGTGCAATCCCAATCCAGAACTTCTAATTTCCAGGGATGAATGTCAAAAAGGTAGCTTGGGTAGATCATTCTCTCTTAAAAACGTATGAAGCACTCGTGGCTTCCATAACCCTGGCATCTTTGCCTGTTTGTATGATAAATACTTTTTTGACCTGTAATATAATTTGTTTTGCTGATTTAATTTTGGGTAGTATTCCGAAACAAAGAAACGGCAACCATATTGGTGTACCAAACCAACCTCTGGAAATTGAACTCTGTTTTTGTGCAAGCTTTGCCTTTCATTGTTTCAGTAATCTAGTATGGTCGCTTGTCACGTAAGTGAAAACACTCTATTTGCCTGATGAAGTAATATGTCGTAGGACCCATCTCTAAGCCCCATTTTCGCGTCACGTTTTTGAGATAGTTTTAGATGCTTCTGAGATGAAAGCAAATGAAACACTGCTTACAACAACAACAACAACAACAATATTTTTATTTTGACCAGTCTTACTTTTTTGCACTTGTTTACAACAAAATATTCTATTTCACAGTGCTTTGTTCGCAGAAGATATGCGAGTTTCCAGGCGAAATTTGCGCCTTGGACAAATATAACTACCCCAGATGCTCCTGCCTGCCAAGATGTCCCACACCAAAGCCGAAAGAAACGGTTTGCGGAACTGATGGAATTCCCTACGAGAGTTCTTGCGAGTTGAATAGGACAGCTTGTATTTTGGGATTAACTGATATTAAGATTCATAACCATGGAAGTTGCAAGCCAAGTAAGTGCATCGTAATACCACTTGCGCACAGCGGAAAATTTTGGTGAATACCTGTTTGAAAGGTCTGTAAAGGTCTCCTCGAACGTTTGGGATATTTGAAATGCAGTGCGCGTTATTTTGTATAAAAATGCCGTTTTAGGGATGGGGAAAATGTTAGCTAAGACTTTCGGAAGAGCAACTACAGCTCGGAAACTCGGATAACTTGATGTGATTTCCCTCCCTGAAATTTCCGCCACATATGTACATGTATTACCGAATAATTTATTCATTGTAAATTCAAACGGAGATGTATGCTTTGAATCTTTATTTTAACGTGAAGGCCTTTGTTATTAATATTCAGTCGCGGGATATTCAGAAGGTAAAAACATCTCAACAGAACAACCCTTTTACTGTTTCATAAATATGCCTTTAAAATGGGAAAGAGAACCACCAAATTTGGAGATCTTTGTTTAACTATCTCCGATAACCCTAAATATTTGTATGCGATAAAAAGTCAGCAAAGGCCGGACTATTGCATTTCTGTAAAATTCATAAAGACGACACAGATCTTATGCCTGTCATAAGTCAAACACCAAAACGCGATCAAGCAATTTCCCTGAACATCCAACAAACGACACAATTTCTTTTACATGACGACTCTAGCATCGCCGCAAATTTAGAGGACATTTCGCAAGTAAATTTTTTCCGGCCTGCATTCACTTGTCTTCAAACAACTTACATAATGATATGCTGTGTTATTAAGCTTTGCTCTGTTTTTAAACGTAGACATTATTCTATTCGATAATGATATGTAAAGGATATGCATTTTATGTAGCAAATCACATATGTTTAAATAGAGAGCTTTTATGTAGCAAATTGTTTACTAAGACAGTTAGCTAATACTCGCGCGCCTGCCATAAACCAGTTTTATGAGATGATCAAAAACAAATTTTTCCATATGCATAAATAATGTAAGTGGTCTACGTAAATTTGAGAACAGGCGTATTTGTATTTTATAAATAATAATGATTGATGTTATTCAGATGGAGTAAAGATTGAAGTGAGTGCAGCCCATAAAAGCAAGCAAATTCTCCCAGCCTTCAAACAAGGGGAGCTCACGTGCCGGTTTGAGGGTGAGCCTGTGAGTATCACGTGGAAGAAAGTTGGACTTCGTACTTTGCCAAACCGAATGATACCACGTATGGACAGGTTGAATATCGTAGGTGTGGACATGCGCGACAGCGGAATGTACAAGTGCAAGGCGTATGACGGATTCTCCACAGCAGAGGCGGAAATTAATGTCACTGTTAATGGTAAGAGTTAAAATAGGTTGAAGTGAGGACAAATCTTAAGTTTGTTTGGTTCATCGTTATTTTATTGTGCATAGCATTAAATATTAGACAAAAAACGAACAAACAAATATCTTTCTTTTATCTCGTAATTACTCTTACTTTAGCTTACAAAGTATGAAGTGCATTTGAACCGTAACTGGTGAACTGCTTTGTAATGTCTATTGTTGTCTGTAGTATCAAATAACCCCAGCGACGCAGCTACGTTTATGCCGTCTAACAAATTATTTGAGTTCTCGGTCGTATGTGACATCAAGCTGTGACAAAACCGTGACAAAACTGTTTTGTTTAGAAAAAGCCAATCCTTTCGATTTTCAGATGTTTGAACATTTCAGATATAATAAGTGGTGTTTATGTGGAAGTATAATAGCTCATGAGTCAAAAGTAGTCGCTATTATAGCCCAACTGAATTCCAGATGGTTTTGCGTGTATCACGGCGGCCACAAATATGGTGTCTCCGGATCATGTTTGAGCGACGCGTGGTGTAAGAGAGTTAACGAAGTAAAATTTGTGAAGATATTCAAATTGGGCAAATACTTCACGTTAATTTTTTATTTACTCGCAGGCCCATCTCCCCCCAGTGAAGGAAATAACATGTCTCGCGCAGAATGTTTACAACCACAAAGTACTGGATACTGTAAAAGCTACATTGTTCGCTGGTATTTTGATGGTAAAGATGGCGTCTGCAGACCATTTGCCTACAGCGGATGCGGCGGAAATAAAAATAAATTTCAAACAGAAGCGGCGTGTACCTCGTCTTGCAGTCATGCAGGTATTTTTTACAACTTCATCCTAAGTATGCACCAGGCGATGGAATCTGAGATGGCGGACACACCATAGGAATGCCTCCTCTTTCCTCGGCGTTCCCCGCCATCTTGCTTTTAAACGTTTGAAAACCCTGGTAACGAAATTAGTAATTTTACAGGAAGACGTAGTAAAGCCATCTTAGAATGTTAAAACATTGTTCTTTTTCTTACTATTCATTACGATAAACTTTTCTATTCATCTTGAAGTTATTGACATCTGCACTTTGCCAATGATCGAGGGTCCATGTAGAGGCTTTATGCCACAATGGTTTTTCAACTCGAAGAAAGGAAGATGCGAGCAGTTCGTCTATGGCGGGTGCAGTGGTAACGCCAACAGATTTAACACCAAAATAAAATGTCAGCTGCGATGCATGGGTAAGTGCACTGAAAATGCGTGAAAATCACGGGTCCCTATTATTGCGGACAGGAAAATTTACGTTCTGGCAAAAGCTAAAATTGTTATTGCGGACAGGAATTTATGTTCTGGCAAAAGCTAAAATTGGTAACTGGTATTATGGGTAACGGTGGAAGGCTGCTGCAGGCGCTGAATATTAACAAGATATAACGAGATGGTCAATGTGATAGGTTCTCTCTCAGACCACACATGTGGAAATTAAGTATGTTCAGTCACACTGAATTCTAGTATAATTTCCAAACTCAAAGCTATGTAACAGAAAGATCGAAAGGGTTTTAAGCCTACGCTCGTTAGACCGAGTCGTGGTGTAGATATGCACCCAAAATTTACACATCAATGTAAAAGAAATCTGCAAGTTTGTAGTTTTCCATTGCGGCTAAAAAATACCTTGTTTGTGTATCATCTGAAGCGAGAGACAACACGTTTGCATGTTGTTATATCTCATTAGTATTCAGCGCGTAAGCCAGACCTCTACGTCTACCCATACTACCTTTCGGTCTTGTCTTGAAGCTTTGATCTAACAACCTTAATTAAAATAGTTGTATCAAGGAGAGGTCGATGTCGCGAACATTATGCAATTAAGTTTGCCGTTTAAAAATGGAGAAAAAGCTATCTCCCTCAAAATAGAATTTGCATCATGACAGAACAATTTCGGCTTTATTCAGATTGGCGTACAGCGTTGACACGCCAACATTGCGATCGAACACGTAGAACTTCATACTATCCATTAAATGACACCAGGGCCGGGTTGTTCAAAGCTGGGTTAAGATAACCCAGGGTTAGTGCGAAATTTGAATTTCGATATGACGCTTAAAAAGCGAATTCTTTTTGTCTACAATTTTAGGACTGGATGCTCTAAAAAGAACAGAGAAAATTATCGGAGAAAATGCTTTTGAACAAAAGAAAAAGAAACCCTCATTAAAATTTAACCCCGGGTTAGCGCTAATCGGCCGGCCTTCGAACAACTGGGCCCAGGACGTTTAGAAAATGAAACGAGTGGTATAGCAACAGTTAAACTGTGTTTAGATTTAACTTGTGGTAATAAAATTATTCAAACTTACTTATTCTGCAAGTTCTTCATTCCGTTGTTGAGTTTAAGACTAATTCTCTTTGGTCATTTTTTTGTTTAAATTCTATCCTGATTTATCATCGTTTGTAGTTGAATATACAGATAGTACTCTTTTTACTGTAGTCTTTTAATAGTCTTTTGTGACAGACAGCACCAGCACCAGTTAGACAGCACCAGTTAGTATACTCAATCAGCCTGTTAGTACCGTGACTCAATCAGGTCGTTAAAACAAGTCAGATTCATAACTACAGAACAAGATCTGTCTCTAGCGACAGATCCTTAAGTTTTCTAGAACCGATAAAATGTACGCCTTTTTCTCGAGAATCGGCGCCCAAATTTGGAACTCTATTCCTTATTCGATTAAACTACTTAAACGTTCGTCCTTTCGTAAAAAGATAAAGGAATTGTTACTAAATTTCTTGCGGTCTGAAGATGATTATGTCGAAGTCTCCCGTCTTATTAAGTTATTTAATACTTTAGGTTAGCCTCTTTTCGTAATCTTAATATATTTGTTTTTGTCTATTCTATGTATTGTATAGTAGTGTTTTCTCTGTTATTTAGTCCATCTATAGATAAACCTTGTATTTGTAAAATGTCTTTAGATCTCCCCGCCTGGATTAGTTTGTAAGCTATTTGCGGGGGGAAACTAATGTAATTACTTAAATTTCTAAACAATAAAATTTTGTTGTTGTTGTTGTTAGTATTTTTACCGTTTTGTTTTATTTTTTTACTTTGTACAAGAGTCAAAAAGTTGCAGCTATAGTGAACAAATAGGTTGTAAGGGAAAGGAAATCAGCAAAATTGAATTTTCTTTCCAACCAAATTGAGAGACAATGTTATAAAAGCAAGTAAAGCTTTAAGGGCAAGATGAACCCGCTATTTTAGTAGTTGAAATAGATGATTTATGTTTCAGTAAACCCTACTGTGAACACCCCTTGTTTACGACAACAGTTTGAAGCCAGGCGCAATAAACGTCTTGGCGTGTTTGTACCGAGATGTCTTCCCGATGGAGAGTATGATAAGGTTCAATGCCATGAAACAGTGTGCTTTTGCGTGGATCAAGAAGGAGTTGAGGTTCCTGGAAGGAGAGCATATCGGCATCAATCTCTCAACTGCACTGGGACATCGCAACCCTCACCTGGTAATGCATGCTACTGAACTGATCATAGCTAAGGGGATATAAACCTTTAATATAATTTGTAGAGGTGAATATAAGAATGGGTCGTTCTGATTAGTGAGAACTCGACTTATCGCGCTATATTCAATTCGCGAAACGGACTATGGCATTTCAAGGCTTGACTACTGTGTCACCTTTGTCACTGACTAGGCAAGGAAGCATGGCGGATAATTGCTGGACGAAATTTTCTTCGATTCAAAGGAAATCGCTTTAAGTCCGGATATTCAAAACACTAATAATTGTGGAAAATGATTACCAAGGCCTTTGGATCGAAAAGATCTTAAAGAAATAGTTTTTAAGACATTTATAAGAGATGGCAAACACAGTCTTTTCGTTCATTGCGCGGCTATATAGCTAGGACAAACTGTCTTAGATAAAGTAACCGAGGAATATTCGCCGATGTTCACTGAGCCTGAACGAAGGATTGTTAATTAATTCGGAAAAAGGAAACAGAATCAAACTTCTCTTATAAAACTTCATAATCATGGCCACCGGTGAAAAGAATGAATAAAGTCAATTGTTGGCTTTAGAAATAACATTGAAATATGCATGGGTGATAAAAGGTAAGTCGAATTTTAGTTGAGTAGAGATGTCGGAGACTAGAAGTGCGTTGAAATAATCTTCATGTTTCCCAATTTAGCGATTGGAAAGCATCGGGGAACTTGTTACAAATACGAAACGTTGACCATGTGAAAAGCCATAAGCCATGAAGGATAAGACCGAATGGCATTCAGGGTAGACAGTCTTGGTAAGCTTATTGACATTCCAAACAAGATTTTCGTTGAGAGCCTTAGAAGCAAGATTTATACAACCGGCCTTATTTTTTGCTGTCACAGAAAGCGATTATGTTTTCAATTTGCACACAACTTCGCATTTGACTCGCAAAAAATATGCTTTTATTCAATCAGGTAAATGTTGTTTACCAGCAAAGAACATAAAACTATTGTTTCGTCTTTTACAGTTGGTGGTTTGTCTCCGTGTCAGAAGGCCCAACATAATGGCAGCCGTGTACCATTTGGCACTTCTTATCTAATTCGTTGCAAACAGGACGGTAGCTATGAAGAGGTACAGTGTAGTGGATCAACCGGTTATTGCTGGTGCGTAGACAGAAATGGCACAGAACTTGCAGGATCGAAGACTAGAGGACCTTTGAAATGTCCTGTTTTGGGTAAGTAAAGTCTGCATAACAGACTAGCGGCCCATCAGGCTGGAGCTTATCCCGGTTTGTTTAGCATGAAGCGAAAGAGAATATTTCTACTCACCCCTGGATGTGATATTAATCCAACGCAGGGTTACCCCTAGGCTCGATTTCCACCGCTCTCTCGAGCCCGGTCTTCGTTTCGGCTGGTAATCGAGCCTTGGTTACCACCAAAATTGAATTCGCTGGTTCCAATTTATACACCTGGGCGAAGAGAGGCACAGTGAGGGTGAAGTGTCTTGCCCAAGAACACAACAGACTGTCCCGGGCAGGACTCGAACCCGGACCGACCGACCGCCTGATCCGCACTAACCATTTGTTAGCCTTTTTAAGGATGCGGCTGCCTCGTCCCCAGTCGTTTCATGCGTCTTGCTATTTTCTCATAGGAGACGACTGGGACGAGTCAGAGGATGCGAATGTAACTGACTTACGAGGTCATGAAAGTAAAACTAAATTTTCGCAGTGTGGCAGAGTTTTCTTCGAGCGAATGGTCCTACAGCCCAGATGAAATTCGCTCATAGAAAATTATGGCCCGTAGTGTTGTTGTCTTAGTAGAAACATAATAGTACTGCAATTTAAAAGCTAGCATTTTGTGTCCTTTCTAACCATAATTTAAGGAGCAACACGATCATTTTCTGAACTTGAAAGGCTGTAACACCTTTGCCATCATTTTTTGTTCGTTACAGGTGTTCATTTGACGCTCTGTCAGCGTCGGTACCTTGAAAATTCCAGAAATCCGCGACCAGACCAGGAAATACCGAGATGTCAGCCCGATGGACGTTTCGAAGAAGTCCAGTGTCGAGGAGTGACGTGTTTTTGCGTCGATCCAGAAAATGGAAGGGCGGTAAAGGATACCAACATCAATACCTTATTTGGAGAGCCGAGATGCGGTGATTCAGGTATAGAGCGAAACTCGAGTGAATCATATGGAAGGGATTTCAGAAGCAAATATATTAGTTTAAAGTTGGAAAATAGTATTAAAGTGCTTTCGTCTCGTAGAGCAACAAACATACAAACAAATAAACAATAAAATTTGGTTTTATCAACTGGGCTGATAATGTGAATTGTCCACCGTAAAGAGATTCAAGAGCTTCGTCGGAGCTAATAAAGAAATTTTGAGTCGTGCGTTGTTTATATACAGAAAGATGGAGCTTCGTGAAAACAACGGAATAAATTAGTTGAATGAAAAGCGTTCGTTGATACCATGAGGATTAAGAGTGCCGATTTGAAAAATAAATTTGTGTTCTAGAGTTTTGCGACTTTCCGTGCTTCCTTGGTGAAGGGAAAGGCCGCAGACTGCCATATGTTACTTAGAATGATTTGGGAGATTGAAGTGTCTCGCGACCGGTTTCGATGCATTTTTGTCGTCTTTCTCTACGTCCCGAAGGTGTTCTCGGAATCGGTCGCCAAGTCGTCTCCCTGTTTCGCCGATGTATAACTTTTTGCAAAGAGTGCAAGTTATGCAGTAGATGACATTGGCTGAGGTACAGATGATCAGTGATCTTGATAGATCGCTTGGGTCCCGATATTTTGTCGCCGTTATGAATGAAAGGACATGTTTTGCATCGTGCGCAAGCGCATTTAAAAGTTCCGGATTGATCACGTTTTGGAATGCACTTCTGACCAAAAAGTTGCCTATGATTTTGTCGCGTTTGAATGAAATTAAAGGAGGTTGCGAAAAGATTCTACCAGTGTCGGGATCATTCTGAAGTAATTTAAAGTTTTTGAGAATGATGGATTTTACTGCGTGGTTATGAGGGTGAAATGTGAGGGTGAATGGAATTCTGACGTTGTTTTCTCTCTCTGACGTTTGTAGTTCTGACTGTCGATCAATTTGTTGGGCGCGATGATTGCCCGCTTGAAAAACAGAAGCAGGATAGCCGCGTTTGTTGAAGAAATTGCACATTTCCTCTGATTTTAAGGAAAAATCAGAGTCGTCACTACAAAGACGGCGAAGTCTAAGAAACTGAGAATAAGGAATGGAATTCTTGACATGTGATGGATGTGAAGATGAATACAACAAATAACTACGACAATCTGTTTATGCACCAGTGTGCACTACAAATGGTGGCCAATTCACATTATCAACCCAGTTGATAAAACCAAATTATATTGTTATACTTCCCACCGACGCAGCACCACGGTTTCTTTAGAAACTTACCCCCTCTAAACAAATACACAAACAGACAAACAAACATAAACAAATAAACAAAACAATCAAGAGTGTGATGGTGTTTGAATTTTGAGCTTGATGCGTAAATGATAAAGGTGAAATGTTCCTTATGGCGAGATCTATGGACAAAGAAAAAATTCGATTCCTGTCGGGGACTCAGGTTAGACTTGTTTTGTCAAAACGAATTAAATCTGAGCACATAACATTAAATAGTTAGTTTTACCTGTACGCAGAATGGGTGACACCGCTTTCTTTAAGCTCTTGTTCACTCTTTATAGGTCGCGTTCTAACGCTTTGCCAACGAATGAACCAGGAAGCCCTCAGATCATCTAAGCAGGACATTTATGTTCCACAGTGCAAGTTGGATGGGGCCTTCGAGGAGGTTCAGTGTTACGGGTCCAGTAATGGATGCTGGTGTGTAGATCAAGAAGGAAGTGAAGTTAAGGGGACAAGACCCAAAGGTCATTTAAAGTGCACCGGCTTAGGTCTGTTTAACGTTGTTATTGTTGCGCTTATAATTTGGTGCAAATGGACATTCTAAAGCCTAAATACTTGTGCACCTTTCTTCATCTCGAAGGATTTGACTTTGTTACGGGAAAAATAAAGAATCTTTTGCATGTGTTGACCAATAGTATGGAATGAGCATTTGATACGTTTTATTTGATTTTCTCTCGTTGCTAGATTCTAGCCAATCAAATCATGTGTGCGTAGCCCCAGATTCACTTGTTCCTCTTACCTACACAGGGCCGTGCACAAGCGGCTCCTTCGACAAGAATATGCAGCGCTCCGCTCGCTCGTGATCACGCGCCACAATTTTTATGTGTCGTACAAACAGAAATCCAGGTGACAATCAACATTTTCAGTTGGATGGTTCGTAGAAGCGCCAATCGCGCTCGGAAATTATTTTATTACACAAACTAATTTGTGGTTCAGTTGTAAGGAAACAGAATGTATGTGAATGGCAATCTTTTTTACATCACTTTTAGCTCGACAGCTTTGTAATATGTTGCTTGTGCCGTTAATTTGTAGTTAAGAGGCGTTCTCAGTGATATATGCTATCTATCTATTTCGACGGTTTTCCATAGGACAGCCGCTCACCAAGTGTCAAAAGGAATATCAAAAGAACTTAAGGCGTCGGTGGCAGCCCTTCAGTCAATATGTACCATGGTGTAGCCCGAATGGTAGTTATGAAGAGATACAATGCGCAGGAGGAGTTTGCTTCTGTGTCACTCCAGAAGGAAGAGAGATTCCTGGAACCAAGATAATTAATTCAGCTAGGAAACCGAACTGCACACACCCAGGTAATTTTTGCAAAAAAGTAGTGAAATTTCATGTACTCTCAGCGTCTACGAATAAGACTGACAGTAAGTGGATGTGCACTCTTTCCGAGGTCACATTATAGTTACAGGGGCGTAGTAATCTATGCCGGATAACGTTAACGTATAACTTATTATTGAAATGAGAGTAAAACTTGTAATAATAGTTTACCGAGGTGGAAAACACTAAAGAAATACCAAAACAGAAGTGAGAAACATGGATGGCTTCCAAAGAGGAAAAGAGGAAGTTATCCTAAACATTTCAAGAATTTGTGTCATCCCTGGCAAAAACCCATTTCCTTTATCTACAAAGCCATTTTCTAAAGGAATATCTGCGTTTTTTAATTTTTCTTTTTGTGTGTTTGTTTTCAGATGCTAACATCACGCCTTGCGAGAAAAAACGTCGAGACTCTATCTTCTATTCTAAGCAGTTTGTTCCTTTCTGTAACCCTGATGGTAGCTGGACTGAGATTCAATGTGAACGTTCCTCAAGAGACTGTTGGCGCGTGGATATTGAAGGGAATGAGGTCTCTGGTAATAGAAGTACTAATCTGGAAAAATGTCCTGATTTTGGTTAGTATCCCTTCGTTAAGGACTATATACATCATGGTCCCTTTACTCTCATTCCTTAAATTCGTCTTTAATTTCTCTAGTAGGTACGAAGTCATTCGTTCACTCGATCATTTCCTTTTTCCAACTCAGAGGAAGCAAACTCTTGTAGAAAGAGATTATTAAACTGGATGGAAAGTAGTCGCCGAGATAAAAGTTTCCCATGGTGCCGAACCGATGGCTCGTTTAACCCGATGCAGTGCTATGGATCATACTGCTACTGTGTTAATGAAAAGGGAGATGAAATGCCTGGGACAAAGATACGCGTGTCGATGGGAAGACCTGTCTGCACCTACACCAGTAAGCGTTATCATTATTTGTAGAAATGTTCTTTTTTCGATAGCTGGAGAAATATACTGAACACATTCTACAATCTTGGACAAAACTGTTGCAGGGGGAGAGGGGGATGAAACATTTTTCACGCGCTTGTAAGTCCAGACAGTCACAAATAGGGTGCGATTTTTGTTTGTCTCAACTACTTTCGTCCAGGATTGTAGGCTACGTTTACACGGAGCCCGTTCCAAACGGATCCAAATGGATCCGAACCTAAAATCGGACGGAATAGGGCTGTTTATACCAGGCTATTTTGCAGGTCCAGCTTTGGATCCGTACCTGACCTGTTCTAGAAAGATCCCGTACAAACATTTGTATCGGTTCCAAACGGTTCCTTGTAAACAGACGCCGATCCTGTCCGCTTCCGATGGGGACGGCTCCGCGGTCCGTTCCTGTGTAAACATAGCCTCAGACTTCCAAGTTTTGTCTTTCCAGGTGGTACCGTCACTTCTTGTCAACGAAAGTTTCGTGAGGCCCCTTTAAAACATTTTCAGGGTATTTGGGTCCTTAGATGTAAACTCGATGGACAGTATGAGGAGGTGCAATGCCAAGGGTCCACTGGAGAATGCTGGTGTGTGGACAGTGACGGAAAGGAACTGCCAGGAACCAGGTCTATTGAGCCAGTTAAATGTCCCATATCAGGTAGGTAATTCAATGATGTCTATTACTTAGTCATAGGACTTATAGTTTGCGCATATCAATGAGCGAAAGGTTGTCTTGTCTGCGATCTCGAGTCTCCTGTCAGCTATCTCAGCACGAAAACTAGTAGACAACAGCAAGCATGCAGGAAAAAATAAGCTCCAGTGGTATGGGCCACTGGGCACGACGCAGAGTCTGCCTTTATGCAGGAAGCATCCCTTTTTACCACTCTTTAGGCCAACTCTCTACGGAGGAACAAACGAGCAGATATTTTAAAATAGAAAAAAGGTTTTACTATTTCATTATGTGTTCTGAATTTCGTGAACAGCTTATTTTGTTTGATATATTTACCAACAGCGGCTCGTTTGTCCGCCTGTGAACAGCGATACATAAGTTATGCAAAGAATCCGCTTCCTGGCCAAATGATTCCCAGGTGCAAAGAGGATGGCTCTTTCGAGCCAATGCAATGTCAGAGCCTCGATTGCTTTTGCGTTGATAAACATGGAAACCAGATCAACGGAACTTCTCTCCCTGTTAGACTTGGGAAACCTAAATGTCACCTTTCAGGTAAGTTTATTGCCTGTTTGTATGCGTTTTTTGCACCGGGAAGCGCTTTATGATTTTTCGGGGGAGCATTACGAGCATCACTTTAAAAACAGAAGAGTCTAAAGCCGTATTTGCACCAATGGAAATCTACAAATAGTGATCCAGTTTTGTTAAAAAACTAAATACTATGCCAGTGTACTGAAGCTACGAGAGAAGTGATATCCTTTTGAAATAACCACTAACCTTCGATCTGAACTTGAAAATGTCAAGCTGACATTTACAAGTTTAGCCTTTGTGGATTCGAAAAGTAGCTAAACAACCGATCGCGGTTCCCTCTTCCTTCAGCTACTTACTTGATATCTTCATTTTGATGTTTTAAGCACATTTTGCATAAAAATCCCCGTGACAGAGCCTCTTTAAGTCACCACTTTCTTTATATACCAATGTTTTATATTCTGCGCATAAGAATTGCTTGCGTTTGTCTCTTTTTGGATATGAAAGATCCGCTGTCCACCTGTCAGAAAAATCACAAGGAAGCTTTGCAACTCCCAGCCACACCGTTACGGTTTATCCCTACGTGTAAACGAGATGGAAGGTTTGTGGAGATACAATGCCTTCAAGCCACACGTGAATGCTGGTGTGTAGACGAGTCAGGAAAGGAAATCACAGGAACAAGAACTACTGGTTATCTCAACTGTCCATCGCCAGGTTTGGACATTTGCGTACACCTTTTTAAAAAAAAATAAAATACTTTTTATTATAATACCAAGTGTGAAAGGATCACCATTGCTATGGTTACATAATAAATCTCTCCTTTCGCAGCGAACGTGAAATGGTTGGTATTTCATTGCTGTTTATATTACAAATAGAACATTACATGGCCGCTTGGAGATATTTTTTCCTCTTGTGTTAAAAAAATATTAACCTAATCAGTAAAAATAGTAATAAAAAAAACTAAACAGACCTTATAACGAAGACTGATAATTTTTGTTAAATAGGCGTTAAGCCGAATATTTGTGAAAAACATTGTGTTCGCTTAAAAGTGTAATTCTCTATTTTTGAAAGTGGGCATGAGATTAGACATTAAAATGGACGTAGTGTAACCCTCTTAGTGGCTTTTTCCAGTTTCAGTGTATTTTCATTTAATTTGTTGTGTTTAATATGTCCTTTGTGTAGCGGCTCCCTTGACACCGTGCCAAAGAGAGTACCAAGACAGACTCAGAAGCTGGCTCTTACCAGGCCCATATATTCCCCAGTGTGCATACGATGGAAAGTACGAGCCTGTGCAATGCCAGGGATTTTACTGTTACTGCGTCAACGAACATGGGTTGGAATTGGTCGACACCCGTGTGGATATAACGGAAGGGCGACCAAAATGCAGTGCTGGAGGTAAGAAATTACAGAGGGAATTTATTACAACGATTTACACGTTAGTGTAAATTATAACCAACTCGCGCTACGCGCTCGTTGGCTATTTATCACCTCATATCCAAGCGGGCTCATGGAAACCAGAATGATAGTTTATTTTTGATTTTCCGCTTTATGAAGAAAAAAAGAAATAATAAATAAATGGCAAACAAGCCTTCATACCCCGAGGCCGCACGCATGGATGCATTATACGGCTTGAAAAAGGGTTTGGCTTCCAACGGGGATTTTTCTAAGCAGAGAACGCAGTAATGAAGGTATGTTCAGTTATGTCATTATTATGGCTTGCCTTGAACAGTTCCATGGAAAGACTTCTGTTAACTAATAGACTACACATTATTGTTTGTTTACCCACCCACGATTGCACAATGGACTCAGAGGCCTATTTAGTGATAAGGGTCATCCACTTTATAGGCTACGAGTTGACATTGTGTCAGAAACAGTTCCAGGACTACCAGCGGCATCCCATGCCGGGTCGTTTTGAGCCTCGCTGCAGTAAGACTGGAGCCTTCCAGGATATCCAATGTCATGGACCATCTTGCTTTTGTGTCAACCGTGAGGGAATCGAGATACCAGACACCAGATTAAATCTGGCGATGGGTAAGCCAGTCTGCTCCAGGCAAGGTAATTATTTGGAGTAGGGTTAATTCTAAGTCTGGTAGTTAGATTACTAACTTATTTTAATTTTAAAGAGATCATTTGTTACCCACTCATAACGAAACTAAAACAGGGGGCTCGTTCGCTGAGTAACAGTTTCAACTACTTTCATTTATTTGATCTTAGGATTTTAATCATCTTTTGTTTGTTTTCTTGCCCGTGCCGTTTTACGCCTTGCTCATTACTATTGTTGGTATACTTCACATGGAAACCTTTTTTTATTCAGGGATCTCGCTGACACAGTGTCAAAAGCAGTTGCAGGAAGCAATTAACCTTCCTTCAGATCTGGAGAGGTTTGTGCCACGTTGTAAATTTGACGGTAGTTACGAGGAACTACAGTGCCAAACCTCAACGGGACTGTGTTGGTGTGTGGACCGAAATGGAAAAGAACTTTCTTTTACAGCCACAAACAAAACCGTCTCATGTCGTACCATTGGTAAGATTTTTTTGAACACGTTATTACCTTCTGGTTAACAATTAGACTACGAGCCCAATTTTTTTTATGAGTGAATAGTCAACGAGCCGCAGCCAAGTTGACAATTGTTCATAGAATACGAGGGCGAATAGTATAATTGGGAGAACCAGCGAAAAGTATACGTGGAAGAACCAGCCAGATTCACGGATTTCCAATAAAAACAACTACTCGCACAATATTGATTAGATAGCACATAAAGTTTGTTCTCGGTTTTAAAACCCTTATGCGAAAAATCATAGAAATGCTACCCTCTCTGAACGGCAAGATAGTATATCAAAGATTGCCCCTCGGCATGCGTTTCCCTGGTTATTCTGACAATTTCAAAGCCAAGAATTGTGAACTTTAAGCCACCGTGCCTCCGTGTAATAATTGACTCGAGTGGAATGGCCTGAATGGAATGATCACTGCAACTCTTTACTATTTGGTGTTCAAAAAGGGTACACTTTAGGAGCTTCAAGTGTTCAGAACGCGTAGAACGACGTTTAGTTTTCAAGATTCTGTTATTGACTTCCATCTTCGTATATAAAAGATCTGCTAAAATGCTATGTGCCAGCAAGAAGCTTGAGATCCGAATCAAAAAATCTGTTGACCCCAATGAGATACGAATTAGAAAACTATATGGACGAATAGAGAAAAGAAACTGTGGTGCTGCTTCGGTGGGAAGTATAACAATATAATTTGGTTTTATCAACTGGATTGATAATGTGAATTGGCCACCGTAAAGAGATTCGTGAGCTGGCGTTTCGAGCGTTAGCCCGTCGTAGGAGCGAATCGCCATTCGCTCCGAGGAAGGGCTAACGCTCGAACCGTCAGCTCACTAATCTCTTTACGGTGGCCAATTCACATTATCAACCCAGTTGATAAAACCAAATTATATTATATGGACGAATAGCTTTTTCTGTTGCAGCTCCAGTGCTCTGGAACAACTTGCTGAACGAAATAACGCTAGCTAGTACGCTGCGTCTCTTTTAAAAACGTATCTTCTTGAAAAAGGATATTACAAATAAATGTTTATCACTACCGTTTTTATTTTATCACTTCCCATCGGTTTTTAGCTTTTTATTCTTATAATACGTAACACTCTTTTACGAATATTGTAAAGCGCCATTGGACTATGCGCTATATAAATGTTATGTATTATTATTATTATTATTATTATTATTATTATTATTATTATTATTATTATGGCCTAAATTAATTAATTAATTAAATAAATAATTTGTTGTCCTCCCTCCTCATAAACCGACATTTCTAAATTACAGTTCCACCCGCACAAAAACGCGCTTGGGCTGATGTGTTTCCTTCTCCGAATACCAGGATTTTATTTTTATATTTATTTTGAATAGACGCTCACTCACCCTGCTGGACTCGCTATCAAAAGAGTATTAGAAGCACATCGACTGGCTCTTATGTTCCATGGTGCAGAGCTGATGGAAACTTTTTTCCTTTGCAAGTCCAGGCGTCCAACTTTTTCTGTATAAACGATAGAGGTGATGAAATAGCGGGCACAAGCGTGGACGTTAGCCTTGGGAAGCCAGATTGTAAAGCTGCCAGTAAGTGCTAAAGGGTAATCCGATTCAATCTTCTCCATCCTTAATCATCCTTGTTCCTTTTTGGTTTACTATCACCTCTTTGGTGTTCCGCTACCTTAGCAAATTGTCATTTTGAGGTTTCGTACATTTTAACGGTAATTTGTTTAGTCACAAAAATGGCTCAAATGACTCAAATGCCAAACAAAACTCCTGAAGATTTAGCCAGTTGGTAGCACTTTTGATGAGCTATGCCATTGTGTTATTTTATTTTTGAGTATTTATTCAAGCTTACATGATCCCTCGTTTTGTTCACGCACTACGTTATTATGTCAAGCGGACATCTTTCCGTTAGATCTGAAATTATCTTGGTTGCCTAATGGTATGTAATAAAATAAATAATGCTGTACGTGTCTGATTGACTGGCTATCCCGGTGTAGTCTGCAGTCAGTGGTTTTTTATGGGTTTTACAGCAGCTGATTTAGATTTATTCTCGATCCTGGATTACATTATTTTCACAGCAACTTGGAGAAACTTTGAAAATAGCCATATTCTATTTTAACCGTTACTTTCAACGTATTTCTTATTTTGGTAGCCTCTCACGGATTCATAGTTACACCCTGCCAACGTGAACTCACCCGTCGATTGTATCTTCCATTAATGGCGGGAAAATATATTCCCCGTTGCCGAGTTGACGGTGGCTATGATGAGGTACAGTGCGACGTCACGATAGGTCAATGTTGGTGTGTGGATCGAGATGGTAGGGAGATAAGAGGAACCAGAAGCGAAGGAATAATTCGATGCCCGGGTGAAGGTATACACATAAGGACAATCGCAATTGTATTTTAGAATAGGTTAATTTTACCTGATATCTTTAAACATAAGAGTTTACTCTTTTTTTTTCAACTGTGAACTACTTAAGCAATAGAGGACATTTTCCGTGTTTACATAGCCTCATCTAAACACGAGGAGGTTTGGGAGAACTCGAGACAGTTTTATGCAAAACCGACACGGAAAATGTCCTCTATTTCTTTTATAAAATATTTCTTATGAATACGCACGAAACTAAAAAATCACAACCATGTTTACATACCCTCATCTAAAGACACTTCTCAACCAATGAGAGTGTGCGTAGTATTTGAGTTATTTTATAAAACGAAATGGGAAGTGTGCTTTGGCAAACGTAAGTTATAGTTAGCTCAATGCTGTATGGACAGATTCCAATTTTTACATTCTTGACAAACCCTTGTGTTGCTTCAGAAAGTAACACCAGCTTTGTTAATTTTGCCTTCCTTCCTTATTTTATTTTATAGGAAATCTCACATCTTGTCAAAAACGCCAAAAGATAGCCTTGGGGTTATCTTTACGTGGGCCTAATTCCTGGAACTTTGTACCCAGGTGTCGAGCGGATGGCGGCTATCACGAAGTTCAGTGTCACGTCAGTACTGGACAGTGCTGGTGTGTGGACATTAATGGGAATGAACGCTGGGGCACGGCAGCTCGCGGACTGCCTGACTGCTTGGGTAGGTTGGAATAGGGCCTCAATATAGTCAGTAGTGAAAAGAAACCTAGATATTATTTTACTTCTAGTGGTACTTCAAATTTGGCATTACACCAGGATTTCAGGCTACGTTTACACGAACTCGTTTTCCAGTCGACACGGTTTCAAGACAGCGAAAACGCATCGAAAAGTGACACGGTTTCCAAGAGTTTACACTTAGACTATCTAATCGTTTTCCAAGTGTTTTCCAAAGCGTTTTGTATAAACAAGCACTGCACTCCGTGCGAAGTTCACCATTTTACTCTTTGCGAGCCGTCCAATTTCACGCTAATACGTGATCGTTTTCTAATCGATGCGGTTTCGCCATTCCAGCCGTTTTCACGAGAAATGAAACCTTATCGTTTTGAAAACGTAACGCTTCACTGTCGACAGCGTTTTCACAAAGACCTGGTTTCAATTCGGCGCCTTGTAAACGAAAGGTGTAAACGCATCGAAAGCGACGCGGTTACAAATGATTCGTGTAAACCAGGCTAGCCTTAACAATGTTTAACAGCTTGTCTACTTGTGGGTCTGAAAAATAATATTGGCTGAGTAAATCAGGAAAAGTTACCGATAAAATCTATGTACAAGCCTAGTACTCTGTAAGGTCGGAGCTTATCCTGGTGTCTTGGCATGTGAAGCAATTTGGTGTATTTCTACTCCCGCGGAGAGGATCGTAGTCCATCGCAGGGATACCCTCCAGCATTCAATTTGTTGATACAGCCTTTTTTCGCCTGACTAAAGAGAGGTACTATGGCAGTAAAGTGTCTTTCACAAGAACGCTATAGTCAGGACTCGAACCCGGACCGCCTAAACCGGAGTCCAGCGCAGTGACCATTCCAATAATTCTTATCAACCTTGTTGTACAATAAAACCGTATAGTATTTTGCGCACTTTATTTAAGACAGAACACACCGTGTGTGGCTTTTATAGTCGCTAAATTTTTGGTTTCCAGTGAATATAACGACTTGCCAACGTCACAGAACACGAGCACTTGGACTGGCTGGTCATCCTCCTCCAGGTACATACGTTCCGCATTGTAGAACTGATGGAAGTTACGATGACGTGCAGTGTCATGCATACACGGGTCTTTGTTGGTGTGTGGATGAGAAAGGCAATGAAATACTGGGGACAAGGATGTGGGGACGGCCTAAGTGCGTTAAACTACCACCAGGTGAATGGATTGCTTGATAAAATAAAATGAAAAAAGTAATTAGTACTAAAATAAAGCCGAAAGAAAGAAAGAAAGAAAAAGACATGTGGCGGGGAAATCTCGAGGAAGTCTTGGGACTTATCAGTGATGAGATTCCTACTCCCCGAACCTATTTACAGTTTATAGGTGGCATTTGAAGTAATGTGGTCAAACTGCATCTTGTCAATCCTGTAAAAAAAGTTTTGGTTAGTTAAGAGTTGGAAATTATTTGACTTGACCTTGTTGACATTGTTATACGGAAATTTAAAACAACAACACCAAAACAGTAACAACAACGGTAACTTGCTGATCGGCATTTTGTTGCAATTTAGAATTATCTTTTCCAAAGAGTTTTTAACACTTTGTTGAACGAAAATATTTCTTGTGAGCCTTTGAAGCCCTACTGCGGAATACCGGTCATTCCTTACAATGTTTTAAATAAAATGAAATTGACAAGAAACGACTTCAAAGGCTCTCATGAGCCATAGAGTGCAATATAGCTACCCTTTGGGTGTATTCCATTGGAAATCATTATTTTAAAAACCAGATTTCGGATTTCCCAATGAAACCCAAACCCAAGAACGGATTTTGCTTTATTTCAAAATCCCTTTTTTGGATCTGGTCAATTCCTCTATATTGTATCTATAAGAGTGGGAACGTCAAACAACTGATGGCGTTTGTCATTTTATTTCGGCTTAGATCATCAAACTCCAATAGACCTTGGTATCTTGATTGACGCTTCGAAATCTGTTACAAAGAAAAACTGGCCGCGCATGTTGGAATTCGTCTCATCAGTCGTGGATTCTTTTGAGATCTCGCCCAGTGGAACTCACATTGGGCTAATAGTATTCGGTCGTGACGCAGAGGCAGAACTGTATTTTAACACTTTACAGGGAAACAATCTCACGGCCGAGAACGTGAGTAAAGTTGTCAACAATCTTCGTTATAAGGAGTGGTGGAGTCGGTTCGACTTAGCTATGCTACTTGCTGAAGAAGAACTGTTTAACGAGGCGACAGGAATGAGGAGTGAGATACCCAAGGTATAGAATAAAACTTCCTAGAGAGACGGAATGATTGCAAAACAGGAAGAAGTGGAAATGTTAAGGGCCTTCTGAATGTTCAAAACCTAATTTGATAACCTTAAAAGAAGACATAGTTGATTTTTAACTGTCATTTGATTAAGTTAATAAACCGCCATATATAGCCAGTTGGGGAAAGCCGACGTTTCGAGTATTAGTCCTTCGTTAAAGGAAAGTCAATGGACTCAAAGGACGAAGTGATAACACTGACTCGGAACATTAAGTTTTCCAAATTCGCTAATGACAACTTATACCGTATTCACACCAACAAAAGTAGTTTAATTAATCGAGTTATGAAAATCAGCAACAGAAAACTGGAAGACTGAATTTTACCCCTGATGATAGGGTTCAAGTAAGTTCGAACGTGTACTTTTTGTGTGGCGAGATTTAAAGTCGGCAAACTTAAGTCTGCATTGTAGCTTTTATGTAGAAACCAATTTGTGTGTATTTAAACAACCTTTAAGGTCGGACATGGGGACTAGTCCCTGCAACAAGTCGCGGGGACAAGTCCCTTCGTGAACTAGTGATTTGTGTTCAAAAATCTAGTCGCAGGGACCAGTATTTGGTCCCAGCGACTAGTCCCACGAATTCAAACAGGTTTCAATTCATGGGAGTAGTCCCTGCAACTTCTCCTCTCAAATCTAGTCCCCTCGTCGTTTATGCCGACCTTTAAATCTATTTTAGCTTTAGTGTGAGTGGGGTATTGTTTGCCTTTGTCAACTTTCAGTTAATAATCAACCCATAGTGCTTCACGTGCCCGCTGACGCATTATAAGTAGTAAATAATTCAAATACTACATAAAGGGAAATCTTACTCTTTTCACGTCGTAGGCCCTACTTGTGCTTACAAGTAGCAAACATGAAAGAATGCAAGGACCTTTCACTCCTCTGTCCGTTGCAGCCCAAGGACTTAGAGACAGAGGAGTTTCTATATACGTAATCGGTATTGGGGACAAAGTTAAAGTACCAGAGCTCATGGATTTAACATCAGAGTACAGAAATGTGTTTGTTGCTGATGATTTCAGTGCTCTTCTTGCCAGGGGTATAGTGGTGACGGAAATAATCAAAAATATAACTAAGGATGCATCTAGAGGTAAGCTGAACATCAAGCCTAAGAAAACCCGATATATTATCTGCTTTGCATGAATCTCAGACTGAGATAATAAGTAAAAGGTATAAGCTAAAGTCTGCATATGAGCCTAGTGGTCCCGGAGCTTATCTCGTTTTCCGTTTTCTACTCCCCCCTCCCCTACCCTGGATGTGATACTAGCCAATCTTAGGGTTACCCCTAGCGTTATTTGCCGGTACCATTTATATACGTTGGTCGAGAAAGCGAGAACACAAAGTAGTCCTCCGTCCAGACTGAGATAATAAGTAAAAGGAATAAGGTAAAGTCTGCAGGCCCCGGAGCTTATCTAATTTTCTGTTTTCTACTCCCCCACCCTGTATGTGATACTATCCAATCTTAGGGTTACCCCTAGCGTTATTTGCCGGTAGTTGGTTGAGAAGCGAGAACCCCGTCCAGGGCTCGAACTCGGATCGTCCGATCCGGAGTCCTCAGCGCTGATTATTAGGCCACCGCGCCTCCCTCATAATAAGTACAGATACCATAATAAGCACAATACATAAAATTATGCAATAGTTTGTAAACTTGACAAAGATGATATGCACTGCTATGCACTTATTGCACTGGTGATACCCACAGTGGTAGCATTGAAATATGCGATGTATGGATTCTTGAGTTTCAAAACAGAAGCACAGCGATAGGCCACTTTCGCTATATTAAAATTCAGCTTGACAGCGCGGCCAGTACAGGACACAAACAAAAGAAATGAAGAAACATGTACTTTTATTTTCTTTTTTTTTGTGTCTTCTAGGCCTCGCTGCCAAGCTGAATTTTAATTTATATAATTTGGTTTTATCAACTGGGTTGATAATGTCAATTGGCCAACGTAAATCCATTCGCTCCGACGAAGGGCTAACGCTCGAAACGTCAGCTCTTGAATCTCTTTACGGTGGCCAATTGACATTATCAACCCAGTTGATAAAACCAAATTATATTGTTATACTTCCCACCGACGCAGCACCACAGTTTCGTTAGAAACTTACCCCCTCTATGAATTTTAATTTAGCCGACGTGGCCTATTCATGCACATATCATCTACTGGAATATTGCCATTAATCAGGTCTTTAGATTTGAAAACTTGTTACCACACCCTTTTCTCCTTCACCAATTCTCTGTTCGTTTAGACTGGCTATGTAACCTGGCTCCGGAACCTGGTCAGCTTGGTTGCTTGGCATCGATATCTGTACACTACTTTGAGGCGGTTACAGGAGAATGCCATACTTTTGTGTACAGTGGTTGCGGGGGAAATGCCAACAACTTCCCATCTTATGAAAAATGCATGAACAAATGCAAAGGTGAGGAGGAAATCATGAAGGCTTTAAAGTGCATATGAAGCGAATTTTTTCTTTGCCGTTTTCAGTTCCCCTACATGTATAGAAAACTACTGTTTGCCGTTTTCAGTTCCCCTACATGTATAGAAAACTACTGTTTGCCGTTTTCAGTTCCCCTACATGTATAGAAAACTACTGTTTGCCGTTTTCAGTTCCCCTACATGTATAGAAAACTACTGCTAGTAGAAAAATTGCACTCAATTACGACTTGAGCGGGTTTGGCTATAAAATGGTTTTTTTCTGGCGAAAAAGTGTCCGGAGCCTGGATCGAGTTTCTATTGTGAAATCCTTAATGTGACGTCACTTTGGTTGCAAAGGGCCATTTTGGGTAAGCGCTGAGTAGGAACCTCTCACGCATAAACGTTCCGAAGAACTAGCCGTCTCGAAATGAATAGCCGTTTGTTAACCGTTCGAACGCAATGGGATAAGGTTCTAACTCCTCAACGCCTAGTTTTCTCACTGTTCTGAGATGCAACCAACGTGACGTCACGTTCTGGTTTTTTGACCACGCAAATTGGCGGACAATTTTTGGAGCAAAATACGGTAACTTTCAAGGCATATCAAATCGTCAATTTGTTCGCTTTTCTTCTCAAACTTTCAGATTCTTTCTTCAACATGTTAAACTTTAGAAATATACATTAAAATATTTCGCTTCATATGCACTTTAATATAGTCTAACACTAGTCAATGTCTCGTGAAACTTGTTATGAAATCCTGAAATGGAACCGCCGCAGTGTTCCTGGAAAAGTTAGAAGACGGAAAGAAATGTTTTCTTGGTAAATAGGCTCGTCGCGACAAATTCGAGAGAAAACTTAATGGTAAATCGGATCTGAACCCAGATTTTAGGGTAGCCCGAACAATTGTCGCGTTTTATTTCGTGAAACATTGGTAGGAGAAAGCTTAATAATAATAATAATAATATATAATGTTAATTATTAAAGAAATACTTACACCAAAAGTAACCAAGTAGATATAAGCACCACTTTTACGGTTTTTTGTATTTTATATCACAAAGGAGTTCTTCCATCCTGTCTCGCTGAGCAGAAACGCGTCTCTAGTTTACGACTGGGTCACTTTGTTCCGAAGTGCAAACGCGGTGGACGATATGAAGACGTACAGTGTTACAGGAAAACAAACTACTGTTGGTGTGTTGATCACTACGGCAAAGAAGTATTGGGAACTAGGGTCACAGGAATCCCTATTTGTAACTTAGCAACAGGTGTGTCATTTACTAAACTTAATTGTCCAAATAAACACACACACAAAAGGTAAAGCCTGCCGGAGCTTATCCCGGTTTTTTTAGGTAGGAATATATTAGCTAGTCCATCGCAGGGTTACCGCCAGTATTATTTTGCCGGTACCAATTTATACACCTGGTTGGAGAGAGGCACTGTGAAGGTAAAGTTCAATTCCTCGCCCAAGAACACAACGCAGTGCCCCGGCCAGGGCTCTAACGCGCACCGCCCGACCTGGAGTCCAGCGCACTAACCATAAATAAACACAAGTTAAGGACGGGTTCAATTCCTTATCCCCTCCCTTCTCGGCTATACGGCGAGGCACATTTGGAGGTAGGTACAGATTTAACAAATCAGATTGAAGTAAAGAGTTCGAAAAGGTGCCATTGAGGTATCGGAAAGGGGTTTTCAAGGGGCTTTCAAGGGACCAACCGAACAGTCAATTAATCAAGCGAATTGACTCGTGCAGGTGTGTGAAAGGTGCACCATCTTCCAATATGAAAAGGGGTACCTTTTTCTGTTAAAAATGGAACTTGGGACAATATCAGTAGTACCCTTCTGCCGCTGGATGGATTTGCGTGCAGTGGTCCTAAATTCAACTCCTTCACGCTTTGTAAATAGGCAAATATTCAAGCTCGTTCAAAAACTAGGGTATATGATCCTTCTGGCTCCACTGGTTGCAATTCCGGGTCCACTTGAAAGTGAACCTTTTTTCTGATCCCGCTTCCCAAGGCTCCGGTGTGCTAACTACCTGCCTCAAAGAAAGACGGAACGCTTTGGGCTTCAACGGCGTCCCCTCAGTTGGAAAATTTGTCCCTGAGTGTAAACCTGATGGAGGATATGCAGAGATACAGTGCTTTGGAAATACAAACTTCTGCTGGTGCTCGGACGAACGAGGTTACGAGATTGCTGGCACGCATCGCTGGGGCACACCAAAATGTCCTGCTCAGAGTAAGTAAAAAACATTTTATAGATACATTTCCTGGTCACCATAAATGAAGTCACCTCTTTAATGAAAGTTAACTCGAATGAAAATTGCTCGGAACCAGCACGTCATCGTTTGTAAAACCCAAGTTACACATTCCAGTGGAAAGTCCTATGTTTGGCAAAAATTGTACTTTTACAGGAAGATAACCGGGTTACCAAATGCCCGACTTTAAACAAACAAATCGATTGCTATGTTGCACAGTTCTTCCTTTCAATAATAACTACTTAATAGAATAACTGCTTAATTTCCAGTTTTTTGATTCTTTTATGATTCTTTTGCAAATGTAATGCCAAAAAATGCCCAGTCTTTTCTAAGCCATTTTGTGGATTCAGTTGAGCTGCCGTGCCACCTGCTTAACCAATAAGACCAATTTATTGTGCTTTTCTTATTCAGTCATTGTTCATTTTTGCCTGCTATCGATTGCAAAGACAAATGAGTTAAGCGTATTGTAGTTGGCCATGTAGATATGATTACAGCCATTATCGTTTTCCAAGTCACAGGAAACCACGCAACAACAACAACAACAGCATTAACAACAAACCTTTATATAGGAAGCGTAAACTAGAATTAAATATAGTGATTTTCATCTAGGCCCCGCTAACTGCCATCTGTTTTTAGCTCGTCCTGGGGTGTGTGCGTATGTACCAGACCCATACAAATGCCAAACAGACATGGCTCAGCAGCCATGCGTACAGGATAGTGATTGTCCCGAATCTTCCAAATGCTGCGACTGTGGCTGTGTTAGACACTGTGTGCGCGTATTGTCGGATGAACCAGGTATGAAAAATCAGTTTAAGGGCTTTATAAAACGTTACATGCCTCTGGAAAGAAACTTTAGACATACGTATTCCATCACTCAATAATGTCGTAGGAGAAATTAATTGTATAGCAAGAATCGTCAAAAAATATGCAGTATTTTGACCTGAAACGGATAGTAAGCGGCAATAAGTAAATCTTGATAAAGATGAATTGTTCATTTTGTCACGTCCTTGGTACAAAGATAAAATGAGTCCCGGACGGGATTCGAACCGATAACCTCCCAGACGCCGGTTAGGGAGTCTAACGACTGAACTGAGCTACGGAGAACTCTTGATGAGCTCGGCCATTTGATTCATGTATGAGACGTGTACTGCGTACTGTTAGGATCTGCAATGTTGAAAGCGTCATGACTGTGATAAATAATAGAAAAAGCGGGGTAAATGTTCAGCTCATGAGATTCTAGCTTGTATACTTTTTTCGTGTGTTTGAGACCTTCTTTGTCTCCGGTAGTTGCAGTCTCAGCCTGTGTCAGTGAGCATGTCAAGGCCTTGTCGTCATCGTGCCCTCACTACCATGTTAGTGCCCGTTTATTTCCACAATGTAAACCTGACGGTGGCTACGAGGAGGTGCAATGTGCTGAGCCTTATGGTGTCTGTTGGTGTGTCGACGAAAGTGGAAATGAGATTCCTGGAACTAGACAAACTGGAACACCCAACTGTGCAATGCAAAGTATGAAAAGCTAAGTAGTAAAATTGCCTAATAATTTGATGATTCGCTTCAAACACAAGGGGGCATACACAAGGGGGCTTAATAACCGTTGCTAAAATATATTTTTTCTTATTTGAGGTGCTATGAAACCTTGTCAAAAAGAGAGGAAGAGAGCTGTAACCATGCGCAGTAGGACGCCAATTGGTTTATTTATCGCAAGTTGTCAGCCAGATGGCTCATTTGAGCCGGTTCAGTGCCATGATATGTCAGGAAAATGTTGGTGCGTTGACGAGCATGGAAACGAACTGGCAGGAACTCACCAGTGGGGAAACCCTAACTGTACTGGCCTAGGTATGTTAGAGAGAATAAAATTTGGTTAATGATTCATCATCTTCGTACTGTCGTCAAGTATACCCAATGCAGATGACTGTGGTTGTATTCATTTGCGTTCTTTTCATATAATTACCCCTGTCAAATTTGGAAGTGTAGGGGAATTACCTTACCGACCTTTCTGAATCTCTGTATAGAGTATTCCAAGCTTTTCCAAAGCTTTCTGGTATTTCATATGCCTTTTTGATATGTGCACCTCTTCAATATTATGAAAAATGACATACGATCAACTGCTCCCTTTTTGAAACGTTGGGGTTGTCTTTCACCCCACAGGGTTGACGATAGGATGGAGAATTTTGTGTGATCGAGGAAAATGTCTTTGTTGTTTTATGAAACAGATAAAACAATGACTGTTTGTCAAGCCCGCCGTGAAGAATGCCTTGATAATGCTCCCTTGGGACACTTTGTTCCACGTTGTAAGACTGACGGTTCATACGATGACATGCAGTGTCTCCAGACTACAGGGGAGTGTTGGTGCGTTGATAGAAACGGTAACGAAATACCACGAACGAGATACAGGGGAAAGCAAGATTGTTCCTTCCTCGGTTAGTAAAACTTGTCAACTATTTTATTTTTATTGTCGCTTTTCCTTTCAATCTTAGGCACAACCGCTATATATGAAATCCTTTACTTCCAAAAACAAAAATATCTTTAAATTTCAGATACAATACCCGAAGCTGTGAGTACTCCAACGGAGCGACAACAATGATAAAAATTAACGATATAACTTAAAACGACGGATCGTGATAGAGAAGAACCTGGTAATTTTGTGTTAAGAGGCTAAATCAACCTACTGCAGCACCATAGCAGCACCCTGAAAATACAGGCTTCGTGAACAAGTGGTAGCTCCCTTCGCAAATAAAGGCACAGTGTACTAAAAGTTTTTTTTTTCTCAGCCTGGCTCAGTCCGTGTCAAATCCAGCGGCATCGTGCCCTGAGCATAGGGGGAGTTCCTGTTGTTGGGATACACGTACCAGAATGTACGGCGGATGGAGGCTACAACGCCGTCCAGTGTCACGCGAAGTCGGGCTACTGCTGGTGCGTGGATGCGTATGGTTACGAATTGAAGGAAAGTCGCATCAAAGGAAGGCCCAGTTGTGGTAAGAGATTTCATGCTACTTTTTGGATGTATGGTATTGGTATTCTGTACTGATATTTCACCAGTCAGAATTGAATTTAAAAGGACGGCCCTCTTTGTTAATTACAAACGTTTTATTTTCGTTTTTGGACAACGTTAGAAAATTTTAACAACCTCTATCAGCCTATTGAATCACTTATTTCAAAATGAAGACCTGACGGTTATTTTTTTGCAGTGGATCGTAGGATAACTCTGTACTTAACATGTATCCTGATAAGAAGACGTGATTCCGATTAGAAACCAGAAATCATTATCCATGAAACATACGAAACAAGTATATTTTCCTCCCACGCATCGTTCAGTATAGCCCTTATTTCTCCCAGTGTACAATCTCTGTACTGATGCAGACTGACATAGACTGAGTAATCCTGCCACAAATGTAAAAACTCGTATACCTGCCTTCCACGGACATGCAGTATATCTCCTTCTACAGACAGTATACATTAAGTATACTGACAGGTGTACTGACATATCCGGAATCCTGCCACAAGTGTGTAAGATGCTGGTATTTTTTGTTGGCCGACCCTGAAATACACTGATCATTATACGGACCGTATACACCCTGCTACATCCTTATGTTTTCCCTATATCAACGGATATACTGGGTGTGTAAGACTTGAGGAAGGATCCTTGTGCATACCATTTCATGAAGTGTCGGAGTCGGCTTTTATTAAAAACCTTACAACAGCGTTAATTTTAATCACAGTTGGACAAACTGTGAGCTCTAGATTTTATAACAGATTTTGTTTGACCGTATACTAACAATGATGAGTCTTACACTTGCTTCATTTTTACAGGAAAGGAACCTCCATGCAGGAAGGAATATAACAAGATTTTAGCTTCTTTCCAAAAGCCCCCTCCAGGGATCTATGTTCCACAGTGCCGCGAGGACGGTGGGTACCAGACTACTCAATGCCATGGTTCTACTGGATTCTGTTGGTGTGTTGATGAGTATGGGAACGAGTTAACGGAGACACGCGCTCGAGAACCGGTTAAGTGTTCAGGTAATAAAGTGTTGTTAGTGCTCGTCAATGAACTTTAGCCTCGTAACTTTTAACTGGGTGTTTGCTTGATCATGAGTATAAAGGAAAGTAACTAATCGGGCAAAATGAAGCGAAATAACATCGGGATGTGAGCACACGACTTCAGGCTTAAGAGGTCTTCCATGCTTTAGAAAGCTCCTGTATGAACACATGGTGTCAATGCTATGCAAACAAACCTCTTTATAACGACACAATAGAGACACAAAAGAGAGTCCGGCATTACAGAGATAGAGTGAATACGAAGTTTGGCCACAAGTGAACTTTTTTGTAATAGGGAGGTTTCCGTATTAGAGAGGTGTCTGCAAGGAGCTTGGGGGGGCGGGGGGGGGGGGGGGGGGAGGTGGGGTCTTGTCACGAATTAGTCATGATAGCAAATTTTCGATTTCACGAATCACGAAAAATTCACTAGGGTCACGGAAAAATCTCATCACAATGCAGTGAAATTCAGCTGCGAACTCAACTTTAGACATTCACGATTTATTTCTTTTTATTCACGATTCACAGCCAAGGACTTTTGCATTTCACGCCTCACGGAATACACTTCAATAACGATTCACGGAACAGTTTTTTTGTCAAATCACGATTTACAGAGTACAAAAAAAATACCGGACCACGGCGTCTCGAAAATTCCTTTTCCCCCCACTCCCCCCTCCCTCATCACACATATAGAAAGAACAAGGTATAACAGCCAAAGCGCGTCATCTGGTATTGTGTGTCGTTACAAGTTCTACGTTTTGGTTAACTTGGCTGGAAAAATGATCTCAAGACAATGTCTTTACGTTCTCTAGCTTTAGCAGACCGGAAGCTGTCTTTATGCCACAGTCACTTTAACCATGCTTCTGAAGTGAACGAACGCGGTCATTATGTTCCACTCTGTGAAAGTGATGGGTCCTATAAAGAAGTTCAGTGCAACTCAGCGACAAGAGAGTGCTGGTGCGTCGATAATAGGGGACGAGAAAAGCCAGAAACCAGAAAAGTCGGAAAGCCGATATGTGATTCAAAAGGTATGTTTCCTTTGTTTCACAGTTATCTGCTCATTTTTCCAATATAAAAATCAGTTTTTAGGTTAATTCTTAAAGACACCGAAAAGTTTGTTGATAATCAATATACTCCAAATATAGTAGTACCTTATTACATGAAATTTTCACGACTCTTTGATTTTTTGATTTTAAATTTTTGTCACGACCATGAGATGACGCGCGAAAATTAAGTTATGTCCATAATTAAAGAAATGATGAATTTTTTACCGATGAAACGTTTATAAAGGAAGTTTAAACGACGATATTACAAGATTCCATCCCCAACGTTGCCTACAACTGTTAACTGTTTCTCCGCAAATCTCCTTGCACAAGTAGTTATCGTCGGAAATATGGAAACTAGAAAAATGGAGATAGCTATTTCCCAGTTTTGGTGAGCACTGCAAATTCCCATCCCTCCTTCGCTTTGGAGGTCCATTGTATATTTGCCAACCGTTGACTAGTGCAAGCGCTTACGCATATATTGCTCATCGATCATTCATCATCAGATATCAAGTGCGAGATACCCTCTTACATTTGATTGTTTTATTTCTTCTTCGCCAATCTTACATCTTTATTTATTTTGAAATTGAATCTTCTAGCTAGACCGTCAAAACAGATATGCAAAATAAATGAGCTGGATGGATATTTTCCAATAATTAAATAAATACTTCTGAATAGAGGAGAGCCCAAATGGTGCATTTTTGTAAATGACTGTTCACTTACGAACGAAAGATGGTCGAATGAAGCTTGGACAGCTTTACGGGGAAGGAAGTCCAGTTTGGAAGTTCTTTGTTACACGATCACTGGCTTTGATTTTCCTAGCTGATTTCAAGGCTTCTGATCTCCGTTCTTTCGTAATGCGAATCTCGGTGCGTATTTGGGTGCGCCATTTTCTGTTTACGGGTAAAGCACATTTTTATTATTATTATTTTTGTTTTTACGCAATGCTAAAAACCCTACTTACAATATTACAATTACTAATCAAAATAAAACACAAACAAACAAACAGACAGAAACAAAAGCATAAAACTGACACTACTAATACAATTGACTAAATTAAGAGCTCTACTACTTACAATAATGTCTACTGCTTACAATAATCTCATCTTACAAACAATATTAAAACAGATTATAGGTGTGACAAGTTGCGTTACTTTGATATTTAACCACATGTTTCTGTTATTGTTAATTTAACCAATCAAATCTGTTTTACGCGTGATCGCACAAGCATGTGCTCAGGGTTCTAGCCGGGGTGTTGTAAACGTCGTTCGACTAGATGGAACTCCAATAAATCTTGATTGGTAATTCTCAAATACGCAGTTGCTGTTTCTTACAATAGGTTTAACTTATTAACGCTGTTTCCCTTTACCTGATTTTCAATGTAGTTAAAACTGCTTTAATACATAGAAAAGCATACATGTTACGAATGCATATAGAAATATTATATAGCAAACAATATCGCTCATTTTTTGTAAAATTCATTTAAAGTTTTAGTATGCTTTGAAGTATAGTTTTAGTATGCTTTGAAGTATAGTTTTAGTATGCTTTGAAGTATAGTTTTAGTATGCTTTGAAGTATAGTTTTAGTATTGAAGTATAATTTTAGTAACTATTCTATAGCTTTGAAGTATAATTTTAGTATGCTTTGAGGTATAGTTTTAGTATGCTTTGAGGTATAATTTTAGTATGCTTTGAGGTATAGTTTTAGTATGCTTTGAGGTATAGTTTTAGTATTCTTTGAAGTATAGTTTTAGTATGCTTTGAGGTATAGTTTTAGTACGCTTTGAAGTATAGTTTTAGTATGCTTTGAAGTATAATTTTAGTATGCTTTGAGGTATAGTTTTAGTTCGCTTTGGAGTATAGTTTTAGTATGCTTTGAGGTATAGTTTTAGTATGCTTTGAGGTATAGTTATAGTATACTTTGAAGTATACCTTTACTACGTTTTAGTATGCTTTGAAGTATCGTTCTTGTGTGCTTGAAATATTCTACCAGTACGCATTCAAGTATACTTTAAGTATGGTTGAAATACACTTTTAATATAGTTTTAGTATGTATAGAGCGTTTTCACGTGACGTCATAAAATTCTAAAATCCAAAACCAAAGAGACAGCAGACTTTTTATCCTTACCAGGCATAAGAGGTGCTAAATTTATATCTGGGTACAACTTTTTAGCTAAACAGCGTCCTTCGTTTGGAAACTAGCGCAATTTGAATTTCAGTGTTATGGCGGTATGTGACTTACAGTTACGATCATGTATGTCGAAAAGCACATACTTATCCCGCGAGATTTAGCCATTTTAAAAGTTTAAGTATTAGGAAAATTGTTTAAAAGAACATTTGTTTGTTCAAAACAGGTAACCAGTCGCCTAGATAACCAAAGTAAACTCCAGATGTTTACACTATCTCCGGCCGCCATGTTGGTGTTCCACTGAGGTACACCAATATGGCGGCTCCATACTGGGCTCTGTAAATTTGTGCGAGACATTTCGACCAATATCTGAAGTTTGGAATAACGCACACACCTGAAACCTGGTGAAGTGTTTTCTTTATTTATATTCTATAACCTCGTAGTTTCTTGACTCTGTCCACTGAATGGTTTTCGATTTATTTTTTTTTGGTCACGTGAGTGAAAACGCTCTATTGAAGTGTACTCTACGTTTGTATGAAGTATAGTTTAGTATGATTTGTAGTATGAGTATGAGTATGGTTTGAAGTGTATTTTCGTACGTTTTGAAGCGTAGTTTTAGAATAGTTTCAGTTAAACTTTAAAGTTTGGTGTAGTATCTTAATATATACCTTTATGTTTTAGCTTAGCTGACCCGCCCAGTTTAATTAATTTTTCCGGTACGTAATAATAGCAACTTTCTTCTTCGTTAGAGTGCCAGTGATTTAAGGGATCGCGCAAATGTCAGATATGGGATAAAAGATAAAATCTCTAACTTTTGTTTCTCTCCAAATGTTTCTCTCATGTAATATTTTTTTTTTCTGGCAGAGGCTGCAAAGAACTGCACGTTGCCGCCAGACCCCGGACCGTGTGAAGCATTTATGCCTTCTTGGTTCTTCAACAACACTTCTGGAACATGCGCATTGTTTATTTATGGAGGGTGTGACGGTAACAACAACAGATTTGCCAGTTATGATGATTGTCAAACGAACTGCAATGGTGAGTTGATAGTTTTAATAACACTGACCCCCCCCCCCCCCCCCCAAAAAAAAAAAAAGGATGCGGCATATGGAACACAACTATGGTACATGTATGGATAGGTTTTGTTTGGGTGTTTTTAAAAGCAATTTGTCGCTTGGTATATATGGTATAGTTATAGCCAAGTCGGCGATACGCCCCTATGCGCACTCGTGGGATCACTGTCAAACATTTTAAGCTGATATATTAGATTTTTCACATTTTGCGGAACTTCGCCGAAGTTTAATCCCAAGCCTGGAAGGCTGGATTGCACTTCCGCTAAATGGGAAAGTCTGTTTTGAATACCCCCAAAACAATTCCACTTATCTCCTTATAGACATAAGCATTATTTTTAGGGTGATTATTTATTTTTAAGTTGCTGAGATCTAACTTGTTGGGTTTGACGTCTTATGCAAGTGTGATTCAGTTCGATTTTAAAAAGTGAAGGTAATTGTGTTCATTCATTTGCATTCAGGTCGAAATTTAACCTTCTGTGAGTTGCAACGTCAAATAAACACCGGACGCTCCGCCGATTTTATTCCTCGCTGTAAAGGAAACGGTGAATTTGAATCGGTGCAATGCCACCGTATAACTGGCGTGTGCTGGTGTGTAGATGAAATCGGCTTCGAGATTCCTGGTTCAAGAACAAGTAACGGTTTACCAAAGTGTAATGGCATAAACGGTAAGATTGATCATGCGATTCAGTTCTTCATTAGTTTTCGTGCAATTACTAATCCACCGTACATTGGTTAATGCGCTGGACTCCGGATCGGACGGTCCAGTTTCGAGCCCTGGCCGGGACACTACGTTGTGTTCTCGGGCAAGACACTTCACTCTCACAGTGCCTCTCTTCACCCAGGTGTATAAATGGGTACTGGCGAATTAACTGCTGGGGGTAACCCTGCGTTGAACTAGCGTCCCATCCAGGGGGTAGTATAAATATTTCTGGCTGCCGCTAGGCACGAGGTTTTACCTTTTTAGCAATAGGGGAGTGCGAGGGAATTATATATAAGCAAAATTTCAATAACAAACAACAACAAGTCTCTCAACAACACTCTCTGTCGATTTATGCTGATTCCAAAGCACACAAATATGTAGAATATAGACAAAAGAGAACTTCTGAAATAAACCAGCTGTCAACAAATAATCGGATAACGAAACTTTCCGTAACGAATGCAAACGTACCATATATTTTTATTAATATTTTGCGCTCTTAAAATGGTTCAATGCCTTTGACATTTTTAGGGATAGTACATGACATGTTAGACTTTCCCATGTCAAAGACGTTCCTTCTATGAGAAAAATGTGAATATTAAAGACATTACTTTTGAGTTCGTAGTGAGAAATCTAGTGAAGCAAACTGGACGAAACCTGTAAGGAAGGTTTTTCTATGCCAAAGGTATAAAACATGGAAAGGACATTGTTTCAATCTGCAGGAAGTCGCTGGAATCAACGAACTTACAGATATAAAGGCGAACTTGTTAAATTTTGACTGCAAAATATTCAACTTGATTCTTTTCAGAAACGCTCTCATAGAATTTTTTCAAACTTTGCAGTGTTGAAGATTTGCATGTATACTAGAAGGGATGTTGATTCGTTTTAAAATTTTATGTCTAGATTTCGAGAAAAATGCTGATTTTTAGAAACCATGACGTCATCATTTCGTTGCTATGGTAACACCGATGCCAATAGATTTGATATCTACATTTTTGAAAACATTATTCAATCTCTAGTAAATGTGCGAAAAATCTTGCCCGACCGACCCAAGACAGTGAAGTATTAGCTTTTTAAAGCTGGGTTGGTGTTGTTCTGAAAAACTGAGATGAGCCACCTTAAATTGCAAGGGGACTTTAATTACCAATTTCAACGTCATTAATTCCTAAAGAAACTGTTGTCCTGTGTCGGATGAGCTGCTTTACTGCACCGCCGTAGTGAAGTTTGTACAACTGGCGTGATAATTTTCAAACTTCGCTACGGCGGTTTGTTTCCCAATTGATAATCAACCCAATGGGCCCTTTCCGAGCTCCCTCTGTGCTCTGTTTCAAAATGAGCCTAAGTGCGAAAGTATTCATATGGAAATGAACTTGCTTTGCATGAGAATGAAGGTGCAGGTAAAACACATTTTCGAATGGTTTCGCAGTTAGACTCGTTTTAACACTGAGGCAAAAGAGAAATCGAAAATGGCCAATTTAAGCAACTTGATATAAATCAAGATTTAGTCGAGGTATCCGCTTCTCTGATTCGTGGCTAACGATTCTAGAGTACACAACTGGCCATTCCGGAGGCGATTTTAGGGAACGCTGTGTCGATATTGGATTTTGAGTCATGTTTGAGAGTCCATAACTTGGTCTCTGTTTAACCTAGCGCCAAAGTTCGTCAAATGACCAATCTCAACGTGATCTTTCAATTGGCGGAGTTAGTTTATCGATTGGTTAAAATATGAAACTCGTCCCAGTTCCCTGTACAACTCCAGAATAGCCAATTTTCAAGGCAAAGTAGTCCTCTTCAACTCATGAATCTGTTTGCCTTATTTTTTCCAGGAGATAACGGAAGCCGGCGAAACAGATGAAAATATACGTCCATTGATAATGGGCAAGGAATTTAGCATTTTCTGTTCACATAAACGCGCAAAACTACTTCCCTTCTGTAAGCCACATTGCTAATTTGATGAAACGGAACGCTGTATCAAGTTGCCGAAAACGATTGATGATTCTCGATTCATTGAACAATTTTTGAACATTCCTCAAAGTGGAACACGAAAAGTAAATATTGAGGTGTCTTGGAGACCCAGGCAGTATCTGTAAAAGTATGTATAATATTATTTCGTTTAAAAAGGGAAACAGCAAAGGAAACATGTAACGGACGTCGTCGCATCTTGAAAAATTGTGACTTAAATTTTTTAAGTTTGTTGTTTGCAGTCCGTGTGTATCATAGTCATTGTTATTATGATCATCTGAATGCAAAGTTTTCTTTCGAGCTTTCCCTTACTTTTCCAATTGCCAATTAAAGAAGAAACTACTAGAATCGGCTGATAGATGTATCGCAGCATTCGACTATCCGCTTTTCCTCTCCCACAGTTCAGAACATGCAGGCGAACCAGTAAGGGCCTGATTACATGAGCCGGGCTGGTTTCAGTTTGCCGAGATCTCGGCACGTCTGCTAAACAGAAGAAAAATCAACTTAGCGATTACGTGACAACCGGGCCATCCCGGTCAGCCGACAAAGCAAACCAGCCCGGCTCATGTAATCAGGTCCGAAGTCTGTACATGTATCGCATATAGAAATAAATATAGTGGGATTAATAAAAAAAGCGGTTAGCTCATGGCACATATTTATCGCGTCGCAGGTAGTTTTAAAGTATAGACTTTAACTGAGGAAAATAAACAAAATAATGTTAGTTTTACACTGGTCCTTTTTCACTGCAATTACTTGCCTGTTTCTATTTAGTACTAAATCCGTTGAATTATGCATACTATTATTTATTTTTACACACGTGGCAAGCGGCCATATTGGATTGCTGAAACAAAAGGTGATATTTTCATAACAATAGTATTCAATTCCCGCAGGATTACTTTGGGTCACCAATATGACCGCCGTGACGTCATGTGAAAACAATCTATATATCACGCCGTATCAACGTACAGTGACACATCCCTTTCACTTTTTCTGTAGTCCATGCCAGATTCTGTTGGCATTCTTGGAACTTGTTGGACCGGTGCATGCAGCTCCAATGGAAATATCTGTTTCCTAAACATATTCTTTAAAATTCTTCCAAACTCAGGCATCCGGGCATAGTACACGATAGGATTTATAAACGAATTGGCCAGCTGAAGACATCTTCCGATATAATGAACTGTTCTATTAAGTCGGTCCGAGAATACATATGATATTATGTAATTGACTGTTAAGGGCAGCCATGATAGTACTGATAAAAAGCTTACAATGAACAAAGTCTTGGCGAGTTTCTTGTTTTGTTCCCGTCTATCAATTGGTATTCTTGGATCTTCGTTTCTTTTGGCAACCCATATCGCCAAGTATGAGCAGGTTATGACAATCAAACAAAGTGCCAGGAAAGAAGATGCGATGAGGGCGGGGATTTTAATGCTGATGATTTCAAATCCAAAACCGCACAAATAAGTGATAGTTATCCCGGCCGGCAAGCTCCATGCAACTACAATAAAGTGAATGTAAACCCGCGTTGCTGTCGCTCTGTGTCGATAAGGCGTAGCAATGGCGTATAGCCTTTCCAAGGAAATCAGCGCTAAAAACGTCAAAGAAGCCAAACCAGAAAAGACATCCACAGCTACAAAGTTACCCCAGAATGCAGGTTTTGAATGTACAAAATTCCAAATGTTGCTAACAAGATTCTCGATATCTCCAATTCCAACCAAGAAATCAGCGACTGAAAGGTTTATTAGGAGGTAACGAGTTCGTCTGAGGGTTGATCGTTGTCTCCAGAACACAGCAATAGCGATAGCATTTCCAATGAAAACTACTAGCATTTCTGAAGCTAATACCACAGTCCATGCTAATCTTGCCTTGTCAATAGCCATTCGATTTGCGAGTGGGTGGAGATAAATGAAGTCTGCCAAGATAAGTACACGTGTTATTAAAATTATGAACCTTTTTTCGCAGTGGCAGCGGGACGTTTGAAAACGTGGGTCGGTCGAGGGCAGCAGGGGGGGGGGGGGGGGGGGGAGGGAACTCATCCTCATCCACACCCTCTGGGGAAGACTGGATGGGTGGGGTTCAGGAGGAAGGTTTTGGTTGGGTATGTTTCAGCCAGGTCTCCAAATTCGGGCCCCCTTTTTAACGGTGTTCGTTTTTTGTCTAGTTTGATGGAAAGTAAAACACCACAGGGAGCCCGTACAAGCGGTGTGACTGTCTGTATGTTCGAATTGTAAAGAAATGTATGGGAATATTAAAGAGTCTTAATATCGTAGACTTATATCAAGTAATGGCTATAAAATAAACGCAAACGTATCTCAGGTGTTGTATTTTGTCGTTTCTGCGGCTCAAAATGGCGAATTTGAGCGATTTGGAAGGTTTTGCGTTGTCTGTTGCTCCACGTTATAAAAAAGAGACAAGGGTGGAAAGCTCGTTTTCGACTGCTTCAGTATATATAGCCTTAGCTCCTATGTGGAGCATAGCTCGTTTACAGTACTCTTCCACTGTTCTCTGTCCTGGGCCTGGTGTTCAATTTGGGTCCATTGCAGACCTATTTGCCGCAGTTCTTGTTCGGCTGATCTTCTCCAGTTGTTTTTCGGCCTCCCACGGTTTCTCTTTCCTTGAGGATTCCAGAAAAGTGCCTGTTTAGTTACGCTGTTGTGTGGTTTTCTTAGCGTGTGGCCTATCCATTTCCACTTCTTTCTTCTGATTTGAACCATCATCCTGTCTTCCTGAGTTTTTGCCCATAGATCTTCGTTGCTGATAGTGTTTGGCCATCTTACACCAAGGATGTAGCGTAGGCAGCGGTTCACGAAGGCTTGAGTTTTATCTGTGATGTTCGACTGCTTCAGTGCCAAGCCGATTTTCACACTGAAATTGGAATCGCCTGGCTCCCAAATCGAGCACCAGATAAACTGAAAGGTCGAAGCTTCTTTTCGTGGCATTCAATCGAAGATCCATTCAAAATCCGAGCGCTAACTGTGAAAAAAAAAAAACGCCCGAAAAGCGTTTTCCAGCCAAGCTATTATGGAAAACAAATCTTCTAATATCGGCAAGACTACAGCGACAAGCCAATGAATGTTGCCGGATCTTTGAAGACCTGGATCAGTTAAAATCAAAAGATACTATGCAAAAACGGTAGACTGATCCCCACGGCGAAGAGAAAAAATTAAAATAGAAATGAAATCACATAAAAACAAGGTTGGTTGCATATTATGGAAAAGATTACAAGAATGAATATTGTGCCTCATCAATTTCATATTGAAAATGCAATATTTTTTGTACAAACATGTCAGGGGAGGGGGTGGGCTGTTCTCCGCCAAATTTATGTTTTGGGGTGCTGCAGCCACCCTGGCCCTACCCCACCTGTTCCGCCGCCTATGTTCCGTAATACTTTTGTTATTCGGCTGTGGATGCAAAATGTCACAGCCTGCAAAGCAGTCATTCGAGTGGTAGAAAGTGGATACCAGTGCAGTCGTTAATTCCGAGACACACTTGGCGACAAGTTGCCCTAACAAGCGGAGGGAATTTTACGTTTACATGCTTACAACCGCTGAACAAACGCAGCGTGATCATGGGAACTAAATAAAAATGGCACTCGCGGGAGATTTAAGTCGCATTTTTTGTGCCTTTATCCTGGAATCCTCGCAAGTTTTAATCTTGAGGTAAATTTCGCCAACGTAAAGTGTGATAAAGTGATAAAGTTTGGGGGGACTGCTGCCCGATCTCCCCCAAACGATTTTTTTTTGGGGGGAGGGGGGGGGGGGGGGCTGCCTCCACTTTGTTGGGTAGGATATTTAAAAGGAAGGAAAACATCAAATTATCAGCAGCAATTTTCAAAACTACATTTGTTAGGTCCGTGGACGTCAAGAACAAACTGATAAAATTCCCGTGATGCGCACAGTAAGTTATCGTTAGGATATTATGATATATTGAATGCGAATTCTTTCGAAAACTAGGTCAGAAGTTGGAGATCTGGGAGGCCCATACCTAACGAAAACATATCTGTGCCCGATTCTACAACATTTGCATTTATGTTGGGGAAAATGATTTCTTATAGAAAATGATGTCGTGTAGTTGTGTCTCTTAACCAGGAAAATATTTTAGGAAAGGTTTTGATGTCAACACGTAGTTGTTGTTGTGAAATAAAGTAAACTAATGAAAACTCGGTGCTCGTAATTAATACACACATTGCTGCAGCCACACCGTCGAATAACCGCTGACTTGAATTTGTCAATTCTCATCCCCATAGCCCTTTTCGTTTCTCTTAGCCGGCTGGGCCTTGGCACGGCTAATTTTGGCTCTTAAGGCATAAGTAAAACTTTACAGCTTCATTTCTCAAATAGCGACAAACGCCAGATCACCAATATCTCAAAAAGGATACCTTTCCTTGGTTTAACCAAATGTTCTCAAATTTGCAGGGTTGGTAAAGAACACATTTCTCTATGGTATGAACCTAAAATATGCCCAATGTGTCAAATTCGTCCGCAACTATTTAGTTAATATTAACTAATATTAACTAATATTAATATTAGTTTCAAGAAAAAAAATTACTCAAAACTCTAAGGAACAGAATAAAGTTAATTCCATGCTTCTCGAGTCATCCATTCGTGAATTATAGTTTTTGTGATGGAAGCCCCTTTAAAAGTTTACGGGGTGGTTATTCATTAACTAGTGTGACACGTGACCAGAAAACGTCCATTTTGAAGTCGGGCTGTGAACTCGTTTAACATGGTACCAAAACTGTCCCAGAAAGTTGCTGAAGACCACCTTAATACACATATAGCTCCAGCCACACCGTCGAATAACGGCTGACTAGGACTTGATGAATAGGCCATTTTACAGTTCTGTGCTTAGTTACCAAGCCTTTGAGTGGAATTGAGGCTGAAGGTGACCTTGCATAGATACAAACCCTCTTGCTTTTGATATGTAAATCGTTTTGTTGTTATGCTAAATAGTTTTTGGTCTCTATCATGACAAGGTCACCCTGAGCCTCGCTTTCATACAGAGGCCTGGTTACATTTCACAGAACTGTAAAATGGACTATTCGTCAATTCTCGTCCCATGGCCCTTTTCGTTTCTCTTAGCCGGCTGGGCCTTGGCATGAAAAGCAAAGGGCTCTGGGGACATAGGATTAAAAAATGAATTTTTATTGGCTGTTTGAGAACAAAGAAATCTTAAACGGAAGTCAAAGGGCGCTTTCCATTCGACCAAAAATTCCGGAAATTCCGGGTGTGAGAGCGAATGGAACAGACATTTGTCGGAATTTCATTCCGACATTTTGGGTGTACCTCGCGAGGTTGGCCTAACATTCCGGAAAATCGGAATGACCGGAAAATTCCGTTCCATTCGACCATTCCTGCTCAGACCCAGTTTCACCAAGCCGGAATTGTAGTCAAGAATCAAGATGGTTTCGTCGATGGCTTCTCGATATCAGTGCGCGGCTTGCATATTTGCCTCGGAAAGCTTTCAGGTCTTACTTCAACATCATTGCACACGTAATATAGCAGGAATAGCTACAGTTATGAGTGGTAAGTAGCACGGAAAGCGGCTAGCTACAGTGAAAAAATAATATCGTCTTCCTCGCTTAAAACGTCGTTTGTTTTGACTTCGGAGTCGTCTAGCAACTCGAAAACAAGTAACGGAGGCAACGGTCCGCCATTTGTTTTGCTTTGATTTATTGTGTATTTTGGCGCGGAACTTGGAAGGCGATGGCCTGGAACCGGTTGGTCGTTATCAACCAGAAAATACTGTTCCATTCGCCACACGGAATACCCGGAATTTCAAACCGGAATTTTTGGTCGAATGGAAAGCGCCGAAAATATTCGCCGGCCGCCATATTGTAACACAGAATATGAAGAAACATCAATACTATATACATGAAGTGCGGAAGTCCTAGAATTTTCAGAGCCCTTCGTTTCTAGTGCCCAGGTCCCGCCGGCTAAGAGAAACGAAAAAAAAAAAAACTATGCGGACGAGAATGGAATTCCTCACTTTGCAAGTTGTGAGAACATCGTTACTTGGTCCTAAACCTCTCCCCTATGGACTGAACTATACATAATACTCAATTGAAGCTGGTTTACCTTCACTCTTTAGGTTTTGGCTCTCTTCTCTATTCCAATTTATAGAAATGGCAGTCAAATGTTTGATGTTCGACCAAAAGATTTTTTAAGCTCACATATTTAGTTTCTTTAACTTGGAAATTATATTATACCCTTATATTACTAAGAACGTTCATATGCGTGCACGTGGATAATGATCACGCTCCTTGTACCGCTTATGACGTCACAGCTTGCATGCTAGCGGACTTTTGTGATAACGGAATCTGATGTAGCTGGGACAGATCTTTCCGCACGGCTGTCCATTAGGAGTATCGTACTCATTCTGACAGAGCTAATAAGAAAAAAAACCCTGAACGGTTTTGGTGCAAAATTGGTGCATAAAAAGGCCAATATACCTATAGTAGATCTGGACCTCCTTCACGGTTTACCAATGATCTGGACTGAAGCTTTTCCAGCAGCTAGACAGACTATGGAAAGTAGAAGGTAGCGAGAAAAGGAAGGCCGAGAAAAAGGAAAGGAAAGCGAGCAAGAAAAAAATTCAGAACGATTCAGCAAAATTAAGTCAAAATTTTGCTTTTGTGCATGCACCAAAGAAAAAAAAAACGCTAGTTTCACTTTAGAAAATTGCTTTATTGGCTGATTTCAGGCCGATTTAGCGCTTCGGTACACCAAAATCGCATTCAACGTGTAAAAAATGCCGTAAAATACAGAACCTCCCGGCCTGGTTAATCATTTTTCTCCCCACCATCACCCGCTCAAATACATTTCATTTTTTTTTTCTTTCAAACAGCAAGGTCTAAAATTTAGGTTTTCCTGAAGATCACGGTCAAAAGTTAAACACCGATCATGTTATTTTAAAATGACGCTAAATGCATATGCGGCTTTTGTCAATTTTGGCTCGATCTTGGGTAAACATGCTCATTTTATTTTAATTTAAACTCTAAGTTCAGTTCGTGAACGTTATAAACAACATTTATCTTTTCAAACTTTAATTTCTATGACAATTCAGTTTTGGTTGGATTCATCACAAATTGCAACCGGAGCTTTTTTCTTTTATAATATTAAAATCTCTGTGCCCTTTTATCCCTTGTCCGTTCTCCCCCCTTCTCGTATGCCAAAGGAAATTGCAAAGATGTGCCTTATAGCTTTCCAATAGATCGAAATTATGATATATTATTTTGTTAAAAACCGTGTTTGAGAAGTTCGGCAAATGCTTGCCAGGCCAGTCATTCCATAAAACAAACTGAATGAAATTGAAATGCTGTGGCATTGATAAATTGTATGTCTGTAGCAACTTACAGCTGCTATGCAATTTCTGACTTTTTTCCTATTGCTCTTAAGCATTGTTAAGCTTTGGGTGACAATCTCAAATAACTCAAGCGGAATTAAATATACTTTACCTGTTCCTGCGTTATTTTCTCTCGACGGTCATGGTTGTACGTAAAATACTTTCTACATTAGGAAAGCTTATTGTTTCCCAGCAACTTTGCGCTGGCCTTCCAGTGAAATAACAACACTTAATATTGAAATGTAAATCAAATGTTTGTTGTCCGATGAAAAGCTTTCTTACCTCAGATAATTAGTTTCCATAATTAATAAGGTAATAATATCAATCATAGGTCGTACATACGATATTTCACCCTTTTCCCTCTCGTGTATGCCAACAGAAAACACTAAAAAGAAAGTGCAAAGATGTGTTTTATAGTTTTCCGCAAGAAATGACGATTTTTCTTTATTACAAATCATTCGACAAATGCTTGCCTAGAGGTACGGGCCGGGGAGGCCGGGGGGGGGCTGCAGCCCCCCCCCCCCCCCAAATTTTGGGAAAATCAGATTTTTTGGTCAGCATGAGAAAAGTTGGGCAAGGCAACTTGGGATAATTTTTTGGGCAAATAGTTCACCCACCCCCCCCCCCCCCCCCCCGGGCAAAAAAATGCCCGTACGCCTATGAATGCTTGTCAGCCAGTAAAAGGTTTTTTATTATTAGTTTTCCTAACGCTACCGGAAATTATAGCAATCAATGTAGGCCAAAAGATAATTGTTCTTACTTCCAAAATAAAATATTAAATAACCAAAGCATGGCTTTTGTAAACGCTTTTTTTTCACGAAGTGCGGTTTATATTATCAGGCAAACCTCAATTTATTAAATAACCAATACGAAAACGCGGTTAAGGTGAGACAAGGATAAACTTTGAATGCAGGGCGATGAAACTGAAAATCGGGTTCATGCACAACTACCTTGGAATAATATTATTTGTAAAAGCCCAGGAGTGACAGACAAAAATTGAAAACTCAGTTACGAGAAACCAAATTAAATTTATCTAGAAAGATCAAGCCTGTCAGTAAGCCGTTGGCGTAATTTGGAAGACTGGACAAGACTTGTTTGTTTAAACCGTTGAGGGAGTGGGGTTAGGACTGACATAGATTTATTTAATGAGTACACTTTTTTATATGTGGGAATATGTAAAATTAGGCTGTGCCTTACGATATTTTTAGTTTAACTGTACATTTTAATTCTTTCTTGTAACATTTGTTTTATTAAAACAACAAGAGTATATCGACGTATCAAAAATTCGATACCGAGTAGCCTGTTTTACGTAAAGAAATTATACTATGGCTTCTTTTACTTTGACTCACAGGAAAAGAGCTTAAGAGTTTCCTTCCCCATCTGATCGTTTTTATTTATACATAATTGCTCTTTGTAGATGACTTTGGCATTTTCCGTTTCACATCCACGAAATTGACCCTCATCCTTGTCTATTTGCTGATATGAAAGGACCGTGTTGCTCTTGAAAGGGATTTAGTCTGATTTTTGGCTTAAAAAAAAAACAAAACTGTATGGTGTCCACACGCCCTCGCTTTCCATGGGAGAAGTTAGATAGTCCACTCGGCTTTGCTTCGTTGATTATGGGGAAAGTCTCTATCTTTTAGGTGCTTTAATTTTTAATTCTTTACCTTTAAAAACTAGGCAGATTAGCAGCAGGGTTTTATTTAGGGAGTCTTTAGATGAGTTTTTTTGCATAGAGTAGTTAACGTAGTTTGCGTTAGTTATTCGCGTTTTTATCTAATTATTGTATGTTAAACAGGACCCCATTTGATAACAGTACTCTTGTACTGAAGGGTTACCCTGTATAAATATATTGGTTATTATTATTATTATCATCATCATCATCATCATATCATCATCATCATCATCATCATCATCATCATCATCATCATCATCATCATCATTATTATTATTATCATTATTATTATGTAGCAGTGTAATCTTATGTATGCTAAACGGTAGCTAAAGGACAGTAGGGTGCTATTGCGTAACCTACACAGTACTTGCTTATCATGTGTACACAAAATCCAAGTATGAGTTTCCCTTCCAGATCGATTCGGTTCAGACACATCATCTGGCTCGTTCACAGTCGTCTCCAATTAGAAAACTGTAGGATGGCAAGGGGGCCCTCCATCATGTCTTGCAATTTTCTCACAACAAAACGTCTGAAGATGAATCAGCAACAGTGGCCAGACACATCATTAGGCCTACACATCAACAGCCGTCCGGTTTGTTCAGTTGGTAGAGCGTCGGACTACTGTACGGGAGGGGGTAAGTTTCTAAAGAAACTGTGGTGCTGCGTCAGTGGGAAGTATAACAAGATAATTTTGTTTTATCAACTGGGTTGATAATGTGAATTGGCCACCGTAAAGAGATCCGAAAGCCGAGAGTTAGCCCTTCGTTGGAGCGAATTGAGGAATTGTGCGTCGTGTGTGGTTTATATATAAAAAGATGGAGCTACGCTATTGGTTGGTGCCTGGTAACATGAAAAACAACAGAATAAATTGATTGAATGAAAAGCATTCGTTGATACCGTGAGGATTAAGAGTGCCGTTTCTCGGCTTTCCGTGCTTCCTGGATTAAGGGAAGGCCACGACTGCCATATGTTGCTTAGAATGATTGGGGAGATTAAAGTGTCTCGCGGCCGGTTTAGATGCGTTTTTGTCGTATACACCAAGCAAAGCACCCCTGAAGCCGTCAACCAATATTGAATGGTCATACCTCAAAATTCCCTACATCTCTGAAAGGCGAAACCACAAGATCACTAAACTTTTCCGAAGTGGGCATACTAGTACGGGTTGCGCACAGCTCGTACACCCACAGACGAGATCTCCCCCACAACATCAGAGATCGTAAATTCACTAGGGACCATCTCCAGCACCAAATAATGTTTACTAAGAAACGCCGTTTAACAAATCACATAAAACAACTGCAATAAACACCACACCGCGAGCACTACACACTTTATTCACGACCTTGTAGGAGAAAATCTCAGTAAACGTCATCCGTAAAGAGACACATTTCCACGTGTCTAAAGGAAGACTACAAAGGCATCAAAATGAAGACCATTGTACTAGAAAACGACCCAGCATTCCACATTAGAAAATAAAAAAACCCACCCTCGCCTACCGAGATGAATGCAGCGAATTCGTGTACCTTTGGCAATTATATAAATAATTCAGGTTATGGCATAATGTGACTCACATAATGTGTATCATTATAAATAGATACAAAGTCAATAAGTGACTAAAACAAAAACTAATACAGTAAACATCAGCCGCACCTTAAACTTAAGTTATGGAAGGCAAACTTGTCGTTAATTGCAATATATCACTGTGTAACTTAACATTTGAATTTATGGTGATCTACTGGTTATATAGCAGACTGGAGCGGCTATATTTGGTGTCTAGATCAATCGCGATCGCGAATGATGAATATTTGATGGTAAAAACTAGTACTCTTGGTCTTAGACAACAATTAATTACTGTGGTTGTTGGTTTTTTAATCGCAGTTTCACATTAAGCGTAGAACTCAAACCGGCAATTCTTCTAACCTATCGCTATAAATTTCCTTGGTCTTATAATAATAAGATATACATTAATAAGATTTGCCTTCTCGATTTCTATGTGGTTCGACTACTAAAATGTTTGTGCGGTAAGATAATTCGATTGCTCTCGATTCCTACTGGTCTAATGTGTCGCCATGAAATACGAAGCTGATTTGAGTGTTATCACCGCCAAGCCCTCTCGCGGAATTATTGATCTGTCATTGTGTCTTATGGAAATACATCTACACGCCCTATGTAATTGTGAAAGTTTCATAGTGTATATCACAGGGCTCACGAAAGAACAGAATATTTTGAGGAATGCAATGAAAAGTATTACATTACATGGAAAATTCCAAGTATAGTGCAATATTCCTTCGAGAGTTTGGACGGGCAGCCATATGACAAGATAAGTAATGGCGCAGAACGAAAATGCCTTCGAAAGTTCGAAGCTGTGTTTTTTAACCCTCTGTGCGGGCGAATTTCCCTTGCACCTGGTATTTCGCCATATCAGAATGTAATTGGTGGAAATAAATGTTAAATTAATAATATGAACAAACCACACTGATACATCGCCAATAAGAAGATGGTAGAAACCAGCCAAGGCAAAAGCATAGGCCATAGTGATCACCATTGAAAGAATCCAGATTATAAAGTTAGTTGTCATGTAACATCGCACACGAGTGAGCTTGTGTGTGAGAGGCCAGAATGTCCTGTAATACATGTCTAACGAGATTGCTGCCAAAAAGCATAGTGAAAATACATCACAGAGCGTTTGTAATGCGAGGAGCAATTCTCGATAATCCAGACGGCAGTTAATTCCATCTGACTTCAGCAAACCAAATACTATCACTAAGGCGGCGAAGCCTCTGATTACCTCCGTAAAGGCAAGACTGATAGCAAAATATCTGACGAGATCAAAATGTCCTTTTATAAGAAAAACAATGGCGCAGCTGTTTCCAAAGATAACAAGGGCGGCCTCCACAGAAAATATCACAAGCCAGGCAGTCAGAACGGTTGAACCAAGGCTGTTTACTTTTTGTGTCGACACTTCGGTTGAAGGGCTTGTACTTGGGTTCATTGAGATATTCATTCCATGGGTACTGAATGCTGAAACAGAATATATAAATAGAGTTAATTTAATTAACAATTATTCCATGAGCCCGCGTTGGATATGAGGTGATAAATAACCAACGAGCGCGTAGCGCGAGTTGGTTATAATCACCTCATATCCAACAAGGGCGAATGGAATAATTGTTTTAGTAAAGTCTCAACCTCGGTTATTGTCGTAGGAATTTTGAAACAGTACACTTGTTCAGTTTGTTTTTTAAACTATATAATAACGCGGACATTATAGTTTGACCTAAACGAAGCGATTGTGTAAAAGGGCGGCAAAATCAGTGGTGCGTTGTTCGCTCTGTAAGTTGATAACATAAGATAAGAACTTTTTTAAAATAAAATATATGTACATTTGTAAATATTAAAAATGTATAAAAAATATAAAACAAACGATGAGCTATGCATTAAGAACAATCATTAGTTGTTACATAAGAAACAGTCTTTACAAGTATTGTCCAACAGACTTGTGAAATAAACTAAATTAAGGCGCTTTTTAAAAGTGTCCAATGATTCAGACGATCGAATAGATTTGTCGAGTTTGGACCAAATGACAGGACCTAAATAAGTCAGACTATGTTTGCCACGAGCAAAAGTCTTGAATCTGGGTATGGCAAAATCAGAATTTCTAAGATTATACTGAGAATTGGTAACAACAAATCAATCCGCAATGTAATGAGGCGCCAGACCATTTTTGACTTTATACATTATGATTGCAATGGCTTGCAGTCGTCGCGTGTGAAGTGTTGGTAGTTTCGCTCTTTGCAGGAGTTCCTCATACGTCGATTTGTTGTCACATTAAACAGCGCGTAGTGCTCGTTCTTGAATTCGTTCTAGTTTTCTATCGTCAGAAGAGCGACAAAAATGCCAGACAGTCTGACAGTATGCGAGATGAGGTAGTATGGCAAATTTGACAATGTGTAATTTAGCAGATGTCGGAATGAGATTACGTAATCTCAGAAGAACGCCACTTTGACAGGAGCCTTTTCTACAAACATTGCTTATGTGGCTCGAAAATGATAATTGATCGTCTAAAGTAACCCCTAAGAGCGTTATCTCTGGTTTCTGATCAATTATAGTGTCATTAATAACAATGTGTAAATCCTTATGACAATTCCTCGGGCCCAAACTCATCACCTGATACTTTGAAAAATTTCCTTGTAAAAGATTGTTTTTGTGCCACTCAGAGATGTTGTTCCCTTCCTCAGTTAAAATGCTCTCCGCTTGATTAGCTGTCTTCGCCAATGAAAACAGTTGGTGATTGTCTGCATACATAAGTAACCTATTTTCATCCGTGGAGAGGAGTAGATCGTTTTGAAAAACATTCCAAAGAAGAGACCCGAAGGCCGATCCCTGGGGACAGCCTCTCGTGGTCGCGTACCACTCACTTGTTGTTTCTTGACTGATCCTAACCCTGTTTTTCCTATTTGTGAAATAAGATCACAGCAGGGCTAGTGAGTTGTTAGAGAAACCGTATAGTATGCTTTCAATTTGTTGATCAGTAGGGGAGGGTACAGCGAATCTAATGCCGCTCTTGAAGAGAGCGACCTTGAGAAGCAGCTTCTTAAATATTACTGATATGTTAATCCTGACACAATCTCCTTTAAAGTTGTCTTCATCGTGGAACATTTTGACAAACGATTCTGGTTAACGGGCAGATCCGAAATATTGCGAAGCTGAACATTACATTACCTATACAAGCCAAATCAAGCTTTCTAGAGATCTCACGGTTGATCAAGACAGATTCCAACATTAGCTCTGTGGCAACAGAGATTATCTCAGAACCGATGAATCTTTCTAAAGTAAAGCAAAGCAAACTGTCAACTGCTGCACAGATGAAGAGGGAGAGAGAGGTTGATCTTTGAAGATAACTGTCGGACGCCGATGTTGTTTGTAAACGCAAACAATTGCCGCTTCGTCTGCCACATTTATTGTGCTTGTTTAAAAGCTTGGCCCCCCTGGAACTGAGAGTCCTTGACCAGATATAAGGTAACAAACTGTACTGAATTACTAGCCTTATTTATGGTGATACTCTGTGATCGTATTCGGATCTTCCCGTAAAGCGCTGTGTTAATATTCGCTCGTTTTTGTTGTATATTTTCAAGAATTTTCGATCGAATGTTTCTCATCGAGCTTCATGCTTCATAGTAGAGTTTACCTGTTTGCCTTACTGAAAAATGTTCTTTTTTCATCCAATTTTTTGTCGACGAAACTTGGCTTGCCGCGAAAAATTTTATATGCTGAGGCGACATTTGCCGCATTCATTTCCATATAAGGTCAAACGCAGGTATAATGGCTGGTAACTGAGATCCAGTGGACCAATGAGAAAGCTATAATTGCATTATCCGAGGTTGAGAATTTACTAATATCGAGTATTCCGAGTAGCCGATTAACGCGGCCCCTTGATCGAACGGAACTAAAACTGAAAACATGAGGCATTTTACTTCTTATTACTCTCTAGAAACTAGGCGACAAGCAAATCGCGGGGATAAACCGATTCTAGTACAGTTCCCTTCGTGTGACAACGTGAACTACAACTGTGAACATCGCTGTCGTTGCGACAGAATTTTGTTGTCGCTGTGATCAGTCGCACGAATTCAAACGGGTGCCATGAGGCGCACCGACGCACCCCGGTATTGCACATTTATATTTTGTTCCCACAGGCCGTGCTCCATTTCGGTCAACACCAAGAATTGTCGCGAGTAGAATGGGTTTTGAAGCGACTTGCCCCTGCATGTTGCCGCAACGACTATTTTTTGAAGCAGTACACTCGGCGCGACTTATCGCGGAGACGTGTCACTGTGACTGGCAGTTAAGTTGTCTCGGCCTTTAGACGGTGAAACGGAGAAAATAACAAGTACTGATGGTTTCATTCGTTCATTGAGAGCCGGATTGGACTGCATGTGTTTCTCTCGACTAGCCGATCTATGAAGCAGTTGTTTGCAAGGCAACAACGAACTCTATTTTTAAGCCTTCTTTTCAGGAATTTCAGTGTCTAGAGTTAAGTAAGTTAGTTTCTTATTGTCAAAGGATAAGGTAACACCTCAGTAAATAACGCATCTTTCTCCAAACTAAAGAGAATTTTACGGCTATTGCAGTAAACCAAAACTATTTAAATATTTATGGTTCATTCATCTAACCTTGTAGCGAACATAGTTGTTGTTTAAAAATACATCAACCCATAGGCACATATTCTCTTGATACTTCTTACAAAGTCACTTATTTACCGCCTTTCGTGCAGAAATGTTCGTCGTTTTTCTTTTCTATTTTTGTCTGTAGAAAAAGAATGGTTGATTTTAAGTTTACTTTGAATTTCAGTACAAGATCGATGAAAAGCTCGATCATTTCTTATCATAAACTGAATTGAATAGAATGCATAAACTTTGGAAGCCTCGGAAAAGTAAATACTTAGATCTTTATAGCGCTACAGTTAAAAAAGGGCCCAAAAAGATGAAGTGAAGTTGGGAGGACGATTAGTAACGTAAATTTCTTTAGTATTGCACCCGAAGCCCATGCAACGCATAATTACCTGTGTGCATAACACTTGTTAAACAGACAATCTTCCTTGAGATATGTGTGTCTGAAGGCGATAATGAACTTCCAGGAGATCGATAATGTGTTGTACTAACATGAAGCAATTTCAATCGGAACGTAAACGTGGAATGTTCGTAAAATTCGCTGCTCGCTTTAATTAAGGGAAGCACCGTGACGACAAACAGTCTGTAAGCCTTGGGCTAAAATTATCGGTCACAAATTTAATTGGCTGAATTTTCAAACGTTCCCCAGGTATGTACATACAATTAAGGCCATGATTGTTAGGAACTTCTTTAATTATTTAAGACAAAACATGGGAAAAATCGGTTTTTCACTGAAGCCAAGCACGGAAAATATTGAGAAATTCTTCGTATTATTATTCTGCGGAATTGAAATGGGTGGTTTAAAAAATGTAATAAATATAAACCTAGAAAGTTTAAAAGAAAAGCGAATGCTATCCACACCACGAAAAACAAACTGTAGTGTTTAATTACACAATTCGTGAACATTCTTTTTTACTATTCATTTAGTGGTTCTTTTCATCAGAGCTACAGATACTGAAGATGTTTGTTTTTTTCAATAGCCTGCAAAGAGCCCAAGCAAACAACTTCACATCTGCCTAGCCAGTCTTTTGGCATACGCCCCTGAACCGTCATTCTTCGTGGAAAAGTTTCTTTTTTAATAAATTCTGCTTCCAGTAATAACTAAACTAAACATATCGTCAGAAAACGGGTTTCAAAATAGCTGCTAATGGTCAATATCGTTGCACTAAAATTCTTCTTGTTGTCGCATTGGAGCATCTGTCAGCTCAACGTATGCCAATCATGCGTACGTTTCAAGTTTATTTCATGTATTACCAGCTGAGTAATTGTATTTCAAAGGGCCCCGAGAAAACAAGTCTATTGTAGGTGAGATATGGGAAATATAGACCTCACACTGTGATATAGGTATCACTCACTTTTGACCGCTCTTTTATCTCCTCCCGTCAGTAAAATACGGATTGTGTCGTAAAGTTTGCTGGGAAATCACTCTGCTTGAAAAGCTTCCCTTTCTATGGAGATGAGATTTAAGATCGATAATTAAGGTAAACCTGAAAAGCCATTTGGTATTGTAAGCATTGTCCCGGATTTATGGTTTTGACTGGAGAAACACCCTTTTAGATTTCTGTGCTTTGGTTGCACATACGCCTATTTATTCTCTTTTGTCGAGAAAAAATAACTATAACCTTTTTTTTTGCTAGTATCGCCTCCACATTTAAACAAAAAGTAAACTGCTCCACAGGGAGGATAGATCGTTTAACTGTACGTGCAGCCTCCAGACTTTAGAATGCGCTTTCATCTGCGATTCGTTTTATTGCGTGTTTTAGTGAACTTTAGCATCATAAATTTTGATATTTTTGTTAAAATATGACAGGCGCAGTTGAATATTTTTGTGCGATATACATTTTTATATATTATTTTTTAATCAAAATTTTAGATTTTTTTACATTTTAGGGAACGATATTACCTCAGATAAGAGAGGGCGATATGATTTATATTAAAGGGACACCGTCACACTAGATTATAGAAATTTTTATGTTCTAATTTCCATATTATTGTGCACAATGCACCAAATACACGAATACATTTGATAAAATGATTCCACAGGCCAATATTGAACAGGTATTTTGGGGAAGTAGTACAGGATTACAAGGATGGAAGTGGATTGCTATTCATCAAAATTGATTTCTGGACAGGATGTTTAGAAATCAATGATGAATAATAGTAATGATGTTGAACAATAGTAATGAGTTTGACCGCACAAGGCTTCGCCTGCTGTTTACCAATATCCGAAAAAAAGGCAGGTGTTTAGGAAAAGAATGTTTGCATTTAAATTGGCATATTACTGAGGAGGCGGGGCGTTTGCTCATTGTATTCCTTACTACATATAGCTTTTATATTTACACTGAAAGCTTAGGATCTTTAAGTAAACTGCTTCATTTCTCTTTAAAGAATTAAGCGGGAAATGCCAATTATAAGGGTTGACGCACAGACAGCTGTAGAAAAGGTTTATTAAAGAAAACTTACATGGTGTTAAATTTGGACGTAGAAAAGAAAGGACGTAATTCCTACGAAAATTACTAGTATAAGAGCCATTAACATGTCGGAGATGGAGATGGGAGGTAAGATTAAGAGGTAGAGGTGTCCTTAAGCGGAAAGTTGTAAAGGGTAAGTATTTACTGTAGATTAATGAACATGCATTTTGCAAAAACAGCTGTAAAAATGTGTAGCAGATGTATGAAAGAAAACGCCAGTATCCGTGATTAAGAGCATCGAGAAAAGGCTATTTGCTTTGTTTTAATAGTAGAAACAAAAAAACCCATTTTAATTGTCCAGACTGTGACTTTTAGCCGTGGAAATACTGGCAGTTTTCACTGGAAACGCTATCGCCATTCCTGTGTTCAGTATTGCTGTGATCAACTTTCACATTAACCTGTTACCTCCTGATAAACCCGTCAGTTGCTAATTTCTTGGTGGGAATTGGAGAAATTAAAAGCCTGGTGTTTAGCATTGTGTATAACGGTTTAATCGGGAGCATTTATTTTGTTTTGGTCATCTATATATTCTGGTTTGGCGTCTCTGGCATTCTTAACTCTCATTTCGATGGAAAGGTTATTCGCTATTGCTCGGCCTTTCAAGTAATAGATCAAACACGAGAGACAGTGTTTCATCGGGATATCCAAACACCGAGAAGAGAGTTGAAAATACGACGCGCAGCGGAGTATTTTTAATGAACTTCGAGGTGTTTGGATAGCCGATGAAACACTGTCTCGAGTGTTTGATATATCTTCTCAATCGAAACTAAAACTACGGTGAAAACGAAGAAATAAAATCGTAAAAATCTATGCTAATTAAGATCAGGTATCCAAACCACGGTTACGGTTCTGATTTCCTTTGTTTTAACGTGATGAATTATTAATGAGTTTGAGAAGCACAGAGCAACAACGAAACGAGTTTATACATCCTTTATAGCAGTCAAATGGAGCTTGTCGGTCGTGATAATCGTTATTGGTGGTGTTGCATTCGAGATCATCTTCACAAGAATCGCTGATTGGGGCATCATTTTGTGGTGCTCTGTTTGGTCCTTATTTCTTGCTCATACCTAATTCGCAATATGGCAACTTTTAAGTTTCCAAATTATTACTGCCTTTAACAGTAAGTTACACAACATCCTATTTTGTGCGTGGAGAGGATCGACCCAAAACGTTACTTGAATACATCGGACAATGCCTTTAGTTGGCCAAATAATTTATAAACTCCATAGTTTATTATTTTTGAATGCCCGAGTTTAAAAGAAATTTAAAGAAGATGTTCCTGAGACATATATATCTGTGGCAGACATACAACGAGTTCGAAGGATACCAACAGAAGCTAACATAGACGAGGAGTGTAGTGATCAGGAGGAGGAAAGGGATGTTCGAAGTGAACTGATAAGGGGACAGAAATATTTTAGAACTTGTCTGTCTTTGTACAATATGCGGCTTATAATCAAAGAAGCAAATATGAGGGACTATCGCGCATGGCAAGCGAGGGCGTGTTGTCAATTGTTTCTGTGAACAACATACAAGGTAACAGTGAGCATTAACAGTGAGCATTAACAGTGAACAATTGTTGGTTTGTTTCTGCCAAAAATAGACTAACTTCCCTTTCAAGGGCAACATGGCCTATAAAAAATAGACAGTAAGGATGCGAGAGTAAATTTCGCATATTTTAAACAGAAATTTCTTATGCAATCTTCAAAAAAGTAATTATGCATTTTATTGGATGAGAAGCTCTTAATCTCCTTTCTTGTGGAGCGAAGTACTTGAAGAAGTGAATCCAATTAAAGGAACTTCTTGACCAGAATATACTTTCTCTACATGAAACAGGCTCCTCCGTTACTAGTGACTCGGCGGCCTCGTGAGTCTGCACATAAAAAATTTGACAATGTGATGAAGAAATAAGTGGTCGATTACAAGACGCTACCAAAACAAGCTTTCACAAAGTAAAAGTGTGAGCGAACCCGAAATATTTTTTTTTAAACGATTCGAAACTTGCAGAATCATAAACTTTAAACTACGTAAAGTAACTCAAAACCAAAACGAAGAGACATATTTTTAACAACTAACCTTTATTCCATTCGGAAATTCTCGAAAACCAGATGAATTGATTAAAAGTTCAGTCCACTCGCGGTGCCTCGGCAGAACACGGCGAAAGTAAACGATCCCATTCAACGAATTTCACGTCAAACTTTGCTTTTATCCTTCACAGATTAATTCAATCTGGATCCATATTCAACTTGAAAACGAATTTGATGATTTCCTCTTTGAAAGACTCCCTTTGGATGTAAGGTGTTACTTATTCCTGAAAACTTTTGAACAGCACCTAAAACTGTAAGCAGTTTGAGCGATTGAAGTCGCTCGTTGAAAGGTTTCAACATGCGCGCGTGATGGCGTCATACTACGTTGTCGTGTTTTGATGAATTTTTTGACCGCGAATATTAGCCAATAAGCGTGCGGGAATTTCCGCAGTTATGGTAAAAACACTGTTTTTTCATAAGAATGTTGGGTCAATTTCCCGAAAATGTAAGAAATATAAGGGCTCGGCAAAGAATATCGTAGTCTACTCATTATAAAACCAATTTCAGTCAGTCAACCCCCTTGCTTTAAACCACACAAGTCGGAAAGATAACTTGACTGTTATCAAATATTTCATAATTGCACCTGCGAAATAATTAATTATAAGTCTTAGGGATTTATCAAAGAGGGCAACTGTTTTCAACAGTAGTATCACCCATGAGTCACAGGCCAGCTACATTGATGGATCAGGATCAACTTTTCGTTTTCACCTACAATAACTTTACTCAAGCAACAACTGTGTGCCAACTGTGTGCATATGTGCTACTAATCATATCAATTGCAGCATTGATTAAAAGTGTTTGGTTTGTTCCTTTCTCCATATTACGCCACCAGGTCACTGAAGATTTGTTTCAAGGAGTGCCGTTAGGGCTTGATCGTTCTGGTCAAATTTATTTTGTTTCGGGTTTTCAATTTTTTGTCTGCCACCCGTGGCTTTTTCCAAATAACTCGTCAAAAATAGATAACTCCAAAGTAACAATGCATGTGGATATAGTCACATGATTTGCAAATTTTATCGACTCTAATTCAAAAATCATATAGTTTTTCACTTTCAAAGCGCTAGCATTCTCTTGTAAATTTTGAATAGCTAAGTTTCATTCGTTTTCCTGGCGGTGAAGAAAAAAATAGCTTTTACAGAGTCCATGCTATGGTTCTTTAATTATAGTTTTCAGGAAGTTAAGAACAATTATCTTTGGGCCTACATGATTGCAATAATTTCGGGCAGTATGAAAACTAATAATACCAAAAAAAAAACCTTTTACTGGCTGACAAGCCTCTGTCGAACGTCTCAATAATTTTTCAATAAAGAAAACGTCATCATTTCAAATGGTAAACTATAGAGGCACATCTTTGCGCTTTACTTTCTGTGTTTTCTGTTGCGATACGGGGGAAGGAGAGGCGAGAAATGTACTACGTACGACATAGGATTGAAATAATTCCCTGGTTATGGAAAACAATTATCTGAAGTAAGGAAGCCTTTCACCGAAAAACAAACATTTAACTAAGATTTCAAAAATGAAAAAAAAAAAAAAAAAAAAAAAAACATTAAAAGCAAGTATAATTATTTCACTGGGAGGTCAGGGCAAATATGTTGACAAACAATTCGCTTTCCAGTTGCAAGTAAGGCAACTGCTATCAACTGGAATCGAAATTATTCCACATACAACACACGAGGGAAATAGCGAACGAACGGTGAAAGAGTGAAGGCAAAGCAGCTTTAATTCATTGTATGACATTTTCAACCATAGCTTTAACAATAGAAGTAACTTAGGATCAGAAATTGAATTAACAGCTGCTGCTACGAAAAAGTTATCAGTATCACAGTATTTAAATTCTTTTAAGTTTTTTTTTATAGCATGACAAGAATTTGTCGAACCGTATCAATGTTTTTAAGGAAAATGAATATCATCATTTCATGGCAAACTGTAAAGCACATCTTTGCGCTTTCCTTTGGCATACGAGAAGTGGGAGAACGGACAAATACTTTACCTACTGCATCACACAAGGGACAAAAGGGCACAAAGATTTTAATATCAAGAGAAAACAGTCCAGACGCAATTTGTGATGAATCTAACCAAAACTGAATTGAGTTGGCTTTCTCAGTTCACTACCCTAAATGGCTATTGCTTCACTGTCCAATATCGATCGAGCAAACTTGTTCGTACATTGTTCGTACTACGGATTGAACAAATTATCCGAGAAAGTAGATTTGATTGGCATCGGTCTTACTAGCAACGAGGAGATGACGTCATACATTTTGAATATTAGCAATTTTCTCAAAGTCGAGACCTAAACTTTTTAAATGACTCAATTTCCCTTATATTATACATGTAGATTGGCTACTTCTACTTTCATCTCGTACTTAGAAGCTTCGCCGACAATCTCTGCACCTTGACTCAGAATTTTGTCCGGAATTTCTTTCTAGAAAATCTTCGCCGCCATCCCTTGCGAATTTTCGCTAGAGTAAAGCTAACGAAAAACAATAAAACACGCTTTATCTATGTTTTATACTCTGATAAAACATGGGTTTTTGACCAATCAGAGCGCGCGCAGAGCCCTATCTATATTATAATGTTCATTAATTCACCGATAAAAAATCATTTCCTGACAGATTGAAACAGACTTTATAATAAGGGAATAAAATCAATTTTTGAGGGAATATTGTTTATTTGCGCCCGCGTATTGTCATTTGAGGCGCGAGCGTGAAGCGCAAGGGCCGCAAATGACACTAGAAGGGTGCAAATAAACAGTATTCCGATTCCGATAAAGTCATTTTATTGCCATTATCATCAATATACAAGGCCAAATAATACCCAGATAACTAACAAATTTAAGAACATAAACATTTCAAGAAAAAAAGAACTATCTCGCACTGGAAATTTTAGAAATATCTTTAGTTTTGTACTGCGGTCTTTAGTTGCGGATGTGGGAGGCGTGGTGTTCTAATGGTGGGTGGACTCCGGATCGGACGGTCCGGGTTCGAGCCTCCGCCGTGGCACCGCGTTGCGTTCCTGGGCAAGACACTTTACTCTCACGGTGCCTATCTCCATCCAAGTGTATAAATTGGTACCGTCAGTTTCGTTAAAGAACATTGTAGGCTATAGTATTGTAATTGTTCTAGAATGTAAACGTAATTGTATTTGCTTTGGTAACTGTATCCATAATTAGTTGTAGATTTGTAATTGTGAGTAGTTGTAACATATTGTTTGTAGAGTTACCGGCGAAATAATGTTCGGGGTAACCCTGCGATCGAATAGCATCCCATCCAGGGTGAGTAGAAATATTCCTGGCCGGTTAATGCTACGGAGACCGGGATAAGCTCCGGTAGTATGCGTTGCTTGGCTCGAGGGTTACCTTAGTTGCGGATAGTTGAAATAATCATCAATTGATAATCATAATATTCAATGAACTTACATTCTCCAGTTGAACTTCGGCATAAAATTCCCGCAATTCCTGAGCTAATTTTGTGCCCCCGTAGGAATCAAGTGAACGATGCCTCGCTTCTCGTAAAGACAACAAGAAGTTTCTCTCTTTGTTTCTTCGTCTTGTGCTTTTGTTTCTTGTCTATCTTAAAATTTCAATCAAACGTTTTTGTTTACATTTTCCCATTTATAACCAATAATTGTTTTCCCCCGTCAAAAGGTCAAAGCGCAACCTGCTTGGTTGAAATTCATTGGATGATATAGCGTGTACCAATCAGATCCAGGACCGTTAATGCAAAAGCGGCCCGCCTTTAGTCATTTGCGGCCCTCATAGCGCCTGTTTTCACGAGGCCAGATTTCAATTTGGCCGCGTATATATATAATAATAAGGGAATAAAATGACTTTTTGAGGGAATCTTGTTTATTTGCATCTTTGTAGTGCCATTTGCGTCCTCATCAATATAGAAGGCCAAATAACTTCCTGATAACTAAGAATACAAGTAAGAACGCTTACTTCGCACTGAAAATACTATAACTGTAAAAGCCGGCCCGATGTGTTTTAAAAGGTGTAGAATTCGAACTTAGCCGATATAGCTACGATGTTAAAATAATCGCCAATGAGTTACATACTCGTGGATAGTCATAATATTTAACGCACTTACATTTTACAGTTAATCGTCGGTGTAAAATTCCCGCAGTACTTCTGCTGAGCTAATTTTGCTCGACCGTAGGAATCAAGTGGACGATATTTCGCTTCTTGTAAAGACGACGAGAACTTGCTTTCTTTGTTTCTTCTGGATTGTGCTTTTGTTTCTAGCCTATTTTCAAGTCTAAATCCGAATTTTGTGTCTGCATTCTTCCCATTTATAACAAGTTGACCGATTTTCTCTCTGAAAACTATTCGTTGTGTGTGAAACTGAACTTCAAAGCTGAACGTAATCTGATTGGTTTACATTCATCGCGTGAACCAATCAGCTTCAGGAAAGTTGCGGCCCGCACAGCGTGTGTTTTGACGAGGCCGGATTTCAATTTGGCAACGTATATTGATAATAATACGGAATAAATTTAAATATTGATATATTACAATAATTACATTATTTCAGAGGGAGGAAAGGGCAAGGCTCCTGTAATTATTAAAAGGAAAGTATTTTACGTACCACACAGAAGGGGAAATAAAAGCTGAGAACTGAGTTAAAGAGTGAAGGTTATACAGCTTTAAAGGCCATTTCCAGTCTGTACTGCGCAATCTCCGCATTTAATGTTTATTGAGTCTCACACGATGAAAAGTAAACAAACCAAAATTAAAATTACGGGTAAAAACTTACTTTTTTCTTCCTTATTAACATCTGATATCCTTGCAAAACAATAATAAAGAGTAGACGAACCTCGACGATATGCCAAACCGACGTTTCAGCTCATTGCGAACTCCCAAACAAAACGACCCGCAATGGCGGACTCAAAAACTTCATGTACGCAGTTACCGAAGTGTAACGTATCAACGAATTCAAAACAGAAATGTAAACAAATCCCGAGACTGCGCAGTACGGACTGGAAATGGCCTTAAACATAGCATTATGTTCAGTTCAGTTCAGTAGGGGGACGAAATGAAGTCTGGGAGCGATTAACGTTGTTCTCACAACTTACAAAGTGGCGAATTCAAGTCCTGGTCAGCGGCTTTTCGACGGTGTGGCTGCAACTGCAACTACGATCACCACGTAGCTACTTGATTTCACAACAACCACTACTGTCGATATCAAAACCTTTTCCGAAAACATTTTCCTGGTTTAGAGACACAACTGAGAAAACTTTTCCGACTGCTGTAAACAAGAGGGCGAACACTCTATCGTCGAACACTCTCTCTGGCCGCTATGTCGTTCTTGTTAAAATGTTGCTTATAATTTCCTCATACGCACTCACCTATTCAGTGCTTAAGTCCGGGGCACACTAGCAAGTCGTAGAGACTTCAAGTCGCTCCGTGTTTACTGTGTCTAAAACAAGTACGTGTCACGCGACGACTCCGAGTCACGCGACGCGTCCGTGCCACAGGAGGCGAATCGTTGCTGCAAGCAGTGTCCACGTGACATATCGCGGCGACTTGTTACCAAAGTGTGTCCAGCGGGACTTGATGACTGCGCTGGTATCCGCTGACTACCCCTCGAATGATTGCTTTGCAGGTTGTGAGAGCAGCGACTTGACATTTTGCAGCCACAGACGAATAATAAAAGTAATAGAAATTGAATAACGTACCTTTGTAGTTACAATATTTAAATGTTAGTCACTTCTTACTGAATAACGAACACGTGTACTTGTCTTGGCAGCCTTCATATATGTCCATCCACTAGCACATTGAATGGCTATTGACAAGGCAAGATTAGCATGGACTGTGGTATTAGCTTCAGAAATGCTAGTGGTTTTCATTGGAAATGCTATCGCTATTGCTGTGTTCTGGAGACAACGATCAACTCTCAGACGAACTCGTTACCTTCTAATAAACCTTTCAGTCGCTGATTTCTTGGTTGGAATTGGAGATATCGAGAATCTTGCTGGTAACATTTGGTATTTGGTACATTCAAAGCCTAGATCATGGGGTAACTTTGTAGTTTTGGATGTCTTTTCTGGTTCGGCTTCTTTGACGTTTTTAGCGCTAATTTCCTTGGAAAGGCTATACGCCATTGCTAGGCCTTATCGACACAGAACGACAACAACGCGGGTTTACATTCACTTTATTGTAGTTGCATGGAGCTTGTCGGCCGGAATAACTATCACTTACTTGTGCGGCTTTGGATTTGAAATAATCAGCATGAAAATTCCCACCTTTATCGGAGCTCATTTCATGGCGCTTTGTTTGATTGTCATAACCAGTTCATACTTGGCGATATGGGTTTCCAAAAGAAATGAGGATCCAAGAATATCAATAGACAGACGGAAACAAAACAAGAAACTCGCCAAGACTTTGTTCGTTGTAAGCTTTTTGTCAATATTATTATGGCTGCCTTTAACAGTGAATTACATTCTATCCAACGTACTGTCGAACAAACTTGAGAAATCACTTTATTATATCGGAAGATGTCTTCAGCTGGCCAATTCGTTTATAAATCCCATAGTGTATTACACCCGAATGCCTGAATTCAAAAGATGCTTGAGGAACATGTTACTAAGGCAACGTATCCGTCAATTACCGCAGGGTCAACAGCTTCAGGACATGTCAATGGGAAATGCCTCCATACCCGTCCTGCTATCTGCCTCAACATTAAACACCCGTTCTCTGAATGAAAGCTAGGCGAGGAGCTTATAACTTTCCTCAAAATGGAAAATCATTGGAACTTATGCCCCCTTCTAAGTCTGTCTAGTTTCTTCAGAAGTGAGAGCGCTGCATCACAGGACAATTTGCCCAGTAAACGCACGACGAGATTGCATTCCAAAAGGCGCGGATTCAGAAATGTTTGACAAGAGGGGCCAAAATTTTGTTCAGAAAATATTGCAGAAGCTTTTCTCGGCAGATTACGTTCTCTGTTATGTCGCAGTGTTCCGCCGCAGAGAAAACGTTTATATATAATCTAAAGGACGGAAAAACAGCAGACACAACGAAGTAGGAAGACACAACCTGGTGCGTTTATTGAAGACGTAGGAAAAACGCTCACATACAAAAATTATGCCCTGCTAGATGCGCAAACTAGATGAGAAAACTGTTTTTGTCGATTGACAAACGCGGGAAGCGACAGAAGCAACATACCTAACGTGACGTAGAAGACCGGTACCCTGAAGGACACCAAGGCCGATAATTGCAAATTCCGAATAAAACACATTTTCTCCACATCTCCCTCAATTTTCCCACCGACTCGCCTTTCCACATAATTAACTTTCTTTTGAATTTGTAAAAGGATAATGCAAGTGGTTGTCGGTCAAAGTCCTGACAACTGTTCTTCAGACATCCTGTTTGTGATTTTAGGACCTGACACAGGGGGTTCTCATACCAAATTAGAAGCAAATCTATAAGAAGGATAAATTTAGGTTAACGTGGTAACCATGAAAGGGCTATTAAGAAATTTGTCTGTGCCTTTTACTAAAACAAATGGATTTGTCACGCAGTACGCTAAAGCATGGTAATCACTTTCTTGCGTTACGTCCAAAGCTCAATTCTCGCCATAACGGGCGCCAGCATGGTACGTTATTTCTAGTCCAGTCACATCTTTATATCGCAGCTTTCTCATTATGTCAATCAAAAGTATGCAGTTTTGGCTGCAGTTTTATCATTTCCTTGAATCGCATAGCCTTTTTAAAATACAGAGAAGTGTAAATTTGGCAAAACGCGCGCTCGCCGAGAAGCCATTTCAAATCAACTGTCAGGAGCCAGCGAATCGGACTCAAGTTAAAAATCGATTACAAAAAAAAAAATACTTCAT
>OX393561.1:12633227-12700727 GCA_947652115.1 Blastomussa wellsi
CGTTGGTTATTTTATCACTTCATATCCAACGCGGGCTCATGGAATAATTGTTATATATTAGAATTTTCCTCATTAATATTAGAAATATCCGCAATTTCGTTCACTACTAATTTGTATATTTTGCTTTAAATGTCGGAATGAGTACTAAAAGCCGTCAAAGGAAGATGACGATGTTGATGATGAGAACAATTAACGACAATTAACATAAAAGGACAAACAACTTGGCATGACTTTGTTCACGGTAAGCTTTTTGTCAGTGCTGTCATGGCATCATCTATCCAAGTTACATATTTTTTTGTGTTTTCCACGGAGCGGACAGACTTAAGAAGACACCTTGCTAATTCAGAAGCGATTTTTAACTGGTAGGATGTTTTGCATCGTCTGAGCATTGTGTTGACTTTCCCTTCCCCTCCTTCATTAATTAAGCTCAGAAAAGCAGGCAGGTGCCCGAAACAATCAGCCCGAAAAAAAGTAGTCACAATAATAATAATAAAAAATAATGAAGGGGCGTTTGACTTAGTTTGCATACCGCTAACCTTTATATTCATGGTAAATGAAAACGTCAACTTATTCAAGCTAACCGAGGAAGATATGTAGTTTGGCACCATTTCGCCACACAGAAGCGGAAAAGCTGTTAACGGGTAAGTGTTTTACTGTAGGTTGAAATAACGCACATGACAGATGGCAGATGTATGAAAGTATAATTTACTGTATGTCGTGTCGAGGAACACTGGTCAAATGCTTCGGAGATAAAATAGGAAGATATTCCTGAGAAGATTGAAAGTGCACGAGTCATTAAAATGCAATTAATATTTCCTAACCCAGTACCTCATTTTTGCCAGTAGTGCAGGTTTTGCTGACAGTCGTCAGTGATAATGAATCTCTCCTCCTTTTCACAGACGAAATTAAACCGTTGTGCTTGAGCCAAACGCAGAGGCGACACGTATATGCTAAATGGGAATTGACAAGGAAAGACTTACGTGGACCGTAATACTTGCTGTGGAAATGCTTGCCGTTCTTATTGGGAATGCTATGGCCATTGCTGCATTCTGGAAAGAGAGATCAACTCTCAAACGAGCTTGCTATCTCCTGATAAATCTTTCAGTTGTCGATTTTTTGGTTGGTATTGGAGAAATCTCAAACTTGGTTAATAACATTTCATATCTTGTAAATTCCAAATCGGTAAAGTGGAACACGTTTTCGTTTTTGGATGTATTTGCTGGTTTGGCTTCTCTGGCATTCTTAACCCTCATTTCCATTAAAAGGTTATACGCTATTGTTTGGCCCTTCCATCACAGAGTGACAACAACACGAATTTACATTTACTCTATTGTAGCCACATGGAGCTTACCGGCCGTGATAGTCATCATTTGCTTTTGCAGTTATGCATTCGAAGATATCAGCAAAAAAATCGCCTACCTGTTTGCTGCATCATTTATGGCGCTATGTTTGGTTGTTACATCTTCTTCATACTTGGCAATATGGAAATCCAAGACAAACGAGGATCCAAGGATACCCATAGAAAGACGCGAACAAAACAAGAAGCTTGCCAAGACTTTGCTAGTTGTCAGCTTATTATCATTTCTCACTTGGTTGCCTCTGACAGTGAGCATCCTAATGACCACCGTCTTACCTGGAGCCGATGGACTCAATAAATCCCTTCATTACAGCGGAAGAGTTCTTCAGCTGGCCAATTCATTGATAAATCCGATAGTGTATTACGCACGAATGCCGGCGTTTAGAAAGCAGTTGAGGAACATGTTTCGGAGACAAATAACTCCTGAAATACCGCAGTGTCGACAGCCTGAAAACATGGCAGTGGCAGATATTTCCATGCCAGTCCTACTATCTGTTGCAACATTAAACGATTAAGATTGCCGAGGTAAACGAATTGTTGATGTCAAAAGCAGCATCGTGATTGGCTCTTTTACCTTGGCCATCAAAAATCATGGCTATCTTAAACGCGTTAAACGTTATGAGCGCTCCGTTTGATGTTTTTGACGTATCCATGGTAATTTACCACTGAAAAGCCGGTACCTCCGGAAACGTCGGGCACACTCGCTTTTCCGTGGTAAAAGACTAATTTACCGAGGTAAATGTGCCCCGTGTAACCGTACCTCCCTTGACTTTTCTTACGTTGCCACTGAATTGCTAAGCACCATTTGACGTATTTTTATGCCATAATTCGGGATACCAAAAGATCTCGTGAAGCCGGTGCAACGTAGTGCGAGAATTCTATGCTATTCTAATAAGAACTCGTCAATTATTTAAGAGGGAACTTGGGGAAGATTGGTTACGTCGTCAACGTAAAGACTTCGCTGCAATCAACAAATTCATCTAATTGGGATTGTGTTTCATTCTGCGGGAATATGGTCATTATAAAAAGGACGCACGAGTTATCTCGCAATATTTAAGAATTGGCTCATGCTTTGCTGAGTTATGGTGCACGCAGGAAGTGTGGAGAGCACTCAAGAGGCGTAGTTGCCGAGGTGATAGCCGAGAGCAACTCTAGCTTCTTTTGAATTGAAAAAAATTGTACCTGCCGTGATGAAAACCTTGCATGGCCGTACGAGCCGGTGGGGAAAGGGGGTGCAACATCGTACCCACCCAAATTTTGGGAGCAACTTGGGAGCAAAGTGAATATAGGAAAATAGTTATGAAGCTTGAAGTTCTTTGCCCGCACATTTTATTTTAATTTTATCCCGAAACATTTAAAGATTATTCACTAGTTTTGCATTGCGCATCCTTACTATTATTTTACTCGTGATCAGCGCGTGCACATTGAAACATGGCGGACTTTTCTTAATGTCTGGAGCTTGGAAGATAGGTAAAATCGTCCTTCTCTCGTAAACGAGTACGGTGGCCTATCTTTTTTCCTTTGTTTGAATTGAGCAATAACGTTCTTCCTGTGCAATAAATATAGACCAATTCCCCTTGTTGATAAAAAAAAAAAATAGTAAAACCGTGTTTTTACAAGCTAATCGTAAGTAAAATCGTACTGATACATAAAGAATTGCTATGTATAAACGAGGTGCTGAACCGCTCCTAAACGAGCACGTTGACACCTAATGGTTAATGCGTTGGACTCTGGATCGGAACGGTCCGGGTTCGAGCCTCTAGCCGGTGAACTGTGTTGTGTTCTTGGGCAAGACACTTTACCCTCACAGTGCCTCTCTTCACCCAGGTGTATAAATGGGCACCGGCGAATTTACTGCTGGGGGGAGGGGGAATCCCAACCAGGGGGAGTAGAAATAATGTCTGTCGCTTCATGCTACAGAAACCGGGTTAATCTCCGGCCTGATGGGCCACTGGGCCCGAATGCAGACTTTACCTTTATAAAGCAAACAATCGGTTAGCAAAGCTCTGAGTTTTGGTCCCATTTCTGTGAAATGACATTAATCAGAATCCGCAAGGAAAAAGTGGTACGACATAATTCGGTGCACTCATAACTACTTACGCCACTAAAACCGAAATTATTCGCGAGAGCGTTTCTTTTTATACATTTCTCAACAATAACAAGTCGACTTATACTTCGATTAAAACAGGATTTCAAATAGCTGCTAGTGGTAAAAACCCACGCGGCAAATACTTCTATTCATTGCAATAAACGGTACCTGTCAGTTTATTCCAAATGCATTTACAAAGTGACTGAAATACAGTCGTAAAATACGTTTATTTTCAAACAACTGTATTGTAAAGGCCCAGCGTTTAAGGTCATAAATAAATAAATAAATAATAAAAAATCCAACTGACCAGCGTTATTATTTCACGGGGTAAGGACAAAGGCTCGGTTGGCTTTTTCAAGATGTCAGCCGTGGTGTGAATAGATATATTTATATTAGTTAGTAAGTTATAGCCTCAAAGAGTGAATGGAAAGAGGAAAATAAATTGGAACACGACTTTAGAAAGTAAGTAAACATTTAAAAAAATGGAAATCCATTATTTTGTTCAGAGAGATTTTTCTGAATATGCTTGTAGTCCAGCAGTTCAGTCTTAGTAAGCTTACTAGTTTCGTTTATTTAAAGTGGTACTATGATGAAATTTGCAACTCTCGCTCGCCATTTTAAAACATAAACAAGTGGTTGGTATGAGAAGAAAAATACCGCTTACCTTTGTTGAATATCTCGAGCCCTATTGCTCCAGAGATATTCACGTTTTTAAAATATGCAAATTTGCTAAGTAATAGGGTCATACACGCAATGTGTATCAGGTATGTTTGATTCTCGGCCCCGAGACCCTGTTGGGTGTGTTCTAAAATATGTGGTTTTCAATTATGTTACCATGGCAACTTACTGGGTTCTAGACCTCTCCGGTGTCAAGGGCTTTTCTGTTTTTTTTTTTAGCGTTCCATTTTGATAATTTTCATTTATGGCTGATTTTCCTGATCTAGGAAGCATATAGATGCGTTAGGTAGTCTAAGTGACCTGGTTTCATTTTGACGAGCTGAATTTCACTAAAATGTTGAAAACAGGTCCAAAAGATCTGGAACAGAGTGTGTTGCCATGGGAACATAACGACATTATATCTGAAGGTGTACCAAGTTTCAATAGAAAACTGATTAAGATAGCTCCATTTATGTAACTGACTTCAAATTGGGTTGGGGAAATGACGTCATCAGTCCCCCTAATTTGGATATTTTGTCAATTAGATATCTCAGGAACTAATAAAATATTTGAAAGCGGTAAACGGGATTTTAAATATTACACTAGATTCTCTATTATGCGAATAAAAAATAAAAGTTCAAAAATTATATCATAGTAAATTAGACACACCAAGTGACAGGCCGCTGCGATACGTCGCGGGGACAAGACACTGCAGTACTCAAAGCCGTCAAAGGAAGATGACGATGTTGCTGATGAGAACAATTAACGACAATTAACATAAAAGGACAAACAACTTGGCATGACTTTGTTCACGGTAAGCTTTTTGTCAGTGCTGTCATGGCAACATCTATCCAAGTTACATATTTTTTTTTTGTTTTCCACGGTGCGGACAGACTTAAGAAGACACCTTGCTAATTCAGAAGCGATTTTTAACTGGTAGGATGTTTTGCATCGTCTGAGCATTGTGTTGACTTTCCCTTCTCCTCCTTCATTAATTAAGCTCAGAAAAGCAGGCAGGTGCCCGAAAAAATCAGCCCGAAAAAAAGTAGTCACAATAATAATAATAAAAAATAATGAAGGGGCGTTTGACTTAGTTTGCATACCGCTAACCTTTATATTCATGGTAAATGAAAATGTCAACTTATTCAAGCTAACCGAGGAAGATATGTAGTTTGGCACCATTTCGCCACACAGAAGCGGAAAAGCCCTTAACGGTAAGTGTTTTACTGTAGGTTGAAATAACGCACATGACAGATGGCAGATGTATGTAAGTATAATTTACTGTATGTCGTGTCGAGGAACACTGGTCAAATGCTTCGGAGATAAAATAGGAAGATATTCCTGAGAAGATTGAAAGTGCACGAGTCATTAAAATGCAATTAATATTTCCTAACCCAGTACCTCATTTTTGCCAGTAGTGCAGGTTTTGCTGACAGTCGTCAGTGATAATGAATCTCTCCTCCTCTTCACAGACGAAATTAAACCGTTGTGCTTGAGCCAAACGCAGAGGCGACACGTACATGCTAAATGGGAATTGACAAGGAAAGACTTACGTGGACCGTAGTACTTGCTGTGGAAATGCTTGCCGTTCTTATTGGGAATGCTATGGCCATTGCTGCATTCTGGAAAGAGAGATCAACTCTCAAACGAGCTTGCTATCTCCTGATAAATCTTTCAGTTGTCGATTTTTTGGTTGGTATTGGAGAAATCTCAAACTTGGTTAATAACATTTCATATCTTGTAAATTCCAAATCGGTAAAGTGGAACACGTTTTCGTTTTTGGATGTATTTGCTGGTTTGGCTTCTCTGGCATTCTTAACTCTCATTTCCATGGAAAGGTTATACGCTATTGTTTGGCCCTTCCATCACAGAGTGACAACAACACGAATTTACATTTACTCTATTGTAGCCACATGGAGCTTACCGGCCGTGATAGTTATCATTTGCTTTTGCAGTTATGCATTCGAAGATATCAGCAAAAAAATCGCCTACCTGTTTGCTGCATCATTTATGGCGCTATGTTTGGTTGTTATATCTTCTTCATACTTGGCAATATGGAAATCCAAAACAAACGAGGATCCAAGGATACCCATAGACAGACGCGAACAAAACAAGAAGCTTGCCAAGACTTTGCTAGTTGTCAGCATATTATCATTTCTCACTTGGTTGCCTCTGACAGTGAGCATCCTAATGACCACCGTCTTACCTGGAGCCGATGGACTCAATAAATCCCTTCATTACAGCGGAAGAGTTCTTCAGCTGGCCAATTCATTGATAAATCCGATAGTGTATTACGCACGAATGCCGGCGTTTAGAAAGCAGTTGAGGAACATGTTTCGGAGACAAATAACTCCTGAAATACTGCAGTGTCGACAGCCTGAAAACATGGCAGTGGCAGATATTTCCATGCCAGTCCTACTATCTGTTGCAACATTAAACGATTAAGACTGCCGAGGTAAACGAATTGTTGATGTCAAAAGCAGCATCGTGACTGGCTCTTTTACCTTGGCCATCAAAAATCATGGCTATCTTAAACGCGTTAAAGGTTATGAGCGCTCCGTTTGATGTTTTTGACGTATCCATGGTAATTTACCACTGAAAAGCCGGTACCTCCGGAAACGTCGGGCACACTCGCTTTTCCGTGGTAAAAGATTAATTTACCGCGGCAAATGTGCCCCGTGTAACCGTACCTCCTTTGACTTTTCTCACGTTGCCACTGAATTGCTAAGCACAATTTGACGTATTTTTATGCCATAATTCGGGATACCAAAAGATCTCGTGAAGCCGGTGCAACGTAGTGCGAGAATTCTATGCTATTCTAATAAGAACTCGCCAATTATTTAAGAGGGAACTTGGGGAAGATTGGTTACGTCGTCAACGTAAAGACTTCGCTGCAATCAACAAATTCATCTAATTGGGATTGTGTTTCATTCTGCGGGAATATGGTCATTATAAAAAGGACGCACGAGTTATCTCGCAATATTTAAGAATTGGCTCATGTTTTGCTGAGTTATGGTGCACGCAGGAAGTGTAGAGAGCACTCAAGAGGCGTAGTTGCCGAGGTGATAGCCGAGAGCAACTCTAGCTTCTTTTGAATTGAAAAAAATTGTACCTGCCGTGATGAAAACCCTTGCATGGGCGTACGAGCCGGTGGGGAAAGGGGTGCAGCATCGTACCCACCCAAATTTTGGGAGCAACTTGGGAGCAAAGTGAATATAGGAAAATAGTTATGAAGCTTGAAAAAGTTCTTTGCCCGCACATTTTATTTTAATTTTATCCCGAAACATTTAAAGATTATTCCCTAGTTTTGCATTGCGCATCCTTACTATTATTTTACTCGTGATCAGCGCGTGCACATTGAAACATGGCGGACTTTTCTTAATGTCTGGAGCTTGGAAGATAGGTAAAATCGTCCTTCTCTCGTAAACGAGTACGGTGGCCTATCTTTTTTCCTTTGTTTGAATTGAGCAATAACGTTCTTCCTGTGCAATAAATATAGACCAATTCCCCTTGTTGATAAAAAAAAAAAAAAATTAGTAAAACCGTGTTTTTACAAGCTAATCGTAAGTAAAATCGTAATGATACATAAAGAATTGCTATGTATAAACGAGGTGCTGAACCGCTCCTAAACGAGCACGTTTACACCTAATGGTTAATGCACTGGACTCTGGATCGGAACGGTCCGGGTTCGAGCCTCTAGCCGGTGAACTGCGTTGTGTTCTTGGGAAAGACACTTTACCCTCACAGTGCCTCTCTTCACCCAGGAGTATAAATGGGCACCGGCGAATTTACTGCTGGGGGGTAAGGGGGAATCCCAACCAGGGGGAGTAGAAATACTGTCTGTCGCTTCATGCTACAGAAACCGGGTTAATCTCCGGCCTGATGGGCCACTGGGCCCGAATGCAGACTTTACCTTTATAAAGCAAACAATCGGTGAGCAAAGTTTTGAGTTTTGGTCCCATTTCTGTGAAATGACATTAATCAGAATCCGCAAGGAAAAAGTGGTACGACATAATTCGGTGCACTCATAATTACTTACGCCACTAAAACCGAAATTCTTCACGAGAGCGTTTCTTTTTATACATTTCTCAACAATAACAAGTCGACTTGTACTTCGATTAAAACAGGATTTCAAATAGCTGCTAGTGGTAAATACCCACGCGGCAAATACTTCTATTCATTGCAATAAACGGTACCTGTCAGTTCATTCCAAATGCATTTACAAAGTGACTGTATTGTAAAGGCCCAGCGTTTAAGGTCATAAATAAATAAATAATAATAAAATCCAACTGACCAGCGTTATTATTTTACGGGGTAAGGACAAAGGCTCGGTTGGCTTTTTCAAGATCTCAGCCGTGGTGTGAATAGATATATTTATATTAGTTAGTAAGTTATAGCCTCAAAGAGTGAATGGAAAGAGGAAAATAAATTGGAACACGACTTTAGAAAGTAAGTAAACATTTAAAAAAATGGAAATCCATTATTTTGTTCAGAGAGATTTTTCTGAATATGCTTGTAGTCCAGCAGTTCAGTCTTAGTAAGCTTACTAGTTTCGTTTATTTAAAGTGGTACTATGATGAAATTTGCAACTCTCGCTCGCCATTTTGAAACAGCTTACCTTTATTGAATATCTCGAGCCCTATTGCTCCAGAGATATTCACGTTTTTAAAATATGCAAATTTGCTAAGTGATAGGGTCATACAATGTGTATCAGGTATGTTTGATTCTCGGCCCCGAGACCCTGTTGGGTGTGTTCTAAAATATGTGGTTTTCAATTATGTTACCATGGCAACTTACTGGGTTCTAGACCTCTCCGGTGTTAAGGGCTTTTCTGGCTTTTTTTAACGTTCCATTTTGATAATTTTCATTGATGGCTGATTTTTCTGATCTAGGAAGCATATAGATGCGTTAGGTAGTCTAAGTGACCTGGTTTCATTTTGACGAGCTGAATTTCACTAAAATGTTGAAAACAGTTCCAAAAGATATGGAACAGAGTGTGTTGCCATGGGAGCATAATGACATTATATCTGAAGGTGTACCAAGTTTCAATAGAAAACTGATTAAGATAGCTCCATTTATGTAACTGACTTCAAATTGGGTTGGGGAAATGACGTCATCAGTCCCCCTAATTTGGATATTTTGTCAATTAGATATCTCAGGAACTAATAAAGATATTTGAAAGCGGTAAACGGGATTTTAAATATTACACTAGATTCTCTATTATGCGAATAAAAAATAAAAGTTCAAAAATTATATTATAGTAAATTAGACACACCAAGTGACAGGCCGCTGCGACACGTTGCGGGGACAAGTCACTGCAGCAATGCGCGTTGTGTGACACGGTCAATGTTTGGTCGCTGCAATCAGATTATTTGGACGCAGCGCACACGGAGCGACTTGTCCTAGATACCTGGCGTCTAGTGTGTGCCGGACGTTATGATTGCTGTGAAAGTGAACAGAATAGCGACTTCTAAACAAATACTAAAAAAAAAAAAGTTAAAACTAACAACGAGTTTCAACGCATGGGGTCTCAATCTACATTACTGAAGTTTATGAATAATAGACGCTTCTACAAAATAAGTGTTAATTATTCAGCGTTGTCATAATAAGAAATAATGAAAGGCACTAGATTAATATTTATAATATGATGAAAACGTCGAATAATTCGTTCTTCAGGAAAGGTTTCCGCATTTATTTATAATGAAAATATGTAACAAGGAGTAGGCACTATTTCACCGACTGGAAGCAGAAAAGCTGTCAAAAGGTTAGTGATCTACCATAGATAAAATAAAATTAAACACAATCAGTCAAAAAATCATGAAGGTTTATTACAGTACAACCCCAAAAGTGATTTTTTTACACGGTTTAATGCCTCATGTTTGAATACATCAGGTCTCATAGAAGCCCTTTAAATTTAATACCTGTAAATATCAAGCTTTGAAAGTTTGCAGTACATGTGAATCTTCTCTTCCTTTTACAGACTAAATTTGCATCCTGCCTTTGAAGTGAGCGCATGCAGCAACCACACCTATAAACCATAATGGGAATTTACAAGGAAAGACTTACGTGGAGCGTAATTCTTGCTATGGAAATGCTTGTTGTTCTTACTGGAAATGCTTTGGCTATTGCCTTATTTTGGAAACAAAGATCAACTCTCAAACGAACCTGTTACCTATTGATAAACCTGTCAGCTGCTGATTCTTTAGTTGGTATTGGGGAAATCATACACCTGGTTGAAAACGTTATATACCGTATAAGTTCAAAATCGAAAACCTGGCAAGACAATTTTTTCTTTATTTAGTTATCGCAGCATAAGAGGTCAGTTGTTAATATACTCCTCAACGGAGCCGAACAAATACAGAGCGATCTGGAGAGAGGAGAGCCGTGATCAAAGTACTAAGAGATAACAACTACACCCTGTGTTTTATCCGGAGTTGCAAGTCCTACCGCAACGCTCTCCGCCTCGATTCAATAATAACGACACTTCCAGCGCTAGCGCACCGTCAACACCAAATTTTGTATTCCCTCCGTAAGTCAGAGGCGTGTCTGAGAGAATTTCGCGAGTCTACGCAACAACGGGGTTAAAGTTGTTTACAAACCTTTAAACCCTTTAAATGTTTTGCGCAGGAGTTTCCCGAGACCGACAAAGTAAGCAAACATTTAAAAAGATTGGAAATCCATGACTTTGCTCAGAGAATGTAGTTGTAGTTCAGCATCCTTAGACCAACGTGCCCAGAAATAGTTGGACGGGCCAGGAAAATTTTCAGGCTGCAGAGCAATGAATCAGCAGCTGAAAACGGAGTAGTAGTGGATCGCGAAATAATACACTTCTTTAAAAACGTTTTGAACTAAATCTCTCAAAATAATAATCTTAGTTATAATTAGGCACATCAGGCGACAGCAATTCGCGTGGTGTGACACGGCCAATCTTTGGTCGCTGCGACAGAATTTTGCTGATGCGCTGCGATCAATAGCGTGAATTCAAACCTGGGATTGTTTTGGACAAAGTTCACACAGGGAAACATGTCACAGAGAACTGGTGCCTAAGATGTGTGACACTGCGGAAAAACGAGAGAATGTGAACATTTTGGCAATTTTTAAGGAAACCTCTGAATAATTTCCACCTTTATAATTTTGTTTCCAATTTTTGCTATAAGCTGGTAAGTTCGCAAGTTTAGACTGAAATTATGTCATCGATGTATCATGACCTCCGCCCGTGCGCGGTGCCTTTTTTCGCGGTGTAGTGTGTGTGGGCCTTTATGATTGCAATAAAAGTGTACCGAATAGTGACTTCTAAACAAACATGGAAACTAACAACAATTTCATCGCATGCGGTCTCAATCTATAGTTCTGAAGTTTATGAATAAAAACTATAACATACTGAGGCTTTAAGAAGTGTTAATTCTTCAACGTTGTCATAATAAGAAATACAAAACAATTAATGTGTTAATTTTGTGGTCCATCTTCTGATATGAGTATGCACAGGGTAAGGCACTAGATTATTATTATTTATAACATAAAGAAAATTTAATTTGTAATTGAAGCTTGTGGAAAGTTTTCTGCATTTATTGATAATGAACATGTACTGCAAGGAGATGGCACCATTTCTCCCCGACTGGAAGGAGAAAAGCTGCCAAAAGGTTAAAAAACATAAAGGTTTGTAACAATAGGAACCCCAAACATTCTCGCAATAGAAGCCTTCTAAATTTAATGTCTGTTTACGTCAAGCTTTGACAGTTTTCAGTATATATGAATTTTTTGTTGACTTTACAGACTAAATTTGCATCTTTCCGTTTGAGGTGAGCGCAGCAACCACAGTCAAAATGGGAATTGACAAGGAAAGACTTACGTGGAGCGTAATTCTTGCTATGGAAATGCTTGTTGTTCTTACTGGAAATGCTTTGGCTATTGCCGTATTTTGGAAACAAAGATCAACTCTCAAACGAACCTGTTACCTATTGATAAACCTGTCAGTTGCTGATTCTTTAGTTGGTATTGGGGAAATCATACACCTGGTTGAAAACGTTATATACCTTATAACTTCAAAATCGAGAACCTGGCAAGACAATTTTTTCTTTATTTACGTGTTTGCTGGTTTGGCTTCTTTAGTGTTTTTAACGTTCATCTCCATGGAAAGGCTACATGCAATTGCTTGCCCTTTGCGGCACAGAGTAACAACACAACGAGTTTATACTTGCTTTATCGCAATCGCATGGAGTCTGTCGATGGTGATAACTGTTATATGCTTTCTCAGTTTTCAATTGGAATTTTTCAAAACCAGTATCAGCCCTATAATTGGAGCATCTTTTACAGCTCTTTGTTTGGTTCTGATTTCGTGCTCATACTTGGCAATATGGAAATTCAAAAGAGACGAGGATCCAAGAATACCAGTAGACCGACGCGAACAAAACAAAAAGCTCGCTATGACCTTATTCGTTGTAAGCGGCTTATCAGTGCTTACGTGGATGCCTTTAACAGTAAACTTCATATTGATTGGAGCGTTTCAGTACAAGGAAACTCTTTATTTTGTTGGAAGATTTCTTCAGCTGGCCAATTCGGCTGTAAATCCAATAGTGTATTACGCCCGATTGCCTGAGTTCAGAAGATACTTAAGGAAAATTTTCCTGAGGCAAAAAATACCACAAGAGCACCAACACCAACACCTTCAAAACATGTCAATGGAAAATGCTTCCACGCCAGTCCTGCTGTCTTTTTCAACATCATAGGCGTACGGGCACCTTCGGACTTACACAGTTACACAATTTTAGAATGCGCTAGCATTAACCGGTACAGCCGCCCAAAAATTGCTACTGCTTTTGCCCGAATCCTGAGCGTTTTGCCCGAAAAATGTCGAAAATTTTCGAAACTGGGTGTTGGGAGGGGGCGCCCCCGCCCCTCCAGCTCGTACGCCTATGTACAACTCTCGCCACCGATCGCAGCACAAGAGGTCAGTTTTTAATACAGTCCTCAACGGAGCCGAACAAATGCAGAGCGATCTAGAGAGAGGAGAGCCGCGATCAAAGTGCTAAGAGATAACAACTATATCCTGTGTTTTATCCGGAGTGTGAAGTCCTACCGCAACGCTCTCGGTCGCGATTCTAGTAATAACGACACTTCCAGCGCTATCGCACCGTCCGTCAATGCCAAATGTTGTATTCCTTCCGTATGTCAGAGGCGTGTCTTAGAGAATTTCGCGAGTACTACGCAACAACGGGGTTAAAGTTGTTTACAAACCTTTAAATGCTTTGCACAGGAGATTCCCGAGACCGAAGGACAAACCTTGTGCCTTGCAGCCCAGATGTGTTGTTTACAAGGTCGGTTGCGTTGACTGCAACTTCTTGTACTATGGACAGACAGACAGAGCCTTGGTAACAAGGTTAAAAGAACACAGAACGGCGGTTCGGGTTGCAGACTACAATTCCAAAATTTCGCAACTCGCGAACCAGTTTGTCCATAGTATAGACTTTGATCACGCGACTATTGTAGACAAGACTCGTAATTTTCAAAAAGCGTGCCATTCGCAGAGAGACAGCAGCGCTGGAAACGAACATATTCACACCCGGATGTTTACAAATCCTTCGCGTGATCTCGCGCCGAGGTCGTTCAATATGTCTTTGCTGGTGTTGCACGCGCAGAATTGTAAACCGTTAGAAAGCCGTCAATCAGTTTGCTTTTAAAAACCGGTAAGGGCGAAGTTGTTTGGTGCAAACGTTTTTTTTTTTTTTTTTTTTACATTCTGATTTGGTTGTTATTCCGTATCCATACTTGAAAATATGGAAAGTAAAAAGGAGTCCCGATTATACAAATATTCACACGGGATGTACAGACGGTTTAGACAAAATTAGTCTCTGCGCAAATCTCTAAATTATCAAAAATCACTTCTAGCTAACAAGATGGTGTCCTAACCCATTTTTTGGTACTAATCTTTCGCTCGACTAAAACTGTATATTGCTATACCTTTTTATCAATACGCGCAGGTATATTTATTAACATCGAAAAGAGCCTTTGAGGCATTGTTTTATTTGCTTTTGGTTGAATAGAGAAATAACAAAACCGCAAAATGTTGATGATATGACAGAGTCATACAAAGAATTAATTTAAATTTGACGTTTTCCGCTCATTTCCATGTAATGTATGGGATCCTTCCCAGAGAACTTGTTTTAATGAATTCAAGAAGTAAATCTTTTTAGCAAAAAATTTCGTAGATTTAATGAAGTGGACGGTAGTTTACTTCAATGGTTGATGTTGCTAAAGGTTTATAGAATACATAGTAAGAATTAAGTTGCAGAGAGAAACTTGACTTTTTAAAGTAGATAACCGTAGATAACTGTTAAGTAAGAAACAGTGACGAAGCAGCATTGTGAATAAATGTTTATATATTAAATTCCTGGTGTTGGTTTGACAGTCTCAAAGTGGTTATATAAACACCTTCAACTGTTAAACGGATAAAAATGTCGTCAACCGACAAAAATGGAATTATTTTAAACGCCACACGCGTCAATTGAGCCATTCAGGGTTAAGCGAAGTTCAAATGCAAAACTTAAGTTGAAGGCAATACTAAGTGATTTTAGCAAAATGGGTTCGCTTTGGGAACTTTCCACGTAACAACAACAACAACAACAACAACTTTTATTGACCCCTTAATACGCAATGAGGGAATTATGTTTCTTAATTTAATTGTTGCTTGCTTTCTACGTTTAATATAAAACACAAGGACAGCATTTTTGTGAAAGAAGAATTTTTGCAAATAGAAGTACCGGTACAGTAATAACTGCCCTGCAGTTGTTGAAAGCTTCCTAGCTATTGATAACTCGAGAAGGCTTTGCTTGGCTCGCGTTCGTGTATGCGCTCTAGTTTGCTTAATACCAATCTGCTGTCCCTTTATTCGATAATTTGGTAGTTTTTTTTCGGTAAGCGTTTGCTTTATACGAAAAACCGCAACTAAAAATTATGTTTCGTCTTAATTCCAAAGCGTATGTTTTAAGGAAGTAAAAAAAAAAAATGTTACAATTTTATTTGAAATACAACTACAACCTCCCTTGCTATATATTTATTACTTGCTTTCCGTCAACTTTTCTAGCCATTTTGGTCATTTGGGGCAGCTAGTACTCCTCTATATTTTTGTTAATTTATTTTGTTTATCATTATTGTATTATGCTGGGTACAAATAAATAAAGTTGTTGACGCATCCCCAAGCAGCTGTTTGAACTGATTAATGACATTTTTAGGTTGAAAAGACCTTTCCTCCCGTTATGAGGTACAGTTCTTTGTTGTTTGCATAACAGGGCAATGTAAAAAACTATAATATTATTTCTGATGGTGTGACTGTAAATAAGTCAATTTTACTTTTCCGGTTTTCCGCTTTCATTTGATGCAAATCCGGCATTTACAAAAAGAAGCTTCACAAACGGTGTTGCTGTTAACACTGTAGAGATTGATTACCCAAAAAATCTCATTAAACCACGTTATATTTCTACTATTAGCCGTATGGATGTAAATACAGATTGAGATTTTGTAGACTTGATGGAATGAAGTTCAAAGTTTAACTACGAAGGTGGACCTTAAAGCTAGCGATCGAGGTAAGGAAATCTGACTTTTTCATTAAAACTCACCAGTTGTTATGAATTATTTTCAGATCGTTGTAACCTACAGAAGTTGTTACAAATCAATACAAATAAATGTAAATCGTGATATAGGCGTGAAACAAAACTTTGCTTAGGATATTGTTTAGAATCCGCCAATTAGAACACACGCGTAACCAGTATCGCATATAGTCACACACCATTATGATGGCATGAAGCATTATATGAAATTACAAGATGACACTCAAGTAACATAAGCGAATTGCTTTAAGTATTAGCGTGAAATAAGATAACTTCTTGGTATATAACGTAAGATAATAACGTCTCTCTGGAAGGAAATATCACCTGAAAACTTCAATGTGCAATACTGCAGAATTATCGGCCTGGACTGAAGAATCTTTGGTTATCGTTTGCATTGCAGGGAACATGATCACTATCGTTGTCAGTTTCTGGAAACTGAGGTCTATTTCTAAAGAAAACGTATTGCCTTTTGATCAATCTAACGATAGCTGATTTAACCGTTGGTTTCGGGGTTACATAAATTGTGACCCGGAACATTCACAAACTTGTAAGCTCTGAAGAACTTAAGTGGAGAGAATTCATAGTCCTGGGCATTTTCGCTTGAACTGCTTCGTTCACCACTTTACTCCTCATCGCCGTGGAAAGATGTTTAATGCCGTTGATTATCCCTTTCGCCAAAGAGCATTAACAAGGCGCATTTACATGAGTGCATGAGTAGCATGAGTGCGGTTTAGAGCTGTACTAATTACATTCATTAGAATTCTCCCGATATTTTTCTCCAATCAATTTTTAACTGTGGCCTCACTCTTTGGATTTTAACATCTTTGACTTCGATGGGTGTCTACGAAGTTTGCTGTGCCTACACAGTAATTTGCAATTGGATTTTGTCTAGGAAGAGGGATCCAAAAATACTACGAGGCAAACGAGAGCAAAATAAGGGACTTGCTAAGACTGTCTATTGTAAATGACGTAACATGGTTTCGCTATGCTATAAATTTCGTTTTACCTCAATAGAGTATTTTCACACACGTGACGAGCGGCCATACTGGATTGCTGAAACAAAAGATGATATTTTCATAACAATAGAGTTCAATTCCCGGAGGATGACTTTGGGACACCAATATGGCCGCCGTGGCGTCATGTGAAAACACTCTATATGTTAAAATTGACCAAAACTCCACTATATATACGTAACATCAACAACAACAACAACAAAACTTTATTGCCAAACTTTATTGTACCGAGTTTTCTTTTTGCAGCACGTTTTATGCAACTGGCCAACCCCTCCTTTAATCTAATCACCAACAGGGTTGTAAAGGTTTGATCGGACGTAGAAAGCTAAAATATTCGATCAAACCAAATAATTTTATTAACAGACATTGTAGTCTCTGTTCCTGATTTAAATGAACAACATTCGATATAATAAAAAATAAAAAATAATGACATTAATAATGATGATTACAATGACAAGGATAATACAATGCATATGCAATTTAAATCTCTAACTAATAGAGTGGTAATGTGTTAGAGAGTAATATGAGTAGTAATATGGTAGCAAATTATTGAATGCCCTGTGCTCCAGAATAAAAGCAGCCTTTCTTTGGAAGCTTAAGCGAATTAATAAGAATTATCGCCTCTTGTGTCATACTTGACTTTGGTAGCGTTCCGTTTAACCAATTCATTGTCGGATCTAGTTAATCCAAATTGATTGCATTTCGTATCAGCTGGAACGAAAGATAGAGAAACAAGGACATGGGGCCTGGGAGCCAAAGGAGCTTTTTGGTGCATATGAATCCAGAACAACTTCGCTAAAAAGGGTCGGAAATCTGAAAAAAAGAAAAATTAATAGCCTCAGATAACAATATTTGGAGGTGAATTATTCAGATTGTAATCTGAGATTAACTTTATTCACAAACGAAATTGGAAATTTTTTAATCGCCAATCTTGATTTAGATAAGCTAAGAGAAATATTCAAAGCGAAGCCTCACTTTCCTCGCTTTCATGCACTAGACCCAGACTTTCCGTGGGAGCCCGCCATTTATGAATACTGTGTATGAATTAAGTATTGAGCATCTCACGATCAGAATTTTATGATCTTTGATCCAGTGTACAGTTTAAGCTCTTTTTATTTCCCTACTCGTGCGCAAAAATTTCCATTAGAACACCTTGATTGTAAACAGCGGGGTATATTTTTCCACCGTTTAATTAGTTTTAACTTCAATTTAAACATAGGAGGGAAGGGTAATAAACTAAAAAACTATTTTTCCTACCTTATGCTATGTAATTGTAAGTGTTTCCAAAGTTAAAGTAAACACTTCTGTTGCGGCGGTATCCGCTTTGGAATATGAGTTGACATTGACAATGCTGAATATATGATTTATGTAATTCATTTAGTGTTGTGTTGTATAGTAGTCCATAAATGGTGGCAATTCTTTTTTGAAAGAATATGTCATCTGAAAGCTTTTTCTATAAAGGCCGGAAAGATAAAAAATATTGATTGAAGAAGTTAAAATTGCGTGTTTTATATTAAGTTTTAGCTCGGTTTGACCACTTCCTATAGGGGTTGATGAAATTACCATATTTGACTGTATTATACAACTGTCTCTCTTTAGGACCCGCAGTAGAAGCCGTTAAAACGCTTTATGCCGATTGAAAAGCTTTGGAAACCAGTAGTAAGACTCTTTTTTACATTTTATTTGGCTTTTATTTGGCCATGAAGCTGCTTTCTTGGCTTGATCCAGAGAACACGAGAACGTATTGTTTGAACTAAAAATTAGCAGGTCAAAATAAGCCACCGAGATCTAAAAAACTGAACTGCTCAGGTGAAGTATTGTTAATGGTATAGCCTAGTGTATTAAAATAACATCGAAGTTAAGATATATTTTACAAAACTACGGTGGTGCAGAGACTACAGTCTTGGACACAACTGTTGAGACACTGAACCAAATTTCCACAAACAAGGACACCAAAGCTCATGTATTGAATTCCCCTCCCAGATTCAATGTTATACATTGTGAAAACAAATGCAAGTGAATTTAAAACCCCGTGAAAAAACGGTTGGCAGGGTGGAGGAGGACAAGAAAATAGTTAAAAAATAGTTTCAACCGCTCAATCGTAAGTTTTATCCGCTTAGACATACATGCGTGTAATTCAAGACATTCAAGAAAATTGTGCAATATTTAATAATATTCGTTTGCGTCAGCTAGTTCTGTTCAGCATCGTAGGACGAATCGCACAGGCACAATCACAGAAACTGTATAACGACATTTGAAAGGCTCATACGGAATCCAAGTCCGCCAAAAGGGATTGCACGCGATTATCAACTGAACATGCAAGTAACATATGTTTCTTTTAGGAAGAAGCAGTAAAGGTGCAATGTGTAATACTGAGATGCTTTCCTGGACCATTGTGTTCGCCATAGAGCTGCTGGTTATCATCACAGGAAACGTCATTACCATCTTTGTATTTTGGAAATTAAGATCTATTTTAAAGAGAACTTATTACCTCTTGATAAACCTAACTATTGCGTTGGGTTTGCGGTCATAAAACGTGTCACCTGGGATGTTATTAGACTTGCAAGCACGGGAGATACAAGATGGCCCAGATATATTGCTATGGATGTTTTCTCTGGAACTGCTTCATTAACGTCCTTGCTGCTCATCGCTGTAGAACGTTTCTTCGCCGTCGTTTTCCCTTTTCGTCACAGACTATGGACGAAATGTATCTACTTCAGATGCATTGCCGGAGTTTGGTTGACGTCTGTACTCATGGCTTTCATGATATTGATGGACACATTATTTGAAAATCCTTTCTTGGCCTTTTTTTCTCGCTCAATTCTTGCTTCTTTTACAATTCTTTGTTTGATTGCAGTTTGTTGCCTTTACGCAATGACATTTGTTTTCTCCAGAAAGGAAAACCCAAGAATGCCAAGAAACAAACGCGAGCAGAACAAGAGACTTGCTAAAACCTTGTTTATTATAACAGTACTGACATTAATCACTTGGATTCCCCTTGCAGTTGGAAGCATTTTCCCTCAAAGACAGGGTCCTTGCGCCATACCCAGGGCTCTTTTCGCTGGGGTATTCCTCCAGTTGGCCAATTCTGCTCTCAATCCATTGGTTTATTGTTATCGAATGCCAGAATTTAGGAGTATTCTTAAGATTAAGGTGTGGTAAGCCCGCACTGTATCGATCCGTTAAAATCATATTCAGTCCGTTCGATCCGTACGGATCGTTAACTGTCCTACGCTCCGTAGAGTAGAGTTTACGGATCGTATATTGCATCTCATTAAGGGGACCTAAAAATAATAGAGTACATGTTGTAACGATATAGTGCAATAGCGGCCTGGTTACCAGGTAGTCGGCCAGGCAACCACGAGTTCAACGTTGATTGTATTTGACTTAATTGAGCTTCGGAATTATAGAGCCTTCACAAAGCTGTTCTTGTGTTTAAACAAGTCTCAAAGATCGTTACATGGTGTCAGAAGTGGGATGGTGTCAGGTGTCAGGTGTCAGAAAGTCTTGGTGTCAGAAAAGTGGGATCCTTGGTTTTACCCACAAGAATTCGCATGAACGCTTCGAACTAAAACCCGAATAAGCTTCCTTAGAAATCCAACATGGCCGCCGCTTCATTCGGTTTACCTCCACCGGAGCCTCTACAACTCCAACAAGCCCAGAAGTGGAAGAAATTTAGACAAAAATGGTGCAATTATGAAATAGCAACCGGCGTAGCGAAGAAGGATAAGGCAACACGTGTCGCGACTCTACTCACTGTAATCGGCGAAGAGGCTGTCGATGTTTACAACACGTTCACGTGGGATGAAGAAGGCGACGAACTCAAAATTGAAATAGTCTTGGAGAAGTTCGAGTCGTTTTGCAACCCTAGGAAGAACACTATAATGAACGCTATGTTTTTTTCTCGCGAAATCAAGACAGTGGTGAGTCCATCGACCACTACGTGACAGTATTGAAAAACTTGGCGAACACTTGTGAATTTGGAGCACTCAAAGAGTCGCTTATCCGCGATCGGATCGTTTTTGGTATACAAGATTCCTCAGTAAGAGAACGAATCCTGAGGGATGCAAAGCTAACCTTGGAAACTGCAATCGAGAAAGTCAGGTCATCCGAACTCACCCAAATCCAACTGAAGCAAATAAAAGCGGACAAGACAACCGATGAATCAATTAGTGCCATTAACACCGAGAAACTTCCTGAAAAACTGCCTAATAAATTCCCTATGATAGATTACAAATTCTGTGGCAGAAGACATCCAAGGAATAAGAACCTCTGCTCAGCCTATGGTTCAAAGTGCCAGAAGTGTGGTCTTGCAAACCATTTTTGCAAAAAAGTGCAGAACGAAGGAAACAACACAACCAAAAACAGGCAAACGACTCCATCTGGTAGAAATAGAACATGATACGGAAGACGAATTTGCCATCGACATGGTCACTCACAGAATCGGATCATTGATCACCAAGAGTACAAGTTGCTAGTCAATTGTTTGTGACAATGATGGTAAACGACAACGCTAATATCAAGTTCCAACTCGACTGTGGAGCGACCTGTAACCTTCTACCACTGAAGGACTATGCAAGGGTTATGGGAGATCCTGATGACCTCTATATTGAGAAAAGTAAGGCTAAGTTAACCATGTACAATGGAGCAGTCATGTACCCAGTAGGAAAGTGCAAACTCAAGTGCACAAGAGATGGTTCGGCCCATGTCCTCGAGTTCCAAGTTGTTGATGGAGATGTGAGACCACTTCTGAGTGCAGAGTCGTGCCAAGGTTGAATTTCTTAAAAGTTCTGGTGAAAGACTCCCTCCATCATGTGGATACAGTGTCGAAGATAGTCATTGATGACAACATATTGACAGAGTATGCAGATGTTTTTGAAGGCCTTGGATGCCTTGCAGACCCTTACCACATAGAGATCGACCCAACAGCACAACCAGTGATACACCCACCCCGCAAGGTACCGGTTACCCTAAGAGAGCCACTTAGACTGGAATTGAAAAGAATGGTAGAGGAGAACATTCTGGCCCCAGTGAGCGAAGCAACAGATTGGGTATCAAGTATGGTTACAGTGGTTAAGCCCAATGAGCTCAGAATATGCATCGATCCCAAAGATCTAAACAGAGCCATCAAGCGGCCTCACTATCCTCTTCCTACCGTTGAAGAAGTTGCCACCAGCCTTAGCAAAGCAAAGGTGTTCTCCGTACTAGATGCTAAAAGTGGGTTCTGGCAGGTGCCTCTAGATGAAGCCTCCAGCAGACTCACCACCTTTAACACCCCCTTTGGTCTGTACCGCTGGATGCGCATGCCCTTTGGCATCTCCTCAGCACCCGAAGAATTCCAGAAGAGAATGAATGATACCTTTGGAGATATCAAAGGCACTGCAGTGATTGCTGATGACCTTTTGGTGTACGGAGAAGGAGACGACATAGAGACCGCCACCTCGGATGATGACAAGAATCTGAGGATTGACCTTGAAAGAGCCAGAGAGAGAAATTTTGCCCTAAACAAAGACAAAGTACGCCTGAGACTTACTGAAGTACCTTACATCGGCCATTTGCTTACAGCCGATGGGCTGAAACCAGACCCAAAGAAAGTAGAGGCAGTCGTGATGATGCCACAGCCCACTGATGTACAGTCAGTAAAGAGGTTCCTGGGTATGGCAAATTACCTTTCAAAGTTCTTGCCACATTTGTCCACAGAAACGGAACCACTGAGGCGACTTGAAGACAAGGATGTTGAATGGCACTGGGATGAAGTCCATGAAAGAGCCTTTACAGATGTGAAGCAACTCATCATTAATCATCCTGTGCTTTGCTACTATGACGTGTCAAAAGAGGTCACCCCACAATGTGACGCATCACAATCAGGCCTCGGAGCTGCTCTGTTGCAGGAGGGCCAGCCAGTCGCTTTCACATCAAGGGCACTTACGGCCACAGAAAAGAACTACGCCCAGATGGAGAAAGAACTTCTTGCGATTGTAGACGCTTGCGAACGGTTTGATCACTACCTCTTTGGCCGAGAGGTCACCGTTGAGACTGACCACAAGCCCCTGGAGGCTATACTAAAGAAACCACTACTTGCAGCCCCGAAGAGACTCCAGCGAATGATGATGCGCTTGTAGAACTGCCAGCTAAAAGTTGTCTACAAGGAAGGCCAAGAGATGTACATAGAAGACACCTTGAGCAGGGCGTACCTACCCGTACCAGACCATATCTCAGAGAATGAATTAGAATTCATCCGATCAGTAGAAGAAGTCGACATGACTAAATATCTAGCCGTGACCAGAGAGCGTCTTGCAGATTTTAAACAGAAAACTAAGGATGATCCAGTGCTGCAGCAGCTGAAGAGAACTATTGAGCTTGGGTGGCCAGAGAGAAGAGAAGCAGTCCCATCAGAAATCCGTGCATTTTACTCTTACCGAGACGAGCTGACAGTACAAGATGAAATACTCTTCAGAGGGAACAGAGTCATAGTACCAGCGGCTATGAGATCCGAGACGCTCAAGAAAATCCATGCAAGCCACATTGGCATTGAGGGCTGCCTTCGGCGAGCAAGGGAAATCCTGTATTGGCCCGGAATGACTGCTGCTATCAGGGACCATATCGCTGCTTGCGGAACATGCAATTCATTTCGCATGACACAGCCCAAAGAGCCCCTCGTGCCACAGAAAGTACTCGACAGACCCTGGTCAAAGGTTGCTGTGGATCTGTTTACACTGGACAAGACAGAGTGTATCATTGTAGTAGATGACTACTCCAATTTCTTTGAGTTACGAGCCTTGTATGATACGAGAGCTTCATCAGTAATTACAAGTCTGAAATCGCAGTTTGCCAGGCACGGCATCCCCAGCATTGTCAGGAGTGATAATAGTCCCCAATTATCCTCATCAGATTTCAAAACATTTGCTCGTAAATGGGACTTTGAACATTTCACGTCTTCTCCGTACCATGCTCGATCGAGAAAGCTGTTAACACGGCCAAACGAATCCTCAAAAAAGCAGTGTTGGACCACAAGGATCCCTACCTCGCTCTACTCGACTGGAGGAATACTCTAACCGAAGGGCGCGATTCCTCGCCAGTACAGAGGCTGATGGGAAGGAGAACCAGGACTCTCCTCCCAACGTCAGCAAGATTACTGAAACCCAAGCTTCCCAAGCCTGCCAAGGATCTTGTAACAAGGAATAGAGAGAAACAAGCATACTACTACAACAAAGGGACCAAACGACTAAAAGAACTCAAATCTGGAGATGTTGTAAGAATGAAGCCAGATCCAAAAGATCGAAAGAAGCTGTGGAAGAAAGCAACGTGTCTCCAGGAAGTTGCGTAAGATCCTATGAAGATGATATCGAAGGAACGAGATACAGGAGAAACAGGAAGGATTTGATAGCGACACGAGAGAGTCCTGCAATCGATAGCCATGTAGGGGATCCAGATGAGCCACCTCTGTCGGAAGATCGGTCACAAAGATTCATCGACCCAGTTCAGCCGGGCACGCCTTCACTTGAGGGCACAGCTCCAGAACGACCAGAGACCTCTCAAAGAGCTCCAGAGATCCCTCAGACAACTGAGAGAAGATCCACCAGAGGGCGTTTAATTGGGACCCCGATCCGTTTCAAAGATTACTGCCAGCCCTGAGGGGGCATTCAAGCGGAACTGTTACTTCGTTATATTCTCATTTTTTATATTAGGGTGGACTTTGCAAGCAGGGCTGTTGAATTTGCCTTTGTGAACATATTTAGTTATTTTGTTATATTTTCACTTTATGTTAGGATAGACTGCGCAAGGCAGTAAAATTTGCCTTTGTCAACATCTTTCATTCTTTATTTTACAGACTTGCTTGTTATTTTATTTTATTTGCTGCCTCTTGGAGCTTGTGTCATGTTGTATTTAAGAAAGAGGAGGATGCACTCGGCCAGGCAACCACGAGTTCAACGTTGATTGTATTTGACTTCATTGAGCTTCGGAATTATAGAGCCTTCACAAAGCTGTTCTTGTGTTTAAACAAGTCTCAAAGATCGTTACACATGTAAGAGTGACTGAAGTCGTTGCGCTTCGGCTTCTTCAACGCGGCTTGAAAGCATGCCTGATATTTTCCACATTTAGAACGAGGAATACACATCTATACTGTATTCATGGCTGGTATTTTACACATTTAGAACGAGGAATATACATGTATACAGTATTCATCGCTAGTATTTTCCACATTTAGAACGAGGAATATACATGTATAAAGTATTCCCTTCCAAGCACGAAATACGAGCCGCACGACTACACTCTGTTGATTTAATGAGATGCAAGAATTGCGAATCGAACGAATTGAACGATCCGTTAACACACACACGGCCTCTCATTTAATGAGATGCACTTCGGACCGAATGAAAGCTATTCGCTACGTGCGAAACGTACGGACCGTTGATTGCCCTTTTCGTTCCGTAAGAAGGGATGACGATCCGTTTGAAATTTACGGATCGTTGAGATGTAATATAGAATATACGAACCGTCAACCTTACTACGGAGCGTATAACATTTAAACGATCCGTACGAATCGAACGAACTGAATATGACTTCAATGGATCGATACAGTGCGGGTAAGCCTTTTTTGCGTGCCACTACTTAGCTTTTCAAAAGGCCAACATTTCCAACAGTCAAATCACTTCGGTCTGAACTTCTGCAATCGTCCACCTCTCGTAAGAGAGCACGACCACTGTCAGGACTGATAGTTGAAAGCTTTTTTCTTTGTATGTAGCATAGCTAGTCACTCACGGGAAGTTCGGCTGTATCAAAACAATGTCAAAATGCCAAAACATTATTCATCCCTTTTCGCGAGCTTCACGTGAGCTGCTAAATATGGAAAGGAAAATTATTATTTCCAATCAATTGCGCGTTATCACGGCTTTCTTCCTTACGTTTGGATGAAACTCATAAAAGTGACAAACGTCAACAAGGTGTTCGTTCCGTGTCCGTATTGGTGTCGGCCATATTGGTTTCCCAAAACAAAGAAACTGTGGCCATATTGATGTCCCAAAGCAATCCTCCGGGAACTGAACTCTATTGTTATGAAAATATCACCTTTTGTTTCACCAACCCAATATGACCGCTTGTTACGCATGTGAAAATACTCTATAGGTTAATTCCTGTCGGGTGTTTATCTTATAGGCTAATTTCATGTCGAGACAACTCAGCAAAGCGCGAAGCAGTAGCCATTGCAAGTCAATATATGAGAAACGCTGTCAAACGCTATTGACGCCAGTCAACATTCGCGAAACGTCATTCGCGGGACGTCATTCCCTCTGACGTCATAGATTTTGCAATGTTGCCCGCTCAGAGACTTTCGGCGGAAAACAGTTTTTATTGTTACATGTCATGTGACCTTGAAGTAGCCAATAAGAGTGCGCGCTGTTGGGGAGAAAATTGCACCTATACAACAACAACACACATCCAACGAGCACTTATGAAATAATTCTTAACCCACTGGCACCCACGCGGGCCAGAACCGCCCCTTACGAGCATCACCCTTTGTTACGACTTCTGACGCTATCATATTTTACCAAAAAGGTATTACTTAAAATCAATCTATACAAGAGGAAAAGATCTTTCCAATGATACCCAGATCAGAGTGACACAGTTAATTGAGTATGAAGTTCACAACTAGCTTTTGCTGCTCCATAGGAAGAGTTAATATCTGAATGACGATTTCTAGGGAATCTTTGGACCGAAGAAAAGCCCAGTAGAAGGCCAACAACTGCAGCAGAATGACAAGAAAAGGAGAAAAAAGAAAACAAAAAGAAAACAAAATGAAAAAAGAAAAAAAAAAGCCTAAAGATATGGGAAAAAATGTCATAAAACACGAAGCTCGTGGAAAGACAGGCAAGTTGCAAAGGATATTTTGAGTATTTGTAGTAGTAGTTGTTGCAATAGCAGTGGTAGTGGCAGTGGCACTGACAGTAAAAGTAGCTGGTGGCAGTAGCAGTAGCAGTAGTAGCAGCAGTAGCAGTGGTGGTGGTGGTGGTGAAAATGGCAACGGTGGTGACGGTGGCCGTTGCGGTTGTGGAGGTGGGGTCGGTGAATTTAGTAGACTGGGTTAAAAGTCTTCATTTATAATAATAGTATTTTAATTACAATCACTTTGCAAAAATCAAAACAGCTGACTTAGCAGATTGCCGAGCGAATGTTTCAAGTGCGCGGTTTATTTCCTTCTTGAACTGCACCATTGATCTCATCACCCTGAGGGACGGACCATTTTATTTTTGAGAGGGGGAATGACAGAAAAATACAATATTCATCTACGACTTTGTGCCGTTATTTCGTATTCAGTTTATTTTATTTCACCATCCAAATCTGTTAGTGCTAATGCCTTTCGAAGAAAGAGAAGGCTTTAGTGCGTTTAGCACTGCCGAATGGTTTCATAGTGGGCTTTCTCTACTGACAAGTGCACATCTTTTGTTGCCAAGTTTCTGCGATGAAGCGGCAAAAATCGCTGCTAGCTGTCCTGTCATTTACGTCTGTCCAATGAAACTGAACTGCTCAGGTGAAGTATTGTTAATGGTATAGCCTAGTGTATTAAAATAATATCGAAGTTAAGATATATTTTACAAAACTACGGTGATGCACAGACTTCAGTCTTGGACACAACTGTCGAGACACTGAACCAAATTTCCACAATCAAGGACACCAAAGCTCATGTATTGAATCCCCCTCCCAGATTCAATATTATACGTTGTGAAAACAAATGCAAGTGAATTTAAAACCCCATAAAAAAACGGTTGGCAGGGTGGAGGAGGATAAGAAAATAGTAAAAATAGTTTCAACCGCTTAACCGTAAGTTTTATCCGCTTAGACATACATGCGTGTAATTCAAGACATTCAAGAAAATTGTGCAATATTTAATAATATTCGTTTGCGTCAGCTAGTTCTGTTCAGCATCGTAGGACGAATCGCACAGGCACAATAACAGAAACTGTATAACGACATTTGAAATTTGAAAGGCTCATACGGAATCCAAGTCCGCCAAAAGGAATTGCACGCGGTTATAAACTGAACATGTATGGTGGCCGACTGTTCTCACAGAAAAATTGGGCCAAATTCTTAAATATCCGAAGAAAAAGCGAAGAAAAAAACACTTTTTCGTTGAATATTTTTTTTTCTGAAAAATAAAAAAAATATATAAAAAAATAAAAGGGATATACTACAAATGTTTTAAAATAAATTTAATTTTGGTTTAAAAAAAATGAAAAAAAAAAAATAAGAAACATGTTTCGGAAATGAAAAAACAAAAATAAACTAGAGTATATTTACAAAAAATAAGTAAATAAAAAAAACACAAAGAATAAAATCAGAGTTTTGATTTCAATACCAAATACATTTTAATTTCAAAACGCTGTGAGAACGACCGGCCGATCGTTCTCATACAAAATTGTAATTGAAAACAAAATGTTTGATGACGGCCGAGTGTTCTCATAGCCCGCTATATCCAAACCTTGACTATGGACGAAATGTATCTACTTCAGATGCATTGCCGGAGTTTGGTTGACGTCTGTACTCATGGCTTTCATGATATTGATGGACACATTATTTGAAAATCCTTTCTTGGCCTTTTTTTCCCGCTCAATTCTTGCTTCTTTTACAATTCTTTGTTTGATTGCAGTTTGTTGCCTTAACACAATGACATTTGTTTTCTCCAGAAAGGAAAACCCAAGAATGCCAAGAAACAAACGCGAGCAGAACAAGAGACTTGCTAAAACCTTGTTTATTATAACAGTACTGACATTAATCACTTGGATTCCCCTTGCAGTTGGAAGCATTTTCCCTCAAAGACAGGGTCCTTGCGCCATACCCAGGGCTCTTTTCGCTGGGGTATTCCTCCAGTTGGCCAATTCTGCTCTCAATCCATTAGTTTATTGTTATTGAATGCCAGAATTTAGGAGTATTCTTAAGATTAAGGTGTGGTAGGACAACAGTAGATACTCAATCGATTCGGTGACGTGTATCTACGGAGTTTGTTAAACTTCATAATTCTTAACGAAGTTGCGAGTACGCTTGTAGCTGAAATAAATTATAACGTATTTTAAATAAAAAACATTGTCATTGGCTTTGAACATGTGCAAGTAATAATAATAATTGGTCTTGTGATCCTCAAAATGATGAAAATAACAGCTCCTCGCACTAATGAGGGTTGTCCAATACACCCGCACTGTATCGATCCGTTAAAATCATATTCAGTCCGTTCGATCCGTACGGATCGTTAACTGTCCTACGCTCCGTAGAGTAGCGTTTACGGATATCGTATATTGCATCTCATTAAGGGGACTTAGAAAAAATCCCCCTTCTGATGATCTTGAGTGTGTGAGGCAGACGGCTCGACGATCCGTACGGATCGTTAAATGCTCTACGCTCTGTATAGTAGAGTTTACGGATCGTGTATTGCATCTCATTAAGGGGACTTAAAAATAATAGAGTACATGTAAGAGTGACTGAAGTCGTTGCGCTTCGGCTTCTTCAACGCGGCTTGAAAGCATGCATGATATTTTCCACATTTAGAACGAGAAATACACATCTATACTGTATTCATGGCTGGTATTTTACACATTTAGAATAACTAAGAATGTACATGTCTACAGTATTCCCTTCCAAGCACAAATTACGAACCGCACTCGTGTGTTTCGGGTTCTTCAACACAGCTAGAAAGCATGTCTGGTATTTTCCACATTTAGAACGAGGAATATACATGTATACAGTATTCATCGCTGGTATTTTCCACATTTAGAACGAGGAATATACATGTATAAAGTATTCCCTTCCAAGCACGAATTACGAGCCGCACGGCTACACTCTTTTGATTTAATGAGATGCAAGAATTGCGAATCGAACGAATTGAACGATCCGTTAACACACACACATGTTCTCTCATTTAATGAGATGCACTTCGGACCGAATGAAAGCTATTCGCTACGTGCGAAACGTACGGACCGTTGATTGCCCTTTTCGTTCCGTAAGAAGGGATGACGATCCGTTTGAAATTTACGGATCGTTGAGATGTAATATAGAATATACGAACCGTCAACCTTACTACGGAGCGTATAACATTTAAACGATCCGTACGAATCGTACGAACTGAATATGACTTCAATGGATCGATACAGTGCGGGTAAGCCTTTTTTGCGTGCCACTACTTAGCTTTTCAAAAGGCCAACATTTCCAACAGTCAAATCACTTCGGTCTGAACTTCTGCAATCGTCCACCTCTCGTAAGAGAGCACGACCACTGTCAGGACTGATAGTTGAAAGCTTTTTTCTTTGTATGTAGCATAGCTAGTCACTCACGGGAAGTTCGGCTGTATCAAAACAATGTCAAAATGCCAAAACATTATTCATCCCTTTTCGCGAGCTTCACGTGAGCTGCTAAATAGGGAAAGGAAAATTATTATTTCCAATCAATTGCGCGTGATCACGGCTTTCTTCCTTGCGTTTGGATGAAACTCATGAAAAGTGACAAATGTCAACAAGGTGTTCGTTCCGTGTCCGTGTTTATCTTATAGAGTGTTTTCACATGACGCCACGGCGGCCATATTGGTGTCCCAAAACAAAGAAACTGTGGCCATATTGATGTCCCAAAGCAATCCTCCGGGAACTGAACTCTATTGTTATGAAAATATCACCTTTTGTTTCACCAACCCAATATGACCGCTTGTTACGCGTGTGAAAATACTCTATAGGTTAATTTCCTGTCGGGTGTTTATCTTATAGGCTAATTTCATGTCGAGACAACTCAGCAACGCGCGAAGCAGTAGCCATTGCAAGTCAATATATGAGAAACGCTGTCAAACGCTATTGACGCAGGTCAACATTCGCGGGACGTCATTCGCGGGACGTCATTCCCTCTGACGTCATAGATTTTTCAATGTTGCCCGTTCAGAGACTTTCGGCGGAAAACAGTTTTTATTGTTACATGTCATGTGACCTTGAAGTAGCCAATAAGAGTGTGCGCTGTTGGGGAGAAAATTGCATCTACAAAACAACAACACATATCCAGCGAGCACTTATGAAATAATTCTTAACCCACTGGCACCCGCGCGGGCCAGAACCGGCCCTTACGAGCATCACCCTTTGTTACGACTTCTGACGCTATCATATTTTACCAAAAAGGTATCACTTAAAATCAATCAAAACAGGAGGAAAAGATCTTTCCAATGATACCCAGATCAGAGTGACACAGTTAATTGAGTATGAAGTACACAAATAGCTTTTGCTGCTCCATGGGAAGAGTTAATATCTGAATGACGATTTCTCTGGAATCTTTGGACCGAAGGAAAGCCCAGTAGAAGGCCAACAACTGCAGCAGAATGACAAGAAAAGGAGAAAAAAGAAAACAAAATGAAAAAAGGTAAAAAAAGCCTAAAGATATGGGAAAAAATGTCATAAAACACGAAGCTCGTGGAAAGACAGGCAAGTTGCAAAGAAGATTTTGAGTATTTGTAGTAGTAGTTGTAGCAATAGCAGTGGTAGTGGCAGTGGCACTGACAGTAAGAGTAGCATGGTGGCAGTAGCAGTAGCAATAGTAGCAGCAGTAGCAGTGTTGGTGGTGGTGGTGAAAATGGCAACGGTGGTGACGGTGGCCGTGGCGGTTGTGGAGGTGGGGTCGGTGAATTTAGTAGACTGGGTTAAAAGTCTTCATTTATAATAATAGTATTTTAATTGCAATCACTTTGCAAAAATCAAAACAGCTGACTTAGCAGATTGCCGAGCGAATGTTTCAAGTGCGTGGTTTATTTCCTTCTTGAACTGCACCATTGATCTCATCACCCTGAGGGACGGACCATTTTATTTTTGAGAGGGGGATTGACAGAAAAATATAATATTCATTTACGACTTCGTGCCGTTATTTCGTATTCAGTTTATTTTATTTCACCATCCAAATCTGTTAGTACTAATGTCTTTCGAAGAAAGAGAAGGCTTTAGTGCGTTTAGCACTGCCGACTGGTTTCATAGTGGGCTTTCTCTACTGACAAGTGCACATCTTTTGTTGCCAAGTTTCTGCGATGAAGCGGCAAAAATCGCTGCTGTCCTGTCATTCACGTCTGTCCAATGAAAATGAAAAAAAAGGCAAAAAGGAAAAGAAGTAAAAATAATTTTAGAAGCGAGAAATATAACTCACTTTTTTTTTCGAAAACAGGCCGAATAGCAATAGTTTCACACGTTGTGAAGGCAAATTTGGCAGTTTTCGTTCCGTTGTGAAATTCATTTCATTAAGTTTTCAAAAATCCAGACGTTTTGAGAATACAGTCCTTCAGCCACATCATTGTAAATGTCGAGTTTTTGAAGCCGGGAGGAAATTGTGACAAAGAGAAAATAAGATTGCAATATTTCATATACTACTTCATATAAGCGACGTGAAATATATCCATTTCAAGAACACTATGATTCCTTAGATTTTCTTTGGCGGTTTGAAAGGTTCTTTCACCTGCTGCGCGGAAGACTAGGGAGAGCACAGCTTTCTACTGTCCAGGTCCTGTGAGTCACAGTCCAAAAAAAATCTTGCTCAACCTGAACGTAAAAACAAAAATTATTGCCAGGCAAAAACACACACACAAAAAAAAGACCATTGTCCATCCCTAATATCAGAAAGAGTGTTCCAATGTAAGGCACCGCTATAGGGTACGTTTCAAATAATCAGTACGCGGCTTGGGTAAGTTCAATTGGCGGAAATAATTTCGCAAGGCATATTTTGTTGTTTCGCTTACTGAATAATTCACGCAAGCACACTGGGGCAGACCCGTTTAGAGACTTAAACTCCTACGTAGATTTCTGTTTTCTTCTTCTTAAAGATAGCTGGTCGCACTTCGATGTTCCTTTCAAGAAGCAGGATTGAGTTTACCTCACAGTTGGCTTGCAGAATAACCCTATAGCTCGGGCGGACATTCGCCATGCGCTTTACACTACCCTAGAGGCCATTGACTGCGACTCTTATGACTGGGTTCTATTTGGACAAATTATTGTCAATCTCACAAATCTGACCAGTACTGCGAGTACTAATACAAAAATGGGTTTGGTTGAATATTTTTTATTTGCATCCTTTTAATGAGATGCTAAGCCATGCATTCAAGTTTTACGGCTTGGTCCAACAAACCAAACAGGTAATCCAACTAGGTTACGCAAATCGTATAATTTATTCCAGTGTATCATTATTATTATTCGATCTGAAGAAAAGAACAAAATACATTTCAGAAACTGAACAGGATCCATAGGTTCATAAACGCACGAGTAAAACTATTACAGCTAGAATTACATCACAGAGAACTTACTTCTTTGACGATGTCTAGAAGGATTGTTCCACGGTATACAACTGTGTACAGGTCAGCAACGGATAAAACAGGTCAGGTAATTACAGAAGACGGGTCAGCGAGACAGGTTAGCAAAACATGTACGTAGCTTCGAATCTAAGGTATCTGAACTGCCGGAAAAACTGACGTATTCACGTGGCTAAATTGCATAAGTAAGTGTCAATCAAAATCAATCAGGAAATCAAGTTAATAATTCATTATATTGACGAAACACGGCTCATGTCGTAAATCGCGGGGAATTTCTTCTGATGCCTAGCTAGCTGACGAGACCGTAGGTCGAGTTTCAATACATAGGTATAATCAGATGATATTCTGCAAGATTGAGCAGGACGTTATTCAACGAGAAATTTCAATTGTCAAGTGAAATATTCTTCAAATTATTGTGGTCATGCAACGCGTTTCAAAAATACGGCAGTCGACTTTATTAAATTCAGTTTGCTAATGAACTAACCAGTAGTACATCCAACCGGGTTTGTTCACCAAATAGGCAAAAGGGTATTTTGTGGCTTTGAATTAAATCGTATCAGGAATGAAACGCTGCAGAAAAGGAATAGCAAACCATAAATTTATTACGGCTACTGAATTATGGTCGTAGAAAGAGACAAACTCAAATTTTGGCTGGAAATTTGTGAAATTTATGAAATTTAATCTCGAAAACTTCCTCGAAAGCTCAGACCTAGTACAAACGTAAGCCTTTTCGGGTTTTTAAATAAAGCTTTTGGAATCTACAAAACCTTGATTAATTTGCGTTATTTTTCCAGAACAACGCCGCCGACCTAACTTGATCAATGAATAATTAATGCTTCGTTATTATGAAAATTAAATTAAAAAAAAGTAATAAGAATAAAATTATTTCATTGAGTCGAAATGGAAGTGCATAAGACAAAAGTAATAAAGATTAAGTTTTAATTGGAGTTTGAAGCTGTTCAGTAAATTTAAAACTACACTAAAAATAATGTTTGTCATATTTCGGACAGGTTTTCATCCTCTCAAATGGTGATTACGACGGCAGCAAACTCTGGAAATGTCTTATAATAACCCTTAAGAAAGTAAGTGTGAATGTTAAAAATCCATGAACGAGAAAAGGTTAGTATCAAATTTCAGATCAACATTATATTGATTTGCGTTCAGCTCCAAATTGGCGTGGGTGGCAGAAAAGGTTGCCGCGCTAGACTCTAGATGCAGCGATCCGGCTTCCCCGGTAGCGTCGCCGTGTGGTGCACTTGCGGCCGAAGCCATTGCAGTTGGGATAAACATAGCTGCATCTAACTCGGAATGATATACAATTCTCTCAGCATTGTTTTGACCAAGAAATTGCATTGATGAGGGTGGCAATGATTATTTTGCAAAAGCAACGGCCTACTCGCATTTGAACAAGATTTTATCCGTTTTTCTGCTTGCAGGGTTACGGCAAACCAGAGGGACAAAAATACGTCGGACATACACGATGTGCAAGAACAATAACAACATCTCGATCACATTGATCGCAGTGTTGGTAGTGGAATCACTGGTCATCATTCTTGGAAATATCGTCACAATTATTGTGTTTTGGAAAAACAGATCGCAGTTAAAGCGTACAAGTTATCTCTTGATAAATCTTTCTGTTGCCGATTTAATGGTTGGTGTTGCTAACATTGAAAACGTGGCCAGAGAAATATGGAAACTGACGCAGACTAGTTGTAATTTAAGTTGGGCGAAATACGTCACGCTAGACGAATTTTTCGGCTGTGCTTCTATCACCTTTCTTGTTCTCATTTCTTTAGAGCGAATGTATGCCATAGTGTGGCCATTGCATATCAGAACCACATCAACACGAAATTATATCTGCGCCATTGTGATAGCGTGGCTCATTAGCGGAATATCAATTGGAGTTAAGCTATTATTGGAGGCCTCTGTGATAAGGATAACTCAAAATGTTTTCATTTGGTATTCATCAGCATACGTGTTTATAAGCTTAGTAATAATTTCGTGCGCTTATTCAGTAATTTGGTTCTATTCCAAAAAGAAAGATCCAAGATTACCGGTAAACAGACACAAAGGAAACAAGGATCTGTCAAAGACTTTGTTTATTGTAACGTTGCTCTCCATAATCACTTGGTTGCCTTTTGCCGTGGTGTTCAGTTTTCAGTCCACATTGTTAGCGTATAACAGTGTTACTGGGCCAGCTATTTTTCATGGCATTCGATCTCTTCAATTAGCAAACTCTTTTATCAATCCAGTAGTTTATTGCTTTAGGATGCCAATGTTTAGAACAACTTTACAACAAACGTTTTTTAAGAAGACGACAGCAGGCCTATATGTGAACGCTTGTGAGCACCAAAAGTCCTCAGTTACTAATATTGTTCTTCTCTCAATTTCGACCTTAGACGCAGCTTCTAATCCAGTCCCTACTGAAAAGCGTCATTCTGGATGTTAAAAGATGAAAGATCTTTAGAGTCTCAAGAAAGAAAAAATTGAGAAGGGATTTAGTATTAAGTTTTTCTTACGTTATTTTCGTTTGCATAAAACTAGCTTCGGTTGTTATTTTTTACAAAATATGTTGATAAGGGCTAACAACATTCAAAATGATGTTATTAATTATTAACAACAAGAAGTAATGAAATTGTTTTTCTTTGTGATATACTATTTTCCTTTCTTTGTTGTTACTAGCTTACAATCAAAGCTTGAAGTATATTAATAAAAATTTCTTAGCGAAAGATTCTAATTTTATTTGATTTTTTTATTAGCAAAAAGGAAAATAACAAAAATAAAATTTATTGATGAATTTGATTTATCAAATATAGCCCTGTATGCTCGCCATGGAATCTTAACGGGCTTTATTTTTAATAGAACATGGACAGAAACTGTACAAGCCCGGTACCCCGGATGTAGTTTATGTTGCGTTGCGAATTGAAAAAAAAAAAAAAATGACAGCGACAATCTTTTGAAGTTGTCTTTTTATTTCCTTTATTATGACTGCTAAAACAAATATTAATGAAATACGTTCAGGTGACCCGGGAGATGAAAATGTGGACGAGCTATTGAGCAGCGAGTGCCAGAAATATGAACAAGGAGGCGGCCCGCGCGCGTAAATTCGGTTATTTTTTTTAGAATTTTTTAATGCTATATTCTAAATCAGCTTGAAGATGGGTTTTCCAATATCCTATAAGAAAATAATGCCCTTTTGAGGTCTAGAAAAGCAGCTGAATGCATCCACAAGCAGCTTTTCTATACCTCAAGCTGGTATTATTTTCTTATAGAACATGGATACCCATCTTCTTGTAGGTAAATAAGTAAATTGAAAATCAGTTTTAAAATTGTCAGGAAATCCCAATAGGTAGGGCTCCTTGAATCATGCTTCAATAACTATTCCATTTCTTTTTTTAATAAAATTCACACCGAGCCCCGTTGAATTTATATGTTGTTTTTTGTTGATCGTTTGTTGGTCTTTGCAGGATATTCGTTAAAATTAAAAAAAATCAATCTTTAATTAAAATTTTGTTATGGACATATTTATCCGACCTCCGTTGAGATTATTCCGGCAGTGTTATTGTGAATGAACAATAATTTTTTTTAAATACATTTTCGGCTTATATTTTATTATGGACGAAAATAGGTAATACACAGTCCATATTGGGAGATTATTTTTTTGCATATTAACAGGAACGGATCCAGGATTTTCCTAAGGAGGGGGTGCACCACTAAGGAATGACGTAACGGACGGGCGACGGAAGAAGAATACTAGTTATTTTACAAAGCCGGTGGTGCGGACCTCCTGCACCCCTCCCCTGCGGCTCGTGATTTACAAACGTTTCTCGTGTTCTCCTAAACATCCCGCGTGGGTTATTACCCCTATAAACCCATAGAAAGTGTGTTCTATTGTTTAAATAACTTACGCAGTTAAATCCATCATTCTCAAAAACTTTAAATTACTTCAAAATGATCCCGACACTGGTAGAATCTTTTCGCAACCTCCATTAATTTCATTTAAACGCGACAAAAACATAGGTAACTTTTTAGTCAGAAGTGCATTCCAAACTAGTGATCAACCCGGAACTTTTAAATGCGCTCGCACACGATGCAAAACATGCCCTTTCATTCACAACGTTGACAAAATATCGGGACCCAAGCGATCTATCAAAATTACTGATCATTTCACCTGTACCTCAGCCAATGCCATCTACTGCATAACTTGTACTCTTTGCGAAACAGGGAGACGACTTGGTGACCGATTCCGAGAACACCTTCGTGACGTAGAGAAAGACGACAAAAATGCATCGAAACCGGTCGCGAGACACTTCAATCTCCCAAATCATTCTAAGCAACATATGGCAGTCTGCGGCCTTTCCCTTCACCAAGGAAACACGGAAAGCCGTAAAACTCTAGAACAAAAATTTATTTTCCAAATCGGCACTCTTAATCCTCACGGTATCAACGAACGCTTTTCATTCAACTGATTTATTCCGAAGTTTTCACGTTACCAGGCACCAGCCAATAGCGAAGCTCCATCTTTCTGTATATAAAAACACACAACGCACAATTCCTTGATTCGCTCCGACGAAGGGCTAACGCTCGAAACGTCAGCTCTTGAATCTCTTTACGGTGGCCAATTGACATTATCAACCCAGTTGATAAAACCAAATTATATTGTTATACTTCCCACCGACGCAGCACCACAGTTTCTTTAGAAACTTACCCCCCCCCCCCCCCCCCCCCCCTTACGCAGTAATACTTTCTTTTCCCGAATCTTTCTTCAGCGCGTAAAGGAAGAGAAGTGAATTACAAATCTAGCAGCGAGTCTTGGAAATTGTTCCTCAATCATTTTCCCACAATTTGCACAATAAGTGAATTTCCGCTCTCGCAAAGGATTTTTATTGATCCAGAAACGGTGCCTTCGTAGCCAATGAGACTCACTGAACTGCGTGTTGGTCGGTCACTGTGTACTTGGGTCGAGGTATTGCGGACAGAGCTCGACGAGGACCGTACAAAAGTGACTGAACGAGAGTTAGTATCTCCAGTACGGCCCGAGCAAGATAGGTTAGAAAGTGGTTTATTATATGGCACTCGGGTCATAAAAGCGTGGTTATTTTTTTCTGTTAAAATTCCCCTTCAGGGACTTGAATCCAACTCTAAGACTTCCGCCGTAGCGTTGAGCAGCTCAAGCAACAAGCTTAACCACGATTTTGAAAACAAATTTATTCAATTAGAGTACTTACACGTTTTTATTTGAAAGTTCTAGTTGCAGCAGATATTATATTTACCAACTTTATAAATAAATAAAAACACACGGCTTTCGTATAGAAACGGTCCGTATGGCAAAATTTGGACCAAGAAAGAACCAATCAGAAGACTACCCTGCGATATATTAATAATAGTGGCTATACTAGAGTTGACCAAAGCCGACTGAAAAACGAAAGTTTGACTGAGAAATAGGCTCGATTTCTGCCTCTCTCTCGAGTCCGGTGTCGACTGGACGCGCGAGCTGCGATTCAAAATAGGACTTCAATAGACCAATTTAGATATATTAAAATTATGACATGGCGCCGAGGCTTGGGGTACTAAAACAAAAGAAACTGATTCATCTCTATGCCTCGATGCAAAATCTTTTGTTTTACTCCCCCAAGCTTCGGCGACTTGGTATAATAATTAGTTTAATTTGAACTGGTCTATTCCCCGTTAATATTTCGCACCAAATGTACACACGCGCCCATTTAGTTAGGACCTCGTAGAAGGTGAAAGACAAGGCTCGATAAGTTGTCGCTATTCGATATTCGAATGAATTGCTGATACGCCGACTAAATTTAACTCACAAACTGGACGGCGTCTTCTATTGTAACGATCGCTGCTATCGTAAGTCAAGCGCTTTGAAAAGCTTGATCCATAGCACAGTAATATGTAGAATATTAACAAAAGGGAAACTTCTGAAATAAACCAGCTGTCAACAAAAAATCTGATAACGCAACTTTCCGTAACAAATGCAAAGGTACCCTATACTTTTATAATTATTTCGCGCTCTTAAAATAGTTCAATGCCTTTGGAATTTTCAGGGAAAGCACATAACATGTTATACTTTCGATCTAGAGATTTTAAAAACTTCTATCGACTAGTTTTTACATAGATGCTGCCATATCAAAGACGTTCCTTCTATGAGAAAAATGTGAATGTTAAAGACATTACTTTTGAGTTCATAGAGATAGATATGGTGAAGCAAACTAAACGAACTCTTTCAGGAATGTTGTTCTATGCCAAAGGTAAAAAACATGGAAAGGGCGTTGTTTCAATCTGCAGGAAGTCGCTGGAATCAACGAACTAACAGATACTGAGTCGAACTTTTAAATTTTGACTGCAAAATATTAAACTCGCTTTTTTTCAAAAACGCTCTCATAGAATGCTTTCAAACCTTGCAGTGTTGAAGACCTACATGTATGCTACATGGGACGTTGATTCTTTTTAAAAGTTTAGGTCTCGATATCGATGTCAATTTTCAGAAACCATGACGTCATCGTTTCATTGCTATGGCAATACCGATGCCAATGAAATCTAAATTTTTGGAAACACTATTCGATCTCTAGTAAATGGCCAAAAATCTTGCCTGACCGATCCAAGACAGTGAAGTATTATCTTTTAAAAGTTGGGTTGGTGTGGCTCTGAAAAACTGAGATGAGCCACCTTAAACCTGTGACTTTTTTTACTTGTTTTTGATCTTTTGTTTTTCCATTCTATATTGTTTCTAGGTTTCTTTTGTTGTCTTGTTCGTTCTTTGTTTTACATAACTCGTGAGTTTCACAGGTTTTTACACGAAGGATGAGCCTAAGTAATGCAAGTATATGTGTTGTAAACATTATAAGGGTGTGGCAATAATAATAATAATAATAATAATAATAATAATAATAATAATAATAATAATAATAATAATAATAATAATAATAATAATAATAATAATAATAATAATAATTAATAAAAAGGTAGAAAAGATGGTTACGGAAACCACATTACTCGTTGTATACGTTTTGTATCCTGAAATTGATCTCAGAACCTCAAAGTAATCGGCGCACTCGGAAAGACAAGATGGCAATTTTCACCGATCGTTCAAGTTGATAAAATCGATAATTAAAGTCACAGAGACAAGTTTTGAGTAGTTGGGATTTATCTGTAAATTTAGAATTACCGATCTCTTATTGGACTATTTGCGTGTGAATGGGTACTAATTTGTCATGCTGAAGAGAATCTGCCTAAAAGTTGTCATTTATCGTATCGTCCGATCAGTTAACCATGGGAAAACATTGCGTTTATTTGATGTCAAGTTTAAAATGTTATTGTAGCACTAATTATTTGGCAAGGTGGAGCTAAATGCAAGGGAGTGATGCCCAGCCGAAAAGAGCGAAGTAAACTTGATATCCATGCTTATTCGCCTACTTTGGGAGACATTACATGTATTTCGAAATCACTGAAGGCCTACATGAACTTTTTCGTTATCATTTATCAGGCTACAAGGCAAGACTTAACCCTTGTTGCTAGTTTCTTAAAAAAATCTTCCTACCTACTTTAATTTGTGAAACGAAATTAGCATTTGGCAACTTGTGTGTCTATTAAATTCATTGCAGAAGTATAAACAATCTAGACATTCCCACGCCTTATGAATAATTCACGCATTTTATTATGTTGTTACTCGCCCCCGCGGCCTATTCCGCGCTGATGAAAACTCAGCGATACCGACTGCTTGAGCAAGGTCACAAGAGCGACGACTCTATTTGTGGTTTAATCAAGTTTCTTTAACTTCACTTAAGCATTAATTGCGTTTAAAAGAGTAAAACCTTGAGGTTAGTGTACACAAAGCCTTAATTTAGACTTACTTAGTGTGTCGTTTGAATATGATATTTTTTTATTTATATATTGATATACTGCAAATATTAATTTAACATTAATGTTAATGCTGTGGACTATCATTTAAAGAGATGTGATCTTGGTTTCTTAGCTTGGATTGCACATATATATTTTGCTCTCTAGGTGAATCACAATATAGACAAAAATCATTTAGCGAAGTCAAGCTAGCAGATCATTTTGTACAGTTTCTCCGCAACATAAAAATTTCCCATCACCACGAATTCGGTTTATCCATCTTCCGTTGTTTAACTCGAGCCTTACTAGCGTTCGACATTTCATTTCGAGAAAAACAAGTTTATTTTTGCCTTTTTTAATTAACTCATTTTTTTAGAGAATAGCTAACTTAGAGACTGCTTCTCGTAAGCGTATTTAGTCTCTAGCGGAAACAAAATTGCTTAATGCAGTCCCACAGACAAATTAAAACAAACAAATATTTCTGGAAAGAACTCAGGCCGGGTCCGGTCGATATTATTAATAAGCAAATTTTATGAAAAAAAAAAAGCTGGTGTGGAAAGTGAGTGAAGTAAAAGCAATATCGTCTTCCAAAGAACAAAAGACGTAGTTCATTATCTCTCGTCATTTTTATTTTTGTATTGAGGTAAACTTCTTCAGGACTATACAGACGTTATCGAAATTTTCATAAAAAGCATTGAAATTTAGCGAAAAGGACTTGATAACCTGGACCAAGCTTTGTTATATCTTTTATATTCCTGATAGATATAAAATATGATATAAATGTCGTCGTGTGATCGAAAAAGTGACAATATGATAAAATATTTTCTTCTATAAATTTCGAATACTTACTTCATCCTTTTGGAACGATAATTCGTGTAAGTGTAGTTTGGCACATTTGCCGTTAGTTACTAGCAGGAAAATTACACCTATTGAAGTCAACTCATCTTGGCAGCGATTAACATTTCCATAAAATGCCCCACTGAGACACCTGTTTGAAGAATATAATGGTGTTAGTTTCCTGTCATTGTCTTCACATGAATGTCTCTTTTGATTGTGCCCTTTACAGTTTCCAAACCATACATAATAAAACATAGACGAAACTGCTAAAAAACTATTCTGACCATTATATTCGTTATGTTTGCTTTCTTATTTGTGTTTTGTCTTTGTTAAGACGTGACCAGCCACTCGCAGTGTTTTAGTTTGTTGAAACCACAGCAGAGGAATAAAATACTTATTTTAACGTCAATAATTCAATAAAAAGTTTTTAGGTTACTAGGATACATAAATCACTCACTTGAATTTCAGAAAATTAATGACATTCTGAATTTTTCAGTCTCGCAATATTTGCATTTAACGTTTTCTGCAGAGCTCGCCAATAATCGGATTATTGCTGAGGATTATTGCTGAGGATTATTGCTGAGGACAACGAAAATGGCAAACAACAGCAATGATAATGCGACGCAGAATACTACAGAACCGACGAAAAATGTGAACATGGGTTTTTTATCTTTTCTAATGTGGTGCTTTGCCTTTGGAGTTGTCGACATCATTATCATTATCGCGAATGTCATCACGTTGCTGGTGTTTTACTCAAGCAAATACCTCCTACGTAAGCGGCATAACCATTTTTTGATATTACTAGCTATCTCAGATATCATGGTTGGGCTCTTTGTGATACCATTATACATATACCAACTGGCAGCGTGGTGGAAGAATCAGCACAGCGTTCTAAGAAACCCGCTGTTTGACATTTTCACAGCAATGGACATCTTATCTGGCTTCGCCTCAATCTTCACTTTGGCTATCATTGCAGCGGATAGAGTCTACGCGATATTGTTTCCTTTTTACCACAAAGTCCCGCCAAAGGGAGTTTACCCTTCTATGATAGTGTCGGTTTGGGTGTTATCGGGGCTATTGGTTGTACAGTACATTTTGTCTCGGCTTAACATTATACCCAAAGAAGCTTTTATTTATCTATTATTGTCTAGCATATCAATTTCCCTTCTTGTTATTTGTATTTCCTATTTATTAGTTTGGTGTCGAGTGAAGTGCTTCAGAATCAGGCACGGTTTGAGAGGGTCGTCTTTTAGAGACAGGCGTTTAGCAGAAATGTTATTTTTAATTACTGTTGTTTTTGTTTTCACTTGGTTACCATTTCATATCCTAAACTTCGCCTTCCATTTTTGCAAATCGTCGAAGTGCCAGCCTCCATTAAAACTCGTTTACTTCAGCAAACTGCTACACTACAGCAACTCATTCCTGAATCCCATCGTTTATTCTTACAGAAATTTCGAATTTCGAAAATGTCTGAAAAGACTCTTAAAGAATCTTACATGGCAGTCAAAGCCATCACTAACGGATAGAAGAGAGCGAAGTCCAGAGAGAGCGAAATCGAGGGAGAGAAGATTGCTACTGGAAAGGCAGGAAGCATTTCGTCGCATTGTGGTTAAAGAAAGCAGAGTTTGAAATACTCATATTCTTTATCACCCACCAAACAAATACGATACAACTAAAGGAATGATTAAATATTGCATACCTTGTCCCAGTTGATAATAGAACAAAAATCAAGTCAATTTTAACCACTTATAATGACTGATTTTTTTTAGGTTATAACAATTTAAATGAATTGACCTACCGTAAACACCTTTTTGAGAACAAAGAGAGGTCGCAAAGAACATTCATTCACTATTTTACAGTTTAATTTATTAAAGTTTGTTCTCTTTCTTTAATCATATATAAATTTAAAATCCCTCTGATGCTTCTAATTTCCAATTTCTCAGCAGGTGGAACTACCCGTTTCTGTGCGTTTTTATTATCATACAAAAGTGTATTAGAAGTGACCAATATCCAAAATAGACCAGTCGGTTTGTTCTATTCCTGGTCCGGGTTTTGGAATGGCTTACATATTGGTAAAATAACGAAAGGGGATAGGAATATATTTTATTCAGCCCTATATGATATACATCTTATTTACCAAGCGCGAGAGAAAGCCTTACTGCTGGGGGAACATCTTTATCAGCGAGGTCTTGTTGGCACAGAATGAGCGGAGGCAGGTCCGTACAGACAAGACCGAGCGCCGATATTCTCCCAGTACGGTCTTGAAGAAGCTTGGCTACAGAAAGATTGTTACAAGACTAAAAAGGGTTTATTATAAAGAGAAGAGTGCAACGGAAAGTATCAAGAAAGAACGAGATCCTGATCAAGCACCGCAAGACCGGGTGTTTAACTTGGAAAACTTTCCGTAATGTTGTTGTTTCTCAAACCAGTTAAATGTATGGGGAGCTTTTTCATTCAAATCGCGTTATTTTTTTTCTTTTTAAGTTCAATTTACGGAAAGAATAACGCAAGTCATGGTCTGTCTCGCTCACTTAAGCAAGTACATTGGGGTAACCCGTTAAGGGATTTAAGCATAATCATGGCTTTTTTGCTTTCTTCTTCTTAAAGATAGCTGGTCCCACTTCAGTATTTCAAGAAGCAGGCTTGAGTTTACCACGCAGTTGGCTTGCAGAATAACCCTAGCTGCTCGATTTTGCAATTTCTGAAATTATTTCATGATCAAGTTTCCTCTTCTTTTAATAAATTATATTATACTCTTTTTTGGAGAGGTATTGTAACCAAGGCGATAGGACTTAACCCTTTCCTGCCCAAGCGTGACTTATAGATTTTACTCTGTCTAACGCCAGACGATTTTACTCGTCAAAGAGAGACCCCTTGGGCAGTAAAAGGGTTAAAAAACTATCTCCCTTAACCCTTTCCTGCCCAAGCGTGACTTATAGATTTTACTCTGTCTAACGCCAGACGATTTTACTCGTCAGAGGGAGACCCCTTGGGCAGTAAAGGGTTAATTAGAGAACTGAAGGCCATCACCGAGCTGAAACGAGAACCAAAAATGGGTCTTAAGACTATAAAGTCGATAAGCATATGAAGCGATAATTTCGACGAAGCGCGACGCTAAAAGTCATAATTACAGCGGCCTTACACTTGGACTAAATCGCCGCACATTTGACTTCTGTTTTGATAAATCTGAAGCAACTATCGATATAAATTTCGTTCACGGGGACTGGGGACAAAGGCAGCTAGTATGGGGTCTTCGGAATTGCAGAGACTCCATTTTCATGACGCCGTCAAGTAGACAAAATTGGTTAACATTCGTCTCCATATGTCAAAATGACATTTACGTCTCAGTGACACTTTAGTGATCCTTAGATAAGGAGGGTTACCCTGTTGACTTTTGAACTGGATGAAGCTTTAACATCCCGTGGAGTAATGAAGTCATGTCCCTCTTCTTTGTTACTCTTTGTTTCTTCAAGTACCGCTTTGACAACACGATGGTTAGCCAACTGAAACACAAAAATGGTTACCACAGGAATTCTGTTTACATGAGCCTGGTCCGTGAAAGCAGGAGTAGTGTGTTCTTGAACGATTGAAACCTTTGTGACATCAGTGAAATACTCATTCTATCGTACACAAAAATGTAATAATTTGTAATAATTCACGATTTCCTTTCAACTTAAAGCCTGTCTAAGAACTTCAATTGAAGGCTTAAGGCAAACAGCCTTATTGGAAGTCTTTTCTTAACACTAAGCAAAAACTTACTTAATTATTTTCGAACCCGAATTTTAGCTAAAACTATTTATATATATATATATATATATATATATATTGTACAAAAGTAGTGAAATTGTTACTTTGCTTTACAATGTATACAAGAAATTTCCCGAATCCGAAACCCCAGGCAGACAGTTGACAGTAAAAGGTTGTAGTTGTAGTAAAAGGACAATTTGCATGTTGGGGAAAGGTGCTCATTAACTATCACAGCCGGGTAACAATAGACTGTGAAGAAACAAGTATCGCTTCGAATGAGAAAAACTGAAAAAAGAATTGCCATTAACAAAAATTGAAAAAAAATACAAGGCTAACCTTACTCAAGATACGTTTCCCGTAACAGAGCTCCTTTAAAACCTATACGTCACGATATTTTGAGTTATGTCTTCGACAACCTAAATCATCCTTTAAAATTTAGGAAACCTGAAAATCATAGTTTGCTAAGGAAGAAAAACACAAAGGGAGTGATACTAAACCAAAAAGGAACAAGGATTGGCTTATTATGGAGAAGATTGAAACGGATTGGAAATGACGATTTTTAAAAATTTAGGCTAAATTTTTCAAACTTTTCGAACGATGACGTAGCTCCTTTAACCATCCTTTTTCCTTTTTGGTTTACTATCACCTCCTTGGTGTTTTTCTTCTTTGTGTTTTCGGCCGAGGTCGATCGATGAAAGTTTGAGGACGTGCTATTGATCAAAATGGTGGCAACTGGACTCTTTTGTCGTGCCGGTGAGTTCAGCCCTGAGCGAGAGACTTTTCGCTCTAACTTGGAGAGAATGGATATGTTTTTCATAGCAAATAATATCGTGGAAGAACAAGACGAGGGTAACGAGGAAGCCAATCTCCCAGTACAATAAATAAAACGTGCTATTTTCCTGAATGAGATTGGACCAGAAGCATATTCCAACTCGGAGCAATCAGTTATCGCCAGAGAAACCAAGAGACAATCCTCTTGTTGGTATTGTGGAAGCACTGGAGAAACAGTATAATCCAGCGCCATTGGAGATAGCGGAGAATTTTCATTCAGTGGGAATCGCTACCAGAAACGAGACGAATCCATCGGCGACTTCATTGTGGCATTAAAGAAGTTATATATCCATTGTAACTATGGCGAGTTTCTCAATCGAGCTCTGAGAGACCGTTTTGTATGTGGACTGAACAATCCCAAAATACAGAACAAGCTGTTGAATACCGAGAATCTGACCGTACCTTTGACAAAGCGTGGCAGATAGCTAATTCATTGGAGATGGCAGAGAAGAACACCCAAGAATTTCGTCGTATCAGTTTAAGTGATGACAGCCAAGACAGCCAAGGCATAGTAAATAAACTGGAAACTGTGAACACTAATACACCCTTGTGTTACCGGTGTGGTGGTAAGCATGCTGCACCAAAGTGTACTAAATTTAAGTCAGCCAAATGTTGTAAATGCAGTAGAGTAGGTCATCTTGCATAACGCTCGAAACGTCAGATCTTGAATCTCTTTTCGGTGGCCGATTCACATTATCAACCCAGTTGATAAAACCAAATTATCTTGCTATACTTCCCACCGACGCAGCACCACAGTTTCTTTAGAAACTTACCTCCTCTATATTCATCTTGCATCAGTTTGTCGCGGTAAAGTTGTCGAGTCTAGTGTGAAATCCAAACAACAGGCAGGTGAAGATAATGTTCAGCGGTGTGCGACAGATGCAGACTGCAGACTTGCAGACTGTCTGGTTAGCCTGAATATCATTCCAGTTGCCTAAAAAGCACCAGAGTTAGCCTGCTTGCTGTTATTTCTCGATAATAGTAATGGTAACACCATATTTCCATAAAAAAATTCTGCCAGTCTGCAAGTATGCAGTCTGCATTTGTCGCACACCGAATGTTCATAATGTGTTAGAATTAAGGATTGCATATGATGATGATGATGATTAGGTGTTTATTCCTTGTTATGCAGTTGGTACAGATAATTCTACCAACAAAAGTTATAACGTTGAAGTGTCCATCTATGGCTCACCAGTTGCAATGGAAGTAGATACCGCTGATTACTCAATAATGATTAAGAGCACGTATACTCAGAAATTCAGTAATTTCCCACATCATCCATCAAACATTGAATTGAAAGACTATTCTGGTGAAACCCTCACAGTGTGTGGTGAAATGCAGTGTGACATTGCGTACAAGGGTAATAGGTATACACGGCCAATTATTGTAGCTTATTATGAGAATAAGCCTACTTTGCTACTTTAGTCTAACAAGATTTGGATTTGCCAAAAGTCGACTCACTAAACATAGTGAGTTGTTTGAAAATAGTTATGAGGGTATGAAAGGATTGGAAGCACACATTACCATGAAAGATGGTGCAAAACCCATATTTGTTAAACCACGTAGGGTTCCGTATGCATTCAAAGATGAAGTTGAAAGGTAGTTGGATGAACTGGAGAAAAATGGGGTAATAGTTTAAACCGATAGATCGGAATGGGCAAGTCCAATAGTATTTAAAAATTGAGTAATTGTAATCTGGAGATGACATAGTCGAAATTGTATTGTAGCAAAACATTTCGGCTAACTCTTAAGCCTTCATCAGTTGAAAAACCGCTCGATGTCACGCGCGATTTGAAAACTTTTTAAATTGAAACGTTGCGCGTGCTGTATGTGCGTGACTCGAGAGAATTCAGTTAAAGTGCATGTGAAGCGAATTTTTCCTTTGCCGTTTTCAGTTCCCTTACATGTAAAGAAAACTACTGTAAGTAGAAAACTTACACTCAATAAAGATTTGAGCGATTTTGAGGGCTATAAAATGGGGTTTTTCTGGCGTAAAAGTGTCCGGAGTCTGGATGGAATTTTTATTGTGAAATCCAAAATGTGATCTCACTTTGGTTGCACAGGGCCATTTTGGGTAAGCGCTGAGTAGGAACCTCCTCGCGAAAACGTTCCGAATTACTAGCCGTCTCGAAACGAATAGCCGTTTGTTAACTGTTCGAACGCAATGGGATAAGGTTCTAACTCCTCAACGCCTAGTTTTCTCACTGCCCGCCTCATCTCTTGATCCAAGATGCAACCAACTTGACGCCACGATCTGGTATTTTGACCGCGCAAATTGGCGGACATTTTGGAGCAAAATGTGGTAACTTTCAAAGCTTATATATAATCCTCTTTCCTTCTCAAACTCTCAGATTCAACATGTTAAACTTTAGAAATATACATTAAAAATATTTCGCTTCATATGCACTTTAAGTGCGTGCTAGGCACTTGTAGACTTCTGGGATGACCGTGTGATTATTTCCAGCATTGGGGTCTTTTAGAGACATCCAAGCTTCTAGAAAAAACCGCTGATGATAATGTGCTTCATGAACGTTTTCGAAATCCATACGATGATGATGTTCGTGAACATGGCACGCAAGTTTGGAGTTATGATCGAACATCTCGACAGCCTTATTGTGCTCAGAAACCCGCGTCTTTAGTGATCTTTCGGTCTGGCCATAAAATACAAAATCGCACTGACTGCAATTGATTCTGCACACTACTCCAGATGATGGACGGTCAGTTCCATCCTGCTGTTTCGGTCGAGGAAAAAGACTGTTGATGGTTCTCTGTAGCTGGTAGGAAACTCGCAAACTTTGTTGCCTAAGGACGCGACTAATTCTTTCGGAGACGCCCTTAACGTAAGGAAGTACTACATAACCATTCGTGGTAGGCTTATTTGGTTTTGTTGCCAGCGCTCTTTCGCATTCCTTGATAAAACCAGACGGATAGTTGTTCTCTCGAAGCACCACTTTCACTCGTCGCGCTTCCTCGCATTTTCCTTTACTCGTGGAGGGAATGTTTCTCGCGCGAAGGAGTAACGTGTTAACAACTGATCTTTTGTGGCACGAGGGGTAGTGAGAGAAAAAAAAAAAACAAGGTAACGGTCTGTATGGGTTGGTTTCTGTAAACCTCCTGTAAATTGCCGTGACGCGTCTAGACGTGATGATGACGAGGAAAGGTAAGCCATACACGTTTGCGTCTTCAAGTTCCAAAGTAAAGTGAATGTTAGCATTGATAGAGTTCAGATGTTGGTGAAACGCGTCAACTTGATACTTTGATGCACGAATGGCTGTCGTCAACATAACGAAACCACCATTTGGGAGGATGAAGAGCTGTGGCGATAGCTGTCTGTTCTATTACTTCCATCACCAGGTCGGCCAACACAGGACTGATTGGTGAACCCATTGCGCACCCAAATATCTGCTTGTAATCGTGGTCATCATGTTTGAAATAGTTGTTAGTTAGCACAAAACCCAGAAGCTTCGTCACGTTGGTAACAGACATGTTCGTACGTTATGCTAGTTTCTGATCCTGTTGAAGCCTCTCTTTGGTGATAGCAAGTGCTAAATCCACATGAATAGAAGTGAATAACGATTTCACATCAAATGACACCATAACCTCGTCATTGGCAATGGAATATTGTTTAAGTTCGTTCACAAATTCAGAACTGTTTTTGACTGTGTAGGTTTCGTTGTGGAGCCAAGATTGAAACAAGATGTTTGGATACAGCATACGTTGGACCGCCTATGCTGCTTGTAATCGGCCTCAGAGGTCTTTCAGGTTTGTGAATTTTGGGGAGGCCATAGAAAGATGCTGGTGTAGAATTATTGCAGTGCAGTTGTTTATAAAGGTTTGGACTAATTTGTGGTGTCGTTCCAGTGTTATCTACTTTGATGTTGAGCAAGAGTCTGTTTAGGTCTTTCTCAACCCTTGTTGTTGGATTTAACCTCTTGTCTGTTAATTGCAAATAAGTCTTGGTGTCATCAAGCAAGGTAGAAACTTTTGTTTGTACTCTTTGCTATCCATCACAACTACTGATTTACCTTTATCAACCGGAAGAATTGTTATTATTGAATTGTTATGAATTGTTATTGTTATTGTTATGGTCTCATCCTTTCTCAGGTTTTTAAGTGCACTCTCTTCTTTCTTTGATATGTTGGTTGTAAAGGGGGTCTTATATGTTCTTAATATGTTGGTGACACCAACACGTATTGTGACCAATAGTAGTTGTATCAAAAGCTGACAAGTCAGTTAGAATTTGTGGGGACTACAAAGTAATCATCAACTCAGCTGTTGAGGATGAACAATATCCCCTTCCCACCTAAGAGGACTTGTATGCTTCTCTCTCGGGGGCGAAAATTTTCAGCAAACTTGATTTGTACCATGCATACGCTCAGCTAAGTGCTGATGAAGCAAGCCGCGAGTACCTCACAATTTCCACACATAAGGGACTCTACTCATACACCAAACTACCATACGGGGTTAAATCAGCACCTAGGATATTCCAAGCTAAAATGGATATGATTTTGCAAGGGGTTCAAAACTGTGTGTGTAAGAATGATGATCTTCTTATTGGTGATTCTTTCCGAAGTATTGGAGAGGTTGCATAAATATAACATGCATTTGAAGATGGAACAGTGTGAATTTCTGAAGAGGGAATTGAAGTTGTCTATATGGGTCTGAAAATAGATGCAGAAGGCCTGCATCCTGTTGATGAGAAAGTGGATGCTGTCAAAATAGCACCAGTACCCCAAAATGTTAAAGAGTTGAGATCCTTTTGGGCATGGTCCAATACTACCACCCATTTTTACCAGAGTTAGCAACTACAGTAGCGCCATTAACATGAGCTCCTCAAAAAAGGGTGTCCATTGGACATGGACAAAAGAGTGTAAGCAAGCATACGAAGCTTATAAACTTTTGGTGAATTATGATGGCAACCGTGAACTGAGGCTTGCCAGTGATTTATGGAATTGGGGCAGTTTTCAGTCACGTGATGGAAAATGGTCAGGAAAGGCCAATAGCAGTACGGATGCAGTGGTGGGCTTTAGTACTCTCAGCGTATGACTATGAGATTGAATACAAAAGATCTGAAGACCATGCAACTGCGGCGCTCTGTCAAGGCTACCAAATGACGACTCTACAGTGGACAGTGAGAGTGCAGTCTACAGCGTGAGTGCAACTGATGACAATTTTCCAATTAAAGTGATGTGAGGTTGGCCAGAAGGGTGTCCTGATGAGACCCTCAAACCATATCGCAATAGATGGAATGAGCTCTTCTGTGAACAGGATTGTGTCCTTTGGAGCTCTAGGGTCATTCTTCCACCACTCTTTAGAACAAAGATGTTTGGGCAGCTACACTGGGATCACCCTAGTATATGCATATGGTGGCCAAAAATGGATCAGGAAATCGAAGCGGTGAGAGTTTGTACAGTATGCCAAAATGTTATAAATGCGTCACCCAGTTCACCTCTGATCCCTTGGAAGTGGCCAACTAGACCATTTCAGCGGATTCATGTTGATTTCTGCCAGAAGGGTAACGATCACTCCCTCGCAGTAATTGATAGTCACTCAAAATGGATCGAGGTGCGACATATGACTTCCAAAACTGCTGAACGGACTCTCGATGAACTCTGTTTAATTTTTGCTACCCACGGTTTACCCAAAGAGGTAGTTTCTGAAAATGGGCCGCAATTTCCGTGAACTGAATATGTTGAGTTCATGCGCAAAAACAGCATTAGGCACACCTTGGTTCCACCCTACCACCCTCAGTCCAATGGGACAGCAGAGAGGTCAGTGAGGATAGACCATTTGCAAGAAATGGCAGGGTTCGTGTACGAAACACGAGGGCTAAATCTTAGACTGATAAGTGGATTCTGGGGCCTGTAATTCAAGTTTGTGGACCTCGAACCTATGTAGTTCGAACAGGACATAAAACTCGATATGTTCACACTGATCATCTGATAAGGGCACATGATGATGTCAGTGAGCCAGAGGTTATGATGCCTGAATCAAGTGGTCAGACTGTTAGTGTTGATATTGCAAATCCTCTTGATAGTATTTCTGAACCAGATGTAAATCTGCCTGAAAACGAGCATCATGTTGTATCTCCAACCTTAGCTTTGTAAGTAGTCCGCCTACAATTTTACGAAGATCTCAGAGGATTAGAAAACCAGTTGTTAAACCTGACATGTAGCAGTAGGTTATGCCCTAGGTTGATGTTTGCAGCTAAACGTTCGTGGGAAAGCAGTGTAATATATTCACGTAACCGGAAGTTGTGTTAAGCTATTGCATCATCATTCATGTGCCCAAGATGCTTAGAGACTAAAGAGTAGTGTTGTGTTAGCAATCTAAACTGGTGTTGTTTATTGCCTCAAGGTATATCCTTGCCAATATGTTATGTTATAATATGTTACAGAGATAAATATATAAATGATACAATTGAGGTAATAATGTATATCTTGTACAAACATTTTGATATTTGTTAAAAGTAGATCCTGTAAGTTTCCTATAACATTCAATAAGCAAAATTATCCACCAATCACTTTCTTAGAAGTAAAATTTTAAAATAGTGCTAATTAATGCAGTACATAATAAAGCAAAGCGTTACTTTATATTTAATTGTTATCGTGGTTTCATTTTTATTCCATTTTTTGGCTCCCACGAATGCCCAAGAAGATGCTCTATAGTTTGATGCGCTCCTTATTTTTGTCAAAATTATGCCCTCTTATTTAAATAACACTTTTTTTGTGCTGGGCTGGAAAATATTTTGATCGCTGCTATGATACAGTCTTCCTGTATCACTCTTTCATTTGTTGTTTTATTATGCCTGATAATAACTGGAAAGGATCTGCTATCTTTTCGAATGGAATATGAGTGTCTTGGTGTCTAATTGTCTCTGTGTCTCTATGTCTGTCTTTCCATATGTCTATAAGTCTGCCTGTCCGCCTTTCTGTCTGCCCAGACCTGTTCTAAATCCAAGCATTTAAAAGGAATAAATTATTTGATTCAAGAATGAGTTTGGGTAGTGCAGTTATTTGCAGAAAAAAACAAGGCATTATGCCGTGTTGGTCCTGCAAACTTCTACCAGTCAGTCTGAGTGTCTATTTACTTGTCTGTCTGCGTGTCTGCTGTCTGTCTTTCTTTCTGTCTGTCAATCTGTTTGCCTGCTTGCTGTTTTCATCATATTCTTCACAGTTCCTCTGGTTCCTCTACGTTGTCTAAAGGTATTTCCTCGATCTTGGGTGTTTCTTCAGCCACACCATTTGATTCTCTGCACAATTTCCTGCCCAGGGCTGTTCTAAATTCAGGCATTTGAAACGAATAAATAATTGGATTCAAGAATGAGTTGACGTAATGCAGTAACTTGCAGAAAAACAAGGCATTATGCGGCAGCCTGGAGACCAAACAAAAGCTGCAAAAATAGTTGATTATGTTTAACAGGTGGAAGGGTAACCAGGTGACCACAAATGTAAGGGTAATGGTCAAAAGCATTTTAGCTACTTTTTTGTCATTTCCTGAAGCACGATTTTGTGAGCCGAAATAAAACTTCACTCTGATCCAAATGCCTAAATACGACACACACATGAAAATCAAGCATGCACTCAATGATGACATCATCACATAAAAGAATACGTCAAAGGAAACGACGTGATATTTGAACAAAAGATGAAAAATGGTGATGATGAAGGAAAAGACCCAAACTATTCCTATTATTAAGAGGCATTTCGTGTCTGTCAGTGTGTGTCGAGGACGAAGCGGCCTACAAAAAACGTAGAGACGCTCTAACGCAATCGCTGCCAAAGTAAAAACGGACGCAAAGCCAGAAGCTATGTCCACAGCAGTGTAAATGCTTTGGTATGTCACATTGTCCATGTGGTGATTCAAAAGGGCTATGTACATAGGCACTGTAATGGTGCCGACAAGTAGGTCAGCGGCTGCCAGGTTGATAAGGAAATAGCTTGCACGCATTTGCAGCAACTTCTTGCAACCAAAAAAAGCGACCATTGTTAGAATGTTCCCTGATATTATGGCGAAGGCAACTAGGCCAAACCCAATCCCCCATCCAATAGTTTGCAAGGATGCCATCAGTAGATATGTGGATTGTCTACAATATAAAAGTAGAAAGAGGAAAAAAAAGCTATAAAAAATCGTTGTAAAAGGGGTTGATAACATTTGAAGAGTGTCTGACTGATGGCTTACACTTCTTAGATCTTTGGGAAACTGTTTGAAGGCAATCTACTAAAACATAAATGAAGTCATAAGGGAGAAACGATGGGACACATGAAATCAGATTAATCCAATATGTTTTCGACATCTCGAGCTTCCTTGCTGAAAATGATGTCATAACATTCTGAACCAGTTATGAATTTATGAGTACACTCAAGACAAAATCAATTTATCACGTGGTTTTGTTAATATAAACCAAGACACTCCATAAACCATCTACAATTATTTCAGACCCGGGGCTTCCAACGGATATAAATGATACAAACAGAAGAGCTTTTAACGTTTATGTTAAATCCCAAAATTGAATTCCGGTTTGAGATATACTATTTAAAGGGAAGCATATTTTCCTTCAGTATAGTCACCTTTCCTATAAAATGGAATTTTACAGTCTGTAAAAATATATATATAAAATCACATGAAAATACAGCCATTTTAATTTCTTCGGGTCATTTTTTTTTAATATGTTGTCCTCGCATTGTTATTGAAAGCTAATATAAATGGAAAATATTAACTTGAAATTATGAATAAAAAAGCAAGTGCAAATGAATATTGGACGGAATAAATACAAACTGGGTTTCTTCGCAAAAATTTACTGCGCTGTGCGACCTTGATCGATTACAGAAACACTGTAGTCGATGTGGTCTGTGTAAGTTTCATTTTTTCGCCGTCTGCGCTCTACTCAGCTTTCCTGGCCCCTTTAGCTAAAACTTATCTTTTCACAATACAGAGGCAAAATATGTCATACGCTGAACAAATAACTTATAAAATTAAAATTCTTTTCAAATATATTTTTATGCGCGATATTTTTTCTGATAGCGAATAGTTTATATTAAAACGGGTTAAAAACACATAACCGTGGCGCCGTAGTAAAAGGTTACAAATCACACGAATGTTCGAGCACTGAATCCTTAAGGTCATTATCAGCGGACACGAAATCCTGGTTCCCTTTGTGAATAAGAAAATAAAAGCAATTTATCTCCCAAAGATCTCCACATTACAACTATTTTAACGTATGATTTGAAAGGATGATAAATATTGGCTTTTAAGTGCGGGCGGGCGTAAAGGAAGTATTTTTTAAAAAAGCAGACAGCACCTGGTGGTCTCTATCTTTGACAGGAACGTATTCGCTGACCGATAGTTGTGCTTTTTCGTGGTGAAAAATCCTGATCTACGAGGGATGAATTCGTGTGTGACCTCCAAGCAACTCCTTGCGATGTGCTTGTGATTACATGCATTTGAAGTGTTTGGTGCCTCGAGGGAAGCACCCCACCGAGAAGAGAAAAGTCATTTAATCGTTCCAGATTTTTCTGAGGTTGGCGACATTTGATTTACCTATTTGTTTTTTATGTCATGTTATCATTAAGCTTCCGTTGTTCAAACCTGTCTTTACTATCCTCCAAAGACACATTTACTAACTTGGATTAAATTTAAAATCGTGTGCAGGTAGGTTCAGATGTTAAGTTAAATTCTCACTTGCCGCGGAAACAACGGATAAAGCTTCATCCATCCCCGCTGTTTAAATTAACGAAAAGCGTTCAATCACTGACTAAGGGAAGATTTTTGACATCCAGCCGGCGTTTTTGCATAAGGAGTTTGTTTTTCACATACTAATAGGCAAAATGAAACGTCAGTTCGGAGCGAGTTTGGGTTTCTTCTTGATATTTTTTTATAATTGCATTTAAAACAAAACGCATGAAGGAAAATTCCGGTAGCAGCTGTCTTTTTTATTTAATAGAGGCAATATATTATGAAAACAAAAAACAATTTTTTGAAACATTGTTAAGGATGACAATGTGCTGAACTAATAACAACCAACAGCAGGCTTTGTAAAAGGATAATAATTTGATGAAATGGGGGCAATGGGAAATCCTCGCTGGCTTAACCCTTGAGAATCCGTGAATGATCAGTTTTAACATTCTCGGTCGCTGCATGCTATCTAAGATGTTTTAAGATTATCTTTGGTCCAAATTGATTGACCCCAAAAAAATACGCGTATATTTTAAGACCTAAAAAATATGTGACAGATCTCTAGACCCCAAAATTACCGAGCGTGTAAATTCTCAACCCAAAAAAATACGTTGGACCTCCCCGTCATGTATAACGCGAGTACCCCCGTCGCCCCCCAGACTGCACAGAAAGCAAGGAAGTTCTCAAATTAATTCAAACGTGTGCAAATAAATTTTATCGCGACCGCTATTTGTGGCAGCTCATTTGCCGTGCAATAACGTTTCAGAATACATTTTGAATGAAAATACAGTAATAGTTGGAATATTATTTAACCCCGGCGAAACAAAGAACTGAGCTGTTCTTCGCCGTACCTTTCATTAATTTAGGTTTTCTGTTTTCTGTCCTTTTCTCTCTCAAGTTCATTCACTCCAGCTGGACACGTAGTCAAGCGTAGTGCAGCTATCGAGGACGCGGGGAAGAAGCGGGAGTTCACTGGTACAGTAGTACATATGTCGCTCACTAATCAGAGTGCACTTGTGCTTGTTTTAAGAACGTCAAATTTCCAAAGGGGAAATGACCGAATAGATAGTTCCAAGACAAAAACACTCTACTGTCTTCATTGTTCACCACTAAAGTTTCCTCCGTGTGCACATTAAAAAACGAGCTCTTGACCCCCAACCAAGAGAGCGCACGTAGTATCTCAAGTAATTCCTGCTTTGACCACCAAGAAAAATAGACCCGGACATTTAGAAACAACAAATACAGCCTTATAAATGAAAGAGACAAGTTAAATTTGATGACTTCTAATATAACAATAGAGTTGGTGTTCTCGGGCGTAAATATGTTTTTGACCCGACCCAGGCTCAATTTATCCCGAGCCGCAACTCTATTACTATTACAACTCGATGCCTGAATGTATTAATTAAGAAATAGAAAACATGTACCGTTTTTCTATCGAGTTATAGAAACACGAGTGGAAGTTTGGGAGAACGAGAAATGCTGTGGGAACACGAGCCGTAGGCGAGTGTTTCCACAGCTTTTTCGAATTCCCCCAAGCTTTCACTAGTTTTTCTATAACTCGATAGAAACACGAAGTACATGTTTTCTATTTCTTTTAGAAAACACCGCGACGAGAAAAAGTAAAACAACTTGTTAACTTTGATTATCAAAATGTAAATTCTCTTTGCTCGCGCCATCATTACGTCAACAGCTCGTGCAAGTTCTGTGTCTCCATCGAGTTATAGAAACACGATTTTAACCAATCAGCGCGCGTATTTTCTTAGGACTGTTTTCTAAATGTTAATCAATAAAAAGTGTTGAACAAAATATCATGTTTTGTAGCGTTTTGCGCTCTCCGTTATTTATATTTAAACCATTTGAATCACCCATTTATAAGAGGCATCGACCAAAGACTGTCTGCAGGCTTCAGTTCATGAAGGCCACGCAGTTGCCGCTTACCATACGCTCAGCAATTGGCGCATTAGGCGCAGTTTCTCACGCCAAAGAAAGTCTTCTTTTTGCCGCTAGCAATTTTTCGAGCATTTTAGTGACGCAAAAGCATTAATTGAGCATTATTCGGTGTTTTCTCGGAAAAGTAATTATATTTTCAAGAGAAAAGTTCAAATTTTAGTTTACATAACCGCTAAGGTATACAACTTTTCTCGATACATTTTTGTATGGGTGAATCCTACGAGGTTTCGGTTGAGGGGTTTCTGTGTCTGTGGCTGGCTGTCCCAAATATGGATAGCACAAAAAGGTTGACGCCTGTGCCATTTTTCAAACTTATTGTCCGCGAGAGGTATGGGCACTAGTTAAATTCGTTCGATCCGAGCTTATTATCATGCTGAGCTGAGCGTTCTTGTTTGTTGCTTTTGTTGCTGTTTTTTTTAGTATTTGGCGAAAATTTACAGTCTTCCTCCGACGGTGAGTTATTTACGTTGTATTTAGACTATGTACCTTTTGTAATCGAGTTTGCAAACTCGAATGTCAGCGACAATTAAGCTCAACGACTCTGCTAAGTAAGTATATATCTATACTTCTCTTCGTTTTTCACTTCAGGTGTTTGCTGAGATGTCCTAACCACAGTAAGAGTACTTTTTCTCACCCAAGCCGATATGTCAAGAGTCGGTTTGTGTTCATTGACAGGAGCGAATATACTTTTACAAGCTAAAAATGCTCGGCTTGAACTCGGAACTAATTCAAAGTGCAGACTACACTGGATGATCTTTTACGTGCTAGGTTCAAATTTTCGGTTCAATCATACCCAGTTCCCTGCTCGTTTAGAAAATGGCTAATTAGCTAGAGGTGGGTGGAAAATTAGAGGGGGGACATAGGAGAAATTGACAACAAGAAACCGGGCTGGGGGCATAAAGTTTTGCAAACTGGAAAAGTAGTGGAAGATTTATTAGAATTCAAATATAAAATATATATACTAACATTGAAATAACTCACAAATTTATCAACTCTAAAGTGTTCTGATCTATGAACCGGCTATTGTTTTACTATCTGCCATGCAGTAGGAAAGGAATGCCTCTGTCATATATGTTAAAACAGCGCTACATTATTTGCACTAGGATTTAATAAAACAGGAAACTTTAATTAAATTTAATTATAATGCTATTCAATGAAAAAGAAAGATGCCAATGCTATAACACACATGGCATCATAATTTAGAAGAATGAAAACCAAACTGTTGAAATTTTAATAGCAATACAATTTTAAAGTATGGTAAATAAAACACAGTATGCATATGATTAAATTTAGCTTCAACAAAGCTTCTGGAATACAAAATGTGGTGTATTTGTAGACTGGGCACGACTCGTTTGAGTCCTCCCCTGAGCATGGTTCAAGTTGTAATCAGGGTATGCCATGTGCTCGGCAATGGAGCCAGTAAAGTGTTTCCTTGTTTAAATACGTCTCACAAAAGATCTCATATTAAAGTATGGTAAATACAAGTGGTATGAGTTGATTGATCCCAATCAATCAACTGTAGAAAATGAGGATTCTCCCAATTCATGCGAAGACGACACAAGCTCAGAGTCCTGTGATTCTGATGACTACGACGAAGAGTCATTTGAAGTGACGTTTGTACCGGAGGAAGAAATCCAACAAGTAAACTAGGTATGAGGGTTTCAATGTCGGGAGGAGGCTCTTGTAAATGGGGGGGGGGGGGGGGGGGTAGCCTAAATATTATCATTATGTGATTATCATCATGAATTGTACTCAACAACAACACAAACACAAGCTTTATTGTGTGATAAAAAAACGTTACTGGGCATGAGTATTTCAAGAGACTATTGAACAGGATAGATTGTATCTTTAGTTTTGGAAGAGTCAAAGAAACGTTGAACTGTGATTGCGCCTGAGGTGTGGATCCATATAGTTGTGAATCAATTTGGTGGGGTCATTTTTGCTTGTTTTGCAAGATAAATGAACATTTTTAACATGAAAATATCTATTGAACAATATCGGCCAAGGATCGTCAATTAGGACATTTCTTGAAAAAAAAAGGATGCCATTTTACGTTTATCGAATGCTTATGATATTTTATATAAATGCAAGTTTCTGGATAATATTAAATGTGAAATCAACTGAAGTGATGCTCTGGTTCATGTCTCATTCAATTTTCCAAGTATATAGCCCTTATTGGAGTAATCAAAACAAGGTCAAGTTAAATTTCATATATTTGGTTGTATTTGCCTTCGTTTCTTTTAATAAGAACCCAAAATTTAGAGAGGATGGCCATGTCTTCCTCAGCTGGTTTCCATGCGGGTCCTCTCAGTCAAGGTCGAATTGGAAATTTCAATACTGAAAAATAAACAATAAAGCCATTGAAAAACAAACAAAATTGACTAGTTTATTTCTCCATTGTTTTCTATGAATAAAATGCATTAAAATATTATTAATTAACCGTTTGCCCTCACATGCACGGACCGCGCACCGGTTATTTCTAATGGCGATCAATACGATGCTTGCTTGTGCATAGATTATTTTGACTTTGAGCCAATTGAATTTGAGCATTAAGCCCTCAAATCGCGACGTGGGACCATTCAGGGTAACCAAAAATGCAAACGTTTGATGAGGCTGCCAAATGCATTTCCTATTTAAGTTTTTTTTTTAATCTGAGCGCGCACGTCATGACGACAACACAATTGCTGAAATGCAAAATACAACGTCACTGAAGCAAGTTAGTTAGTCATTAAAATTCCAACTGTCAGCTTATGCACGAGTATGGCGAAGCCACAAACAATCCTGGGATGAGATATTACAGGTTCCCGTTGCGGGCTTACCGTAGCTAAGTGGAGGGAAATATCTCGGCAGGCGATCGGGATCAGTTTTCAAATCACGAAATTGTTTCCTTGCTTCTTTGCGGCCGGAAAGAGACTGTATGAATTTTGCAGTGCTACGCGCCTTACCGTTGCCACTCGAGAAAGTTTGTGATTAAATTTTGACATCTTTTTAGCAACTTTTTGCTAACTTCAAAGCGAGCCACCCAATCAGGACATGAGAGGGCGGAGATGTCAAATTATAAGTGCATTAACTCCCTTGGGAATTTACATTCTCATGCTCTGGTTGGCTGGCTCGCTTTGACGTTAGCAAACAAATGTCAAAAAGATGTCAAAATTTAATCAAAAACTTTCTCGAGTGGCAACGGTAAGGCACGTAGCACTGTAAAATGAATCAAATTGGCCGAGAGTCATCTAGTTATGTTCAACTTGTCTCTGTTGCATTTTTGGCATATGTAAGAATGTATGCTAAGAAATAAAGGAAAACGCGGCGTGCGCAAGTAGACAATAACTGAATGCATTTATGAAAAGTTGAACACTAAGTTTTTCTTAAAAATAAGAAAAAAAAATTAAATTTATCGAGCTTGAAAATTCCCTTGGCCTTAATGTGCATATGAAGCGATTTTTTTCTTTGCCGTTTTCAGTTCTCCTACATGTATAGAAAACTACTGTAAGTAGAAAAATTACACTCAATAAAGATTTGAGCGGGTTTGAGGGCTATAAAATGTTGTTTTTCTGGCGTAAAAGTGTCCGGAATCAGGATCGAATTTCTATTGTGAAATCCTTAATATGACGTCACTTTGCAAAGGGCCGTTTTGGGTAAGCGCTGAGTAGGAACCTCTCACGCGAAAACGTTCCAAATAAGTAGCCGTCTCGAAACGAATGGCCGTTTGTTAACCGTTCGAACGCAATGGCATAAGGTTATAACTCCTCAACGCTTAGTTTTCTCACTGTCCGCCTCATCTCTTGATCTGATATGCAACCAACGTGACGTCACGAACTGGTATTTTGACCGCGCAAATTGGCGGACATTTTTTCAGCAAAATGCGGTAACTTTCAAGGCTTATAAAATCGTCAATTTGTTCTCTTTCCTTCTTAAACTTTCAGATTCTTCCTTCAACATGTCAAACTTTAGAAATATGCATTGAAAATACGACGAGTACATTAAAACCTCAATTCAACGCCGAAGCCAAAACCGGTATTCTGAAACAGATAAACACATCAGTCAGTCTATTTGCAGGAACCTTGCACCTGCAAAATCTATTAAAAGATAAATTCAATTAGCTGAAAAATTTAAATTTCGTCTTGGAAGGTCTTCCTTTGTTGAAGAACTGATGTTTGCAATGTAGTACGTCGGCTCTTTCGTAGAAAAAAATTCTAAAACCTCGACGTGGGAGTTACAATCATAATCTTCCTGCGGAAGTTTTAGTGACACGCTCCAAGATCAACCAATATCTAATGAGGAAAATTTCAATATTTTGCCCGGCACTCATCAGCGTGGAATTAATTTCCCCATGTCAAAAAATAAACAAATTAAGATTATTGTCCGCAAGTTCGCCATAGGCGTGCAAATATACACTTTGTTGAGCATCCCTAAAAGGGTTTTTCAGCATCAATAATAATAAAAAATAAATATATGTTTAAGAAACAGAGATAAATACGAAAACTATGTACAATATTGTTCATCCTGTGCCCATGGCATGCCATGGGCGCAGTAAGAACTCACCATATCTTATAGATCCAGGTTTTTATGATACTTTATCGACAAAGCGAATCAGACATTACACGTTGGGCACATTTTGTGTCTCAAGCACTCACTGTTTTGTGCATGCGTATCTGTGTAATTTAACAGAAATATAAATAGAGCTCCACCGACAAAGCTAAACGTGCTCTTGTACAAATACGAAGGCGTGCTCTTTGTCATAACGCTTTATTTCAACTGTGAAAATTGAACGTAAGATTTCCACAACTGCGAAACTTCTACAAGCGGCTACCGGTGCGTTTGCATGCTACAGCATCGATACCCTAATGCATATTTAGCTCAACAAAACATTAGTTCTTTCTTATCTGTCTGAGAGTGAGACACATTATACGAGTAAAATAAAGCTTGCTGGATTGTTGGTATATAACGTCTCTAGTTTACGAACAGTGGCAAGTAAAGTTTCAAATTGAGTGATTGACAGCATTTCCCATGGTTTTAATTTAGCATTTGCAGACGTGTACGCCATTAGATTTTGGTTGTTTCCAATTAGACTATTGGTGTGTGTACATTTTTCTAAGTCAAAAATTAGAGTGACAGTTTTCAAACTAATAAAAACATCACAATTCTACAGGATCCTGCATTTGTTGTTTTGGCGAGTACTTATTCACTTGCGTAAAATTTCATTCATAAACAGGTGACGGTATTTTATCAGACAGCCGATAGGGCCTCAGTGCAGAGTCAAATGAGCCAATATTCAGCCAAATTTTTGAAATTAGCATATCCTTAATGTAAACATCCTGACATAAGATATGAAACTTTGAAACCTCAAGCTGTAGACTTCATTGTAATTTGTCTCTAGCAGGGTAACCCGATCTCAGAATCGAATTTCACTGAGGTAAGTTTGTTAGAAAATTTTGAAAAACATGTAATCAGTCTGTTGGATTCATAGAACAGTATTGTTAAAATTATGAAAGCACATTATATTCAAAAGAAATTTCGATCGGATCAGACGTCGGTCGGCATAGGCTATTTTCAATATTACATCTCCCTAAAATTTCTTATTGAAACAGGTTTCGAATTGGTTAGAAGAATCTTACCTAAAGGATACATGGAATATCTTGAATATAGCTCTTACATTGAAAGTCTTATTCCTTGACGATTTTTAGACAATTGTGTTACTCCAAGAGAATTTTAAATATAAAACTTTGAATAAAAACATAAATTTTGTTTTCTAGCAAAGGCTATTTTACTTTCTCAGAAAAATTGAAACCAAGGCGAATTGTTTGTGAAACAGAAGCACTTCCGATTTGTTAACTTTTCAAAATTAAAAAAAAAAACACAAAAGCGTATTAAATGAGTTTTGCAATAAATGAAAACTTCTCATTAGCGATTTTATTCCACAAAGCCATACCAAGTAACAAAAATATCATTATAAGTATCAAATGGCAAATTGCTTATTTTGAATTTTGCTTCTTATAATCGTCAGTGATTATAATATTTGTTACATAATTTATACAGATTATAATTGGTGTGCTGTTAGCCTTCACAAGTTCGATTTTAGAATCGATTCTTTTTATATTCACTGAGAACGAGACAATTGTTGAATGCCATCATTTTCACGTATTCAATATTAAACTGTACAATGAAAATTGTGAAAATTCTGACAGGAATCAAAGAGTTGATTACTTTGTGAATTCACTGTCGTTCCCAAACAGACGGGAGAATAGTTGTTCAGTAATGTTTATTGTTTAACATTATTTTCATAAACTGATTAAGGCTCAGGAGCGGTTCAACTGATATTTCATTCTTTATAATTGGCCACTGAAAATTAGTGGATGACTGAGAACCAATTGATTGATTTTGATTGATTGGAATTATTTAACTTTCCCGTTAATTAAACACCCCCCAAAAGACCGAATCCTGTCAATGTTTTGTGGCTTTTAAAACTCATCCATTCATATGGACATTTTGAGTCAGTAACAAAATCCATTCCCTCATATTCTATCATTTTTGTAAACCTTGCACTTCTATCTGCGGGTGAATGTTTGAATTATTATTATTTAAGATTTATACCCTATTATTTTTTAGGGTAAGATAAGAAAATGAAGGAAATGAGTTTAGGTTTTGTTTTGAAAATGTTCAATAAAAAGAGAGAATTCGTTAAAAATGAGTCATCCTTATCCGGAATATAAAAATAAAATATGTCAGGGATTTACAGTGATGAACTGCTTGCCTTCGAAAACATTGGAAGACGATATGTATACTTCTCATACCTCATACGTACAAGATCCATTCATGACCGTTCTCTTGTATGCTCATTACAATGCGGCGTCGCAAATGCCAAAAATTATCATAACAATTAGCAAACAATTTTAAAAGACCATGAAAAGATGCTGTAAGGTAAAATGCATATTACATCTACGAAATGTCAAACAGAATCATCTGAATGTGAAGGTTCTGCGATGATCAATTTGAATAACACTATTTCAAGGCGAAACATGTGTTTAATACCAGGCAACCCAAGGATCCATTAAAGAATCTCCCGCGAAGTATTTTGGCTAGATTTGACTATTTTATTGTAACAATTTTATCGGGATCTTAATTTCGGGAAATTTGTCGAAGTAACTTGATTTCGAGAGACTTAAATGTTGCGGCTCGCAAAAATTTGATAGTCTCGTAATCGGAGAATGATCGCTATAAATTTTAAAGTCATGTTTTCTAATGACATTGTACAGAGCCATAACAAGATGACTCCAAAACAGGTTGACAAAACAACGATAGAATTCCATTCACCCTCACATTTCACCCTCACAACCACGCAGTAAAACCCATCATTCTCAAAAACTTTAAATTACTTCAAAATGATCCCGACACTGGTAGAATCTTTTCGCAACCTCCATTAATTTCATTCAAACGCGACAAAAACACAGGTAACTTTTTGGTCAGAAGTGCATTCCAAAAAAGTGATCAACCCGGAACTTTTAAATGCGCTCGTGCACGATGCAAAACATGCCCTTTCATTCACAACGTTGACAAAATATCGGGACCCAAGCGATCTATCAAGATCACTGATCATTTCACCTGTACCTCAGCCAATGCCATCTACTGCATAACTTGCACTCTTTGCAAAAAGTTATACATCGGCGAAACAGGGAGACGACTTGGCGACCGATTCCGAGAAAACCTTCGCGACGTAGAGAAAGACGTACAAAAATGCATCGAAACCGGTCGCAAGACACTTCAATCTCCCAAATCATTCTAAGCAGCATATGGCAGTCTGCGGCCTTTCCCTTCACCAAGGAAACACGGAGAGCCGCAAAACTCTGGAACAAAAATTTATTTTTCAAATCGGCACTCTTAATCCTCACGGTATCAACGAACGCTTTTCATTCAACTAATTTATTCCGCTGTTCTCACGTTACCAGGCACTAGCAAATAGCGAAGCTCCATCTTCCTGTATATAAAAAACACACGACCCACAATCCCTTGATTCGCTCCGACAAAGGGCTAACGCTCGAAACGTCAGCTCTTGGATCTCTTTACGGTGGCCAATTCACATTATCAACCCCCGGTTGGTTTTATCAACTGGGCCAGTTGATAAAACCAAATTCTATTGTTATACTTCCCACCGACGTAGCACCACAGTTTCTTTTGAAATTTACCCCCCTGACATATGTTACGTTCGCGAAGAAGCACAACATCAGAGTACCAATGTTAAGCATTTGCGAGATTTTCCATCTGTTCAATGATTTGGAGGGAGAGCGCGCGAACATTTAACCAGCATAAGGTTAATAAAAAACAGTTTTACCCAGGGTTTTTAAAAACTGTCTATATTTTAAACTTTTTCATCAAGTATCTTTAATTTCGCTTTTTTGAAATCGGAAAATTAAGTGTCGTGAAATTAGGTAACAATTATGTATTTCCTTTTCTTTCGACTGAAGAGTTTGTATGGGGACGATGAGCGAAAACCAATGCTATTCCTGTTATTAAAACGACGCAGTCACTGAAAAATACTGGCAAGAGATTGGTCGCTTTTAGTTGGAAATGGTCGGGGAAATGAACATATAGGGCACACCAAGACGAGACCTTGAAATGACCATTTCAGCAGGCTATATTAATTTAATAGAATGGCACCTCGAGAATGGGGATTGAGGAAGGAAACATTCTTTTATCGCGGCTAAACTTTCACTTGGATTTCTATCCCGGTTCCGTAAATGTTTCCGTAGACTTATAACACGTTTTATGACAATCTTTAGTTATCCCAATGTTGTGACTTGTGGGCTTCAGGAAAATGTTAAATGTGATCTCTACTTATTTTACGCCTCAAAATGCCATACATCGGACGGACAAAGTGAATGAGTGCAAAGCCTTAGTTATAACCGAAAAAAACTGAGCGCTATATACAGAACTGGCTTTCGAAATAAATGTGCTTGAATACAGCCACGCCAAAAGAGTACAGCTACGAACTTTAGGAAACAATCGTTTGCCTGGGAACGCGGTAAACTATCTAGGTTTTAGAAATTTTTTTCTCCTATTTAATCCAATTCTTACCCGCTGCTTTCCATTTCAAACATTTGAAGGCAAAGGCTCCCTTTGGGGAACCAATAACCAATTTATTTTACGAAGCTCAAGTTTTGAATAGACTGTAAACCAAATATATGATCTGGATTGACCTGTCTTCAATGTAAAATCCATTAATAGGCATAAAATCATTTTCAAAGTGGACAACATTTAGTTCCATTTCCGTTAACATTGACGAAGCAGGTATACTATTTCAACATGAAGCATAATGGAATATAATTGATGTGCATCAAAAATATTTCCGCCCACAGCGATTCTACCCATGCCATCTATTGATGAAAACTTCTTGAAAAGCTTTGCGTGTTTGTCATTCATTGTTATCTTGGGATGACTGTGAATATTTCTTTTTCGTCTCCTGGCCAAAAAAAAAAATCGCTGTGAAGTAAAAAACCGTCCTGAGGATTTTTCCATCTTTTGTATGAGCAGGTGGTCTCTTTCGAGGACCTTATTTGTCACAAAATGATAACAAAAATCCGTATCAGATGAAA